>CM053786.1:530340837-531540837 GCA_028749045.1 Cupressus sempervirens | reverse complement strand
AACTAGAAAAATAAAATCTAGCCCCCACTTTGTGAAAGGGCATACCTCATATATAGGTTATAGCAACATTATCGTGTGTCTTTCTCTATTAGCACTAGTTTGGAAGACATGAAAAGAGTGTACATGCTCAAAAGTGTCCTTGAATAATGTGGGCCAAAAATAACCTAATCTCAAAATCATATGAGTTGTCGCTTCTGCTGAACCATGTCCTATACCATTCTTGTCATGAAATTGTTCTAGGACATCCTTTGTTTCTTCACATCCTAAGCATTTTAGGTAGATCCCTTCATAGTTCCTTTTTTATAGCTTGTTGTCCTACAACGTATAAGACTCACACTTCATTTTAAGTCCTCTGTGTTGTGAACTATTCATCCAACTAGGGCATCAATTCTGTAGGAGATAGTAAACAATATCCTGGTACCAGATATCTGTCACCACACCTTGGCCAATGTCAACTTGAGACACTATCATTTTCTTTTGATCTTCAGTATCTATTTCTTTCTCAAACTCAAATTTCTTCTCATCGCCAATCTGGTTATCAACTATCATCCTTGATAATCCTTGACCTCTAACTAATTTCATAGGTTGGATCTCTAGGTCAAATTCTTGAAGCATCACCATCCATTTACCTTGCCTTTCACCAAGTTCATTTTGCATCAACAATGTTTTTATTGCTGGGTCAAGTACAATATCATACACCTTACTCCTTAGTATGTAATGGAAAAACTTCTTCACTACTTTAACCAAGGAAAGAGACTTTTGTCGAGGTTAGAATAATTCAACTTAGCATTTCTCAATAGGAAACTCATAAAAGCAATAGGTCTTTCATCTTTCTTCTCCTTCTTCTTGGTCAAGACCCCAGTGTAGGAATGCTTAGAAGTGAAGGAATATATCCTAAAGGGAAGGCTATAATTAGGGCTTACCAATATTGGGGCCATGAAAATGGCTACCTTAATATCCTCAAATGATTTCTTTACCTCCAGAACCCATTCTATTTTAGCTCCCATCTTGAGCAAATTATTGAGAGCAAGTACAATCTTTGCAAATCTGCTTATGAATTTTTGAACAAAATTTATCTTGCCAAAGAAAGACTTGAGTTCCTTCTAACTTTTGGGGGGTGATAACTTCAAAATGGCTTTAACTCTATCAAGATCTATGGAGATGCCAACTTCAAAAATGACATGACCAAGGATTTTTCCTTTAGTCACCCCAAATGAACACTTCTTGGGATTGAGAGATATGCCATATTTATGACACCTATTGAACACCTATATTAGGTCAACAATGTGAGTATTTTGATCCTTTGAAAAGATAGTTAAGTCATCCATATAAATAACAATACATATATTAATCAATCCCTTAAATACTTCATCCATGGACCATTGAAATGTAGCCCCTACATTAATCAATCCGAATGGCATTCTCCTCTAGGAAAAAGTCCCCCATTTGGTCATAAAGGTAGTCTTTTAGTCTATCTTCCTCTTATACCATTACCTAATTATAACTTGAATATCCATCCAAGAAAGACATAATTTTTTAACCATTCACAATCTATAAAACTTCATCCAATGAGGGCAATGGGTAATTGTCCTTCTTAGATGCCAAGTTCAAATTGCAAAAATATATGCAAAGTTGAATTTCCCCAGTCTTCTTTCATATAAGAACTAAATTAGCCACCCATATAGAGTGATGCACAAGAAAGATAATTTTCACATTCAACAATTTTTGGACTTCCTTCATTATCAAAGGCTTGAGGATGGGATTGACAAGTCTTTGCCTTTGTCGGAAAGGTTTGGCATCAGCTTGAGTGGGATATCATGCATAATGATCTAAGGATCATACATCTTTAGATCTTCATAGCTCAAGGCGATGACATCCTTATATTTTATGAGCAATTTGAACATGTCTTCCCTCTCCTATAAACTGCATGCTTTCTTCCCAATCCTTACCATTTTGGGATCATCTTCAGTACCTAAATTGGATGATTCACATTTGTCAGTCTCTTTTTCTTTAGTGATTCTTTTTTTACATGTTGATTCATCATGATCAAAGACATGTTCTACTTCAACCATTCCCTTTGGAATAGTATTAGTTTTTAGATTAAGAACCCCATCTTCATCTTTAAGCTCATTGACCTCGAATTTGTTCTCTAGGGTGTCATCTATTTCTTATCCCTTAAAGTGGCCATTTCACATAATAAATTCTAGGATATGTTGATCATCCTAAAAAAGTTGGAAGTTCATGATATTGTTAGGAATAGATGGAGCAGTAACCAATTCAACTAAAAATCATTTCAACTTTGTCCCTTCAACTGGCTGCAATGTGCTTGCTGAAATAGTGAGGGTTTCGGCTACAATGTTTTTCCTCCTTGGCATAGACTTTATGTTCAAAGCTTCTAAATCATCTAATAGATCTCATACCCTTTTCCTATAGGCAAGTAATCTCTTATCATTACAAGAATACATTGATTTTACTTGTTGTATAACCAATTGAGAATCTCCTTCGATGATGAGACTTGTAACTCCTGTCTTGAGTGAAAAGAGAAGTCGTCAAATCAATGCTTTGTATTCTGCAACATTGTTAGTACATCTAAATTTCAATTGATATGTTGCATAGAAAGATTTACCTTTTGGACCAACTAGCTCAATACTTGTACGGGCTCCTGATTTGCATTTGGAACCATCAAATAAAAGCATCCAAATTGGGCTTTCCTTGAGTTTTCTAACCTTATGCTTGTTTTTCCTCAATTTCTCTTTTACCTGAGCTTTAAAGAATTGTTTCTTAGGAACCTATTATATTTTTTTAGGAGGCAGACTTGATGATTCTCTGTTGTGAATTCTTGATAGAGGGGATGTGTGTTTTTCTTGTTTGTCTTGAATTTCTCCTATCAGTTCTTTAATTTCTTCCACTTTAGGTAGAGGATGTATGACCACCAAAGTCCATCACTAGCCTTTTATGTATCATCTTCTTCTTTGTACTTTGATCATTTTGGGTGGAGAAGAAGACAAACCTCTGTCGTCTAAAGAGGTATCACTATATGATGCATTCAAATCTTTAGTTTCCCCTTCAACATCTTCAATGGTATTAGATTTGTTTTAATTTTTTGTAAATTCATTTTGTGGGTCATCAACTTTCTTTACTTTGACCATTTGTGTTAATGCCTTAGCAATTGCTTCTTAACATGATGAACATTCAAACTCTGAATGGCTAACTTTATGCAATCAACAAAATCCTAGGAGAAGGACAATATTGGGATCAGCTTCTTCTCCTAGACATTGTAAATTATCCATCATATAACCTATGAATTGTGTTACAACCTCATCCTTCAGGGCTGAAATTATGGAGTCCATTCCTTGATCATCTTGTTTTCTGATCAACATTGTATCAAAAACCATCACCTTGTAGGAGCCCAAATCTTTGTGTAAGAAGGCTACCTCATTAGGAGTATTGTAATCTATGATCATCTTTTTTAACTTTGGCTCCACATCTATTTTGATTTGATTTTTTAGACTTTTCCATGGTAACTAAAGCTAAGTGAAATCTGTGGAAAACCATCCCCTTAGACACTTCATTCATTCTCTATTGAGGAGTAATCCATACGTCTTTGGGATATCAACCACATCTATATTAATAACATCTTGAATTTGGGGGTTGACTATCAACTGTATCCGCACATCCTTCAATACACCTATGACTTTCACCTCTATTTTGTCTAACTGTATCACTATCTGGTTGGTAGGTTGAGGGGTGACCCCTAATTTATGTGTTATGGATAATGGCATGACATTGTACAAAGCTCCTGAATCAATAAGACAATTATGAATATTCTTCATGTATATTTAGATACTAAGAAAAAGCAGGGGCACCTCTACCTTGTCCTTAAACATAGTGGGCAATGCCTTTGTAGCATTAACTTTTTGTGAGAGCATCTTTTGAGGGGTAGTATTTGCATTGTGGGAATTCTTTGTATGTTCCAAGGTCTTCATGAGTGCCTCTCATTGTTGTGGACAGTTTTACAACATGTCAAACATGGACATTTAGGTGTTTGTTCATTTCAAGTCCTCCACTGCATTGTATCTTTCGGCAGACTAGGAAGGATGTTTCAATATTGTTGGTACATTCACTTGGTTCTAATTTTGTTGTCCTCTAGATGGTGGTCTAACTGGTGTCAGACTGTTTCTCACCCTTGGATTGGGAGGAGTTGGTTGTAGTGCTGGAGGAATTCCATTTATCAAAGTTTCCTTCCTACTTCTCAAGTTGTATGTATTCCAATTGTCATTACGAAAGGAAAACATTTCTTCATGCTAAAGATCTAGTTCTTGGCTGAATGGAAACAACAACTCCTCATCAACTGACTATTCTACCAGTGGCTTTGCATGGATTTGTAGGATCCTAATAGCATAGCATTGAATTGCACAAAAGGAGTATTATCATTTACTTGAGAGCCTTGATCCATCTCTTGATTTCCATTATAGTATGAGCCATCATTGTTAGATGCATTATGATCATCGTCATACTGATTCATATCTACATACTAAACATTGTTATTGTTATTATCTATAGGAATACTTCCATTATTCAGATGGGTGTTCAACTATCTGTTCTGTCTCTGGAAGCCATTATTTTGATCAAGAGGATTGAAATTGTTCCCTCTATTGTAAGGACCAGCATTGCTTCTTTGGAAGTTGTTGTTTTGTCCTTGTGACAACCTAAGGTGATTCAATTCATTGTTCATTTATGACATAGTCTTTTTCATTTGACAAAATTTAGAAATAAAGTTATTTTATGCTTCAGTAGGGACTACTACCTTTTCTTCAAAGAAGGTGGCCTTCAGAGGTTCATACCCTAGATATGTTAGAGCAGAATTCTATGGAGTAGGTGACTATTGTAATAGAACTAAATTCATAGATATGAATAGACTACATATGATAGGTACTCCGACTAGGTATGTTGGCATCACCATGATAGCTTGAGCTAGAAGCATCAATCCCCCTCCATTAGGATTGGCTTGCTTAGTGAAAGTTATAGCTTCTACAAAGACCTTTTCTAATGTATCGATATTTGCTGCAAGAAGCCTTCTCAGAAAGTTAGTGGTAAAAGGGTCCATAGCATTTAGATAAAACTAAATAGCTGCTTCAACTGATATAGTGTATGGTGTTTCCAACCTGTGATATGCCATATGGAAGTGATGATTAAAGCGTGAAACTATCTCAGCTAGATCCCTTTTAATCAATATGAATTGTTGATGTATCACTGTTGGGTTGATAAAAGTTTTAAATTGTTCTAGGAATAATTTTTCAAAGGTGTCTTAGTCTCCAATACATCCAGGTGGCAAATTGACATACCAATTGTAAGCAACCTCCCTCAAAGAGTAGGGGAATAGATGAAGGACTACATCCTCATTTCAATTGCAAATTTCTTTGAATACTTTAATGTGGTCTTTAGCAGTTTGTGGTTCTCTATAAATGAACCTTGGGAAAAACTTTTCAAGATTCTTAGGGAGGTCATGGAGTGCACCTCTCAAGTTTATTGGTGAGTCTACAGCATTTGTGAAAAAGGCCATTGGAGGATTTGGTGGACCTAAAGGTGGTTGTTGAGGTGGAACTATTGGAGTATGCAGTAGCCCATTGGTGGTTGGAGTGGAGGTGGAGTTGAAGAAGATGATGAAAGTTTGAATGAAAGTGGTTGAATTTGGGGTATTCCTTTACCACTGCATGGTTTGTGAAAGTGGGTAAGCTCAAGAAACTTGTGTATACTTGGTGAAGATCTAAATACTCACTAAAATGAGGATTCTAGATCAAAACCCTCCAGTTTGCACCAACTCTAGAAAAAATGCACCTCTACAGAAGTACACTTTCTCATAAATCAAGTGTACCATAGAGTTTTGTGCTCCTCAAAATTTTGCACACCTATGCACCTATGTAGCTACAAATCTACAGACTTGTAGACCTACAAATTTGTGCACCTATACACCTAAATTTCTCAAAAACTCGAAAAAAATTGAACTTGTGGGAAGCGCAAATTTTTGCAAAAGTGCAAAATTTCAAAATTTTGGAAAATTTTTCTTTTTTTTGAGAATCAAAAGTGCGACCCTCCTTCTAGCACCACTTTTGTTGAGTTGTCATTATTCATAATGCTAAATAACAAGAATTCTTGTAAACTTCTCTCTTGAAAAGCTAATTTTGTGAATCAACTCCAAGGTTTCAGGTTGATCTTACAACCTACTAGAATGCATTCAGTTGAAGATAAATGTGATTGTTCACGAGGAGGCTTTTTTTGGTTTGTTTCAATTTTAAATGAGATGAAGAATTTGCATGTTGCTTCAAAATAAAATGCACAAAAGAACTATGTTTTTATATTTTTATGTATTTTTATGAATGCAATCTAACAATGCAGCTAGTATGAAGTCTTATTCTAATAAGGGGGTTAGAAAAGAAAATAACAAAAAATTTAAAGAAAATAATGTGAAATTGAAATCCTAATGGACATAAGCTATGGAAAATGACATGTCTATGAGTTAAGCTTTCAAAGAAATCAGTAGGTAACCAATGAAAGGTGTAGTGCTTCCTTGATTCCACTTATGTAATTATCGGTGAGAAACTTAATGATCGTATGATGTTTCACTCTTCATCAAATCACAAGGCCATGAAAAGTGTGCTCATGCGAGATGAAAAGTTATGAAGGCACAATTTGATTATTTCTTCTCAAGCTAGTTATGCCAATGAAATTCATCAAAACCATAGTAAACACTAGAACTAATGAATTACACAACTAGAAATAAAGCAATAAACTTTTGGCTCAATCACAATTCCATGAACATAAATTCACAAAACAATGAAACATTTAGATAAAAATTACTACACTACAAATGTAAGCACCAAAAGTATAATTTTAGTGCAAAATAATGGCAGCCCCAATTACATATTACAATAGAATATTTATAAGAAATTGTCTCCTCAATTTGTTTTGAGAGTGAGAGATATCTTCTTGCAATAAAATGCTTTTAATTTAATAAAATGAACTAATTATATACAAACTAACCATCTAACTGGTGCTAAGAAAGACTCCATCCATATTTTATTCATTAATTAGATGCATGAGCCTTTACATGTTAAAAAAAAAGAATTCATAAGAGAAGAAAGAATGAGAAAGCTTTTAGTCAAATTGAAAGTGTCTAGAAGAGCCAAAAATGGAAGTTGATCCTTCACTGGGCATTTGTCACAGTTAAACTGCCGTCAGAATGTGTTTTCGATAAATGGAAAGCTCTATTTTTTCAATTGGCAGTAAAATACCAGTGCACCTCTAGAAAATAAAACCTATGGACATGTGAACCTATGGAGTTGTGCATCTCAAAAGGGTCCAAAATCAAAAAAAAATACTGAGTGTCAAAATTGAAATTCTAGCTTCTAGGTTTTCTTCTCCTTCATCCCAAAGTTATGTCTGGATGTTTGCCCTTGAATTTCTCTATAATCTCAATACTTTTAGCCACATCCAAAAAATCTAAAGCCTCATACTTATCTTTGACCTTCTATCTATAGTTGTCTACCTCAATTTGAGTCTCAGCAAAATCCTCAAGTTTGGTATCCAACTCTAATAGGGCTTCCTTTGTTCTGAAAGCCTATCGGATCTCTTCATCATTAGCAGCTTCCTCAAATATATTCTTGAAACTCTCTACTACTACCTCTGTAGGAAAAAACTTCTCCCATTCCTCATCTTCAAAAATCTCTTTACATGCATCGCTATAATACCTCTCTACTTCCAAAATTCACTCTCGGGCTTGGTCCTTGAGCTGATGGATCTCCATGTGTAATGTTTCCATTACTTTATTACTATCCACAATTTTCCCTATCCAATCAACAATAAAATCCAACTCTTCTTTTGTATACACATCTACCAAAATCCTATACATTTGCCCATTTATGGCTTGAAAAACTTGAAATTCCTTACTCCATGCCCTTACTTCATCCATTATGTTGAAATCCTACTTCAAAATTGCTACCATCTTATTCACATTCTCCTATGTAGCATGCAATAAATTTAGGCTCCCCTGGATGATCAAAATGCCCTTCTCTCTAAAACTTTCATACCACTGTTGATAGCCTTTCAAAAATGGATCTAAATGCACACCTCCCCTTCTTTGAGTATAGTGTTCAAGGTCTCCTCGGGGTGCTTGGGGTTTAGAGGACCAAAAACTTCAGCTAAATATCCTCTTAGGATTTCATTTTTCCTTTGAAGTGTTTGGAGTTCAACCTCTTCCTATTCCATATTCCTAAAAATTTCTTTTATTCCCAAGGTCACCATTAATCTAGCCGTATCCAAGGTGGGCTTTCCAAGCATGACCTCTTTGATTTGATAATCTTATGGACTGAGGCTTTCTGTATCTGTATCAACATGAGAAATGACCAATTGTGCAAATAAATCCTAATTTTGGGTATTGTTGATAAATGCCAATGGTCTCACTTCATTTGATGGAGACTCAAGTTTATTCAAGATCTCAGCCAACTCAAAAATATCCTCCTCATCAGCACAGAATTGTAGTTTTGTGCTTTTCATTATTTTTTTCCTTAATCACCTTAGAACCTATTCAGCTGAAGACCTACCTCTAGAGGATGAAGGAGTATTTTTAGCTACCTCCTTTCCCTTATCACTCCTCTTTAGAGTTCTTTTCCTTTTTGAGGGCTCTTCTTTTGTAGCCTCTATCTCGGTAGACCCTATAGTTTGCACCTTAGGGTCTTGGGAGGTAGGTTGAGAATATTCTACCATTTTTCCATCCTTCAATACTTTATTAGTTTCCATTTTTTGTGGCTCCTCCTCTTTTGAAGGTTCCTTTTGAACCTATTCTTCAGAATTTAGAGGTGGAGGAGTAACCAAGCCTTGATCTACCACTATGACTTGTGATGGAGATGGGGGGAGTAAGATTGGGACCCTGTGACTCTGGTGATATTTGCATCTAGTTTTCCTATTGGGGTTCACCTATAGGGGTATCCCTAATCTTGTCCCCAACCAATTCTATTCCCACAAGCATAAAATCAAAACCTAACATTTTGAATATGTCATCACCCTCTTGACTCTGCTCATCCACCCATTGTTTTACTTCATCTTCTAAAGAAGTTACTTCTAATGGTTCCTTTAGGGTAGATGGTGGTGTTACTATGTAACTTCTTCTCTTCTCTGGTTCTATGGCTCTAGAAAGATGGCTTCTTCTCTATATAGACATGTCTTCCTCCTAATCTTCCTCTTCGTCCTCTTCTTCTCCCTTGGGAATAGTTTTAGGGATAGATGGGCAAGGAACAATTCTTTTAATCACCCTTTTCCTCTTCTTCATGTGGATCTTAATAATTTTCTATTTCTTGGAGATAGAAGGGTATGCTGGTTCTACTTGTGGAGGAGGAACAGAGTTCTATTGAATTTCTTCTTTTGTTTGGCTTGGGGAAACTGGAGGCAATTGAGGATCCAGTTGGACTTGTCAGCTGTGATATCATCTAACCCTTGCACATTTATTTCCTACTACTGAGAAGGTGCTTGTACCTCACCTTCTTCTATTTTTTCCCTTTAAGGAGTGGTCCTCTTTCTTTTTCCCTTTCCTTTCCTCTCTAGATGGTGATAATATCCAACTGGGCAATCAAGTTGGTATGTTGTTTCTTGATCCAATCCTTTGTCATCTTGATTACATGCCTCACCTGATGATTAATATCATCACCCTCTTCCCTATCAAGCTTGGCATTCATTATGGGTCTTTCTCCAATTTTGTCTGAGTTGAACAGAGGATCCAATAACTCCCCAAAATCTTGTAGCAGTATTTCCTCAAGAATGCTTATTTTAAGAGTCTTCTCTATGAAATACAAAGTCATCCTACAATAGTCCCTAATATGAGCATCGTAGTCATTTGTTGCATTCATCTAGTGGTCTTTAATGGCCTCTTCATGGTGGAATTCTCTACCTGCCAAACTCTCAACTTTCCCAATGTTATCAAAATATGGCTTGGGAGAATTGTACTCCTTAAGATGATATTACTCCCACTCCCATTTGAAAGACAAAATATCCTATTTCTATTTCAGTTGATATGGTCCTATGACCAAGGGTGATGTCCAACATGGTCTCCATTTCTTCCTAAACCTATCATATGTAGATTCAATCTATCATGTAATCTCCAATAAAACTATTCTATCACAAGAATATCTAGGGAGCTTTTTTGGGTTGATAGTGGCACCAGCTACCTGTAGATATGTGAATGTTATGAACTAGATTTAGTAGGCCCCAAGAGCTATTATCTAAGTTATTGCATCATTAAATAATCATTTTGCATAGTCTCTCTCTATGATTTGGATGATCATGAATATGAATACATCATTCATGATTATTTACTCTTTTCTTTATCTCGAGAGCTTCTTCCTCACTAGCTGAGGGTAGACAATGTAAGGCCAAGCATTGGGCTCCTGCATGTTGCCCCTCTTGTATAGTCCAGGATAATTTTATGCCCTTGCTGCTAGTAGATATACCATGTATGAATTCATATAGAACTTATTCTTGTCCTTGACCTCCTCCAATTATTCACATAACTTCTCACTCAATGTGGTGGCCCAGTCAAGTGGAATTCTTATTGTCTTGATTTTCTCAATGAAATTGACCAAGAAAACATTCAGGTACCTAGCTGCTGGTAGACCCATGACCCTACACGAAAGAATAATAGAGTATCCAATATCTTCCTTCTTGTACCCCCTTGTGATATCCACTTTCCCTATCACCTTTCCCAGAGGAGTCTTCTTAATGAGAGAAGATGATTGAATGTTGTTTGTTGCCTCTTTTAGGTTCTCCCTATACCACCTTTCAGTCACCTCATATGTGAGTCTAATGAATTGATTGAACCTAGGGAGATGATAGACCCTCTCAATATTGTCGAGTTAGAGGTCAAGAAAAATTTCTCAAATTACACTCTTCACTACCCTTTCCTCAGGAACAAAGTGTTGTGCTAGTTTCATGATTAACTCTGAGGATTGTACTGATGTTAGGTGCAAAGTTGCATTCACTAACCCTGATCAGATTAAAGTAGATACCAAAGCCAATCTCTCCTTGGGCTTGTTGAAAATTCTTAAGAAGTCTCCTAGGTTAGTGTGTCCCAAGTCTGTATCTTTAATTTTTGAATAGTCATCCTAGAATCTTGACTTTGCTAGCACACCTTGGAACTTGAAAACCAAGGGCTTCAGTATAGATGATGATGCCATAATATCTGCATGACAATAGGAAAACATTTATTAGTTCAAAAATGACAAGATTTTAGTCTTAAAAACAAGTAAATGTGTCAAAATATCTTGATAACCTCTTTTTTCACAATAGAATTTTTTTTAAAATAAGGTGCGCACATGTGCACCAAATCAGGTGCATAGATGTGCACCTCATTTTTGGTTTTTCTAAATGTATAGGGGTTATTACATATAGGGGGTATGTGGTTGCACACCAAACTGGGTGCACATTTACTTTTTTGCATGCGGGGGTGTTGGGTTTCTTACATTTAAGGGGTGCATGGGAGCACACCAAATCAAGTGTGCTACCATGTACCCCTTTATTTTTGGCATTTGGGGTTTTGATTTTTGCTATGAGGGATGTGAAGGTTGGGGGTGCATAGGTGCATGCCTAGTCAGGTGTGTGACTATGCACCTCTTTCTTTTTTGTGTTTCAAGTTTTTGCTTGTAGGGTCTTGGAATATGTAGAGGTGTGTGCAAAAAAGAACACCTAAGGAGGTACAGATGTGCAACACTTGGAAGGTGCAAAGCTTAGCAAGAGGCACAGAGTCGAGAAATGAGTACACAAAGGCAATAAGGAAAATAAGATGGAATGTTTGGAGGGGGGTGGGGGTTTATATAACCTCCACCCACCATCAATGGTGTATAGATGTGTGCATGCACAGCTGTGTAGGTTCGCATTGGCGCATCATCAAAGGTGAGCATGCTTGCGCACCCAAAAAACTACGTAGGCATGCAATCAAATTTAATTTTTAATATTTTGACTTTTTCAAAAAGACATCTTCTTCAAAATTTGACTCCTCAACACATACATAGAACATGATTTTGGGGACTAGGTAAGGCCCCTTTAATCTTCCTAGATTGATGGGGACCCAACCCACGAACAAAATGGACAAAACAGAAAAGGGAAAATATATTAACTGAGAAAATAAGATAGTACAAACAGTACAGAGAAAATAAATTTCAAAACATGCCCTAAGGGCTTACAATAGCATAAATCTGGAGATAATTTCTCCTTTCAGTACCTCCTCTCAAACTCCACTCCGAACTGCCTTTTACAATGCCAAAAATCTCCTTAAATAGACCTCGAAGGGTTAAGGACTAGGAGTACATTCTAGAAAGTGCTAGTAGGCACCCACCAACCAAATAGAAGGTTCTGGAAGCTGCGGTAGAAGTCGGCACAAATCTAGAAGAATCCAGAAACGGTAACTAAACTTTCGAGAGGCATAACTTTTGAACCATAGCTCCGATTGACAAACCGTTTACATTTTTGGAAAGCTCTCGAAGTGCTCTATAGCCCTATGGACCAGCTTTTCTCATCCCCCATTTTTTGACCCTTTTCGAAGTCATTTAATTCCCCTAACCTGACTTTGAAGCATTCTTAGGAGGTCTCCAAAATCCAAAAAACTGCAATAACTTTCAAACCGTGGGGCCTATTGACCTGATTCTTTTTCTGGAATGCTCTAAATCACGATTACATTCATTTGGCCAATTCACACCTTCTAGGTCACCAAAATGATGGCCAAATTGCATGCTCCTATTTTTCCAAGATTTTCTAGCACACTGATAGTTGAACTATGAGAGTTGGAACCTTTATTTGACCCAAATGGGTATCCAAAAATGTAAAGACATGAAACAAAAACTAAGTCTAAGTACATTTTTTTGGGTGACACAGGATTGCCCTTATACCTCTGGATGCTCCTGCATCATGGATCCTTGATTGTGAGTCTAGGATCCAAAAAACAAAGTAGGGGGTCTCATTCGTACTAGGGAATGGGGTGTACATTGTGTAACCACAAAAAAGGCCTTCCTAGAAATATATATATTCTTATGATTGTGGTAAAATGGTAAGAATAAATTTCTCCCCAATAGTGGCACATCTTTGTTTGATGTTGAAATCAATTGGCCTCAAGAAACAATTTTAAGACCAACAAAAATCTTTGAAATCTGACAAGATTCTTCTTCTTAGAGTAGCTCCAAATTGGTTTTCATATAACACAAAGATAGAGCCCTCCCAATCCATAGATAAGATATTTGACCATAACTTAAAAGGAAACACTTCATCATCCCTTTTAAACTCTACATCCATCCATTATGCAAAATAATCCTTATTGTGAAAGAGAATCATTTGAATAAGCATTGAGTACCATTTGAAATCTATGGGTTCCCTTTTCTTCAAAGTTGTCAATCCTTCATTGATATTTATTTCCAAATATTTAGGGAAGTCATAAATTATTACATTTCCATACTTCAAAATCCCAAGACACGTCCACATTGTAGATTTATTCAATTTCTTCAAGTTTTTGAGCCCTAGTACCTAGTAAAGGGAGGTATGGGTTTTTACTAGGGTATCATTGTAATGTGCACAATTACCTATGATATTTAATCTAGATAAAGGTGTCAATTTTATTCATCTACCTCTTTTAGGAAGGAAAGTGTCAACTTTTATTGCATGTCTACCTACTCAGTCAAAAGATTCTTCAAAAAATTTAAAATCTACTTCAATAGTTATATCCATGGTAGGGTGTATAGAAAAAGTTGTTTTGATCTATTTGACATCAACCATTAATAATACTCCCCATTTGTGTCTCTAATCATGTGTTAAATTGGGTCATACTTGTCTACCAATTCCAAGAGTGGGTCAATATCAAGGAAAATAGTGGGCATTACCAATTTGCCTAAATCATATTGCCAAACATTACTAAGAGGGATCCCTACATTATCTTGACCATACCACCACCTAAAAACTTCCAAACCTTTTCTTGGTATGTTTGTTTTATAAACATTTCTATATCTATCCTTTAAACCAAGGCATACTTCATTTTTCAAAGTTTTCCAAGTCTCAATTGCCTCCCTACCCTCTTTTGATATGGGCAATTATTCAAAAAAATCATCTTGGAGTCCTCTATCCCCATAATTGGACTTCCTAGAGTATTTCTTGGAATTTATTTTTTACAATGGTGTATCAACACAACTAGGGTTAACTTAGGGTTTAAAAAATGCAAACTAGGGCTTTATAGACCAATGTGTATCCTAGAATGCACAATTTCTTAATCTAGAGCACAAGAAGAGAAAATAAAAACTTGTTCATTTTTTGAATTTGAGAACACCTTGAATTTGATTTTTAAAACCTTCAA
The DNA here is from genome assembly GCA_028749045.1 of Cupressus sempervirens. NCBI lineage: Eukaryota > Viridiplantae > Streptophyta > Pinopsida > Cupressales > Cupressaceae > Cupressus > Cupressus sempervirens. Next base: position 531,526,460 of record CM053786.1, on the reverse strand, counting down.
GCTTGGATGTAAATGTTGATAATTTAGAATGAGGTGACAAACCTTAAATTAATCATAGTAGTATTAAAACCATGAATTTTATGCAAAATAACTATCACTTTTCGAAGCTAAATAAAACCTATTTTCTTATCTTAGTACTCATTTGAAAAATATATCATTATTCATCTTCCAACTTACATTGGACAACTACAATCTCCCTTTGACATTCATTAGTCATCTGAATCTTCCTTTAGGACCCATTGTTAGCCAATAGGAAGTCAAAAAAGTGATCACGTAAGATCCTTTGAATATTCCACACACTCAAGAAAATGGGACACATGTCTACATCATGCTTTATTTCCATACAACTACCAAACCCTCATAATAACATGTGAACCATTGTTCTCCCTTTTATTCCTAGGCATATGGATTGTTTATCTTTACCATGTGATTAAGTCCCTACCATTGACTTGCCCCTCATGCACAATTCTCACTTTTAAGTAACAATTAAATGATTCATTGTGGACAGGACATGTGGAAGCATTGTGCTTCATTGTCATGAGGAGAGAAATTCCTTGCAAGACAATGCAAGTTGTCCAAACATCTTAGGATTAAGACTGCAGGCACTTATGTGATTGGACTTGTTGACATTTTCTACATGTCCCAATCATATATCAAATCCTCATTGACTCCTCAAGTCCAATTGGAAACCCTTTCCATTGATCAAGACACATGTCATGATCTCACTTCTTCACTACAACTTTTGTTAGAATTTGAGAGTATATGATAACCATTTATTCCAAAGGAGGGGACCCATTGGATTATAAAGTAAAACCCAATCCTTGCATCCTTGTGGAAAAATCCTAGCATCTCCATTGTACAACACATGCCTATGGTACATTCATATTGGCTAATGTAGACACATGTGGACCAATCAATATGTAGTGAATCCTTGTTAGAATTGGCCCCACTACATAAGTTGAGCTTGGTTTATATTCCACGTGACTAAATCTCACTTTATCACTATACTTATTGCTAGGGATTTTGAGTTAATGAGGACCATTGATCTACACCTAAATATTTGAAACAACATGGGTCCATCACACGGACACACATCACCATTGTGTTACATCACCACTTAGGTAGGAACATCTTAGAAACAAGCAATAGTCATTAATTTTGTTTGGTTGTTAGTTTAAAAGGAAGTGTTTGGTCTCACCATTAGCCATGTGGAAACATCACACATTCTTGCTAAACAAGTAGTCAAATCTTGTAAAGAAATGTATACCATTGATATGAGGTCCCACTATCTCACATACTTCAAACTAAAAAATGTTCAAGATGTTTAATACCAAGGTTTAACAATTAATTAAAATTTTGGCCATAGGAAACATAAAACCAATGCCTAGGGATTAATGAAAGGGTTCTAACCACGATGAAACAGTCATTGTTCCTTAAGACATATAACATATTCAAGACAAAAAAGGCATCGGGTCACAACTTAAAGATAATAACACCTAGGTTCAAACGCATCATAATGGTGGAGATTCTCTATTTTAAGTGAAACAAAAAGTAACAAATGAAAAGAATGCACTTCGGAGATTTTAAAAATCAGCCTAGGGTTTCAACCTCAAAACCCTTGTGACTAGAGCCTTTTTTTAATAAAAAGAAAATAATTTGGCACAAGAACAAGACAAAGGAAACCCTAAGGTGGGAGAATTAAAACTTACTCAAGGAAAAACACCAACACCTTTAAAAATTTTGTGCACATCTTCTTGGCCTTCTATAGATATTCATCTTTTCAAAATTGGTGTCAAAGTGAGGAACCACTATATTGACACTGTATATATTCCTACACAACCTTCCTCCTCACCCTTTATTTTCCAACCATGGATTTATAATTTTTGAGGGTTTAAAATTTTAAAAGTAATTTATTATATATGTTTTTACATAGGTAATTATCCTAACCCTAAAGTATTGACTCTTCTACACAATGCTTCACTCAATGTTTCTTTAATAAATCTTGTTTAGATCATTCAAAAACAACATAACACTTTAGAAATTACTTTTAAGGAAAAAAAAATGAATGAAAAAATTTGGTATGCCCTCTTTAACCTCACAACTAAAATTACTTACACATTAATTCAAATGAGTGGGAAAATAATCAAAAGGAAGAAATCTTCAACTTTGAATTTTGGTCATTGATCCTCATCTATCTGGTTCCATATGATGGCAACTAAGATTCCATCCTTGTTTGATCCACTACATGTCACTGAGGTCTATTTTAGATCCAATGAGGAAGAACCACCTCAACTAGGAATTCCATTAAAGAATCCAAAGAACAATATTTTGTTTTCTCTTCATCCAAGACATGTGTGAGCATCTCATGATCACACAATGGATAGTCATGATGTAATTTTGTTCATGGGATGATAGGATCCATTAATATTATCAAGAAGGTAGTGAAACACATGATCAAAATAATGGTTAATTTTCATTAAACTTTGATCCAAATATAAAATCCCCATCAAAAAACCCCACATGCTTAAAGATAAGTATTTGAGTTTCTCATAATATATTGTTTACACCTTTTGGCTTGAATGTGTCGAATAAGTTGGTCACACTTTATGTACATCTGATGGCCTCAAACATGTGAAAATATCTTTTGATCCCATATTGGATAACCATCATGCACTTTTGAGCATAGGATCATGAGAATTGAGGATCTTACCTAATCTTTAATTCCTTAGAATGATTAAGGAAAATGAGAAACATGAACCTTTCTCTGACACCTTAAAAGATTTTTGTTTGTTTTTAGTATGTGGTGCAATATGATGACTCTTCACAAACATGAAAACATAAGTGTTAAAAGAGTGACAAATTATTACTAGCATGCAAACTCTTCACAGACATGAAAAACTCAAATTACGTAGTTTTCCATCTGGTTTCCAAACTAGAGAGAGAAATGACACTTTAGATGATGTTAAAGTCTTCATTCAAGTAGTTGCTTTAGATGATGAGTTATTACATCTTTCAATTTTGACTTTGGCATATATTCTAATAAAAATAAAAAATAAATAACTTTTATATGTTATCTAATAGGTTAATGAATAGTTAATAATGAATACTATTATAGTCTTTTATCATTGTGCAATGTAATCCCTATAGAAGACTTCAATGGTTATAATTAAGGATGTTATGTCTATTGGTTTCTTATTTAACAAATTTGAAGATACCAAGAAATAACAAATAAAATAACACTTAGGGGTTAGCTATTTCCAATATTCATTACATTCTATTTGAGCTTGGACCAACTAATAAAGCACTTATGCTTTCTACTCTTTAGGCTCTACTAAACTGAGGGGGGTCAACCTAAGAATTTGACATTTCTTATATTCTATTTGTCTTACAAACCCTTTATAACATATTTGTCCTAAAAACTTCTAATAATTGAAATTTATTGACAAATTTAGAGTAACCAACAATAAACATGACAGATTATTGCAACAAGTGATGACCAAATTTACATTCCATTTCTCTCATGACTTTAATAATATTGATTTTAAATCTTTAATCAATACAAAATTAAAACTAATTTTCTTCACTTTGTAATTGATTACTAGTGCCTTAATCCATTGTCATATAGTCATATCAGTCTGTACTAATAGATCTATTTAATTCTCTTGCAATTAAATGTATCAATTGTTGATCTCCAAATCCCCTACTTAGAATATCCCTACCATACCTTCACATGACCCTATCATTCCAGTGAAGCATTTACTTAACTCCTTGAATTAAAAGCAATAATAGAATTACATGCAACTCACATATATTGCATTTGAATAAAATGAAGTTCATTCATTCTCAAAGTCATAAAAGAATGAAAATGGAGATAGAATTTTGAGACACATTATTCTGCAACTTTCCTTGTATTAACTTCTTTGAGAATCATACATACTTATGAATAAAAGATTTATGAAAATAATATCATATCAAAATAGGTCTTTCATTTATTTCAAACTTTTAAATAAAACAAGATAAGACAATTCAAAACTTAACAAAATATTGGACTAACTCAAATGATAATATTCATCATGCAACTAGAATTTGAACCCCTCTTCCCAATATTGGAAATCCTTTTATAGAATAAGGATTAAGATTTATATTGGGAAGACATCTATCATTACCTAACTCAAAAACAAGTTACAGAGAAGATAAACTATTGTTTGACAAATATTCTCTACAACTAGAAAGATATTGGGTTGTGGCTCAAAATTTGACACATGACAATCTTTTGGTGCATAAAATTATTGGTTGACTTCCTATGAGATTTCCTACTCGATGCTGGGAAACTCAACACAATTTTAGCCAATGAAGAATATTGAATCTTAACTTCCTTCAATCTCCACACTTTAGGCTTTGCAAAACCTAGATGGTTGTACCTATAATGAAATAGTGAATGGTTATGAAGGCATACTTGGTAATACTCTTGAGTTGGAAAAAGGGTTCTTAAGTAGAAATTAGAATATTTGAATGATTTAAGAAAGGATGATAGTGTTCAAGGATAATCTATGAAATGTTGATGGATTGAGCCCTACTAACCTACAACTATACATATACACTTACAAGAAATATACAATGACCATTCCTTAGTCCTTTTGGGAAATAGAGTCAACTCCCATGTAATCTTATTATTTAAACCCTTAGAGATATTGTGCACCCCATCAACTATTAGATAAAAGGAAAGGTAAATGCAATCTAAAGCCTAGATCAATATCTATCCATTTCATTTATTTAAGTTCATATCATAAATATAGTTCTTGGTACCTTTTCAAAAAGGTGCAACAAGCTTCAAACCTTTAGATAACTATCATCGGTCTCTTCATCTACAGCAACATTTTCAGCCTCTTTAGGTACCTTCATGTAGACTTATATCCATTTATCTATCTAAGCATTAGTCATCCATGTGAAGATAGAAATAGTAGCAGCAAATATCTACAAATCACTCAATCTCTTGCCTCGGGCCATTTTAACATTGCCAATGAACTTGACAAATTTATTCTCTAGGACAAACAATTTGTTGAGTAGTCTGTGGAAGATATCAATCTAAAAATTCTTTTCACTTTTATACTTTTCTATTATCCTATGTGGAAACATCTTGAATTCTTCTTTTCCAATATTCTAGTGACTTAACTTTCCCATCTTCACCAATAATCAAAGGGATACATGAGTGGTCCAGAGTTTTTATTGCCTTATGTTTATCTCCAAGTTTCTACTTTTCTTGATTCATATTAGATTAATTCTTGTAAATTGCATTAATGAGACAAATAGTATACTAGATTTGGGAAAATGCATCAGGATCCCTTTTGGTGACTTCATATAATCAATTAAAATTGAACTTTGAAGGATTCCATTTGCTTTCAATTTTACCCACCTTTTCTATTCCTTTAACAAAGAAGTCTAACATATTTAAAAAATTATTATATCCTTCAAAAACCTCATTGTGTTTTCTTAAAACAATATTCAACCTGTAAGAAAGGTCAATTTCTAATATTTTAAAAGCATAATCATTGTGATCAACCTTCTAGACCAATTATGCACTTGGAACCTCATCATTGATTATAATAGGGGGCTTCCAAATAACCATAGCACTGGAGGTCTCATTTGAATTCTTTTCACTCAACTCATGTTCCAATCTTCAATATTTTACATGCATCTTATTGATAATAGAATTCGTTTCCATTTCCATTTTTTGTAATTAGTTGATCATTTATTTCATATGCTTAATTGAAGCTTGATTAAACATAGACTCATGAGTGATTCTTGTAGCAGTAAGCTTTGGGTCTATGTTTTCCATGGTCTAAATGAGCAATATCCCTTCTTCACCTTTTGAGATGTAAATTAGTTTTTTGGGTCATATCATGTGCCTTCTACTTTATCAAGAGATCCAAACTCTAATACAAAGGTGGAATTTTCTTTCTTTCTTACCTAATCAAGCATAAATAATTCTTTGAGAGTTAGACCTAAAAGAATCAAAATATCAATTTGCTTCACAATTTCTCTAGCTTCTTCCTCTATGCATGTAATAATATAAAAATATAATTCACTCATCATTTGACATATTATTGTACCATGTTGAGACTCATCAACTCCTTTAAGTCTATTATCTTTCTTCTCCTCAAAATCTTTCATTTTGAATTTAATTTGGAAATCTTTAAACTCTTGTGATTGCACAAAGTTTTCTTATTTAATGAAATGCATAGAAATAGTCTCTCTCTCATCCATAATGTCAATTAGAACATCATTATCAATTTTTTGTGCATAATACCCATGCCTTTCTTCTAAGTATCTAAGAGAAGGTCCTAAAAGTCTGGGTCCTTTGTCATTCTTCATACTTTTAAGGACTTGAGAAATCCCCTCCAAGGCTTCATCATCAGATTCATCATATGAAACAAGAGATACATTGGATTCTACCTATTGTTTTGATTTGGATGTGGAGGCACTAGGGATATATTGTACTTTCCTCTTTTTTACTTGAGGGGAAGATGGTGTGTTTTCAGCACTCTTTTCTTTCTCCTACTCAGTGTACTCTTGATACAATTCATCATAAATTTGAATACATTTTTCAATTCTTATCACTTATAATTCTATTTTGTAATAGAATTAGGGTATGTCTTTGCTTAATCTTCTCTCTTCAATTCTAGACAAAACATACCATTTTTTAATCTTTGATAAACCTGAGCCAAATCATCACACTTATTGATAACATCATCTTCTAGGTTCAATTGATGAATATATCTGACTTTAATAGTTTTAATATGCCCTTCATGTTCATATTCTATACTCTTCTCATTGGTAAACCAGTATTCATTCTTGGTATATTCTTGCACTTCTAGAATCATGTTGTATCTAATGACAAAACCATCAAAACCATCACTTTTTCTCTCCCCCATTTCTTTGAGTCATTTAAAGTGACAATTTTAGTCTTTAACTATTGTATTTTTTCCTCTAGATCCTTCACCCTCTTTTCTAACATGTAGATCTTCTTGATCTCTTCTTCATACATCTTTTTGATGTCAATGTATTCTCTAAAGGTCTAGGTGAGTTGATCTTCAATTTATCCAACCTTGGCTTTATTCATGAAAGAAAAGTACTTCAATGCACTTAAGATCTCACTGACAGTGGTCAAATCCAATGTCCATATAATGACACTACCCTAAGTTGTATCTTGCATGTCCATTAATTGGGGCTTATTTGTTTTAGGAGAAAGATCTATATAGATAATGTCATACTGTCAATATTAAAACTAGAGCCTCTTTGTAAGCCTTTTGCTCCAAAGGATTCATAGGAAATTGATTTTTCCTGCCTTCTTATTTGATCTAGAACAAAGGTTGTTTGTAAATCTCATCCAGGCACTAGTAGTATGCCACTTCTTTGCATAATATCTTGAGCCTCACTTGATTTCATGGTTTCACTATCAATTTCATAGGCTATAAGCTTCTCTATGATCTCTTTAGTTTTATCCTAACTCTCCCCTGGTCCTAATGTAAGTGTCAATTCACTTTGTTTGACCTTAGATAGGAAACTTTTAAATTCTTCTATTTTGATGAATTCATCATCTTCCAAGAATTTTTCTACTTGAATAATCATATCATCCAACCTTGTTATGGTTAATTGTCAGTTTGTTAAGGAATTCTTAGCTTCCTTTACCCTCTCCTGCTAGAATTTATATCTCATGTCAAAAAAATATTGGCTCTTCATAGGCATCAATTGTAGAGTCCTCTCCTTAATTATTGTAGGCATATAGACAATCATCTATCTCTTGTTCCCCTTAGCCACCCTTGCAAATGTTTCAAGTTGAGTCTAGGTTTACTCTATATTCTTTTTTTGGGCCTTGTGGCAATTAAGACATGATGTGATAATAATTTTGCAATAAAATTTCAAGCCTATAAGGGTATGTAATTTCTAAACAAAAACCCTTGAAATCAGGGTCACTCTTCTTTAACTCCCTTTCTACCCTTGGAATATCTTTAAATTTTCTCAATCTATCCTCTACATTACTCTCAATCAAATTATTTCTAATAATGTCTTCTTAAGGAAACTCTTTGTTATTTGGGGGGTTATAATTCCTTATCTCTTTTAGGGCATTCCTAACTACATTTTTAGGATCATATATTCTATAGGGTGTAGATAATTGTTATACCTTAGAAATTCATGAATCTGATCAAAAAAATCCTTCCCAATTGTAAAGTCGCCAATCTTAAAACATCTACAAAAAAAGGTCCCCTTCTATAGCTTAGGGCCTAAGTATTCCATATCCATCATAATGAGTTTCCATAAGAACTCCAATATCCCCAACCTACTAGTTATATATTTTGGTAGTATATATGGGGGTTGAGGGTAAGCATAAAGTCTCATGACTGAAATTATTTGAAATAAAAATGCATCCCCCCAATTATGATCTAACCTAGCATCATCCCTCAACAATGCAGGCCTCAACACTCTCTATAAAATGTTTGTAATTATTTCTTGTTTAGAAACCAACATTTTCATAACAATAGAGCTAAAAAAAATTTAAAATGAAATAGAGCTATAGTAAGGGTAATGCCTATCCCATGCCCAGGTCCAAATTTTCAATGGAAAATCTCCATCAAGATCTGAAGTCTAATCTATGAAGTATGGTTTGAAGTGGCCAATATTTTTGTACATAATGAGATGCATTAGTAGTGAGCAATGATGGAATTTAAAATTCCCAAATTTTCCTTTCTAGGAAGCTTCAATATGCTCTTGCGTCTTGTCAATGATATACATCACATGATCATATTTAATATTTGTGAACTAGTCTTGAATATTTAGGGCCATGAGATAAGGTCCTCTATACACCATATCAAAACCATCACTCCTGAGTGCCTTATGCAAACCATACATTGTATTTTCCATATAATTTCATAATGTTGAAAATAGATTGATACAACTATGAGAATGTGTAATCGTTTTGTCACTAATCTCAAACCTGCTACTTGCTATTAAGACAACTTCTTAGATGATTTGAGTACTATCATTTATTTGATTGATGAGGACGATTTGATCAAATTAAATAACAATAGCACCTAGAGAAAAGGTCGATTTATGGTACATAGAAAGGGAGTACAAAGATTAGTTAAGATAGTGATGTTACAATGCATTGATTATTTGCTTAAGGTTGCAAGGTTGGATACATTGACAAAGCCTAGAAGAACAAGTAAGAAGAATTAAGTCTACCAAGCTTGACTGAGTGGATAGTAGGTACTAAGAAAAGTTAGTGCAAGCCAAGTAGAAAATTAGTTGGAGTTGAGAAAAGTCAAATTTTAGTGAATGTCGATTGATATAGTGTAAGCCGAGTAAAGTTTAGTTGATGTCAAGTACCAGTAAACTTTAGTATTTGTTGAGTGATCTAGTTGATGATGAGTGAAAGAAAAGTATGGAAGTTGAGTGACAACATATTGATGTCGAGTGTTAGTATTCATGTTAAATCATGGATTTGACAAATTTGAGCTGACTAATTCATTTTCTTGAATTTTGTGAAGCATGTAGAAGATAACTATGATGAGTTGGTGGCATAGAATTCATGGTAAACCATTTTAAGGTGAATTCAAAGAGAATTGAAGGAGAAGTTTATAGAAGGGAATAAAATGAAAAGATGGGTAGATTTATTGAATCCTACCTAATCCAACCTAACCCTAAAATGGACAATAGAAGATGAATGACAAAAGATCTTAATTTTATATTTATAGAGATGGTTGGTTAGAAGCAAAGGTTGTCATTTGCAAGAACCTAAGGAGGAAGAGGATTCTAGGGTATTGCTTCATTAGTGACCAAATAAAAGAGAGTGTTATTGGGAAGAAAAGCAAGAAGGATTAAGAGTATGAATTCTTGAAGGCTGAACAAGCTATCAAAGATAAAGTGTATGAAAGCCAAGTAGAATGGAAAACTAAAACAAAAATCTATAATCTGTAAGTGAGTTTTAAGTTGTTATTAGATCAAGCCTTAGTGTTACTTTCTAATCATTGTACCAATCTAAGCTAAATCCTTTGGATTAAGGTTGACCTAACAATCATTTGTAAATCCTTTAATCAGGTGGAATTATAAGTAAATGATCTAAAGTCCTCTAACAAGACTCACTCCTAACAAGGTGATTGAAATCCTCTAACTAGGTCATATTTAATAGTGTGTATTATAACCTTTAACAGGTTGGCCTTTCATAGGGAATCACTTCAAAAGAGTGAGAATGAGTAGCATGTTACTAGTGGTTTATCCCAAATTGGGTTTTTATGTAAACTTATTGTGTCAAATGTGTTATTGAATCTATTATGTTTCATGCTTACATTTCTACAAAGTTGATTTAATAGTAACCTACAAGTTTAAGTGATTGTATGATCTAATGGATGCATGCATGATGAATATGTCTTATAGAAATGGGTTCACTAAGATGTGAAAATATCTATTTTTACATATTGACCTTGAATAATTGGTTCTCCCTTCTCATTTATTCTAAAGAATTCTAAAAATTGGTATTAGAGTCATCTACTTAAAGAGGACTAGTTTGAAGGTACTAGAAGAAAAAGATCAAGATGTCAAAAAAAAGAGGTACCCAAGGTTAATAGAGATAACTTTCCTACATGGAAAAGTCTGATGAAGCTACACCTAGGAGGTCTTGGATATCATGCACAATCTACCATTTCTAATAAACATGTTGATCTTGTTGGAGCCCTAACTGTTGAAGATCTAAAAAAGAAGAAAGAACACAACCAAGCAATTTTGGAGATTACCTCTACCCTAAGTTATGTCAAGTTCAATGATTTAAAGGGTTGTGACATTGCAAAGAAGATGTGGGATTCTCTTTACACCGTATATGGAGGTGATGCAAATGTACTGAGAGCCAAATCTAAAAGTCTTAGAGGTAAGATTGATGATATGAGAATGCAAGAAGGTGAGAATGTTGCTCAATATTGCTCGAGGATAAAAGATGTTTTTAATGCTAGAAGAGTATCTACTAGTAAGATACATGGTGAGACTATAATAAGAAAAGTTTTGAGAACACTTTTTCTCATCTATGCTATTAGATTTTATACAATACAAGAATCAAGATGTATACTAGGTTCTAATATGACTCTTAAAGGTCTAATTTGAGCTATCTAATTTTGATAACTTCAAATTTGAAAATGTTGAATCTACTTTCAAAGCTAAGCTATCATTGAAGGAACCTAGTGAGAAGAAGAAAAAAAAGGTAAAATATGTTTCTAGTGATAGTGATATAGATGAGGAGGATGTATAACAACTTGAAGCACTACTAGCAAGGAGATTTCACAAAGGTAAAGGAAAATTCAAAGGCAAACTACCTATCATGTATTTTAATTGCAATGAGGTTGGTCATATTCTTGCTAGATGTCCAGAGAAGAAGAACTATAGAGGTAGAGACAAGTACAAAAGTATAAGAGATGAAGGTAGAAAAGATTATAAAGACAAAAGGTAAGAATTCTTGCTACATTGTAGAAGAGGAAACTAAAGATTGATTTGATGATCATGATGATGAAGTGGTCTATGTTGCAATGAAGGATAATTTTGATGAGGATGAGGTAACTATACTAGTGTCTTATGTAAACAAGAATGGAAGATGGATCACTGATAGTGGGTGTTCACATCAGATAACTAGAGATAAAAGTAAGTTCATTACCTATAGGAATTACAAGTGGAAAGAGTAAACTTATCAGGGGGGTCAATCACTAGTTTAAACTTGGACCCATAAAACTTTCACCATTCATTCATTACATGCATAAGCAACCTGAAATAACATGTAAAGAATATGCATCTAAATTATATAACCATGTAAGTATTCATACACATAACACTAGATATGATTACCTAGAAACCCTCCAAGTGAGAAGGTAAAATTGAGGTGGGGATGATACCCACAAATCTTCACTACTGCAGTAATAAAATGTATTGAATGAAGGTTACAATGTTTTGACCATGAAACATGATCTACCCTATGAAATTTTTTCCCTGTTAAAGGCTTACAAAGACTTTTAGGTTTCACCTTGTTAGAGACCCTATTAGAAGTGTGCCTTGTTAGAGGACTTCAACTTACAATTAAGTAAGCACCCTGTTAAAGGATTTCATATAGCCTATTAGGACTACTCTATTAAGAGATTTAACTAAAATCACTTGTTAAAATGTCTCAACATAGATCCTGTAATTAGCACTTGCTTACCTGATAACAGAGCACCTCTACACAATTTCTTATTGATCCTTCATGATTAGATGTTTCAATGTTGTATCCTTTTCTCTATCCTCTATTCTTCTCTAACTAATTCTACAATTCACTCTCACTTCTAAATCACCTTGAATGCTCTACATGCAAACTATCGTGTTCACTCCTCCAATCTGATCACTTACCCATAAATATTTTAGGGCTTCATCCTCCAAAAGAAGACTTGGGTGGCTTAGGGTTACGTATGAATCTATAGTTGAGATTCATCCATTTTTCCACTTAAACCTTCCCATTTTTTGATTGGTTGCATGTAATTGCATAGGGAATCCAAATATAGATTCATCCTTATCTCCAAAATATCAAAATCTATCTTTAACTCGGCTCAAAAATGGTTTACATAGTTTTTTGTGCCATTACAAACAAATATGTCAAAACTATGTCACTCAACATATCAATTCTTTGATGCTCAGTGTGCACTATTCTATATACTGTGACTCAGCACCTACATTACTTGGCATCCACTATTTACTTAGCTCCTAAATCACTTGGCATGGTCTATCTTCTTAGCACTTGAGTGACTTGGCACTCATTGCAACTCGGCATGGTCTAATATTTGCATGTTGTGCTCCACATGTATTACTAGTTTGGCATGAACTGAGTAAATGGCTTAAGTGTTTTGACACTCACTTATCAAAACCAATCTGAGATCAACTATTTCCCCCTTTGACATGAGTGTCAAAAATACTTGAATATTCATTATCAACCTTAATCCCTTGAGCATAACATATCCATGACTCGACATATATACAAAACTTCAAAATTTCAAAATTTTGCACTAACTTGTATACATCAAAATTTGATAACTCCTCCTGAGTTTATAGATCTAATTTGTATCCAAAATTTGTACTTCTCTCTAAGTAAATGTGTCTCTATTGATACACTTTGACTTTAATGCATTGTATTGTTAATACTCTGTCATCTTATATGCTCTCTCTTAGCTAATATCTATCCACTTTTTGCTCAGTTTCTCTAAAAAAATTCATATCACTCCAATGATATAACTCTGCTACTATGCTCCCCCTTTGTATATCACCTCTTTTCTTTATCTCCCTTATATTTTCTATCAACATATTCTCTATCTCCCCTTTGTCTTTATCTCCCCCTTTATTATATCTCCCCTTATATTATATCTCCCCCTTTTTGACACTTATGTCAAATGGGTTATACACCTATGGTGTGTTTATCCAAAAATGATTTGTGGACATCTATTATTATCCTTATAGCTACATCCTAGTTATCACATGCAACATCCAATGACTCAATTTGGATTGCAAGCTTGGCAGCAAGGTGTACTAGACCATCTAAAGTAGAAAGATTGGGGTCTTTCTTCAATAAATTCTTGGCATAGCCTAGTTCCTTGTGCATTATATCCATATGAGGGGTGAGGGTAGCTTGAATAATTGTTAGTTTGGCTCTAATATTAGCCTCGTCTACTATTAGGATAGCTAACTGACTCTATATCTAAAGTAATATTCTGAAATGCTTCTCACTCTGAGCTCAATTTGATGGTAGTCTTACACTTGGTGTAGATATTTGACTTTCAAAACTTAGAATGTGACTTTTGGTCTCTTGGGTGAAGAGTGTAGGATTGCATACTTTTATGTACAATGAGAATATATTCTCAAGTACCTTCTTCACATCCTCAACCTTTTTTACCAATGCAACTTGTTGTAGTGCTATCTCACTAGATATTTTCTCATTTACCTTGCCTTGAAACTTCTTTTCAAACCATTCTAATATTTTTGCATTTGTATCAAGGTCTTCGTTAGTGACCTTTTCCACTAGATCAATCAATTTTTCTATGAGTGACTTGGTCTCTTTAGGATTTGGCAGATTAAATGCATCTAAAAAGATGTCCTTTATATCTTGAAGTGCTTGCTTCTATCTGTGTTCTCTCCTAAGCATTTCTTGATTCTTTTCCTTGCTAAGGTTTGTTGCAAAATGCCTATTTTCTCCAATGTCATAGTATCACAGTCATACTTTAGAATAATAATTTCTTCATCAAGACTTATGTCTCCATAATGGATTACCTTTTCTACCTTTTATGAGCTTGGGCTTGGCATCAAAATCTATAATGGAATGGCTTCTACACTTAGCCTTTGAAGAGTTTGAGTAGAAGGAGTGGCAGATGTTTGTGGGGCTACCAGTGCTTGGATGGCCACTTGTTCCTTCACCTTTGGTGTTTACTCACTCTCTTCAAGCTTGCATTGGTCTATCACTATGACTTGGTTAGCACCATGTTCCTATGTTGTAGGTAAAAATGAATCCATTTTTCCTATTTCCTATTTTTGACATGTAGTAGTGTCTTCCTCTTATGCCTTCTCCTCAATTATATCAATTTTAACACTTGTATCAATGTTGGTGGATGTGTCTACTATTGATTGAATTAAAGGTTGTACATTAGTGACTAAAGGGATTATTGAAGGTTGTTCTTGTGGATTCACCTTCTCCCTTGTGACTTTAGTCACTGTCTTCTACAATTCTTCCACACTAACCAAAATTGGATTACCACATAATTTGGCTTGAAGTGTGAACTGATCCAATATCTTCTTTAGATCTTTTATAGTAAGTGGACTAATATTTTAAGTTGATGCATCAAAAATATCCTTAAAAATTATGGTTTTAGAAGTCTTGGTTGTGTCATGGGGAGGACTAACACTTGGCACTTGTGTGTCCTACACACTTTGTTCATCTTGTTGATGCTCAGCTATTGCCTTGTCAACATTTTTCTTTTTTGTTTCTTCCCCAACTATATTGTCTTTTTTATCATCTTCCTTATCATCATTTTCTCCCTCTAAAGGGTTAGCTTCTCCTTGCTTCATAGTGTTCAACCCATAAATGAGTTTCCAAAGTTGTGTTGACTTTTTCACAACATCCTCAATGTTATTTTAGAGAATCTAAAGGCTTTATATTTAGGTGTGAACCTAACTGCATATCTCTTGACAGCCTTAGCAATTTGTCCCTTTGTCAACTCTGGCATTACTTGGGCTAATGTTGTTTCCTTGATCTATCTTTCCAAATTTTGACAATAATGCCATTTTGTTCAATAATATCGTATAAACCTTTTGGTATTGAGTTGGAAAATTAAACTTTGACATCATGGCATATAATGCATCTTCCACTTGGTTTTTCTCTTCTTTTCCCAGTTTATCAAAGTCAATATGTCTAAAACCAAATAAACCTGCATTGCTTTTTACATTTTCACATAATTTCTCAAGATTAGAGAGAGGATTGTGACTTACCACCTTCAATTTACTGTTATCATCTAACTATGTCTTCTCTTCATCAGAACCTAGTTGTGCCACATATTTCATTCTCTATCTTTTCTATTGTTATCAACTTTCTCTTTTGCTTTGACTTTTCCTTGGCCTTTTGAGTATTTGTACATGTGCTATCTCTAGTGGTAGGTGCAGTAGGCTTGGCTTGGCCAGGTTTTACAACTTTCTTTGCCTTTGCCACTGGTTGTGCCTTTTCCTTTCTCTTCTTTGACTCAGCAGTGGTAGGTGCTTCCTTGACTTCTTCTCCCTTGTCACCCATAGTCTCCTCTTCTTCTTTATCTTCTCCCATGCCTTGAGTTAAAGCTAGAGGTTCTTGAGCTTGTGCTTGTTCTTTCTCTTCATCCTCTTCTTCTTCCTCCTCTTTCTCTTCTACACCTTCTCCAAACTTTTTTTTTAGCTTCTTAACTAGCTTATCCTTTTTCTTGATAGTGGAGGCAGTTTTCAATTCCACGGCAATCTTTGATTTCACCATTTCATAGTTTTCAAAGACATTAGTAGTCTTATATACTTCCTCTACAAGCAAATCCATTATGGTTGCTGAGGCTTCATCTACATTTACCTCATAACCTAAGGGTCTTAACTATCTTATCCTTGGTGTGGCAACTTGCACAAATGTGTAGTCAACATCAACAAGAAAATATTCATCATTATAATGTTTCTCCACTAAGGCAACTGGTATCCTCATTCTTTCCTTCATTGACTTCTTGAAATCTTCAAAATAACTTGTCATTATAGATTCAAAGTTTTCTCCTAGTTGCTCAATGTACTCATTAATCTACACTACAATTAATCTATTTTTCTTCCATCCTATAGTACCAAATGAGGAAAATGTGTTCTATACATAAAAGAATATACAAACTAGTAGATAACCAAACTTGCACTGTGCACTCTTGGTTTTCCTTATAGCTCCAAGGTTTTCCATTAGTTGTTGTAGATGAAGTTCTACTAGATCATATGTATGATCTTTCTTGACAATTTTATAATCAACATCCATAGCTATGTAGGGTACACTATTCAATCTACTTTATTGATAGAATTTATGTAAGATTACCCTTACAACAAAGTTTAGCAATGGATCAACGATGGTATCTATAGTCATACCTCTCTTATTTCAAACTGCTCTAGTATTCTTCTCAATCACATCCTTGGAATCACTCCTGAGTGTCTTTGGCTAATCTAGGAATGGGTAACCAATAATGCTATGAATTATTCTCTTGGTTATTTTAATTGGTCATCCTTCCAGCCACAAGAAACTATCATGAATTTGGCTTAGCACAATTCTTATCCACTCAGTCTTAAATACATTCAAAAAATCTAGGGCTTGTGTCAAACCCTTTTCTCAACAATTTTGTATTCTTCTTTCAAGACACCATTTTCACATAATCTGTTATATGCACCTCTTATCTCCATGTCTCCAATGCTTCCTATCTTGCAATTGTAGCATTTCCTCACATCTTGCATGATTATCACATTTGGAAAGATCATTGATGATGCACCAAAAGGGTCTTGTTTATAGGGGATGTTAGGAATGGCCATAAATACAAGTTTCTCTACTTCATTACTAACTAGCTAAACATTTAAAACTTCTTCCCCTTTGACATTTTTTGAACTAAATGCCATCTTGTCAAACTAGAGATTGTGAAAATTGAAACTGTATAGCTCAACTTTAGATAAATACCTTGAAAATCTGTTGAACTAATGATGAATCTCTATATAAATCTTCTATAATCACTTCTAACAAATTTTAGGTTGCTACTGGCTCTTCTCACTCTGTCTTGATCTCAAAATGATGAAAAAAGAGCTCAAATCAATCATATACCATTCGAAAACCTTGCATTTAATGCTAAGTTCTTACATAGTTATAAGCTTGACAATAACCAATTTCAAATTTACTCGACATCCATTGATATTTCCACCACTCAATAGCTACTATAGGCTTGGCATCAATTAGATAGTTTAGTAGCTCAGCATCAACTAACATTCCACTTGGCACACATAGGAATTGTTTCATACTCAGCAATAACATGAAAAATTTAAAAGATTTGTCTTGGATTTCTAACATCTTGCATCTTTATTCATTCTAATTTAGTCTTTTTAGTACTATAACCTTTTGGAACTAATGTATTATATAATCTTTAAATATTAGTCCCACATACCTCTTGTTTTCCTAGTTTGATGAGGTGCATTCACCTAACCCATTGGGTGAAGTAATCCCTTCTCCATTTGATGTGCTGCAAACATCTTTATTTTTCCATCTCCTATTCATCTCATCTTTGATGTGTTCAACATCTACCTTTCCTATACCTTTATCAAATTCACAAGTTGGTGCCTTTAACCTAGTTATACAAAATTTACTGATATGACCAATCTTCAAATAGCTAAAACATGTAGTTTGACTTAACCGTCTTTTTTAATTCCCACTGAAATGTGTCCTAATACAATTCTCAAGAACATGTCCATATTCTTGATAATAATGACCATTATATCTTGTATTATAATCCTAGTTATAAGAGTTTCCATTATTCCTTACCTTTTTTAGCTTGTTTGATGACCACATGGATTTGGATCTGCCTTCAAAGGCTCTATGTCCATACTTCTAATAGTTGTAGTAATAACCTTCAAATCTTTGTGTATGTATGGTCCTAGTTCTGCATTCATGTTCCTGATGACCTTGCTTGTTGCAATTATGAAAATGAGTCATGTTCTTAGGCTTTACATTTTTATTTGTACTTTTTCTCCTACACACATTAGCAGTATGTCCTTTCTTACCAAAATTATGACAAGTAGGTTTGGAGTTCTTACCTTTGATGTTCCTTTCTTCTACAACTTTGGATGATTCTCCTTTTTCAATGCTTGTGTAACCCAATCTTGATGTATCATTGTTGGATCTAGGGGATCTCTATAGTTGCTCAAAGAATTTTATGGCTTCATTTGGCTTGTTAAAACTTTCAACAAATTCTTTTTCTCTCTTTAGATCACTCTACAATTGTTCATTCTACAATTTCAATGTAGTTATCTATGACATTCAATTCAAAGTTGGCATTCATCATTTGACTTAGAGTATCCAATTGCATGTTGGAAATCTCGATTAGTTCTATTGACTTATTTTCCAATCTATTGGCCAAAACTCTTTTTTCTTCTTCAATCATGGCTCTATTTTCCATGGCTTTCTTCTTTTGTTCAGTCACCTCACATAGAATTATAGCTTGTGCTTCTTGTTCTGACTTGAGATTTCTAATTTCCTCAACTTGGACTCTATTCTTTTCCATTAGATCTATAACTGTTGCATCAAATTCATTGGAGTCACCATCTACAAATATCTTGGTAATGTCTATCTGTTCATATAGTGTGGCACTCTCCACAATAGAAATTTATTTCCTTCTCTTCAAGGATTTCTTTAGTTCCTCTCTTGCCTCATTCAATTGATATAGTATGATATGTATTTCAATATACTAGTTTTCAATAGTCTTTCCCAACTTGTAGACTTCCATTTAAAGATCTTTCCTCAAAGCTACAAAGCTTCTCTTTCATAAAACAAGGCTCTGATACCAATTGTTAGAATTACAAGTGGAAATAATAAACTTCTAAGAAGGAGGGGTGTGAATTAGTAATTTAAACTTGGACCCATAAAACTTTCACCAATCATTAATTACATGCATAAGTAAGTTAAAATAACATGTAATAATATGCATCTAAATCATATAACCATGTAAGCATTTACACACATAACACCACATATGATTAAACAGAAACCCTCCAAGTGAGAAGGTAAAACTGGGGTGGGGATGACACCCAAAAATCTTCACTACTGTCGTAATTAGCAATATCCAATGAAGGTTACAATGTTTTGACCATAAAACATGATCTTCCCTATGAAAGGTCTACCCTATTAAAGGCTTACAAAGATTGTTGGGTCTCACCTTGTTAGAGGATTTTAACACCCTATTATAAGTGTGCCTTGTTAGAGGTCTTCAACTTAAAATTAAGTAAGCACCCTGTTAAAGGATTTAATACAACCTATTAGGACTACTCTATTACAAGATTTAATAAAAATCACCTATTAATATTCCTCAGCATAGATCTTTTGATTCACACTTTCTTGCCTGATAACAGATCACCTCTACATAATGTCTTGTTGATCCTTCATGATCGACGTCTCAATATTGTACCCTTTGCTCTATCCTCTATTCTTCTCGAATTGATTCTACAATTCACTCTCATTTCTAATTCACCTTGAATGCTTTTCATTCAAACTATCTTGTTCACTCCTCCAATTTTATCACTCACCCATAAAGAGTTTAGGGCCTGTCCTCCTTAAGAAGATTTAGGTGGCTTAGGGTTAGGTATGAATCTACGATTGAGATTCATCCATTTTTCCACTTAAACCTTCCCATTTTTTGATTTGGTTTCATGTAATTACATAGGGAATCCAAATATAGATTCATCCTTATCTCCAAAATATCAAAATATATCTTTAAGTTGACTCAAAAATGGTTCAAATTGTTGTTTGTGCTATTACAAACAAATATGTCAAAATTGTGTCACTTGGCATATGAAGTCTCTATTGCTTGGCATGCATTATTTTGTATATTGTAACTCGGCACCTACATTACTTAGCATCCACTATTTACTCAGCTCCTAAATCACTCAGCATGGTCTATCTACTTGGCACTTGAGTGACTCCACACATGAGTGACTCAACACTCATTGTAACTCAGCATGGTCTAATGTTTACATGTTGTTCTTGGCATCTATTACTAGTTTGGCATGAACTAAGTAAATTTCTTAAGTATGTTGACACTCACTTGTCAAAACCAATTTGAGATCAATAATTACCTTAATTTATTATGATGGAAATAGTGTAAGGTTTGGTAATGATGCACCCTATCTGATAAGAGGAAAAGGTTCTATCAAACTCACATAAAATATTTTATATCACAGTGCTTATATGTTGAAGGAGTTAACTATAATTTGTTAAGTGTGTCACAACTAAATAGTTCAGGTTGTAAGGTTGAGTTTGAGAACAAGATTGCTAAGATATATGATACTGGTGGAAAACTAATGTGAAAAGGTGATCAAACTAGAGGTAATATATTCTATCTTAATTTGGATGATGCTACTTGTCTAGTTGTAGAATTTGATGATGTGTAGTTATGGCACAAGAGGTTAACCCTTCTTCCTCCTTTGTTTGTTGTTCAGTGTGTTGTGTTTCTATTGTGTTAACTCTTGTGGGGTGGGTCAGATAGCTAGGTGTACCTTTGCCTTAGTTATTCACCCCTCCCTACGTCAGGTGGTATCAGAGCTTGAGGTTTTTCCTTATGGTGATTGGATCATGTAGAACCTTAAGTGAATTAGGTTGTAGGGTTGCAGATCTATGGATTTGACCTATAACTTGAAGAGGGTTACAATCTTGTAAGAACTAGATTTGCAAAGATGTTTCAAGGTAGAGGAAATGTTGATACTACAATATTAGATACATTGAAAAAAATTATAGTCAGATTAGATGCTGTGGAGATAGCCTAGAGGATAGGAGCACATCTTGATGATGTAAGTGATGATGAAGCAATAGCACCAAACCCTAATCCAAATTCTAAAGAAGACCAAGATGAAGCAAGGTTGTTGAGAGTGTTGTTTAGGGAAAATTCAAAGACTATTGTAGAAGTTGTTCCTTATGATGGAAAGTGTGATACCAATTTTGTGTTGGATTGGATCTCTAATATGGAGAAGCTCTTTGAGTATGAAAACACTCTTGATAATAGGAAGGTGAAGATTTTAGTTACTAGGCTAAAAGGTTATGTTTCATTGTGGTGGGAGTATTTGCAAACTGATAGACAAAGGAAAAGATCAGAACTTGGCTGAAGATGGTGAACAAGGTAAAGAAAAAATTATTTCCTATTGATTACCAAGTTAGCTTGTTGAGAAAGATGCAAAATTTGAGACAAAAGGACATGATTATGAAAGAGTATATAGAGGAATTCTATATATTGGACATTAGATCTATAGATGTGGATGATGATGTTAAGAAAATTGCAAGGTACATAAATGGATTAAAATGAAAAATACAAGATGAGATAAGTTTTGTGAAGTTGGAAAGTGTGGAAGAAGCATACCAATATGCCTTGAAGGCTAAGGAGATCTTGACAAAGAAGTATGAACAAAGACAAAGAGGTAGAGGTGGTAGATTCCAGAGAGGTAGAGGTAGATCTTATGGTGAAGGTGGTAGATCTAATAATTTTGTATAGGATAAAGGCAATTCTAAGTAGAAGAATGATGAAAAAGGAAAGACCAAATGGAAAAGTGGTAATTCTTATTGAGGAGGTACTAATTCCTACCAAGGAAGAGGTAATTTTTATTCTAGAGGTGGATTTCATGGTAATTGTTTTAGATGTGGTAAAGAGGAACATAGATCTTTTGAATGTAGATCCTCTGAAAGTGGGCAAGGTAACAAAAATGTTGTGATTCAAGGAGATGATGAGGGTTCACCAAGTGGACCTGAGGTTGGAGAAAATATAATGGTGAGAACCTTATGTATAATGGAAGTGATGAGAAACCTATTTTAAGGAGAAGTCTTTTCAAGACAAGATGTAAGATGGCTAGAAATTGATGCAAAGTAATCATTGATAGTGGAAGTTCTATAAATTTGGCATTAGAAGAGCCAGTTACAAAGTTGTAATTGTAGAGGCTGAAGCATCCTAAACCCTATCATGTTTCATGGATCAAAGATGAGCATAAGATATTGGTAAGTGAGCAATACCTTGTGAAGTTCAAGATTGGACATTACTTTGATGAAGTTTTGTGTGATATTATGTCTATGGATTATTTTCATATTCTATTGGATAGACCTTGGAAATATGATAGATATGTTATGCATGATAGAAGATTTAATCAATATACTCTTTGGGTGAATGGAAAGAAACAAATATTATTGCCTCTAATTGAAAGTCTAGATGAGGTTAATTGTACTACTGTCAAAATTTGCATGGTCAATGGGAAACAATATGAAAAGGAAATAAAAAAGAATCAAGTTTATTTTGCTATAATTCCAAAGAAAAAAAGTTGTGTCAATAGTAACCAAGTGGCATAAAATAGTGTTAATTGAGTGTTAGTCAGTGGTGACTGAGTGACAGCTAATAGTATTGACCAAGTACCAAAAGAAATTGCAGAATTGTTGAATGAGTATAAAGAGATTTTTGTAGAGGATATACCTAATGGTTTACCTCCAATGAGAAGTATAAGTCATTTTATGGATCTAATTCTTGGAGCTAGTTTTCATAACAAAGCACCATATAGATTAATACCTAAAGAGAATGAAGAACTTAATAGACAAGTGCATGAGTTGTTGTAAAAAGATTTAATCAGAGAAAGCTTGATTCCATATGATGTACTTGTTTTATTAGCACCTAAAAAGAATGGAGAATGGAGAATGTGTATTGATTCCAGAGCTATTAATAAGATCATAGAGAAATATAGGTTTCCTATGCTAAGGATGGATGACCTAATGGATTGTTTGAATGGAGCAAAGTATTTTACCAAGATTGATTTAAAGAGTGGCTATCATCAGATCAAAATAAGAGAAGGTGATGAATAGAAGATTTCTTTCAAGACAAAAGATGGTTTGTATGAATGGTTCGTTATGCCTTTTGGTTTGACTAATGGGTAAAAGCATAGATTTGTGTCACTATTTAGGATACCAAATTCTATTTTGGTCAAATCTCATTTCTCTATCAAAAATCAATTTTTTTCAAAAACTAAATATACCCTTTTATAGATCTTAGATTCAATATCATCATTATATAAATTTTTTGAGTGTTTTGATTAGTTCTAATATGTTATAATTTCAAAATATTATAAGTTGATATTTCAACATTTCAAAAGATGCTCCTTCAAAAAAGGAAAAAAATATTAAATCATACCAAAAAAAATCAAAAATTATATTTATCTCTAGAGGAGAGAGTCATCTTCATGAATATGTAATTTTTTTTTCAAGAAGGTGTAGAATTGATAGGGAAGTTTTGACAAGAACAAAAAACTATTTGATTCTGATAAGGTCAAGCTTGAGTACTTATAACAAAGAAAATAGACATCAAAAATAATTATTTCTTTTTTTTTCCCTAGCTATGCATGTCATCTATAAGATAATTTCAAATTAGAACAAAAAAAGATAATTTTCTTATACTTTTTTAACAGGAAATACACCCTATTTTTTTATAGTTAATAAAGGGACTTCAAAATAAAAGAAAATAAATAAATTCTTACTCAAAAAATAAAAATAAATTATAGGTATAAAATTCATCAAATTCTACACATTTCATTAGTTTACACCATCTTCAAATTCTAAACACAAATAGCATTTCTTTTGTCATTAATGTTGAACTATCGCATTCTAATATCTTGTTTCTTTATAAAAGGTGACGCAAGTTTTTGCTTTTAGCCTAATGCACATATTACTTTCATGAGGTTGATGAATGAGGTTCTAAAAAGATTCTTGGGTAAGTTTGTGATTATTTATTTGGATGATATTCTAATATTTAGTAAGATTAAGGAAGAACATCTTGAACATATTACAAAAGTATTACAGAGGTTGAAAGAGGAAAAGTTGTTGATTAATCTAAAAAAGTGTTCTTTTATGCAAGAGGAGATTGTGTATTTGAGATTTGTGATTTAAACTGATGGTTTGAGAATGGATCCAGAGAAGGTTAAAGCAATTTTTGAATGGCCTACACCTGATAATGTGGGTGAAGTAAGATCATTTCATGGTTTGGCTAGTTTTTACAAGAAATTCATAAGAAATTTCA
This sequence comes from Cupressus sempervirens, assembly GCA_028749045.1. Classification (NCBI taxonomy): domain Eukaryota; kingdom Viridiplantae; phylum Streptophyta; class Pinopsida; order Cupressales; family Cupressaceae; genus Cupressus; species Cupressus sempervirens. Next base: position 531,502,098 of record CM053786.1, on the reverse strand, counting down.
GTTTTGTTTGCAATGTTGTAACTAAGATAATGAGAGGAGATAAAAAAGGAATTTAAGTGGACACATGGAGCTGATAAGAGTTTTGAGACTTTGAAACAAAAGGTTGCTAAGTTACTTATATTGGCTTTTTCTGATTTCAATAAGGTATTTCAAGTTGAATGTGATGCAAGTGGTAGTGCCATAGGGGTCGTATTAAGTCAAGAAGGTAAACTTATTGCTTTTTTTAGTGAGAAGTTGAATGATGCTAAAAGGAAATATTATGTGTATGATAAACATTTTTATGATGTTGTTCAATCCTTGAAGAAGTGGAGACATTATTTGACTCCTAAGGAGTTTGTGTTGTATATTGATCATAAAGCTTTACAATACTTGAGAAGTCAATATAAATTGAATCAAAGACATATAAAGTGGGTTGATTACTTAGAGAGTTTCACATTTTTCATTAAGCATAAGAGTGGAGTTACTAACAAATTTGTTGATGCTTGAGCAAAAGACATTCTTTGTTGACTGAAATGAAAGTTGAAGTTCTTGGTTTTGATTAAATGAAAGAATTGTATGATGTTGATGCTGATTTTTATGAGGCAAGGAGAGAGTGTAGAGCACCAAATCTAAAAGATCACATTAGTAAGTAATGAGTATTTCATTCAAGAATGTATGTTGTTCAAAAGCATTCAGTTGTGCATTCTGATAAGTTCTATGAGGTTGAATCTGATTAAGGAAAAGCATAGTGGTGGATTGGCTGGACATTTTGGAATTGATAAGACATTGAGTTTTTTGAAAGAGAAGTATTATTGGCTACAGATATATAAGGATGTTCAAAAAAATTTAAAAATTTGTGGGGTTTGTCAAGTGGCAAAAGGAGTAAGTCAAAATACTAGTTTGTTTACACCTATTACTGTTCCTGAGAAACCTTAGAGTGACATCAATATGGATTTTGTTCTTGGATTACCAAAAAAAATGAAGGGGTATGATTCTATATTTATTGTGGTGGATATATTTTCTAAGATGGCTCATTTCATACCATGTAAGAAGACATCAGATGCTAAGCATGCTACTAAACTTTTCTTTAAAGAGATTGTGAGATTGCATGGATTACCAACAAGTATTATTTTTTTATAGAGATAGTAAGTTTGTTGGTATTTTTGTTGAACTTTGTGGAAGAATATGGGTACTGAGTTGAAGTTTAGTTCTACATTCCATCCACAGATAGATAGAGGTTGTGAATAGAAGCTTGGGTAATTTGTTGAGATGTTTAGTTGGAGATAAGCCAAGTAATTGGGAAGTAGTGTTGGCACAAGTTGAGTTTGCATATAACAATTCTATAAATAGGAGTACAAGGAAATCACCTTGTGATATTGTTACTAGAATGAAACCCAAAGGTATATTATATTTGAGAGATGTTGCTAGTGAAGAAAAGAGAAGCACTACAGGAGAAGAATTTGCTGATTTTATGGAATCTTTACATAAGGAAGTGAAGTTGAGGTTGTAAAAAAGTAATCAAAAGTATAAGGAGAATGCTGATAAGTCTAGAAGGCATCATGATTTTGAAGTTGGTGATGAGGTGATGGTTCATTTAAAGAAAGGAAGATTTCCTATTGGAACATACAGTAAGCTAAAGATGAAGAAATTGGGACATTGTAAGATCTTGAAGAAGTTTGACAGAGGTAATGCTTATGAAGTTGAGTTACCTAATGATATGGATATTTCTGCTAGCTGACTTGTGGGATTTATTTTGATCATGATATTTATGTTAAGATCTATTCTTGGGATGTGTCTAGACCATTTTTGGGTCAGTCTTCCTCTTATTTAATGTTATAGAATGATCTGTAAGCCATTTTGGCAAGTATATATAGAGTGTTTAGGCTTAGAGTTAGGGCATTTTGAAGGGGTTCTAGAGTAGAACATGAAAGTTTGGAAAGTTTTTTGCATATATATCTAGAGCTAAAAATTTAATGTTGGATCATTGATCTTGAATATATTTTTTATTTGGTCATAACCTAGAAGGCATTATAGTTGGGCATGTATGCTGATTATTTGATGAATCAATAAGTGTTTTATCTTCTTCCTCCTTTGGTTGATATTCAATGTGTTTTGTTTCTACTATGTTAACTCTTGTAGGGTGGTTTAGATAGTTGGGTGTGCCTTTGGCCTTAGTTATTCACCCATCCCTACATCAAATAGTCACAATTACACCTTGTGTTGTAATCCCAATTATAGGGGTTTCCATTGTGTTATCCCTTTTTCTTTTTGTTAGATATCCACTTAGCACTAGATATACATACATATGCTTTATGTTCATAATTCTGACAATTATGGAAATGTCCTTTAAATATTTTTGTGCTTATAGTCTTAGTCTTCCATTCATATGCCTAATGTCACTACTTGTTGCATTATGACAATTACCCATGAATTTCTTCTTAGGGTTATGATTTCTATTGTTTCTCCTACAAACATTTGTTTTATGACTTATCTTTCCATAATTATGACAAGTTAGTTTGTAGTTCTTACCTTTGTTGCTTCTTTGTTCACCACTTTTATATGATTCTCCTTCATTAGTACTGGTGTATTCTAATCCATTAGTATCATTGTTACATCTAGGATATCTATTCAATTTTTCAAAGTACTTGATGGCTTCATTAGGTTTGTTAAAAATTTCAACAAATTCTTTTTCTCTTTTAGATAATTTCTCAGTTGTTCATTCTATAACTTCATGGTTATCACCTCAATGTCCTTAACATTCAATTCATGATTGGAAATCATCACTTGATTCATTATTTCCAATTACATGCTAGAAATCCTATGTACCTCCAATGTCTTCTATTCCAATATGTTTGTCAATATCTTTTTGTTATCTTAAATGATGATTTTTCTTCTTCAGCTTTATTTTTTTGTTTGGTCACCTCACATTGAAATACTAATTAGATTTCTTGTTCTATCTTAAGATTTTTGACCTCTTCTATTAGGTCACCATTCTTTTCCATTAGATATTCAATTGTTGCATCAAATTCACTTGAGTTTCCATCTACAAACAATGCAATGGTGTCTTCCTCTTGGTAATGTGTTTCATTCTCCTCAATAGATATCTCTTTCTTTCTCTTTAATGATCACTTCAAATGATCACCTCCTTCATTCAGCTAATGTAGGGAAAGCTAGATTTTAATCTTCTAGTTCTCAATGACTTTTTCCAACTTGTAGACTTCCATCTTCAAGATCATTCCTCAAAGCTGCAAAGCTTTACTTTTTAGAGAACAAGGATCTAATACCAACTATTTAAAATACAATAGGGAAAGTAAACTTTAAGAGTGGGGATGAATTAGTTCTTCAAAACTTTATCCATTAAAATATTCACCATGCATCCATCTCACAATTTGCATATAAACTAAAATACCAAACTAAGCATGTTCATCCATAGAATGAAAATAAATAAACATTCATCACATTTATGACATAAGATATTTGGTTACCCATAAACCCTCCAATGAGAAGGTAAAACTAGGGTGTAGATGACACCCACAAATCTTCGCTACTATAGTTGTAAAGTGTATCTAATGAAGGTTACAATGTTTGATCATAAATTATGATCTACTCTGTGAAAGGTATAACCTATTAAAGGCTTACTAATATTGTTAGATCTTACCATGTTAAAAGATTTCAACACCTTGTTAGAAGTTTGCTTGGTTAAAGGACTTCAACTTACATTGAAGTAAGAACTCAATTAAGAGATTTACACAAAAGTCTGCTAGAACTTGAAACTTGTTAAGGCTACTCTATTAAGAGATTTTATTGATTCACCTATTAGAATGTCTCAGTCTTGATCCTTTGGTTAGCACTTCTTTTCTAGATAATAGATTACCTATTTCCTGATGTGTACTTGATCCTCTCTGGTCAAATGTATCACTTATGTCCTCTTTATTGTCTTCTATTCTCTCTAATTGATTCTGTAATGCATATCTCAATTCTCAATTCCTTAGTCACCATGAATTTTTTGTCTACACATGAAAACTTCTCTCTTTGCTCTTTTTTATATACTTTTAGGGTTTTCCTTAAGAAAACCTAGGTGACTTAGGTAAGAATCAACGGTTGTGATTCACCCATTTTTTTACTTAGAACATCCCTCAATTTGATTGGTTGCATGCACTACATAGAGATTCCCAATATAGATTCATTCTAATCATATACAATCATAAAATAATCCCTAAGTCAACCCAAAAATGGTTTACATAGGAGTTGTGTCATTACAAACAACTATGTCCAAAACTATTTAATTGGCACTTAAAACCTCTGATGCTTGGAATCTATTATATCTTCAATGGTGTAACTCATCTTCTAAATCACTCGACATATACTGTTCACTCAGCATCTAAATCACTTGGTGCATACTAACTTTCTCATCACTAGAGTGGTTTGACACTAACTACCTACTCAGCACATACTCCATATTTTACTCAGCTTGCATTATCAAACAACTTATGGTCGAAATACACTACTTACTAGGCATGCTCTATAGGAACATGACTTAAGTGTGCAATCACTCATATGTCATAAGCAATTTGAGATTAACAAAGGAAATCCCATAGTAATCCATTCTTTGGAATACTTCATACACTATAACTAAATTTCACAAATAAATTTGACTATGGCATTCTTCTATGTTGCCTGAAACCAAGAGATTCACATAGGTGTCATGCAATCATATGCTAATGTTGAGCTTCACTTAGTTTCAAGAATAGTTTAATATTCTTTACTAATCAAGGCCAACCATGTGAAGGTGGAAGCTCATTTGGCCCAACCCCCCCCCCCCCCCCCCCCCCCCTCCCTCCAACATCTAAATTCCCCATTAACATCTCAAATTCATTCCTTCTATTAATAAAATGTAACATTCATGAATTATCACATGATAACATTCAATAACACATTAGTTTCTTTAGAACATTCACATTAACATTAAAACATAAGATTCATTAGAACATTCACATGAACAATCAATAGAACATAAATAAAACATTTATACATAAACATCAGCCATTGTCAAATAAGTTACATAAATAAGTTAGATAAGTTACATGAATCATTTCTTTTTTGGTTTTTTGGTTTTTGTGTCCTTTTGTATATTGTTGCAAAGGCATATCCATGTCATCATTGATATTTCTTCTCACCTATGAATGTGCACTCATTGTCCTTTACAAAGGAATGTTTTTTGCAATAATAACTAAAAGGGTTAAATTTTTAAAAATTGAGACTTTAAATATTTTAAAGAACATTTTAGCACTCTTGACCTTGTCTGTCCACATCATCTTGCCTGTTGGCTTGGACCTCATCAGGAACAACCTTTGCATCCCCTACAACTACAATGCAAGATATCTTTTAATTCCAACACGTATTATAGTTAAATTTTTATTACTACACCAAATTCAATTAAAAATTTTACTTGTATTAATAATTAAGAAATTAAAAAATTGAATAGAAAATATATACCTTGAGTACTAGGATCCACATTCGAATCATCACCTCCATAGTCCTCGGTTGATGTATCAAGACTGGAAGGATGCAATATAATGTAAATAATTAGCACATTTATCAACAATATATACATGTAACTATAAGAAAAATATTGGGAAATCTTAATCATTCATTTTAATATATATAAATATATTCACTTTAAAGTTTTAAATAAATATATAATCATTGTTTCCTTACTTTTAAAAAATATAACAACTTATATTTTTGGACCTTAATATCAAATACAGTAATTGCTAAAGTATTCAATTTGACATAAAAAATCAATTGACTTATTTACCTCATCGACCAATCCAACAAAAAAACCTTGTAGACTCATTGTAGAAAATTGTATCATAAAAAAATCCATAGTATTTAATATTTTTGCTTGGTATCATAAAAAAAATTATATTCAATTTCATCAAGACAAAATTGTTTACAATTTATAAATATTTGCATATAATTTTCATTTACTTATACTTACAACTCGTACAACAAGTTTTGAGTATCCACCAAAGTCGAGCTTGTGCTGCATGTGCTTTTGTTTTCTTGCTTTTGTTGCCTTTGATGTGTCAAGAAACCTATGTGAAGTTTGAAATATGCTAGATCACATAAATATTAAGAGTAATTATTATGTAATTTCATTCTTAATATTATGGCACACCGTCTTTCCTTGGGTATGTATCGTTTCTCCATCTTATTTTGATTTTATCTTAGTGCCATCCTTTGTAAGATTCTCCCACTCAATAATGGGAATATGAGGGGCCACTAATAACAAAGGTTTTTATTCATTTGGGTCATGTAGTTGAACCTAATACATTTCAAAGCTTGGCCTAATTTCTCAAGGAGCCTAAGTCTTTGAAAGACATTGGGTCCAAAAAGTGATGCCATGGCATCAATGTGTGGGTCCTTCAACTCTTTCACTTGTAAATTCCAACTTTTAAGAAAAGAAAAAAACTATTAGATTCATAAATTAACTAAAGGTACCTTTTAATTTACTTGAAGAAATTGATCAAATTAAGGACACATGATCTAGCAACAAAATCAAAATATGATACCGTGTGCATATGGTCGGCCCAATATATGAAAACATTTATCATTAAGATTTTTATAAAATATATTATTCCTTAAAAAAAAAATGTGACTAGTAGTTATTTCAAGGGACTGCATGGGAGGTTAGTGCATTTGATTATGAGTATAATATTGTATATTAGAAGAAAAGATCAATCTTTAAAGTACCTAGAAGTTTAGGTACTTTCAGGGGAAAACCATCTTCATTGCTAACAAGCAATTGATCACATTTCTTTAATGTTCCCATACATCTAACACAGGAACACCTAGGAAGGTCCTCATTAGCTCCTGCATAAAATGAATCTAATATTACAAAATGCCCCTAAGAAATAATAGTTCAAGTGAAATAAACACATGAAAAATGAGAGAGAAAAAGAGGAATTGGCTTACCAATAGGTGGTGCCATTGCATCTATCACCAAGCTATGTGTTGCCAAATTTGTAGTTGGCAGTGCCTCTTTGATTTTGTTCCTTGTAGCAGGTGGCATAGTAAATAGAGGATCAATGGTAAGAGATGGAAAATTAGATTGTTAAAGAACAATAATACAAGATTATTAGAGCTATTAAAAAAAATTGTTCAAGCAAAACACAAGTGTAGGATAAAACATGCGATGTACTTGAACCACCTAAATTATCATCCCCTAGGGGATCACCCCTTAACATCCTTACTATCCTCTAAAAAAATAACACATCCATTTTATTCAATGACATAAATAAAAGATTATAATATAAAAACCATTATTGAACTTTTCTTATAATTAAAAACTACATTAATACTTACTATTTATGTGCAAACTAGGGTCAACAACCTATTACTCTTATCTTGTGTTTCCAGAGTCTGAGGTTGAGTTAATGCTACTTCTAATTTAAAAAATTCCTATATCATTAATCAAATTTTTCAATACAACCACAAGATTAGGGGCTGAACTAAAATCAATAGTAAATTTAGCCAGCTCATCGTGGCACGGCTCCTCGTCCTCATGGACTACTTTTTTCTTTCCCTTTTCCTAATTAGCACTCATTTGCAAGAGATATATTATTAGCTCTATATTTAAAATCAATCCAAAATATTTAATGAAGGGTGCTCCCCTTAATACAAAACACATAATAGAAATAGAGAAACAATAGCAAATGTGAGAACAAAATATGGACTTCTTATTATGGCCACAAATGTGGGATTACAAAATTCACAAGTATAATATGCTAACCCACATGGGCACCTTCATTATAGTAATTTGCAAGACTAAGGTGCAAACTACCACCCAGAGCAGTTCTAGACAATGTTGGGGTCTTTCTTAAATAGGCAATTTTATGTCGCTTGGGAAGGTTCTAGACATTGAAACATAATACCTACGGCCAATAGACCCTAACAATACATATTGACTTGGCTAAATACGTATTTGACACTTATTTTAGAAATTCCAAATAGGCCAAATTCAGAAGGCCATAACTCTCAAACTATTCCTTTGATTGGCTATTATAACCACTTTTTAGAAATGCTAGCTCCTAATCAATAGCCTTGATACCATGCAAGTGCCCTTATATTGAGTTTTTAGACCTCATCTAGGCACTCTAAGGCCTCAAACAATGAGCCTAAACATTTTTGTCTTAAACTTTCCACCAAAAATCCACAATAACATCTCTAATACTTAAGCTAGAGCAATGAGGTTTTTGTGGTAGGATTATAATTCTAAAATGAACCTTCACGTAGAAAATAAGAAAATTCTAAGCTCATATGATAAACTTACTAGAAATAAAAAGTTTCCATAATAGCAACCCCTCAATCTACTAGTCCTTATTAAAATAGAAAAGGCTAAAATGAAAATATTTTTTGGGTGATGCAAGATTGTTCTTACACTCGGGATGCTCCTACATCAATAGTAGTGAAGAATAAAACATAATAGAAAGTATACATTAACATATTTTTTGTATCTAATTTGTATAACAATAATGATTTTTACCTATCGAGAAGAAGAACTATCATTGTCATGTGTATCATGTGGTTGTTAATCCATATTGTAGCCCTGTATTTCAAAAAAAATCATTGAGACATGTTAAAACACATGTATTATTATTCTAAGTTGGCAAAAACAATACAAATGTAATGGTGTGTTTATCTTCATTGCTTGGAGTTGATTTAAAATGTGCATATTAATACCACCTTGTCCATGATAAGGACTTTTTTTATATCTATGCAATTCAAATTGTAATCAATAAGAAGCTCTTCACCTCTATGTATTTATTTTATCACACATGAAAATATGTGACTTCCCTTGTGCACCTCAACTATACAATTGAGTCACCTCTTAGTTGATGCAAGTCATGTACTATATATAAAACCTAAAATATTCCATGATGCTTTTGGCCTTCCATCAATATATATAGCTATTATTTTAATTTGTTCACTAACTATTTTTTGCATATAATATATTGCAAGTGTGTACCTACGCCTACTTTTTTTTATCTAACCATTTGTATCCAACTACTATGATCATAGCAAGGTCCAACATACTTCATCAATTCAACAACCCCATTGTAAGAGACATTTATGTCATCCATGGAAAATAGGCCCAAACCATGTAATAAGGATGGTTCTATGTGATATGTCCTCTTTCCAACACAAAAGATAGTTTTTTATTGGAGGAAGTTCATTGGGGACCCATTGTTTTTGTAGATGTTTGTACCTAAAGGGCACATCAAAATTGCCTTTACTCTCATCATCATAAAAAAATGACCCCCCTTAAGCAAGGAAACATTTCATACACTTATTGAATTTATTTCTAATATTTTAACCTCAAGTTGACCTCCTTGATTTAGACGTACTAAATGTTTCACTTTCTTCTTCCATTCCTACATATTCCTCACTCAAGAAAGACAAATTTGACAAGTACCTATTTGTTGTTACCTAGACTCCACAAGATAAGAGACATAGGTGGCAATGAGAGAGATATTTTACAAATGATAAAAGACATTAATCTCTATGGGGTGTACTAACTTATACCTGATTATCCATGAGAGTGTGTGGGATGCTTGTGAAAGGGCTTTGCATTTTTACAATAGTAAATCAATTGTTTTATGTTACCTAAAAAATTCATGATACATATACTCAAAATTACATTGAATATTAGCATCACATATGAATTATAAATAGTAAAAGTTTATAATCATCATCATCATCCTCATCATCATCATTGTGATTAGTAGCAGCATCATTTGCATCAGGAGCATCATTTGCTTAATGTTTACATCTACACATATGGTTTTTAAAAAAAAAATTGGTGTAATTAATGTGTATATCTACAAAAATATTGGACATGTTGTACTTAATGTTTATATCTACACATATGATTTTGAAATAAAATTTTTGTGTAATTAATGTTTATATCTACAAAAATATTGGACATGTTGTACTTAATGTTTATATATGCACATATGGTTTTGAAAGAAAATTTTGGTGTATTTATTCCTCTTCATTTTTTTTTTGTTCAAGGGAAGCCTGTAAATGGTAATAGAAAACAAGAATTCATTTTTAAAGACTTTACAATTGTTTAACAAAATTAATGTTTTACAAGAAAATTTAGATGAAGAACTATTAGCTTACAAGCAAGAATATGGTGTCGATATTAGATCTACCTTGATAAATTCTAATGGGTTAGGCTATTATTATTTTTCCCCATCACATTCACTTTGATAGCCATGTTAGGGAGGTGATCTCACCTAGTTCATCCTCATGACTTAAGTCCTTAATCATGATCTTGGATGCTCAAATTAATGTCCAAGACATTTGCGCCTCAAGGCCCTATTTGATCATCATTTGAATGGGCCTCAATTTCAACCACAATGTGTCTCCTAATATGTTTAGAGGTTTAGAGGTAATGTCACTTAGCTCTTCACTAGAGTAACTCTTCAACATACTTGGCTTCCATTGTTGGGCCAACGTATGGAGCCTTTATATCCATCCATTCGTTATAAGTTTGGGAATGCACTCCATGCCTAGCATGTAAGTAATGCATCTAGATATGCAATATTATCACCTTAAAAAACTATATTTGATCCTGCTATCTGGGAACAACTAATTGCTCAAATTATTTTCACTTGAAATTTTATTTCTCCATCTTCAACTAACCTAAATCCTTGCTTCTCCTAGTTGTATTGTTTCTCTATTGTCACATATTATAGAATAGATTTTCAATTTCCTTCTCCATATTTTTATGATGCATAGAAAAGCCCATATCATTTTAGAATAACACTAAGGAAAGTGGCTGCAAATATATGAATAAAAAACTCAAAAAGGAGTTCAATTAAATCAATAATTTGTGTCCAATATTATTTAATGAAATACTAAACTAGCTAATCATCATATGCTTATAATGATCAAAGTATGCACAAAGTAAGATCTTAGTACATAAAATTTCAGCAAAAAATAGAGTGAACAAAATTCAAATAAGGAGTCATATTCCTAAATAAAGTCATAATATGAAATATGAATTACAATTAAGATATCAATTTATTTTATAGAAATATTTAGTCTAAAAATATGCAAGAGCTAACTCAAACTAAATTTATAGTATAATAGAGCTAGATATGCAAGTTAGAAGTACATGATATGCACAATGTATAAACTAGAGCCCAAGTAGACTAGAATATTACAAATTTAGGTTTGATTTAGTGAACTTAAGTTAGAACATGAATGTACAAACATGTTCTTGATTATGTATAAAAATGTCCATGATAGTATTCTTGAACATGTAGGAAATTAGTTAATGCAATATTGCAAACTCTCTAAACGTGAAATGCATGAATAGGTCCTAAAAAAAAAATACCTTCTTAAGTACCCTTGCACAATGAAAGTCTCACAAAGTGAAGAAAAAGAAGCAAAACCACATGGTAAAAAAACTCTCTCCAAAAGTGAGAGATGTAACTATATGAAGTGTAAAATAAAGGGAGGCCTCAAGAGGACCCCTCAAAGGAAAATTCCTTCATTGAAATAATCAAATGCAACTATAGATAGCATGGAAATGCCAAAAGCTTTAAAAAGATTCTTACAACTTGTTCCTTTATCAATGTGTACTCCAAGTTGAGAATATCATCTTGAATCAATTGTTAAATATAGTGAACATGTGTATTTCAATATGCTCAATCCTCTGATGCTCCACTAGATTGCACAAAATGTGAATAGCACTCTAATTATCACACAAAAGAATAATGAGACCATTAGGAGGAAAGAAAAACTCTATCATTAACTAATTTAACCATAAAAGCTTTTGACTATTAAGAATTGTACCTTTGTACTTAGACTTTGTAGATTATAATGCAATTAGATATTAGTTCTTGTAAAAAAATGCAATAAGGCCTAAACCAAGATAAATAAATAAAACAAAGCTAGAAGTAGACTTTCAATCATCAGAATCACAAACCCAATCTAAATCTTTGAGGCCAATGATGCAATATTCAATTGATGAATAGTATGTATCTCAAAATACATTTGATAGCCTACCAATGACTCATGTGGATCATGAGAAAACTGAGCACGTAAAGGTCAACCATAAAGAAATATTAGGACAAGTATGTGTTAGATATAAAAGATTACCAAATGAAATATCAATTAATATAGAAGTGCTATTGGTATTTAAAATAATACCCAGTTGAAAGAGTGTGGCAGTACGCTTGGAATCCCTATGATGTTATTGTACAATAAGTAAAATGATGTGGAGGCCAATGTAATGGAATATGTATGCAGCTAGATCATTTTTGGTAAAGTTGATTGTTCATTTTATCTGATGATAGTTCTATAGGAATTTGTAATCAACCTAGCTAATCAGCAATTAGACCAATATAGCTGGGTTATGGCTTGTTTCTTTCTAAAACTATGTACTATGATGTGTTTTGTAAAATTTATTGTGAACTCTGCCCATTTTTCATGGTCTACATTATTTTTGTGCAGCATCTTGAGGTAAGTCACTTAGCATGGGTTGAGTGAGTTTTATTGTTTTAATATTTGGATTCTAGAATATGTATGCAACTGGGTCATTTTTTTTTTTGTAAGATAATATGTAATAAGCACCTTAAAAGAGATCTCTCTAACTATATAAACAAATACATGTTTAGAAGGAAATATAAAGACATACATGTTTACAAGGAAAAGAAGAAAAACATTTTCATACATACCTCTTATTTCCCCTTGAAGAAAATCATAGAGCAAGGGCATGGAATGGTAATGAAATCACAGAGCTAGGGCATGGCATGACAATGAAATCATAGAGCAAGGGCACAAAAATAAAATGCAAAGATCATGAGGGCAAGCAACCAAATGCATCAATTACAAGGGCACAATGACATTCATATCTCTCCACCCTTATTTCAACATTAGCTAGAGTTTCTAAAAACATTCATTAGTCTTACAATTTTACCACAATCCCTACAAATATTTGAGAATTCAAATTTTCAACATTGGCCAAAGTTTCTAAAAATATTCATTAGTGTTAAAACTCATCAAAGAAGAGCATCATTTCATAGTCCTAGCGAAAGGGGAATTTGTAATCAACCTAGCTAATTAGCAACTAGACCAATTTAGCTGGGTTATGGCTTGTTTCTTTCTAAAAATATCTTCTATGATATGTTTTTGTAAAATTTCTTGCGAACTATGCCCATTTTTTGTGGTTTGCATTATTTTTGTGCAAGATTTTGAGGTAAGTAACTTAGCACAGGTTGAGTGAGTTTTATGTTTTTATTATTTGGATTCTAGAATATGTACCTAATCTAATGATAGTTCTATAGGAATTTGTAATCAACCCAACTAATCAGCAAGTAGACCAATTCAACTAGTTATAGATTGTTTCTTTCTAAAAATATCTATTATGATATGTTTTTATAAAATTTCTTGTGAACTCTACGCATTTTTCATGGTCTACATTATTTTTGTGCAGGATCTTGAGGTAAGTTACTTAGCATGGGTTGAGTGAGTTTTATTGTTTTATTATTTGGATTCTAGAATATGTACCTAATCTAATGGTAGTTCTACAATAATTTGTAATCAACCTAGCTAATCAGCAACTAGACCATTCAATTGGGTTATGGCTTGTTTCTTTCTAGAAATATCTACTATGATATGTTTTTTGTAAAATTTATTGTCAACTCTGCCCATTTTTCTTAGTCTACATTATTTTTGTGTGGGATCTTGAGGTAAGTCACTTAGAATGGGTTGAGTTTTATTGTTTGGATTTTGGAATATGTATGCAGTTAGATCATTTTTTCTATTGTGAGATAATATGTAAAGCACCTTAAAAGATATCTCTCTGACTATATAAACAAATACATATTTACAAGGAAATATAAAGACATACATGTTTACAAGGAAAAGAAAAAAATATTTACATGTGTACCTCTTCTTGCCCCTTGAAGAAAATCACAGAGCAAGGGCATGTAGATTACAATGGCATGGCACAATAATAAATATCATAGAGAAAGGTCATGACACAACAATGAAATCATAGAACAAGGGCACAATAATGAAATGTAGAGATCATGAGGGCACAGCAACCAAATGCACTTATCACAAGGCCACAAAAATGTTCACAACTCTCCACTCTCATTCAAAGCTTTCCACCTCTTTCATGTGCAACTCTCCACAATTAAAAAAATGGAAAATGATTTATGTTGTGTTTTCTTTTTTTTGTTTATGCTCACAAGGGCGTCACAATTATTATGCCAATGTTGGTATTGCAATGGCAATAGGGAGAATTGCAAAAAAACATGAAATATCAACACGAATTACACCATCATCGTATTTGACCCCAAATATTATAGTATGTCTACAACTAAAATACTCTTTGTCAACTCTTTGTCAAGGTAAGAAGATAATCTATAAGACAATAGACTTACAATCCCTATAACACACTTTGGTCTGTAGCACAACATCTACCTTGGGTAGTGTCTACCTTTAACCCTAACCTCTTCATGACCTCAAAAGGCATTACTATATTTGATGCACCAAAGTTTATCATACAATTTTTAAATATTTTTCTAGTCACTATAATGCTTTAAAAGAATGGGTCATTATTTCCCAAGAACTTATATACTAAATCATCTTGGTACATAGGTGAGATTTGAGATACAACACCCTCCACTTATACTAGTTCCTTCTCTTTATTGGAAGGTTCATTTGGATTAAAATTGAGATCAGCACTCTCTCTAGCACTCCAAATGATCTAAACTATGAATTCAAGTTACAATACCTAGTGTAGAACCTATGGTATTGTGATTAAATTGAAAACAATTAAAATGCAACAATAGATGTTTTGCAAGCCCAAAAATTCATCCATTCATTTTTTTTAAAAAAAAGTTTATACAAGTTTGATGGATCCCAAGGGTCACCATTATTCCTTGGATATGAAAATCAAAAGTCCACAAGCTAATTAATTACAAAATAAACACTAACAACTATAAAAACCATTAAAAACTATATTAAAATTTGCATCTACTTGTAGAAGTCATAACGTTCTACTCGTTGCTCAAAATCATGAACCATCAAAATTTTTGGAAAGATATTCTAGAGTTCTTCATTTATCATTTGACATCTTAAGCATAGTTCTAACATCCTCTACATCTTCCTAGACTGTGTTTTTATCATTCCCATGCTATGGCTTTATCCTTGTGTTCTGGGATCCTTAACAACTTGGAGAGTGGAAATTTTACTATTATTTATGATAACATAGATAACATATCAACAAGAGGAGCAGTAGAAATTTATATTTTCATACCTTTTACCTCCTTTTTTTTAGTGATATCAGTAACACTATGGTCTTATTTCCTTTCACTTCCATTTGTTGTATTATATGACTCTCCTCCTCTCTTTTTCTTGTTATTTCCCTCAACTTTAGGATCCTTTGGAATATCCACTCTTAGGTTCCCATTTTGTTCTCACATTATTAATCTTAACATCTTATCCTTCCTTAGGCTTGCTTATTTTGTGTTCCTTGGCGTCTATTTTCTTGACGAAAATGCTGGCTGCTTTACCATCATCATTTCTAGATATCACACATCTAGTTTGTACTTGTGCAACCATGCTAGTAGTAATCATATCAATTTTTTCCTTAGTAGGTCTTCTCAAAATCACTTCCTCTTTTGAAGATATCATATTACAAGTTACATCATCTACTTCATTGTCATCTGAGAAAACTTGTTGGTGTATAGCATCATCATAATCAAACATGTCATAATAATAGGAGTCAAACATATTACACTCTAAAACATCATTGTTATTTTTATGGTCAGAGTGTTTATCATCCTCATTCTGGTAAGTAGAGAAACACATTGCAATAGGACAATGCTTTGATGAATGAGCTAATTGGCACACCATTCACCATTGAAAATCTTCTAACATGCTAATAGAATCCCTTTATAGTGAGTCAAGGGTGGTTTTCTCATTTTCAATTTGAGGAGGAAGAAGATTGGTTTAACATCTTTCCATTGGGTATTGTATAGATAATTTTGAACCTTTTTTTGCCTACTAAAATTCCCTTGGTAATGCAGTTTATCTTTGGAAAGGCCTTTGTTATTTCTATTTGTGGGAACCTTAAGATCCTTAATGGAATTAAGAGCTTGATCTATCTTATTTCTTTATTTCTTCATGTTTCCTTGAGGCTTATGATCATATTTCTTGTTACCCTTACCTCCAAACAATCTAGGGTCATCTCTTTCACTCCCTAACTTACCAGAGATCCTCAAATTGTTTTTAATATTTATTGTAATCCTAAATAAATCCTTGAGAGTTCTTGGATACTTATCTCTTAATTTTTATCCCATATTACCATTGAAAGCATTAAAATATGTGGTCAAACAAACTTTATCATCAAGCCTCATGACTTGAAACAATTTGTACATTCCCTTCTAAAACCTAGCATTAAACTCAGGGACATTCCCATTTTGGACCATTTTTATATTATTGCATTCATTCAAGAGATAGGTAACATTAGTTTTATCACCATATTGCTATTTAAAATAATGCTCTGGTTCTCTCCATGAAGATATGGATCCTTCAGGAAACCTTTTGAACCATTCCCTTGCATCCTCATTTAATCACTATACAAATAATTTCATGACTACATCTACATGTTCCACCTCATAGTCATTTATCAAATATAAGGAAAATATCAAATTATCTTCACAACAAATTGCATTATTTCCAAAAAAATTAGTCAACTTATTTTTCAATTCTTGTGCACTAGCATTTGGGTACCCAAATATTGCATCAAAACATAACTGCCTATATCCTTCTAACTAGATTAGTCTTCTTTGTGAGCTCACCCCAACATTACCACTAGAACTAGAAGTGTTAATGGGATTGTAATTTGAGTCTATCTTAGCATCATTATCTATTTTTGAAAAGATGGAGAAGGAATATCAAATGTGATAGTTCTATTAATATTAGTATTTAATACTGAGCCTAAAGGCATACCTATTTTAGGAAAAGTTGATTTAAGGATATTAGAAGCTTTTTTGAGAAGTTGAATTTTCCTCCTCATCTCAATAATAGAAGCTTAATTTTCCACTCTCTCTAAATCATTTTTCAATTCTTCCTTCTATTTTCTTTTCTTCTCCATTTCTATATATGAAGCTGATGTGGTAACTTGAGTCTTTGTCACTTTCATAGGCTGATTAATTGTAATACTAGTTATTTTTGCTTTCCCTTATCCTTTTCAACCATAGAGGATCCTACATTCTAATCTTCATGAGATTCAACAGATATTGGTTTGTAATTTTTCACTTGTTTAATAATAGGTCCCTCTTTCTCAAATCCTTGATTATTTGATAAGAACTCTTCCTCCTTTAAATTGACAACATTATCCAACATCACTGGTTGCCAAGGAGAAACAACTTTCTTATTTTTTCTTTTAGAACATCAATTCTTCTGAGTAAATTTTCTCTTTTTTCTATGGTCTCTCTAATTTCTTCCTCTCTTTCCTTCTAAAGATTTTTCTCTATTTCTAACTGTTCAGCAAGTTCTATTCTCAATATATTCAAGTCATATGGGTCTAGCCTAACATCTTCAAAACTGGATTTCATGTCTATATTCATAAGGTTTATATGAGTTGAATGGGCATGTCTTGACTCCTTATAAAGAAGCTTTGAAATTTTGGGGTTCTGGTTGGTATGGAATAAATTTTAATTTCTCCTTTGCTCTACATTCAATGGGTCCTGATGTTTTACTTTTTTCTAACCTATTACCTCTAGGGTGTCACAGAAATTATCATCAAAGAGTTCACTAATGGACTTAGAGATTTTATATGAAGATTTTTTCTCACTAAGAGATATATATGACTATTTACTGGTTGTGATTTGTTTCTAAGGATCTAGTACTCTTGGTGGTTCACACTTCTTTGTTGACCAATTCTTTCTTCCTCTTAGAGAAAGCTCCTATTGAAGATTAACTTCTGGGTTCCTTCTGACAAAATCCCAGGTATTCTTTCTTTTATCCTTAATTTCAAACTAAAATGACATTGGTTCTTTAACCTTTTGAGTCACCCCCAACTACTTATGGAAACTTGTGATCCTAAAATAGAAAACCCCTAATGTGTTAGAAATAGATAATACTAAGAGGGGAGTGAATTAGTATTTTAAAAAAAATTCTCACAACTAAATATTGTTAATTACTTTATAACTTGTATATAAAAGTAAACCAACAATGCTAAACAATAAATATAACCATACACAGAGAACTCATAACACCATTATTGTTTAACTAGGGAAACCTTGGCCAAGGGAAAACCTTGGTGGGGATGATACCCACTAGATGACTCACTAAACAATAGGATCATGTTAAGGATATTTACCCTATTAGGAGTCTATGAAGTACATATAGTGTCTCAAGTCCTTGTTAGAGGACTAGGCTTTGTTAGAAGCCTCAACCCTATTAGGAGTTGCTACAACCCTATTAGGAGCTAGTAAATCAATTACAATGTATTGAAGAAGATCCCAATGCCCTAACCTACAACTATAGAATTTAGTTCCTTCACAGAATATATATACATACAATACTTGCCTACTGTTGTAACTCGCACTTTCTCTAATCTTACTTTAGATTTCACATTACATAAGGCTCATAAATGGTTCTCACAATAGTTTTCATGTCACATTTAATTATGCAACTTACACAATATCTACGAATTACACACATTCAATGTGCAACACACTTCCTCACCTTATTTGTGCAACATAAGATCTTTACTTATACCTTGTGCATTCACAAATTGTTGCTCAATTGGCTTCCATGTCTTCACACACTTGACATAATATAAAATAATATCCACATATTCTTCAACCTGGGGGTACTCAAGGGAAGGAATGAAAATGTTTAGTTGGAAGAGTTTACTAATCCAGCTCTAGTGATTCTTAGCAAAAGTGCTCGGGAAAAGGGTATGAACCTCCTTAGCAATGATCGCAGCAGCCTAGTGGACAATTTTTGGTCCATAAAATGAATCTTCCATGAAATAGAAGAAATTAAGTTTAGGATTTAGGGACATGTAAGATTGGAAGGGGTGGGTGAGAATGTCAAAATTGGCAAACTAGAGGCTAGGGTTTTAGAGATTAAAAAAAAGGTGAAAATGATGGAGACCACGCTCCATAGCTCGGCTAATCAGAGCCTCAATATAATTAAAGGTCTAAATGATGACATCATTTAGTTACACAAGATGGTGGAGGAAAATAAAAAGGTTAAGGAGGATAAGGACAAAGAGGAAACTAGGTGAACAAGGAGGAGGTGTCTTTGTAGGGGGAGAGCCTGAGCAGAAAAAGGAGAGTGGAAAAGAGGAAGAGAGAAGAGGAGGCTTCTCAAGATGATAGTTACTTGAAGACTGATGAGGTTGAGGCCAAGGAAGAGATGGAGTTCAAGAAACTAGAGCTGGCTAAAGAGCTTTTTCCCTAATCACTTCTCCTAGTTTTTGCTTGTTCACTAGCTTTTGGCCTTTTGGTTTTTGCTTCCATCTATTGGTCAGGTTAGGCCTTTTTTTTATGTTGCTTGGTAGCTAGTCCTGAACTTTAATTTTATTTGTGTTGATAACTGGTGGGTTTTAGGAACCCCTATAAAAAAACTTGTTTTACCGAATCAAAAACATGACTTAGTAATTATTTTGTAACCAAAACAATTCTTAAAGTCTTACAACTCAATTTTATACTATGCTTTGTTCTACACTATTAAATAGTAGCACAGTTAAACTTATTATAACTTGTGTCATACTGATCATACACACATGTGCACTAGTACACATCATCATGAAAATGTTGCAAACCTCTCCTCAACTATGTATAAGTTAACTTTATGTGCATTGTTAGTACTATTAAGATTTGTTCACTGTACTCCTATAATCTATCTAATACTTAGAAAATTTTCTATCTCTAAATGCATAAATGAAATGTTGAGTATATGTTGCCATAAATGAAAACCATCAATAGATCTAACTAACCATATTTTCAACAATCTCCCCTTTTGGAATTGATGGAAACATTTGAAAAATTTTACTAAGTCCCAAAATGATCTCATACAAAACAAAAGCAAATAAAATAACTACACAAAAATTGTCTTCAAAACATAACAATTTTACTCATGTTTTGATGGATCATTACATTCCTTATCACTCCTTTACACTTGATACATATATAAGCTCCCGCTTACATATACATCTATACAATTTTCCTCTAATAATACTCCCCCTTGACATTAGTGGAAAAGGTGTCAAAAATTGTATCACAAAAACTTGTTGCATGTTGTTGATTAGCTCATCATTCTAGATATGCAATGTGCAAAATTAATCTTTAGTCTATCAAATCCCTTCTTCTAGTTTCCTTTGACTATATTTGATATACTAATTATTGTGCAAAGTGCATAGGATTCCACTTCAACTATGCTCAAGTCATTATAGGCAAAATTGTCATAGGAATTCTTTGCTAAAAGACATTCCTCCAATTGCCTCTACAAAATTATGACCTAGGGTGCTAGATATTCTCTAAGAATAGAGAATCTCCTTATTACCTTCTCCTTGTCAAATTCAATGCTTCTAATATTATTGTGGATCTTCTCTATCTCATTCTCAAAATCTTTGATTTTGATCTCTAGTTGCTACAATATTGTAGTGAGTCATTGAAGCTCACTCATATGGCCTTTGATCTTTGCATCAAAATTAGATAAGTATGGGATATTGCACACTATCCATACAACTTCTTACCTTCAACAATACACTACCTCAATTCCTTGATGTTTTCATCAAGTGCCTTCAAATCATTGCCCACATTAGTGCACACTATGTTTAATAGTGTTGCATCATGATTACTCTATGTTTGCATTGTTGCTACTTCAGCTAAGGTTATGAATTCCCCATCAAAGGTCTTCACCAACTCTTTTTTCCTTAGCTTGCAAGTCTAGATTAGCTACAATTGTGGAAACTATCTTTTGCATGTGCTCCAAGACTTCAACAAGGGTCTTCTCCAAAGACTTTATAGATTTATTTTTCTCAAACAATTTGCTCAAGTGCCCAATATCTCTTTCTAGTCTTCATCATCAGATGGAATAGGTACTATTACTAATTTTCTAACTGCTAATACTACTAAATATGTAGTAGTCTTTTTCATATATTCCTCTGCACTCTTCTTGTTCTCAGCCTCTTTCTTCTTCTTCTCTTCTTCTTTTTCCCTTTCTTCTTCTTCTTTCTGCTTCTCCTTTTCTTCTTTCCTCTTATTTTCTTGTTCTTCTTTCATCTTATTTTCTTCATTATCAAAATTGGTATAGGTAGTGATATTGCCAACAATATTTTCCCCATATGCTACAAATGGATTCTCCTTTGTATCTACAGTTATGTGTGTACTATCCACTTGCATGGATTTAGTACCCATAATAATGTGAGGTGGAGATAGTTCTTGCTATTTCCCTTCTACCTCTTCCTCATCATTGGAAAGTGTATATGCCTGTTCATATACTAGACTATCAGCCTTTGCTTGCAGACTCTCCTTAGGTACTAGAGACATATATTTCACTATAACATCCTTTATTTCTTTCCTTACCTCCTCATAATTGCCTCCCATCAAAAGAATTGTTCTTCTTTTGTTCCTCATCAAGGCCTCAATACCCTTCAAAATTTTCTTAGATTCCTTTTCTGATCCAACATCACAAAACTTATATATGGATGTGATCCACATATTCAAATCTTCTACTACCCTTCTCTTTCTATTGATCAACCTATTGTATAGGTCTTTAGGAATCTTATTCTAAATGCTATCAGATCTTTTATTCCTCGAAATCATATTTATTATAATGGCATTCTCTAATTTGCTCCTATCCATACTATTATACATGCTATAAAAATAATTCAACTAAAAAAAAATTTCATCATTTATAATTTGCGTGTTCAAATTCTCTACCTTTGGTTTCTATGCTTTCTTTCATGTGGTTGTCTTGGCTTCCTGTACATCTTGCTCAAAAGGTTTATTTTCATCATCATCATCATCTAAGCTTTTAGAATAGCTTACTTGTATGGTTTTCCTCCTTTTTCTAGGCTCGCTACTGATCTACTTTACTCTTTTCTTTTCATGAGGTGTAGGTTCTTGCTTAACCTTTACCAGTCTCCCCGACTTCCTTTGCATAGTAGGTGCTTCCAAATCTAATTGCCTCCTTGTTTACTCATTGCTTGCTATTATAGGTTGCACTTGTGTAATTCATACATATGGTGCAATGGGAGCTTGTGCACATGTTTGTGCCAGAGTTACTCCTTCTGAAGGTTTTTCTACTATAATGGGTGTTTTTGCCAACACTTCTATTTTCCTACTAGCCTTCATCTCCAACACAAGTCCCTTTATCTCATTGAATTCTTGCCTGGCCGTGCTAGATTCCTTGAGTATGAAATCTATCTCTTTCTCTCATTTATTGTTACTTTCCTTATTGTGGAGCTCATACTCTACAATCCTTAATCTTTCATCATATGTCCCCCATCTAGAATATTCTATGTCCTGCTCAGACTCAAGTATGATCTGTGCATACTCTTCAATTAGTTTTGCACTCATCTCATATCCCATAGGCTAAATGAACTTCACTCTAGGTATCACTGCTTCCATACAGGTTTTGTTAGTTTCCATCATGAAGCACAAATTATCCTTATACTTCTCTACCATAAAGGGAGGTATCTTATACCTCAGTTTCATCTTAGACTAAAAATTCTTCATCATTTTGTCAATATCAATGTCTCTGACATTCTCAATCTTAGATTTGTAGCTTTGAGTTATAATCTTCACTATGTACTTGTTGTTATCCCAATTAATTACTCTAGGAAACTTCTTAGTAACATAAAAGAACAAATGAGTCAATGGGGACTCAAATCTAAATAATGTGCTCTTTGTTTTCTCTTTCTTTACAATATTGTCCAATGATTACACTCTGACAATGTCACACAAATTTACTTTATACCTTTCAATGGCCATCACATACTTTGTATGAAAAAATCTAGCTAGTACAAAGTTTACCCTTGATACATGGTTCAACTTGTATCCTAATATTTTGGTCAACAACTTGACTCCTTTATCCTAAATCAGATTAACACTCATATGTCTTCCATCAAACTTGGTTTTAAGGTTTATCTCCACTATTTTCCTAACACTTTTCTCATTAAGAGGATTACAACATTCATTGCTAAATCATATGACCTTTTGAATTAGGTCATTGTCAATGACAATCTGCATATTACCTAACCAGAACATATCAGCATGTATTCTGCTCAATATAATTCAGGTCCACTCGTGATTGTTGAATTCTGTGTATTTTGTGTAGAACATATACTTTATCAAATTCAAATCTTCAAGGTGTACATAGTCATATTTTAGGGATAAGTCATTATTACACATGACTCCTAAGTCCTTGTGAGTCTCCTCATCACCTATACTCTCAATTTTGTAACGTATATAATTGCTTGTATCCTCTACATTTAACACATTTTTTAGAACTTGTAAAAATGCACCTACAGGATCATCTAGTAAAGAAAAGAATGGGTATTTCTTGAACTCATACATTGGTCTATCACTAACATCATGCACTCTTTGACTAGCCATTCCTTTTTAACTATAAATACTTCAAGAAAATGGATTCAAAAATACCTCAAATTTGTGATTTTAGGACTTTTGTAACTTTTGTCTTCATGAACTTGCTTTGCACTTCAATTGCTATCAAATCACTCTTCAATTTTCTCAAGACACTTTACATGAACAAATGGTACATCAAATCTTGTTTGTCTACCTTAAATCATTTCAAATCACACTATGCAATAAATGTGTATCTACCACAAACTCATGATATTGTCCCTATTTACCAATGACCTTAATCTTACAATTCCCACTTACTGTGATCACATCAAGAATTGTGCATTGAACCATAGCTTTCTCTCTATATCTTCTACTTTTAATTAACTACATTATCTCTAACATTAGTTCTAACCATTGATGCTTTATCACTTCTACAAGAGCTTAATTTACATAGGTTGAGCCACAAATAATCTAACTTCAAATTTTTATCATGTGCATCAAATAATTGCTCTTCCAATTTTTTGTGAACTCTTTGGATTACAAGCCTTCACAAATGCTTCTTTGAATTCCTCAACATGTTCCTTGACTACTTCTTTCTGACTATTATTACCTCCATTTTCTTTCCTTCTATCATTCTTGTTGTTGCCCCTTCTGTGATTAGGGTTCTTGTTAAAGTTCCCTCTGTCCATTCTACAAAATCTTGTTGTGTGTCCAAAGTTATTGCATAACTAACATATAGGTGCATTTCTCCTCTAATTGTTTCCATTCTGACTTTTAGGTACTCTATGATTCCTTGCAATATGTATAGGATTACTACATTTGTAACACACAAATTGCTTTCATTCACCATCAGCTTTCTCTCCATCATTAAATAGTCTCTATGATCTACTTCTTCCATTACATGTAGGGCTACTATTCATAAACATTCTACTATTCTTATTATCATCAAAAAACTTAGGTTTCTTACATTCTACTACCTTATGTCCATAACCATGACAATTACAACAATAGAAATTAGTAATAGGTTTAAAAGACTTACCTATACAATCTCTCTTCATATGTAAAAATTCATTGCATATGAAACATCTACCTTTGAATTCATGTCTTACCTCTTTGGATGAATCATCTTGCTTAGGTTCTTCAACTTGCTCTATTGTTCTAAGATCATCAAATTTCTTTGTCAATTTAGTTTTCTCAACTTCATCAAACCCCTTGAGCTTTTCTTAATGGATTTCTGCTATAGAATTTGGTTCTATCCTAATCTCATATTTCTTTGTTGACTTCTCTCCAAGAAGATATATGTGTTCATCAATTTTCTCAAAACTTGTGTAA
Organism: Cupressus sempervirens; assembly: GCA_028749045.1. Taxonomy (NCBI): domain Eukaryota; kingdom Viridiplantae; phylum Streptophyta; class Pinopsida; order Cupressales; family Cupressaceae; genus Cupressus; species Cupressus sempervirens. The sequence continues at coordinate 531,477,145 of CM053786.1, read as the reverse complement.
AGTTTCTCGAAATATTGTTTAGCTTGTGTCAACTCTCCTTTCACAATGGTGTTGAATTTTTCTAACTTTGTATGCTCTATCTTAATAGAATCTAATTCAAATGTCATTTGACTTAACTAGGATCTAAGGTATGCATTCTTATATTTTGGATTAGTTCACTCTTGTTGCCACTAGTCTTAAGACTTAACTTCAGTTCAACAATTTTCAACTTATGTTTCAAGATATCATTCTCTCTCTTAATATTTTTCGTATCATCATTAACACTAATTTACCCAAAAGGTTCCTTGCTAGATTTCAGATCATCAATTTCATCTTTTAGTTTTCCAATGTAAAATTTTGCATCTTTGTATTTATATTTCAAGTCATCTCTCTCCTTGGTAAGAAGATCAATCTGTTCAAGAGCTTCTTCAAGATTCTTCTTCAATTGTTACATATTGACTGTGATCTTACTTAAGTTGATAAGACTCTTCAAAGTAACTTGGCTCTAATACCAATTGTTGGAAATAGGTAATACTAAGAGGGGAGGGTGAATCAGTACTCTACAAACTTTTTCCCACAACTAAATATTGTTAATTACTTTATAACTTGCATATGAAAATAAACCAACAATGTTGGACAGTAAATATAACCATACACATAGAGAACTCATAACACCATTATTTGTTAACTAGGAAAACCTTGGCCAAGGAAAAACCATGGTGGGGATGATAACCACTAGATGATTCACTAAACAATAGCATACTTTAAAGGATATTGACCCTATTAGGAGTCTATGAAGTACATATAGTTTCTTGAGTCCTTGTTAGAGGACTAGGCCTTGTTAGAAGCCTCAACTCTATTAGGAGTTGCTACAACCCTATTAGGAGTTGGTAGATCAATTACAATATATGTAAGAAGAGCCCACTACCCTAACATGTAATTATACAATTTAGTTCCTTCACAAAATAGATATACATACAATATTTTCTTGTTGTTGTAACTCACACTTGCTCTAATCTTACTATTGAAAATATAGGATAATCTAGGTTACTAAGAGGGTAGGGGTGAAATAGGAACCAATAAAACTTAATCTTAACTCACCAATTAATCCTTCATATGCATTCTAATCTAATTTCATGCAAGAAAAATTGAAAGCAATAAAACATTCATAACACTTTGACACAAGATATGGTGACCCTAAAACCTTCCAAATAGAAAGTAAAATTGGGGTGGGGATGATACCCACAAGCTTTAGTATTTTAGTATAAAGTCGGGTGGTTAAGGATTATAATTGATCATTTCTAATGATCTTCTCTATTAGGAACAATAAGGACTACTAGGTCCACCTTTTGAAAGGATTTACAAAACATACAATGAAGTATGCACTTGGTAAAGAGATTTGCAAAAGACTGTTTAGTCTACCTTGTGGAAGGAATTAACTATTCCACCTATTAGGATGAACTAGTGGTTGATCTCTTATCTACAACTCTAACTTTCTAGTTGAGATTCCTTTGGAGTATAATGATCACCTTTCTATGATAGATAAATATTTGCTTCTCCTCATAGTACTTGTAGCCTTCTCACTTGACACTTCTACTCTTATTATATTTGCATCATATATTATTTTATTCTTCTTTCATTAAGATGTGATACAATACATTACATATATAACGAATCCTTATCATTATTTATCAAGGTTGGCTACAATACAAGTTTCACCAAAATACACAAAGTCGGCCTAAGTACCATGATACAATACATTACATATATACCAATCCTTATCATTATTTATCAAGGTTAGCTACAATACAAGTTTCACCTCAATACATAAAGTTAGCCCAACTACTGGTACTCAAGTTATGAAGACAAGCTCAGTGAGGTTCTGATACTCAAAAACCATTATCAACACTCGGCACCATCATGCTCTTGGTAGACATAGAAGATCTATACATACTAATCACTTTCAAGTAGTCTAAACTCAATTATCACTAGTGACTTGGTGAGCACAGTGAAACTTGGCATATAAGCTAAATCACTTGGTTGACACTACATGACTTGGTCAACACTAATACTATGACCTCAATATAAATTGAATCACTTGGTTGACACTTCCTGGCTCGGTCAACACTAGATTCACATCACTGATGGTGTAAACTTGATAAACACTGCAAACCACATTTTGCACTGTGCAACTTGATAAATACTGTGAAGCTCAATTTGTATCAATATTCATCATCTCGGTAGATACTGCTTGGTGTTAACTAAATACTGGTTTTGGAACTCAATAGCCACTGTACAACTCATCAGAACCTAAATTACTCTATTAACACTATAAATTGCAAGATAAGCTTGGTGGCTGGTAACCATTTGACTAAGTGTGAGTTGCTAATAAACAAGCTTGACCATAATGTCAAAAATCTCTCCCTTTGGCATTAGTGACAAAAAAACTTATCAATCAAAAACTAAATTCTCAAAATTTAAATTTCAGAACAATCTTTAGTCTCCATCTTGTGTCTTCAACTCAGTAACATACTTTGTTTTTGAGATTTTTCAAAATTGCTTTTGTAAGAGATGTTTTCTAATTAATTGTACATGAATATTATACTACTTCCCCATAGATATAGATATTTTACTTAGTATATATCTCATGTCTTTATATCACATCTTCTCTCCTTTTTATCTTATCTCATGTTCTCATCTTCTCCCCCTTTTTGACATAAATGCCAAAGGTGTATGCTACATGGTAATGCCAAAATGTGACAAGAAGTTAGAATGTACCTTCAAAATCAATGTCATTTTCTTGTCTCAATTTTATTGTAACACCTTGCTTTCATGAAATGCAATCTGTACTTCTACTAATAACTCCATCATGTGATCAGCTATATAGAAGTTTTTATCATGGATGAGAGTTTTGGCATGTGTAATGTGTTTTTGGAATGCATCTATGTTTGGAAGAATCATGTCTTGGATGTCTACAAGTATGGCCCTGATCCTGGCATCTTCCCTTAATAATTTTGTTTGCATATTATTCAAAAATTTGATCTTTGAGTAGTGAGCAAGATTGTAGCTCGAGTCAAGTGACAACTTGTGTGCACTTTCCTTCAAGTCTTCATCTATCTTAGATAGTTTATCTTTAATTTCCTGAGTGAAGATACATGTATCACTAACTTGCTAAATAATTAAGTAACATTATTTGTAGAGATTTCTAATGAGCTAAGAATAGTAGACAAGTCTACTTGATATATTGTAATTTTCTGTGCAACTATCTCTAATACTTTGTTCTCAAATTTCCTGTCTGCTCTCTATAGAAACTTTTCTTGTCCATTCAAATATTCATTAAATTTCTAAACAACTTTTGTTAACTGAACCAAAATAGGTTGTGTACTATCAACCACAATACTTAGTACATCTACAAGTATGTTCTTCACATCTTCAAGCACTTGATTTTCTCTTCTTTTCTCTTCTCTAAGCTTTTGTTTCTTAGCTTTCTTCTACAATAGTTCACCTATGATGGTCATTTGATCAAGATTTAGAGTAGAAATATCCCAATTTAGGATAACTATATCCTCATCAAGATCAACGTCTTCTTCTTTACCTTTCTTCTTGCTTAAAAATTTAGTACTTGGTTGAGACTTACTTTCAACTATCTTTGTACTTATTATTTGCATATTGGGAATTTTTACAATACTAGAAATATAAGGGCTACCAAAAAAAGTAGATATTACAGTAATAGTGGAAATACTTGGTTGTTGTGAAGCCAAATTTGATGATGGAGGAAGCACTAGTTTCTCAGTAGATGAAGTGTTGATCACTTCAGTCAATATAGTACTTGGTTGAATAGGTGCATGGAGTTGCAGTGGTTGTCACAACCAACTTGGAAAAATATTTCTTTGAGCTTGATGGTCTTAAAGCTTTGCTTAGAGAGTGAGGAAATGAAGCCATAACTACTGGTGTATTCTTCTCTAGGTCAGTTTCCTCAATACTCTAAATCTCAAGGAGATTTTCCTTGGTAGCTTCATGTTCTTGCTCCTCATCATCCAAATTTACATCAACTATTTCTATATCTTCTTCATCATTATTGTCATTTTCTTCCTTGTCATCTTCATCATCTATATCACTAACATGAACAACAAAATCACTCTATTGATGAAGATTGTACATACTCTTCCATGTAGTTCTAGTTACCTTCACCACATGTTCAATGTCATTAACCAATATCATGCAAGTGTTGAATTTTAGAGTGAGTTTTTCTTCATTTTTCTTCATGGATTCTCTTACCTCTTTATCAATAAGACTTAGCATGAGCTGCCTCAAAGTCTTTTCAAATTTATCTTTTGTAGTTTTCTTAGCATTTTCCCATCTAGGCTTGATTCTTTCCATAAGCTCATTGGGAATTTTCTGTGCAACTTAATTAGGTGAGTACTTCCATTTACCTAATTTGGACATTATCATGTCTTCAACTTGCTTCTTATCATCTACATTCCTAGTCTCATATCTGAGAGATTTGAAGTTTGCCATGCTAGCTCCTGCATCAATCTCTTTTAATTTTTCCTAAAATATAGGTAGAGGTCTTTTGAAAATAATATCAACTACATCTTCTTCACCTAATTTCAATTTCTCTTTGATCTAGATGCTCTTCTTTTGAATACTATAGTAGATGACTTGGTAGGTTTGATTATGATAATGTTACCCTTCTTCCTGATTGGCTCTTCTTCTTTAGATTTTGTTTCTTTTGTCTCATATTCTGCATAATCTTCTTCCACATCATCTCCTTTTCCTTTTTTCAACAATAGAGTAGATATTTCTTGCCTCAATTTTTCAATCCTCTTCTTTCCTTTGCTAACTGCTTTAGGAAGATTAATTTCAAGTTCTATTCTAGCTTTGGCTTCATCACAAGTATAAGAATATGTGGCCTTGGGATCCATAGGTTCATTCAACAGTGCCTCAATGATATCCTTGGTGCCATCAATGTTAACCTCATAGCTTAGAGGCTTAACCCACACCACTCTAGGTTTGACTACTTGGATGTACACTTTGTCACAGTCTACCATGAAATAAACATCATCCTTGTAATCTTTTACAAGTTTCTTAGGAATTTTGAATCTACTATTCATATTTTCCTTGAATGAATCATAGTAATTGTCCATGATACTAACAAAGTTCTCACCCATCTCTGCTATATATTCATAAATTTGATGTAGTACTAGTACATCTTTTCCTCATATGATTGAACCTTTTGAAGGGAAAAACTTATTCACAAAGAAGAATAAATAAGTCAAGAGTGAACCAAACTTACACAGGTTATTCTTTGAAGTCCTGATACTCTTCATGTTCTTGTTGAATTGATTCAGCATTAGCTCAGCAAGGTCGAAGGACGTGTTATTCCTCACCACCCTGAGAGCTAGATCAACTACCTCACATGAAACACTATTGAGGTAACTGGAGCTATAGATCTTATGTGTCATCACATGAATTCCAAATTTCAGGTCCATGTCAGTCACACTACTAATCTTCATACCTCTTCCATCCCACTTGGCAAGAGTTTTTCTTTCCAGTTCTATTGGACTTAGGGTTTTGGTAGTCTTTTCCTTGTTCAACATTGGGAGCCCAATGATTCAATGAATCATTATCTTTTTTATTTGAATAGGTTTCTCCAACCATAGTTTTTCATTGTATATATGGCTAAGGATAAACTGTATCCATTTTATCTAAAAGTCTCAAGGCATATGCAGAATGTGTGTTAAACTCTTGGTCTCCAAGTATTGATGCGTGTGTTTCAATGCACCATTCACACATAACTTTTCTAGAGTCTCATCCATATCTAGGGTTCTAATATCTTGTATCAAATAGAAAAAATGTGAATGAATATCATTAACAAGTAATACCTTTGGTGGAATCTTTGACTAAGCTTTGGTTGGATCAGGTGCCTCTATAATTGTCTAACTCAACTTGAAGTATGGTGCTTTCCAATTGACTCTTCGAACCAACATCTTGGATCCTTTCTTGTTTTTTCTACTAGAGGATGCCATGCTTGGTAGGGTTTAATGAAAACAAAAAAATCTTCAACAAAAAATGCATACATCACTTGGAAGAATAGAAATCACCTTTTGCAAATAGCTCTTCAAAAATTCATGGTGACAAATAAATTGTATTCCTTTCCTTTTAACAAATTTTCACTTTTTAATCACCATAAATTCTTGGTATGGTCACTTGTTCAATGAGAGACTATCTTCCACTTCATTCAACCTTAGTGCTTGGTAGAGTCATTCATAACTCAATGTCCACACAATGTTTTAGTGTATCCCAACCTTGCATGACAGGGTCTTGCAACCTAACCTAGCTCGGTAAGGTCTAGATTTTCCTTAGACACTCAGTAATCCCTTTACATATTGAATGTTGATATGGATCTTTCCTTCTAGCTTGTTCAAACTAATGTAAGATATCTACTTCAAAGTCTTAGTTCCAGTCATCCCTATGGGAGATCAAGTAGAAATGCTCAAGTCACCCAATTCTTGAGTGACATATGCTTCATGGCTCAAACTTGCATTCTCAGAAGATTTTAGAATCCATTGTAACCTCATCTACTTTTTTATGTTGTCATCTTTGGCTTTCTATTCATCTTCAATCCTTCCAATGTTCATACAGTTCTTGGTAAGATGTCCAATTTTTGTACAAATAAAACATCTTCTAGTGGTGTCTCTTGTCCTCATATGATGTTTCACGTGATTTTCTCCAATGTGCCCGAATTCTCCACAATGGTGGCATCTACACCATGTGTTGTAGTCCCAACCAAATATAGCTTTCACAATCTATTCTAGTAGGTTCAATATCTTTATTTTTCATTCAAAATATTTATATCCATGATTCTTGCATTTGTGACATTTACCTTCAAATTTAGATTTCTCTTTGTATTTTTTAGCTCTATGACCATGCTTATTGCAATTGTAACACTTTCCATTGAATTTTTCTTTACCATTACTCCAACATTTGTTTGATGTATAAGCTAACTTACCACAGTGATTAAAAATAGGCCTTTGATTCTTTTGAGCTCCTTTCTTGGATGATTCACCTTCTTTTGTGTATACTATTCCCACTTTTCCTTTCTATCTATATTGACTTTTCTCATTTAACTAATTCATGTCTATTTGAGATTTCATCATCCTCTCATTGGTTTTCTTTTCAATATTTAGATCATTTTGAAATCTTTCATTCTCTAATCTTAGATTCATGATTTCTTCATTTCCATTAGTAATATGATCAATGAAGTCTTCCTATTGAAGGGATAGATGTTGAATTTCATTGTTCTTTCCTTCTATCTCTTCTTTGGCCTTGTCTTTTTCTTCCATGACTTCACACAATCAATCTGACTAAATTTCTTGTTCTCTTTTTAGTTTTCTAACTTCTTGAAGATTACAATTTTTTTCTAATAGGTATCTAATTGTCTCATTAGCTTCATTTGAATTTCTTTCTGGATAGATATCTTCAATTCTTTCTTCAGTGTAGAATCTGTCATCCATTTGTACTGCAAGCTCTTTTCTTCTTTTCAAAGATTGAGAGAGTTTCTCCTTTTCTTTCTTAATTTTTCCAATAGCCAATTCTAAATCCATCTTTTAATTGTCAATAGCCTTATCTAACCTAAATACCTCCATTTCCTTTGATCTTTTCTCAATTTGTTAAACTTCTTCTTTGAGAATCACAAAGATCTGATACCAATTGTTGGAAATATAGGATAGGCTAGGTTACTAAGAGGGGAGGGGTGAATCAGGAACCAATAAAAATTAATCTTAATTCAACAACTAATCCTTCATATGTATTCTAATCTAATTGCATGCATGGAAAACTAAAAGCATTAAAACATTCATAACACTTTGACACAAGATATAGTGACCCAGAAACCTTACAAATAGAAAGTAAAACTAGGGTGGAGACGATACCCACAAGCTTTAGTACTATAGTATAAAGTTGGTTGGTTAAGGCTTACAATTGATCACTTCTGGTGATTTTCCCTATTAGGAGTAATAAGGATTGTTAGGTCCACCTTGTGAAAGGATTTACAAAACATATAATGAAGTATGCACTTGGTAAAGAGATTTGCAAAAGATTATTAAGTTTACCTTGTGAAAATATTTAACTATTCCATCTATTAGGATGAACCAGTGGCTAATCTCTGATCTGCAACTTTGATTTGTTATTTGAGATTCCTTTGGAGTGTAATGATCACCTTGTTGTGATAGATAAATCTTTGTTACTCCTCATACTACTTGTAGCCTTCTTACTTTGCACTTCAGCTCTTATTATATTTGTATCATATTTTCTTCTATTCTTCACTCATTAGGATGTGATACAACACATTACATAACTACCAATCCTAATCATTATTTATCAAGGTTGGCTACAATACAAGTTTCACCAAAATACACAAAGTTAGCCCAACTACTAGTACTCGGATTCTAAAGACAAACTCGGTGAGGTTCTAGTACTCAACAACCATTGTCAACACTTGGCATCATCATGCTCTCAGTAGATATAGAAGCTCATTTCATATTAATCACTTCCAAGTAGTCTAAACTCAGTCAGCACTAGTGAATCAGTGAGCACTGCAAAACTCAACATATAAACTAAATCACTTGGTTGACACTGCATGACTCAATCAACACTAATACTATGAGTTTAGTATAAATTGAATCACTTGGTTTACACTTGCTGGCTTAGTCAACACTAGATTCAAATTACTAATGTTGCAAACTCGAGAAACATTAGAGACCACAATTTTCACTGATATTCATCAACTTAGTAGATACTACTTTCTGTGAACTAAATACTAATTTTGGAACTTGGTAGCAATTATAAAACTCAGTAGAACCTGAAATTAATTGATTAACACTATAAACTACAAGATAAGCTCGGTAGCTACTAACCATTTGACTAAGTGTGAGCCACTAATAAACAAACTTGACCATAATGTCAACACTTAAATCATATTTTGCATCACATAAGGTTCATAAATAGTTCTCACAATGCATCGTATGTCACCTCTAATCATGCAACTTCCACAATATCTATGCATTATACACATTCTCTATGCAATACACTTCCTCACCTTATTTGTGCAACATAAGATCTTTACTTATTCCTTGTGCATTCATAATTTTTTTCTCAATCGGCTTCCATGTCTTCACACGCTTGACATAATATAAAATACTATCTACATAGTTGGCTTAACATGACTTAGTAATTATTTTTAAACCAAAATAATTCCTAAAGTTGTACAGCTCTATTTTCTACTATGCTCTGGTTTGCACTATTAAATACTAGCACAGTTAAACTTACTATGAATTGTGATGTACTGATTATGCACACATATGCACTGCTACATGTCATCATGAAAATGTTACAAACCTTTCCTCTATTATTCATAAGCTAACTCTCTATGCATCATCTATACTGTTAAGATCTATTCACTATACTCCTGCAAACTATCTAATATTTAGACAATTTTCTATTTTTGAATCCATGAATGAAATTTTGAGTATATGTTTCCATAAATGACAACCATCAAGACATCTAACTGACCATATTTCCAACATAATGATCTACTCAATTATTATCATCTAATGCATAGGATATATTCTCACCAGACAATACTCATGAAACAAGCATTTTGACAAAAAATAGTAATGTTAAAACCAAATGGAAAAGTGTTTGGCTGCTACTATGATATTTCAAAATATCTCTACAGTAGTTTGCGGTAGAGTCACCATTTATTTGGTTTCTGATTTAACAGGTTTGAAAATACCAAGAAACAACAAATAAAAAAACACCTAAGGGTTAGCTATTTGCCATATTCAAAGCATTCTATTTGAGCTTAGGCCAACTAACAAAGCACTTATGATTTTTTTCTCTTTAGGTTCTAATTAACTAAGGTGGGTCAGCCTAAGGATTTAACATTTCTTATATTCTATCTATCTTACAGACCTTTTACAACAGATTTGGCCTACAAACTTCTACTAATTTTAGTTTCTTGACAAATGTAGAGTAGCCAACAATAAACATGGTAGATTATTGCAACAAGTGATTACCAACTTTACATTCCATTTAACTCGTGACTTTAATAATTTTGATTTTAAATCTTTAATCAATACAATATCCCTACCATACCTTCACATGACCCTATCATTTCAATGAAGCATTTACTTAATTCCTTGAATTAAAAGCAACAATGGAATGACATGTACAACTCATTAATATTGCATTTGAATAAAATAAAATCTGTTCATTCATTCTCAAAGTCATAAAAGCATGAAAATGGAGGTAAAATTTTGAGACATGTTACTTTGCAACTTTCCTTGTATTAACATCTTTCAAAACCATACATACTTCTGAATAAAAGATATATGAAAATAATATCATATCAAAATAGGTCTTTCATTTACTTCAAACTTTTAAAGAAAACAAGCTAAGACAATTCAAAACTTCACAATATACTGGACTGACTCAAAATGATAATATTCATCATGCAACTAGAATTTGAACCCCTCTTCCTAATCTTGGAAATCCTTTTATAGATTAAGAATGATTCAGATTGGGAATACACATGTTATTACATGACTCAAAAACAAGTTATAGAGAAGACAAAATATTGTTTGACAAATATTCTCTACTACTAGAATGCTATGGGAAGTATCTCAAAATTTGACAGTTGACATTTTGATATCCAGGTACAGTCTTGGTTTGTAGTGCAGGTGTATCCATAGCAAGCCAATGAAAAAGTAAGATGCCCACATATAATTCCTTTCCTTCCTCTATTTTGTCATCATCTATCCTCATCAGATGTCTTATTCCTGTGGGAAAAGCCTTGATCTAACCAACTACTTCCCACACATAAATTTCTATTTTTGTTGGCCAATCAGTTCTTCTAAAAATTTGTAAATCATTAACAAACTTATTCCATCTAAAATTCATAATAGCCTTTGATTATATTACAAATATATTCATATCCACTTCAATTTTGAACAAAGAATCAATCAAATCATAGAACAAGTTGTCATCAATATCACCATAAAAAATAGTTGCAACTTTTTCCAATTTCATGATATGGTTGAAGGATGTTGACCATTTGTGCCAATCCTTCAACTTATTTTCATTGTCAACAATGGGAGGATAAAAATATCAACACCTTCATTCATTATCTTCACTTTAGCTTGGATCACTTGTGACTTAGTTGTAAAGAAACCAATCAATTCTTTCACCATTTATAAGGCCTCTTTTACTGTGAAAAATTGTTTAGGCAACTCTAGCTTCTTAGCCATCAAAATAATTAACATATAAAAGAATTTAATATAAAGGCCCCATTTATTAAAGGTAGGGGATAGTCATGTCAGAGCTTCCTTGTACACATATTTTTCTCTTTGCAAAGAGTTAAAAACATTGTGGACATGTTGGGATGCTCTCTTCAATACATCTAACCAATGATTTAACATTCCCTTTGGTGCATTCACCTTTAGTTGATCATTCTGACTTGGTGCTTCATTTCTAACTATGGTAACTACATGCTCAGTCCCAATTTCCTTATCCTCTATCATAGGAGCAATCTATTCATTGGCTCTTTCTAATTCATCAATCTTCATTTCACTTTTATTCTCCTCCATTTCTTTGATTTGTTCCTTTAAAATGACAATTTTACTTTCTAACTGTTGTATTTTTTCCTCCAACACCTTCACCCGACGTTCTAATACATAGCTCTTCTTGAGCTCTTCTTCATACAACTTTCAAGTGTCATTGTATTGTCTAAAGGTTTGGACAAGTTGATATTCAATTTATCCAACCTTGGCTTCATTTATTAAAGAAAAGTGCTTCAAATCACTTGAGATCTCACTACTAGTGGTACAATCCAATGTCCATATAATGGCACTTCCCTAAGTTGTATCTTTCACATCCATTAATCAGGACTTATTTGTTTCAAGAGAAGAGCTCCATATAGCTAATAAGACTCAATATTAAAACTAGAGCCACCTTGTAAACCTTGTGCTCCAAATGCTTCATAGGAAATTAATTTTTCTTGCTTTCTTATTTTATCTAGCACAAAGGTTGTTCCTAAATCCCATCCAGGCACTAGTAGCATGCCACTTCTTTGCACAAAATCTTGAGCCTCACTTGATGTCATGGTTTCACTTTTAGGATCATATGCCAAAAGCTTCTCTATGAGCACTTTAGTTTTCTCCTCACTCTCCCCTGGCCTTAGTGTAAGTCTCAATTCACTTTGTTTGACCTCATATAAGGAACTTTTAAATTCCTTTTTTCATAAATTCATCATCTTCCAAGAATTTTTTTCTTGAATAATCCTATCATCCAACCTTGCTGGAGTTAATTGCAAGTCTGTCAAGGAATTCTCAACTACCTTTACCCTCTTTTGTAAGAAATTTTGTCTCATGTGAGCAAAATATTGGCTCTTGTTAGGAATCAATTGCAGAGTCCTCTCCTTAATTTTTAAGGTATATGGACAATTTTCTTTCTCTTGTTCCATTTAGCCACCCATGCATATGTTTTAGGTTATTCCTATGTTTCTTCTAGTTCTATATCTAGTTTTGGAGATTTTGGGTTTACTCTATCTTCTTCTGCTGGGTCTTATAAAAATTGTGACATGATGTGATAATAATTTTGCAATAAATTTTCAAGCCTATAAGATTATCCAACTTCTAAACAAAAACTCTTGAAATCAGGGTCACTCTTCATTAACTCCCTTTCTACCCTTTGAATGTCTTCAAATTTTCTCAATTTATCCTCCACATCACTCTCAATCATGTTATTTTTTATTATATCTTCTTGAGGTAATTATTTGTTATTTTGGAGAATATGATTCCTTATCTCTTTTAGGGTATTCTTAACTACATTTTTAGGATCATATACTCTATAGGGCATAGAAGATAAATTGTAATGCCTCAGAAATTCATGAATATGATCAATAGATTCCTTCCCAATTGTAAAGTTGCCAATCTTAAAACATCTACACAAAAATGTTTCCTTGTATATCTTAGGGCCTAGGTATTTCTTGTCCATCATAATGAGTTTCCATAAGAACTACATTATCCCCAACCTACTAGGTATATATTTTGGCAGTATGTGTGGGGGTTGACAAAAAGCATAAACTCTCATGATTAAAATTATTTGAAATAAAAATGCATCCCCCCAATTATGATCTAACCTAGCATCATCCCTCAACAATTCAATCCTCAACATTTAAAATGTCTAAAATTCTTTCTTATTGAGCAACCAAATTTTCATAACAATAGAGCTAAAACTATTGAAAAATGAAACAAAGCTAGAGTAACAGTAATTTCTATCTCGTTTTCAAGTTCAAAGTTGCACTGGAAAATCTCCATCAAGATCTAAATCCTTATCTATGCAGTATGGGCTGAAGTAGTGAATATTTTTGTATAGAATGAGATGCATCAATAGTGAATAATGATGAAATTTAAAATTCTCTTGAATTTTCCTTTCTAGGTAGCTTCAATCTGCTCTTGCATCTTCTCAATGATATACTTCACATAATCACATTCAATATTTTTGAACTAGTCTTGAATATTTAGAGCCATGAGGTAAGGTCCTCCATACACCATATCATAACCATCACTCTTGAGTGCCTTGTGTAGACCATATATTTTATTTTGCATATAATTGAAGAATTTATTTAGAGGGAGCATCTTATTCACCTTCTTTGGAATGTCCCCAACTTATTTGAGCTTGTATGGAATTTTTTGGATCATCACCTTGCCAATATAGAATTTTACATATCTTTCAAACTTCTCCTTAAAATATTTGAAATCAATATCCATGCTCTTTTGACCTTCAAGTCCAAAAGCTTCAATGAAAGAGGCACAATCAAGAGTGCATAATACACTCCTATCTTTCTTATGAAAATATTTTGTTTTAGGGTTATAGGTTACAATGAGGGATTTTAGTAAGTCTACATCAACATATCCCTCAGGAAACATGAGATTCACCAAATTCCTCCTCCATGGGTTTGAGGCTAGTGGCTTCTTGAATCTATTACTGTAGAAAAACATGAACAACTTGTACCTATTTCTATCTAGGAAAATGGAATATTTTTAATATATGTAGGGATCTCTACAACCATGGTCATGTGTTGAGATAGCATTTGACAACCCAGGCAAGAGATTAATCCATTCTTTTGCATATTTGTTTGGCCTTCTCTACCTTGTTTTGCCCATTTTTTATGTTGATGATTGAACAATTTCTATTTTCTTGGATTTTATTTCGTCACTTGTAGTCTCAAAAAAAAATCTCTATGAATAAACCGTAGATTCTAAAATTTGCAATAAGCAATTTAACAATTTTATAGCTTGAATGCTATGTAACTAGATATTTCCTTTAACTTCAACAACCGGTACATTTTTCAACCACATACAACGTTATATGCATAAGCATGCTCTATCAACCTCATTTATTACATTAAATATTTTCATGCATGAGGATTCAAAATTCTAGTATGAATGTCACTTCAGAATTCAGTATCATTAACTATCAATTAAGCCTTTTTATTTCATGCAAAAAAATCTGATTGGCTAGAAACCCTTTTCCTTTTCATATTCTATAAAATCACTTGATGCACCTTTTTCTTTCTTTGGTTCTAATCTTACACTCAATATTTCATTGTATAGTCAGAGACCTTAACTTCTATATCACCTTTGAAGCCATGAACTTACCCTAGTGGTTAGCATCCTTCGATCACAACATCAGAACTATTTGAAAATGATCCTCTAGTCTTACATTCAACCTTCAGTCATAACTTTGGAAAGTAGTTAAATGAACCATATGGTCTTATGCTTGATTTTTCAAGCATGGCATCAGATAACTTGTAAAACACACCAAAAATTCTATGTTTTCCTTTAGAACATAAGATCAAGAGACTTCATACCTAAGGGAAAAACCTTTTATGCACTTATTCTTAAACCCTAGTTGTATCTTCAAAAAAATTGTGTAACATAGTCTACACACTTATATTTTCCCTTTAGATCATATCATTGGGATTCACTTCAAGATCTAATGCTTTTGACTTACAGACTTATTCTTGACTGTTAGAACATAAGATTGGGAAGCAAATTCACCATTAAAAGAAAAGACCTAAGACCTTAGGCTCAAATGACTAACTGTAAGGTTGGAACATACTTTTACCTTGACAAAGATAGTCTTATAGTGATATTCTTGATTCTCAAACATAAGGTCAAGATGGTCAATGAAAAATACATGTGACTCTACACTCTACACTTAGTCAAGTGATCAAGGAAGAATATGGAATATTCACATTAAGGCTTATGACCTCCCACTCAAATACAAGATTTAGGAAAATTAAACTATCAACCATAGTGTAAAATTTTCCAACTAAGTTCATGACAAGGTTAAAATATTTTAATATAACCTTAAGTTATAAAAATTACTTAAAATCATAACCCAATTTAGGGTTTTTATACTAAATACCTTGCAACAAAATATATGAAAACCCTAATTGCATACATTCATCTGATTTTCATGATGTTTTGCAAAAAAATTGGAATGGTGAAAATACACGCCATCAATGTCTATATAGAATTTTTAAAATTGTGCTTTGTTTGTGGTGATGTCATTGATAAACTCTATGTTCCAATGTTTGACATTAAAGAATGCATCTACATCTTCTTTTTATAGGGGATCTCATGGGAGGTTTGCAAGGAGAGTTCTACAACTAGATCCCTTATATATCATTATTGTCTCATATTTGCATTCAAGGAAGGTGTTTGACATTACTAAGGATTCCTTCATAGAAATTTCCAGATTAGAATCTCATTCACCTTTAAATTCATCATTCACTTTAGACTATTTACATGTAATTGATAGGAGGATTGCTCATTAGTTTGATAACCCTTTAAAATGGATTTTGATGCCATTTTATTGTAGCTACATGAAAATGTGAAATTCTATGTAAAAAAAGGATAAATTGATAGGTTTTAACCATTTCTATCTAAGCCCCTAGAACTCCATCAATGGATTTCAAAATTGTGGCTTCCTCTAATGGAGAAACAATTAGAGATTTTATTTGTGTACAAGACATATTTTAACTCTCTCTTTTTTATAGCAAGAAAGATAGAAATGTTATCCTTGCCTACATTGGGTTTTGGAAGAGTGTATGTTGATAAAAGCTTGGCATCCAAACTTTAATTTTTCCACTAAGTCATTTATAGTTATATAGATATAGGTTCAACTCCCGAATTGCCCCCTTCATTATTGGTTAAAATCATATTTTTCAACTCTTAGAAACTTGAACCAATAACTTTTTATCTATACATGATAATCCCAAATTTTTATTACATACTAAATTTTCTAGGATTTTGATAAGAATCAAACCTCTTAATACTACCTAGTAGACTCTATTTTAGATGTAAATAACCACTTTTGGACTCAACCTTTTGGATACGTAGGTTTTTACTTAGTGAGAACTTGTGTAATTAGCTGCGGATAGTAAAGGACAAGAAGAAGTTCTATATGACTTCTTATGTGATTTATCTACTTGCAACAAGGGCCATCGACTATCTCGGGTTGTACAAAAAGGGCAGTATGCAAGATCCTAATGCATGGCCTTATATAGTTTATCCTCAGCTAGTTAAGAAAAAGCTCTCGCCGCAAAGCAAAGAGTACCAGATTGTGAATGATGCCTTTATCTTCGCCATCATTTGATTCATCGAAGGTGACTATGGAAAGAGATTTTCTGAAGAGGCCAAGGCACAAATCATAGCTCTCGGTGCATATTTTATCTAGTTTCGGACATTCACATACATTCAGGTCGGTGGTGCATCTATCCATCCAAAGAAGCTCCCAAGGTACCCAAGTGATAAGTTGGTTCTGATGGAAATTTCTTGGCAGATTGAGTTAGCCTATGAGAGGATCAAGAAACAACGAAGGCCTTGTTGGGATTGACCTTTTGTAATAGGGGCATACCAAGTAAAGAGAAAGCAAGATATCCAGACCTTTGAATGGGAATGGGAGAACTATCCGCTTGAGGAATATAACTCTCCCCGATCGTTCTTTGATAGTGTTGGTAAAGTGGAAAATTTGGCAGGAAAAGAATTCTACCACGAGGATGCTATTGAAGATCATTGGATGAATGCCACAAATGACTATGATGTCCGTATCAGGGACTATTGTAGAATGACTTTGTATTTAGCAGAGAAGGCTCTCCATTTGACCATCTCGGATTAGATAAGGATACAAGATTCGCAGGAGTTATTAGATCCCTTATTAAATACAGATAAAGTTGCCTAGAGGCCCATTCTGAATGCAGAAACTGATAGAGAGGAAGGGGATGATATTAATCATTGAGCAAGACATGTCATCAGAATGACAAAGAGTTGGATCAAGAAACCCTTTTTTCTTGATCCAATTCTAGATACAGTGATATTCCATATACATGCTCGCCCAGAAAAGGTAAAGGGGAGGAAAGTCACAATTCCTATCTTTGCACTCCAGTCTCCTATCAGGCTAGAAACGGTCTACCAGCTTGATCGTCCAATGGGACATTACCATCCACCAGAGAAGAAGAAAGAAAAGAGGAAGAGAGCCTCTCCTCAGACGATCCAGACAGAGCATGTTGAAGAACAGGCCCCTTTGCAGCAGCATGAATCTACTCACTAGGACCCCCACGACTCTGGGATTTCTCATTTCCAGGTTGATTTTCCATTGCCTCCTATTTTTTCAAGCTAGCAAGGGGAGGGAGAGATTCTAGAGACATCCATTCCTCTAATGCATCAAGAGCTCGCTTCTCCTATGGTTCCACAAAAGCAAAGGAGGGTCAAGGTTAGAATGAACAAGAGGTAGAGAGTTAATAAAAGATTAGTGCCTAATCCCTCTGTTCCTGAAACTATTCCCCAAGAATCAGATGAGGATGAAACAGAGTTAGATGGGGAGGAAGAACAAGTGCCTCTACAAGGAAGAACCCGACTTGCCAAAGCTACAAAATTGCAAAGAAAGAAAAATGTCACAAATATCCCACAACCCACCCAAGCTCAAATAGTAGAGCTCTCTTCGTCAAAAGATGAAGTACAAAGATGGGTGAATGAGCAAGGAGAGCTAGGTGATAATATTCTCTCCATTCCATATTTTGATTTCATGCCAGTGGGTACAGAATTGGTTGGAGATAAGATTAGAGATACTCCTACAGGTGAATCTCAACAGCAAGATGGGATGCAGATGCCATCTGAGACACAAGGTCCTCATCCAACACCCCCATCTTCACCTCAGTCTATGATGGTAGATAGGGTTTCAATGACACCTCCACCTTCGAGTTCAGAAGAACATGTTCAGAAGGAATCATCATTACAAGGAGAACCAGAACCAAGGGTTACTAGTGAGCCATCAAAAGAGGCACAGGTAATGGAATGTATACAACAGCCTTCTCCATTACAGGATGCAACACCATTTGCATTCATTACCACTACTCGGAATCAAGAACTATTTGCACAAGTGGCTCATCCCCCAAAAGGTATAGATGAAGAAGCTGTCAACCTTCAGGACTATGAGGTAAAGGATATCACATTAGGGAAACCTACATGGGATACTTCTCGAAAAATGATGACTATGGGAGTCAAAGAGGTTCTTAACCACATGGAACGTGATGAGATTGAAATCAAAGCACTTCGAAGGCAAGTTGAGATCTTGAAAGGATATCTAGCTGAAGTTATTGGTCCTCTTGACTCTGAACGCCCCGAGGAGACTTTGACTACCATTATGAAAGAAGGGGAAGGTGTACGGCTCAATCCATTTTTGAGAGCTTGTCAAGATTGGTGAGACAACCTTGAGGATAGGGGTATCACTATAATTACAGGAAGTCTAAAATTATTGCATGCTACACAAGACAACGTTGACAAGATCGTGGAACTTTTGAGGTAGGACTTCAGCATTATGGATGAGGTACAAGTTTGGGGCAAGGATTTGCAAATTCTATAGGCCATAAAAGGACAAAGGTACCGCATTTTGATTGATGTATATACTGGTGAAGAACTAGACATGATAGATGATTGGATAGAAAAGATTGCAGAGGGAAATAAAGTGATGGAAACATTGCATGATGAGATACATAGGCTCAAGGACCAAGCTCGAGATCAAATTTTGGAAGCAAAAAAGCTATATAGTGATGCATGCTTAGATATTTTTGAAGATGAAGAATGAAAGAAGCTTTTACCAGTTGAGGTAGTTGTGGAAAACTTCAAAAAAAAATTAGAGGAAGCATCCAGTCATGAAGATATCTGACAAGCCTTTGGGACAGAAGAAGCATTGTTAGAGTTGGATACCAAACTCGGGGATTTTGCAAAAACTCGGATTGAGGTGGACAACTACAGACAGAAGGTCAAAGATAAGTATGAGGCTTTGGATCTTCCCAATGCCACTAAAATTACTAAGATTATAGAGAAATTCAAGAGAAAATATCCAAATATATCTTTAGGATGAAGATGAACAAAACCCAGATGCCAGAATTTCAATTTTGACACTTAGAAAGTTTTTGAGGTTTTTGACTCAGTCGAGGTCCATAGCTCCACAGCTTCGTAGGTTTGTATCTCCGTAGCTTCACAGGTCTATAGCTCCGCAGCTTCGCAGCTCTGCATTTTCATGAGGCTCCACAATTCAGAAGTGCACCGACAGTCAACTGCCAGTTCCAAAAATAGCACTTTCCATGCATTGGAAACACATTTTGATGGCAAGATAACTCCGACACACATCAAGTGAAGGGCCAGCTTCTATTTTTGGTGTCCCCATGCACTTCTACTTTGACTGATGGCTTCCTCCTATTTTCTTTCTCATGCTTTCATTGTTTTTAACATGTAAAGGGCTCATGCATCCAATTAATGAATAAAATATGGATGGAGTCCCTCCAAGCACCAGTTAGATTACTAGTTTGTATATATTTAGTTTGTTTTAATGTTTTAAAGGCATTTTTATTGCATTAAGATATCTCTCACTCTCAACACAAATTGAGGAGATGATTTCTTATAAATACCCCATTGTAAAATGTAAAAAAGGCCACTGTTATTATGCAATAAAGTTATGCTTTTGGTGCTCGCATTTGGAATGTAGTTATTCTTGCCTGAATGTGTCATTGTTTTGTGGATTTTATTCATGAGACTGTGATTGAGAGAAAGGTTTATTGCATTGTTTCTGGTTGTGTCATCTTTTAGTTCTGGTGTTTGCTACAAATATATGAATTTCGTTGATGTAACGAGCTTGAGAAGAGATCACCCGATTGTGTCTACATAGCCTTTTGTCTCGCATGAGCACACTTTCTGTGGCCTTGCAATTTGATGAAGAGTGAAACATCATTCGATTTGTTATAGATTCTCAACGACGATTGCATCAGTGGATTCTAGGAAGCGCTGCTCCTATTTTCATTGGTTTCCTATCGATTTCTTCGAAGGTTTAACTTGCAGCGTGTTGTGTTCTGTAGCTTATGTCCGTTTAGGAATTTCAATTTTAAGTTATTTGATTTCATGTTATTTTCTTTCAATTTCATTATTTGCTTTGCTAACCCCCCTATTAGAATAGGACCTCATACTAGCTGCATTGTTAGAGTTGCATTCATTGAAAAAATAGAAAATACAAAAACATTGTTCTTTTGGTGTGATATTTTGAGACAGCAAACAGATTTTACTTGATTCCAAGGTAAAAGAGTTTTGGAACCAGCAAAGGCCTCCTCATGAACATTCACATTTATCTTCTACTGAGAAAATTTTGGTACGTCGCAAGACAAACACTGAACCTTGGAGTGGATCCTTAAAAAGATTTTCTTTTCAAGAGAGGAATTACACTATGGGTTCCTGTCGTTGACCTCGTGCAAAATGAACACCCAACAG
Organism: Cupressus sempervirens; assembly: GCA_028749045.1. NCBI lineage: Eukaryota > Viridiplantae > Streptophyta > Pinopsida > Cupressales > Cupressaceae > Cupressus > Cupressus sempervirens. Next base: position 531,456,275 of record CM053786.1, on the reverse strand, counting down.
AAGTGGCGCTAGAAGGAGGGCCTGATACAAAGAACATACTATTGGAAACAAGAAAGATTTGATCAAGTTTCAAAATTTTTGCACCCTTGCAATAATCTACCCTACGTAAAAGGTTCAGAAATCACTTCTAAAATTTTCAAAAATTCAGCTCCGCAGATCAACAGATTCGTAGCTCTGTAGGTCCACAGCTCCATAGATCCACAGCTCCACAAAACTCTGTGGTGCACAAAATTCAAAAGAAGTGAGGAAGTGTACTTCTGCAGAGGTGCATTTTTTCCTATATTGATACAAGCTGGAAGATATTGATCCTAGATCCCCATTCTAGTGAGCGTTAAGATCTTCACCAAGTGCCCAAGAATTTCTAGAGCTTACTCATTTTCATAAGCCACGTAGTTATAGAGGAATACCCCAAATTCAAAGACTTCCATTTGACATTTCATCATCTTCTTCTACTCCACCACCCATTCAACCACCAGGTGGACCTCCACATATTCCAACACTCCCATCACCTTTCAACCCGCCTTTAGGTCCAAAAAATCCTTCGATGGCCTTTTTCACAAACGTAGTTGATTCATCCCTTAGCTTGAGAGGTGCCCTCCATGACCTCCCGAAGAATCTCGAGAAATTTGGTCCAAGGTTTATTTATGGAGAAACAATAACCGCTGAAGATCACGTCAAGATTTTTAAAGAATTTTGCAACCGGAAGCAAATTGCTAATGAAGATGTGGTTCTTTATTTATTTCCCTACTCTCTGGGGGAGATTTCCTTCAATTGTTATGTAAACCTACCACCAGGATGTATTGGAGATTGGGACACTTTCGAAGAATCATTTTTGGAACAATTCAAAACTTTCATCAATCCAGCAGTGATACATCAACAATTCATATCAATAAAAAGGGACCCAGCTAAAACAATTTCATGCTTCAATCATCGTTTTCATATGGCCTACTGCAAGTTGGAAACACCGTACACAATTTTGGTTGAAGTTGCCATCCAAGTTTATTTCAATGCCATGGATCCTCTTACTGCAATTTTTCTAAGAAGACTTCCTGCAGCAAATATTGACACATTGGACAAAGTCTTTGCAGAAGCAATCACGTTCACAAAGCAAGCTAATCCTAATGGAGGAGGAATGATGCTTCCTACGCAAACAGTTCCTACCATGCCAATGATTCTTGTGGGAGCACTCACTGTACCTAGTCACTTCATACCTATGAATCCAATTCCATTGCAACAGGTACCTGCTCCACAAACTCAACCGATAACATACCTAGGGTATGAGCCCCTGAAAATGGCCTTCTTTGAACAAAAAGAAATGGTTCCTATGGAAACAGATAACAATCTCCTTTCAGAAGTTGGTCAGATGAAGAAGACCATGTCACAGATGAACAATGAGTTGACTCATCTTAGATTGTCACAAGGACAAAGTAACAACTTCCAAAGAAACAATGCTGGCCCCTACAACAACAATTTTGGTCAGAATTACAATAGGAACTTCAACAATAACAGTAAAAACAACGCAGGAAACAACAGCAGAGGGAACAACTTCAATCCTCTTGATCGCAACAATGGCTTCCAAAGACAAAATCAACAATGGAAGACTTGACCAAATAATGGAAGTATTCCTGCTGATAATAACAACATTCAGTATGCTGATATTAATCAGTATGATGATGGCCCAAATATGCCTAGCAATGATGGTGTGTACTACAATGGTAGTCAGGATGTGAATCAAAACCTTCCAATGAATGATAATCCACCTCCTGTTCAATTCAATGTAATGCTATTAGAATCTTAAGATCCTACACAGAATGTACAAGTGGAACAACAAGAAAATGAAGAATTATCATTCCCTTTAAGTCAAGAACCCGATCTTCAACATGATGAGATGTTTGCCTTTTGAAATGATAATCGAAACACATATAATCTCAGAAACAAGAGGGATCCCTTGACCGATGGAATTCCTCCTGGTTTGCAACCAACTCCACCTGAACCTAGAGCAAGAAAAAATCCACCACCGGTAAGGCCAGCACAAGGAGGACCACAATATCAGAATCAGGTGAACATACCAACAATACTGAAGAACCCTTCTTGGTCTACTGAAAAATATAATGCAGTTGAAGGCCTGAAGAAAACAAAGGCCAATATGTCCATGTTCGACATGTTGTAGAATTGTCCACAACAAAGAGAAGCACTCATGAAGACATTGGATAATACAAAGGTTTCCCATAATACAAATAATGTCCCTCAAAAGATGGTGCCGCAACAAGTAAATGCCGCAGAAGCTATGCCCACTATGTTTAAGGACAAAATCGAGGTACCCCCATTTTTGTTGAGCATAAGGATATATGGAAAGAATCTTCACAATTTTCTTATTGATTTAGGAGCTTCGTGTAATGTCATGCCATTATCAATAGCTCAAAGGCTAGGAGTTGATCCTCAACCCTCTAACCGAGTGGTAATACAGTTGGATAAAATAGAGGTAAAAGTCATTGGAGTATTAAAAGATGTGTGAATACAGCTAACAGTTGATCCTCAGATCTAGGATATTGTTGACATACATGTGGTGGACATCCTGAAAACATATGGATTACTCCTGAGCAAAGAGTGGACAAAATGTCTTAGAGGATGGTTCTGCACAGATTTCACTCAATTATGGTTTCCCTGGAAAGGTTTGAACAATCAAATCAAGATAGATGTTGAGCCCAAATTGAAAAGAATGATCATGGATTACAATGCCTCGAATGAGGTAGCATTCTTACAATCTGACTTGGGGTCATATAAAGTGATGGCATTGGACTTGGTTCCAAACAAGACATCTCAAGAGCAAAATGAAGAACCTAAGGTGTTGGTCCCCAAAATTGAGATTGTGACACAATTCATAGAAAGTATGGTGACTAATCTATAGTGTTTAGGAGAGGAAGCTGACCCTAGTGTCCTCCTCCTTCCAAGATTTTGCCGGTTGCACAAAGTTAGTCATTCAGAGTTTGAATGTTCAGCATGCCAAGAAGCAGTAGCAAAAGTTTTGACACAAATAATGGGAAACAAAAGTACGAAGACCTCCAGCGAAGAAGTTATCCAAAGTCAAAATTCAGTGAATTCATCCAACTTTATTGAGCAAACTAAAGAGGAAAGTGAAGATTTAAATGTATCATATAGTGATACCTCTTCAGATGGTGGAGGTTTGTCTTCTCCTCCGCCCGGGATGATCAAAGTTCAAAGAAGAAGATGATATGTCAAAGGTAAAGGATGGACTTCAATAGTCATTCATCCTGAACCTAAAGTCAAACAAATCAATGGGCTAATAGGGGAAATTTAGGAGAAGCAAGAAAAACACACTCTTCCTTTATCCATGGGATATGAAGGAGATTCATCAAGCCCCACACAAGAAAAGTTACAATGGGTTCCCAAGAAACAGTCGTTCAAGGCTCAAGTAAAAGAAAAGTTGAGGACGAATAAGCATAAAGTCAGAAAACCCAAGGAAAATAAAGTTTGGACACTCCGCTTCGATGGTTCCAGATGCAAATTAGGAGCTGGTGCAGGTATTGAACTAATCAACCCAAAAGGTAGGTCTTTCTATGCCGCATATTGATTGTAGTTTAGATGTACTAATAATGGCGCAGAATATGAAGCCTTGATTTGAGGACTTCTCTTTGCATTGGAAAAGGGAGTTACTGCTCTTATAATCGAAGGAGATTCTCAACTAGTGATAAGACAAGTAAAATCCATATACTCATGCAACGACAAAAGATTAATCGCTTATAGGAAAAGGGTATGGGATATAATGGATGACTTTCAAGCTCTAAACATCAAATCCATTCCAAGAAGAAGGAATGTGGTAGCAGACGCCCTTGCAATTTTAGCCAATGCTTTACAACCAGTAGAAAGAAAAAAGTTGAAAAGATTCTCAGTTGAATTAGTTGTCGTTCCTACCATTCTCGACAATATCATGAACTTTTAGGTCTTTCAAGATGATCAACATATACTTGAGTTTATTATGTGCAGTCGCCATTTCCAAGGACAAGAGATTGATGATACACCTGAAGACAAGCTTGAAGATGATGAGATTGAGGATGACGATGGAATCCTTAATTTGAAAACCAACAACATTCTGAAAGGGATGGTTGAACTTGAACGCATCTTCGACCACGATGAATCAACACTCAATAGAAGGGCAACTCAAGAGAAAGGAATCAAAGAATGTGACTCGTACAATTTAAGCATGAATGAAGAACCAAAAATGGTGCAAATAGGAAAAGCATGCAATCAAACGGAAAGGGATGACATGCTCAAGTTGCTCACCGAGTATAAAGATGTGATTGCTTGGAGTTATGAAGAGTTAAAGACTTATGATCCTGATATTATCACACATGACATCCTGTTGAAACCAGATGCTAAACCTTTCCGGTAAAGACAATGACAAGTGAATCCAATAATCAAACCATTGATTATGAAAGAAGTTAAGAAATTACTGGATGCTAAGATCATATTTACTATCTGTCATTCCACCTGGGTAGCAAATTTGGTCCCTGTACGGAAAAAGACTGGAGAAATTCGCCTTTGTGTCTACTTTCGTAACTTAAATTTGGCATCTCAGAAGGATAACTACCCTCTACCCTCGCTAGATGAAGTGTTGCAAATTAGTAATGGTTCAAAGATGATATCATTCTTGGATGGTTACTCAGGATATAACTAGATCATGGTCGATGAAGAAGATAGGCTAAAGAATGCTTTCACAACCAAGTGGGGAACGTTTGCCTACAGAAGGATACCTTTCGGGTTGATTAATGCAGGAGCTACATTTCAATGAGCAATGGATGAAGCTTTTAAAGGATTGATAAATAGATGTATAGTCATCTACATGGATGACTTAACTGTCTTTTCAAAAGATCAAAGTACTCATATTGCTGATCTGAGGCAGGTATTCAATAGATATCGTAGGTACGGCATATCACTCAATCCCAAGAAATGTTCGTTCGGTGCTACTAAAGGGAAGCTCTTGGGACATGTCATTTCTGAGGTTGGAATTTTAATTGATCCCGATAGAGTTGAATCAATTCTGAAGTTAGTACCCCCTCACAGTCGGAAGGAGTTGAAATCTTTTTTTGGAAAGATAAACTTTGTACGCAAATTCATAAGTGGTTTCGCAAAAATAGTCCACCCCCTCAATGATTTACTCAAAAAGGGGGCTAAAATAGAATGGGTACCAGAGATAAAGAAATCCTTCCAAGATATCAAGGTTGCGATTTCCACAGCCCCTGTTTTGGTAAGCCCAGATTACGAATTACCTTTCAAGATCTATTCCTTTTCTTTCGAACATTCTTGTGCAGGGATCTTGATGCAAAAAAGAGAGAAGATGAGCGACCCATTGCTTTCATGAGTTGTCCTCTAAAGAACGCTGAGTTAAAATATTCAAATCTTGATAAATAGTCCTTTGCGTTAATCAAGGCAGTGAAGAAGTTCTGTCACTATATACTTAGAAGTAAGGTGTATGCAATTGTACCTGACCCAGCAGTAAAAATGCTTTTGATGCAGAATGAACTTGGTGAAAGAAAAGGAAAGTGGATGGCAACACTTCAAGAATTTGATCTAGAGATTCAACCTATGCAATTAGTCAGAGGTCAAGGATTATCCAAAATGATCGTTGACAACCAAGAAGGAAATCAAAAGGAATTCAAATTTGATGATGAAACTTATGAAGAAGATCAAAAGAAGATTGTTGTGTCACAAGTTGATATCAATCAAGGTGTGGTGACAGATGTATGGTACCAGGATATTGTTTATTATCTCCTACAAGATCAATGCCCCAAATGGATGAACAGTTCGCAACGTAGGGGACTTAAGATGAAATGTGAGTCTTACAAGTTACTTGATAATAAGTTGTATAAAAGGAATTATGAGGGGATTTATTTGAAATGCTTAGGACGTGAAGAAGCTAAGGATGTCCTGGAATAGTTTCATGACAAGTATGGTACAGGAAATGGTTCAGCAGAAGCCACAGCACACATGATTTTAAGGTCAAGTTATTTTTGGCCCTCAATATTCAAGGATACATTTGAACATGTGTGTTCCTGTCATACATGCCAAACTAGTGCTAACAAAGAAAGGCACCCAGCAATGCCACTTCAACCGGTATACGAGGTGTACCCTTTCACAAAGTGGGGACTGGATTTCATTGGTCCAGTAAACCCACTGTCATCAACTGGACACACATTCATCCTTACAGCTATTGATTACTGCACACGTTGGACGAAGGCTGAGACTTTCAGAAATTGCACTGCTAAGGTGGTGACAGACTTTTTGGAAGAGCACATTGTTACCAGATTTGGAATGTCGTTCGCTCTTGTATGCGAGAATGGATCTGCATTTGCATCCACATTTTTAACACAAAGGGCATTTGAAAACAAAGTCATCATCAGATTCTCTTCAAATTATTACCCGCAAGGAAACGAGGTAGCGGAGTCTACGAACAAAAATTTGATCACTGTAATAAAATGACTGCTGAAGGAGAACCCTCAGGATTGGCATACACAATTGAAATACGCCTTGTGGACAGATCGAGTTAGAGTAAAAAAGGCCTTGGGTACTTCTCCCTATCTACTTGTTTACGGGAAAGAATCGGTATTCCCGCTCAATCTTAAGATTCTTGTTTTAAAATTCATGAGTGGGTATGTGGATGACATTGACAGAGTACAAATCCAATTGATGAATCTTTTAGAAATGGAAGAGAAACAAACAACTACATTGGAACACATGGCTAAACATCAAGCCGTTGTCAAGAGATGGTTCGATAAGAGGGCCACCATAAAATCTTTCAGGATTTCTAACCTAGTCCTACTTTGGGATAAGGCAAAAGAAAAGTCGGGAAGCCATACTAAGTTTCAACGCTTGTGGATAGGCCCATATCAGATTGTGAAAATTCTAGGAGAAAACACATTTAGGCTAAGTTCCTTATAGGGGGATTTTTTACCTTTGCCCATAAATGGGCAATTTCTGAAACATTATTTTGAAGCCTAAAAAAATAAAAAAAAGCAAAAGTTAGATTTAATTTCTACATCTAGAATAGATTTTTCCTTTCTGCAAGTGTGTTTGATTTCAAGTCATGTGTTTCCTTTCAGTCGTGTGTTTCCTTTCAGTTGTGTGTTTTGTTTTCAAAGTTGAGTACTAGGGGGTAAGGTGTACTTGAGATTTTTCTCAGGATTCTACTAACCACTTTTTGGTCCCAATTTTAGGAAGGGGTATTTCTTTGTCAAAACATTCAAATGATTGTGCGTTGTGCACCAACTAAACATTGGACATTTCTTGTGGAAATAAAGGGTTTTTTAGTCAAGAAATTAGGACTCTAGACCAACAAGTTCTCAACACTTTTCAAAACTTAAAATTTGATCATTTTAGGTGTTGTTGGATTGAAGTCAAAGATGATGAGGGATGATTCAAGCTCCAACTGGTTCAAACGGGAGGGGTCTCCTCGAAGATAGCTAAGACCATTGATTGGCATGAGAGTTTCTAAAAAGTTCTAAAAGAGGAACACAAGGGATGTTCATAAGAGATCAAATCTGAGAAACGACACCGATGTTCTGACTACATAGTCTAAGCGTAGTCAGTATACAGAAGAAATCAAAAAAAAAATGGTGTTAAGAATGAAGGATTCCAAAGATCTGAAAAGGCTCCAAGATATGTTCTCAAAACAGAATAGTTTATGTTCAAAGTATTGCTCTATCAAAAGTGGCATTTCAAATGACATGGAACAATTCTTCAAAAGGCCTGAAAATCAAAAGAACGTGACATCCTACCAAGAGCCCTCGAACTGATTCTCTCATCTGGTCGATCAATTGGTTGATAAAAGTCTTTGTGGAGATTTCGAATGAATGAGCTAGGAGGAGTGGAAGATCGTTTTTGAGTTGTCAAAAAATTTCATTGGACTACATTCTAAGGCATCGAAGGGAACGAATTCATAACGCACACACTGAGCTTCAAAGTTTTGAGTCCTGGTATTTTGACTATGAAGTCATTCGAAATAAGCCTGAGATGTTCAAAGCTAGGTTGATGTCCGTTACAGTTGGAAGGATGCTTGCTGATAAAGAAATGCTTAACACATTTCTTCCTTTTTTGGGGGCTATTTGTTGTGGTATTCACAACACACGCCCCATTCCGAGTCCGAAATGGGGACCCCCTAACTTTTTTTCGACTCCTGACTCTCATTTCGAGAATCAGGAGAAGAAAATTAGTTTATTAGTTAGATTATTTGAGTCAAAAAAAAAATTTTAAAAAGCCAAAATTTTAAATTTTAAAAAAAATATAAAAATTAAAAAAATCTCGCGTGAGCGCACATACCGAGGTGCACGCGCTTTGTAAGAGCAAGCAAGGGGAGGGGTTATAAAACCCCCTCCTTCCTACCACTCTTTTCATTTTTTCCACTATCTTGTTTGGCTAAGGGAGGAAGGTGAGGAAAATTCTTCCCCCCCCTTCTCTCTCTCCATTTTTGCGTCGCACGCCACGGTGCTCTTTTGGGCAAGCCACACGTGTGTCGCATCGTTGTGCCGCCCTTTTGGGCGCGTCACGTGCCCGCGCTGCACTACACGTGCCTTTAAGGCTACGTGCATGCGCCTTTAAGGCCATGCGCGCGCCACGCCACTACGTTGCCCTTTTGGGCGCGCCATCGTGCCGCTCTCATGGGAGCACATGCCTTTAAGGCCACAAGCGCACGTGGCACTATGCAAGCCTCCTGGCTATGCACGTGGCGGTGCACAAGCCTCCTGGCTACACGCACGTGGTGCTCCACTGCAGCGTCCCTTTTGCAAGGCACGCACGGCTGCGGCCACCGCCCTCACTTTTTTTTTTTTTTATTTTTTTTTTTTTTGTCAAAAAAAAAATAATAATAATAATAAAACATAAGTAAAATAAAATTGGTTTTTGAGTATCATTTTTTTTAATGTGTTTTATGTATCCAGTAATTAATTATTTTTCTTTTTGTGACATGCAGGTAATACAATCAAATGGCATCCACATCCGGATCAATAGCAAAGCCAGTCGTATACAAGTTTCAAGGCGTAACCCTGAAGTCACGATTACACAATGAACACTCTAAGATCAAAGACACGGAACTTGGACACATGGACTTGGGAGAATTTTTGAGGGTTTGTAACAACCCAACTGAAAGATCTTCTTTGAGATCCGCCTTAATACGGTCTGGATTGGTAAATGCAGCATCACATCCTAAGGCTGTTCAGTCAGCTGAATTGATCATGACCTTATCCCGACATTTTGTTCCCGAGGAAAGGGTGGTAAAGAGTGTCACTGGGGAAGTAGTCTTGGATCTACGAGCTGATAATATCGAGAGAATATTTCACTTACCCAGAGCTGATTAGTTTATCAGGATTTCATATGAAGCAGCTAAGAGGTGGCATAAGGATCATCACCAGGAGGCCATGGACATTATATATTCCTCATACTTCATTGAGAAGCCATCTCGAGGAAAGACAATCAGCAAAGTAGATATGGCTCAAGGATATATGAGGGATGACATTAGATATTCAATCATTCTCCTGAGCAGAGTTATGGGACTGCCGGCAGCAGGTCATCTTGCTCCATTCATGGTTAACTTCATTGAAACCATCAGACACGCAAAGATGCCACTAGATTGGGCTACCACAATTAGTGAGAACTTGTGTAATCAGTTGTGGACAGTAAAGGACAAGAAGAAGTTCTATATGACTTCTTATGTGATTTATCTACTTGTAGCAAGGGCCACTGACTATCCCGAGTTGTACAAAAAGGGTAGTATGCAGGATCCTAATGCATGGCCTTATATAGTTTATCCTCAACTAGTTAGGAAAAAGCTCTTGCCGCAAAGCAAAGAGTATCGGATTGTGAATGATGCCTTTATCTTTGCCATCATTTGATTCATCAAAGGCGACTATGGAAAGAGATTGCTTAATGAGGCCAAGGCACAAATCACAGCTCTTGGTGCATATTTTATCCAGTTCCGAACATTCACATACATTCGGGTCGGTGGTGCATCTATCCATCCAAACAAGCTCCCAAGGTACCCAAGTGATAAGTTGGTTCTGATGGAAATTTCTCGGTAGATTGAGTTAGCCTATGAGAGGATCAAGAAACAAAAAAGGCCTTGTTGGGATTGGCCTTTTGTAATAGGGGCATACCAAGTAAAGAGAAAGCAAGATATCCCAACTTTCGAATGGGAATGGGAGAACTATCCACTTGAGGAATATAACTCTCCCTGGTCGTTCTTTGATAGTGTTGGTAAAGTGGAAAATTTGGCAGGAAAAGAATTCTACCACGAGGATGCTATTGAAGATCATTGGATGAATGCCACAAATGATTATGATGTTCGTATCAGGGACTATTGTAGAATGACTTTGTATTTAGCAGAGAAGGCTCTCCATTTGACCATCCCAGATGAGATAAGGATACAAGATTCATAGGAGTTATTAGATCCCTTATTTAATACAGATAAAGTTGGCGAGAGGACCATTCTGAATGCAAAAATTGATAGAGAGGAAGGGGATGATATTAATCATTAAGCAAGACATGTCATCAGAATGACAAAGAGTTGGATCAAGAAACCCTTTCTGCTTGATCCAATTCCGTATACAGTGATATTCCATATACATGCTCGCCCAGAAAAGGTAAAGGGGAGGAAAGTCACAGTTCCTATCTTTGCAATCCAGTCTCCTATCAGGCCAAAAATAGTCTACCAGCTCGATCGTCTAGTGGGATATTACCATCCACTAGAGAAGAAGAAAGAAAAGAGGAAGAGAGCCTCTCCTTAGAGGATCCAGACAAAGCATGTTGAAGAACAGACCCCTTTGTAGCAACATGAATCTACTCCCTAGGACCCCCACGACTCTGGGATTTCTCATTTCCACGTTGATTTTCCATTGCCTCCTATTTTGTCAAGCTAGCAAGGGGAGGGAGAGATTCTAGAGACATCCATTCCTCTGATGCATCAAGATCTCGCTTCTCCTATGGTTCCACAGAAGCAAAGGAGGGTCAAGGTTAGAATGAACAAGAGGCAGAGAGTTCATAAAAGATTAGTGCCTAATCCCTCTATTCCTGAAACTATTCCCGAGGAATCAGATGAGGATGAAATAGAGTCAAATGGGGAGGAAGAACAAGTGCCTCTACAAGGAAGAACCTGACTTTCCAAAGCTACAGAATTGGAAAGAAAGAAGAATGTCACAAATATCCCACCACCCACCTAAGCTGAAATAGTAGAGCTCTCTTCGTCGGAAGATGAAGTACAACGATGGGTGAATGAGCAAGGAGAGCTAGGTGATAATATTTGCTCCATTCCATATTTTGATTTCATGTCAGTGGGTACAGAATTGGTTGGAGATAAGATTAGAGATACTCCTACAGGTGAATCTCAATAGCAAGATGGGATGCAGATGCCATCTGAGACACAAGGTCCTCATCCAATGCCCCCATCTTCACCTCAGTCTATGATGGTAGATAGGGTTTCAATGACACCTCCACCTTTGATTTTAGAAGAACATGTTCAGAAGGAATCATCATTACAAGGAGAACCAGAACCAAGGGTTACTAGTGAGCCATCAAAAGAGGCACAGGTAATGGAATGTATACAACAGCCTTCTCAAGAAGTTGAGGATCAAACTATGGGATCTACAAAAATTGAGACTACAGAAGAAGAACCCTCACAATAGGAAACTCCAAGCAAAAATGACAAAGGGAAGGAGGTAGCTGAACACATCCCTTCATCATCTAGAGCTAAGGTTGGAGAAAGACATATCTCGAGATGGTTCCGGAAGGAAATAATGAGAAGTGCTAAGCATCAATTCCTTGCTTCAGAGGATGATATATGTGACATTGTAGAGATTTTGAGCAAGCCTGACTCTCCATTATAGGATGCAACACCATTTGCATTCATTACCACTACTCAAAATCAGGACCTATTTGCACAAGTGACTCATCCCCCAAAAGGTACAAATGAAGAAGTTGTCAGCCTTCAGGACTATGAGGTAAAGGATATCACATTAGGGAAACCTACACAGGATACTTCTCAAAAAATGATGACTATGGGAGTCAAAGAGGTTCTTAACCACATGGAACGTGATGAGATTGAAAGCAGAGCACTTAGAAGGCAAGTTGAGATCTTGAAAGGATATCTAGCTGAAGTTATTGGTCCTCTTGACTCTGAGCGCCCCGAGGAGACTCTGACTACCATTTTGAAAGAAGGGGAAGGTGTACGGGTCAATCCATTTTTCAGAACTTGTCAGGATTGGCGAGACAACCTTGAGGATAGGGGTATCACTATAATTACAGGAAGTCTAAAATTATTGCATGCTACACAAGACAACGTTGATAAGATCGTGGCAATTTTGAGGCAGGACTTCAGCATTATGGATGAGGTACGAGTTTGGGGCAAGGATTTGTAAATTCTACATGCCATAAAAGGATAAAGGTACCGCATTTTAATTGATGTATATACTGGCGAAGAACTAGAAATGATAGATGATTGGATAGAAAAGATTGCAGAGGGAAATAAAGTGATGGAAACATTGCATGATGAGATACATAGGCTCAAGGACCAAGCTCGAGATCGAATTTTGGAAGCAAAAAAGCTATATAGTGATGCATGCTTGGATATTTTTGAAGATGAAGAACGGGAGAAGCTTTTACTAGTTGAGGTAGTTGTGGAAAACTTCAGAAAAACTTTAGAGGAAGCATCCAGTGATGAAGATATCAGACAAGCCTTCAAGATAGAAGAAGCATTGTTAGAGTTGGATATCAAACTCGAGGATTTTGCAGAAACTTGGATTGAGGTGGAAAACTATAGACAGAAGGTCAAAGATAAGTATGAGGCTTTGGATCTTCTCGATGCCGCTAAAATTACTAAGATTATAGAGAAATTCAAGACCAAATATCCAAATATATCTTTAGGATGAAGATGAACAAAACCCAGATGCCAGAATTTCAATTTTGACACTTAGAAAGTTTTTGAGGTTTTTGACTCAGTCGAGGTCTGCAGCTTCACAGGTTTGCAGCTCCATAGCTTCGCAGGTCTGCAGCTCCGCATTTTCATGAGGCTCTGCAATTTAGAAGTACACTGACAGTCAACTGCCAGTTCCAAAAATAGCACTTTCGATGTATTGGAAACACATTTTGATGGCAAGATAACTCCGACACACATCAAGTGAAGGGCTAGCTTCTATTTTTGGTGTCTCCATGCACTTCTACTTCAACTGATGGCTTCCTCCTATTTTCTCTCTCATGCTTTCATTGTTTTTAACATGTAAAGGGCTCATGCATCCAATTAATGAATAAAATATGGATGGAGTCCCTCCAAGCACCAGTTAGATTACCAATTTGTATATAGTTAGTTTGTTTTAATGTTTTAAAGGCATTTTTATTGCATTAAGATATCTCTCACTCTCAACACAAATTGAGGAGATGATTTCTTATAAATACCCCATTGTAAAATGTAAAAAAGGTCGTTGTTATTATGCAATAAAGTTGTGCTTTTGGTGCTCGCATTTGGAGTGTAGTTATTCTTGCCTGAATGTGTCATTTTTTTGTGGATTTTATTCATGAGACTGTGATTGAGCCAAAGGTTTATTGTCTTGTTTTTGGTTGTGCGATCTTTTAGTTCTGGTGTTTGCTACAGATATATGAATTTTGTTGACGTAATGAGCTTGAGAAGAGATCACCCGATTGTGTCTACATAGCCTTTTGTCTCGCATGAGTGCACTTTTCGTGGCCTTGCAATTTGATGAAGAGTGAAACATCATTCGATTTTTTACAGATTCTCACTGATGATTGCATCAGTGGATTCTAGGAAGCGCTGCTCCTGATTTCATTGGTTTCCTACTGATTTCTTCGAAGGTTTAACTCGCAGCGTGTTGTGTTCCATAGCTTATGTCCATTTAGGAATTTCAATTTCAAGTTATTTGATTTCATGTTATTTTTTGTTAATTTCTTTATTTGCTTTGCTAACCCCCCTATTAGAATAGGACCTCATACTAGCTACATTGTTAGAGTTGCATTCATTGAAAAAATAGAAAATACAAAAACATTGTTCTTTTGGTGTGATATTTTAAGACAACGAATAGATTTTACTTGATTCCAAGGTAAAAGAGTTTTGGAACCAGCAAAGGCCTCCTCGTGAACATTCACATTTATCTTCTACTGAGCGAATTTTGGTACGTCGCAAGACAAACACTGAACCTTGGAGTGGATCCTTAAAAAGATTTTCTTTTCAAGAGAGGAATTACACTATCGATTCCTGCCATTGACCTCGTGCAAAACAAACGCCCAACAATAACCCTAGTCATTGCTTATCCTTTGGCCTTCCTCCTAGCTCCTTTTCTTTTTGAGCACTTCAATCTCATGGAACAGCCACTTGATTGAATGAAAGTTATCTATCATGTTGTTTTTGGAATTATTGAGTAGATTGAGCCCTATTTCTCTTGCATTATCTAAAATTGCTACCAGAACTAGGTCTATGAGTTTATCAAAATGGAGTTTTCCTTCGTTGTCTTCCATGACTTGTGGGTTCATTATCTCCCTAACAATCCCCATCTTCACCATTTTAGTGTTGAAGTTTCTCCATGACCTCCTTCTATCTTTCATAATTATCTCCCCGCTATCTTGCACCGAGGTATCCTTAATCTTCCCCTATGGTGGAGAGATAGAAGGGAAGGGGCCTAAAACCTCAAGGGTTTGATCTTTTCTCTCTTTCGACAGTAAATCCTCCTCAGCCTTTCTCTTCTTGGGGTTCCCTGGCAGAATAGTAATTTCCTCCCCCTTCTTCTCACTGTCCTCCCCCTTCTTCTTTTCCTCCAACTCCATTTCCTCTTCTTCTTAATTATACTCCTCCTCCTCCTATTCCATAGATTTGGGAGTTAATCCCTAAGGGCTCTTTCTGCTAGGAACAATGTTGGCTAAGGGAGAAGTTTTCTCCCCTCCCTTAGGCTTCTTGCCTTTCAAGGAAGTGTTATCCTCATCTTTTGAGCTTAAACTTTGAACTTCCTCAGAATCAAAATAGTTTGAGCTCCCAATAACCTCTGAAGCATCCCCAAAGTGACCTAAAGATTTGTCCCTTGTTTGAGTCTTGTGATATTCATAGACCAACAGGATCAAACCCTCATGAAGGGTTGGGTTTGCGTTGGGTTTCTTCTTAAAACCCTCAATGCCCTTACTCATTGAAGTAAATAGATAAAAAGGAAAGGAAATTTTTATGCCATGTCTAAAATGGTTTAACAGAACAAAATGGTGTGTTCTGACCCGTCAAATCTAGTATCCAAAGATATAAATTTCATAACTACCCTTAAAACATACCTCCACAACTTTTTTATCGACTCCATTTTGTAGTATGTCTTGGCCTTCACTAAGTGCTTCCTTTCTTCCTCATTCTTCACAAAATCTTTGACTACATTAGCTGACATTTTCTTATCCCTGTAAAAATTTATCCCCTCCATGGGTATCTCTATGACCTTAGTTGTCATTTCCACATTAACCTGGTGAGAGACCCCATCAATTTTTACACGCCCGTCCTTCCAGGTATTCACCATGATCTTGGTGATCTCCTTATAAAAATTGTAGATTTTTTTAATGTACCTCACTATTCCACCCTTCTCCAGTTTGTTCTAGACCTTCGTTCTTTTCCTCCATTTTTTTGCCTCCTCGGTTAGCTCCTTCCTGCTCCTCTCCCCAACCATCTTGATCTCTTGTTTGAAAATCCTGCACCAATTCTCGTAGGCTTCAACTTCTTGCAATTTTTGTATCCCTAAATCTTTTTTACCTTTGGTAATTTTAATGGGGATAGGCAAAGCGACCCATAAAATGTGCCATAAGTACACAAAATTATGGAGAGATATTACCGTCCCATGAATTTTATTAACATCTTGTCTTACTTGCAAGCTTACATATGATTTTCAACTTTTTTTAGTTGGATTATGCTAATGAAAATAATTGTACATCTCATAAGGTCTTCTCCTTTAGTGATTTTTTTTCAACGGTTGAAAAATACACATTCTCTATAATTGAGGAGCACCACTCCATGGGGGTTGAGAGAACTCTCTCTGGCACCATCTAAAGCCCCCATAGGGCTTAATTGTTAGAAATTGAGGCAACAAATGAATAACAATGAAAAAGAAAAGGAACAGTGTCAATATTATGAATCAACATAAAGGTTGATCTTTAATGTCACATTAGATCTAGGGATGAAGCAAATAATTAGTTGTTTTGTGGAGGAATACCATAGATAATAGGTTTGGGTATTCCTATACTCTAATAAAGAAAAATCATGGTTGGTATATGTGGTGTAGGAGAAACCTTGGATTCAATTTATCTATGATGAATATTGTATCGAGTTATACATCAAATCATGTAATAAGGTCTACTACACAAATTATATGTCAAATATAGTCATTATGTAGGGTCTAATGTCAATTGGTTAAAGGTGGTAAAAATAGGTATAAGTAGTTCAAGGGAATATAAAATTATTCAAATCATGTTTGTTAGTCATTTTCTATGTCTTGTAAAATATTTGTGGCTGTAGGAAGTTATTTAAATAGAAATTGCAAAAAGCACAAAACATTCTGCAACAACTTTTACTACTTTTCACTAATAATGTCATTATGTAAACAACACTTGTTAATCGAATTAATGGTTTATTATAGGTCAGTTGTAACTATTAAAAAATTATTGTAAGACCTTAAATACCCCTCTTTGGTTTGGGGGTAATGAAGAGGATGAATTTCAAGGGAAGGTCTCTAATGTATATATTGTTTTTAATTTAAATTCATTGTCTCATTTGTTGATAAGTCATCCCTCCACTCTTATATTGATTGGATTAAACATGAAACATACTAGAAATCAAATTTTCATAAGTATACTTCATTTTGGGCTTTGTTTTAATCATTTTTATGAAGTTTTTTATGTTTATTTTGGCGAATGAAACTTCTTGATTTTCTTAGAATAGTCACATTGCAGAAAAAGATACACATTTTTATGAACTCCTTATGGAATAAAGGTTATATGGATGTAAATACTGGTGACTCATCTTTCACTTTAATAATTTAATTGCATGTTGATTTAAGAAATTTATGCTCTTTTTAGTAACTATAGGTTTGAAACCCTCACATTAATAGTAGTTGACAATTGTCTAATTGTTTCTCTAGTTTAAAACATCCAAAAATTCTAAAAATTGGTGGTTATGAAGTAGATTGGTCAATCTTTTAGATTTATTTGGTTTTGTGTCGAATGGTGGGCATGTAAGACAACTAGGATAGCCTAGGATGACTAACCATATATAATTCTTTTTTTTTTTACAATCAAAATGGTCTATGAGAAGAGGTCATAACTTGAATTTTAACCATTGGATCTTGCTTAATTTTTCATATGGTGTTGGAAACTTATTTTTTCATGGCCTTAGTAAAGAAGAAATTTCCATAATATTATTTGTGTTAGAAATACAATAGGGAGAGTAAACTCTGAGAGAGGATGGTGAATTGGTCCTTCAAAACTTTATCCATTAAAAAATTCACCACACATCCATCTCACAATTTGAATGTAAGTTGAAATACCAAACTAAGCATGTACATCCATAGCATGAAAACAATAAAATTTCAACACATATATGACACAAGATATTTGGTTACCCAAAAACCATCCAATGAGAAGATAAAAGTGGGGTGGGGACGACACACACAAATCCTCACTACTGCGGTTGTAAAGTGTATCCAATTAAGGTTATAATGTTTGATCATAAACTATGATCTACCCTATGAAAGGTCTACCATGTTAAAGGCTTACAGAGATTGTTAGATATTACCTTGTTAAAGTATTTGAACACCCTATTAGAAGTGTGTTTGGTTAAATGACTTCAACTTAAAATGAAGCACTCGATTAAAAAAAAATTACACAAAAGTCTGCTAGAACTTGAAACCTATTAAGGTTACTCTATTAAAAGATTTTACTCATTCACCTATTAGAATGTTTCAGCCTTGATCCTTTGGTTAGCACTCCTTTTATAGATACAAGATCACATCCTCCCTGATGTTTACTTGATCCTCTTTGATCAGATGTATCACTTATGTCCTCTCTCTTCTTTCATTTGTTCTCTCGAATGCTCTCTATGTGTATGAAAACCTCTCTCTTTACTCTTTTTACAAACTCTTTAGGGTTTTTCTTCCCTAAGAAGACCTAGGTGACTTAGGGTTAGGTAAGAATCAAAGATTGTGAATCACTCAGAATCAATTAACTTGCTCATCACTAGAGTGACTTGGCACTAACTATCTGCTTGGCACATACTATATATTTTTCTTGGCTTTCATTATCAAACAACTTATGCTCAGCATACACTACTTACTCAACATTCACTTTATGAATATGACCAAGTGTGTAGTCACTCATATGTCAAAACCAATCTAAGATTAACAATCTGGTTTGTAAGTTACTAGAGATAGACTATAGTACTATCATAACTACCAAGTAATGAAAGTCAAGCTTAAGTTGAATTATTTGATTTTTGGTTGAGTTTGATTAAAAAAGTAAGTTGATAATGTATGTGTTGAATTTTATTGATAAGGAATGGAAAATGATCGCATTAGAGGATTTTTCCTATGAAGAGGAGGTATTATTAGATGCATGGATTACATGTGAGGCTTATCAAGATTTATAAAGGAAGAAGAACAAAAAAGAGGAAAATAAGAGAAAAGAGAGGGAAAAAAGGAGAGAATAAAGAAGAAAAAGAGAAGAGGAAGAAGAGAGGCAAAATGTAATGAAGTTAGAGAGGATCCACCAAGATATGGAAATAACCATAGATGACTACATAGAATTAGTTAGACAATCATGGTACTTACAAATCAGGCCTAAGATAAACTAACCTATACAAAATATTATTTAGAGAAGGATAAGACAAGAATTAGAACAAGAGGTAAAGGAACAATCTCAACTCATAGTCCAAGTTGAGAAAGGAGATGTGGAGCCCAATCAGAACCAGGGGTTTATTCATCATGGTTTACCTCCAGATTATTTCTACAAGGGTTTGAGGGTAGAACCCCCAAGACAAGGTCAATGGGCAGTGCCCCTACAAGGTCCTGGGGTAGTGCCCAGGTGTGCTCTGCCAAAAATGACCTTATATTGTAAAAGACATCAGTTAGTATTTTTTTTTATTCTAGCCCTAATTTTTTAAGTGACAAAAAGCTTGTATAAAAACACTTAAGGATAGGGATTTTCATAATGTGTGATGTAAAAATTGGTTCTTATGGTGGTATTGAGCTATAAGGGATTACGGATTATAATTAGATTGTAATCACTGGATCATAATAATATTAGACTCTCTATTGGTGAACGTAGCCCAGAGATTAGGTGAACCACATTAAATCTTGGTGTCTTGTGTTCTCTTATGTGTGATCTATTATTTTCTAAAATTGGTTATATTTGCATGTAACTATTATTTATGTCTGAGGTTAATCCTAACAAGTGGTATTAGAGCTAGATAGTCATCATTTTTTTTAGGTGGATAAGTTTAATGGGCAGAACTTTCAGTTATGATAGATGCAAATGGAAGACTACCTCTATCAGAAGGATTTATGTAAGCAATTGGAAGGAAAATCCAAAAACAAGGAACTATGTCAGATGAGGACTGGGAGATTTTAGATAGAAAGGTACTTGGAAGCATTCAATTATGCTTGGCACCATTAGTGAAATTTAATATTACAAAAGCAAAGATGATGGAAGAGTTGATGGAAACCCTAACAAAATTGTATCAAAAGCCCTCCGCTTCAAATAAGGTATTTGTCATGAAGTATTTATTTGATATGAAAATAGTAGAAGGTGGATATGTTGCAGATCATTTAAATGGTTTAATATTGTTACTAGTCAGTTATCTTTTGTGGGTATTAATTTTGATGAAGAAATTAGGGCTCTCTTGATTTTGTGTTTTTTGTCTGAAAGTTGGAATGGTTGTGAGTAATTTTGTTTCTAGATCTGATATCCTAAAATTTGATGATGTGATCAATGTTATTTTGAGTGAGGAAACTCGTAGGAAATCCTTAGGTGGATATACATCAAGAAGTGCTTTAAATGCACAAAGTAGAGGCAGAATGACTAAGAGAGAAAATAATTCTAAAAATCATGAGAAATCAAGAGGAAAGTCAAAGGGGAAGAGGTCTCAATCCAGAGGACTGAGAGATTGCTGGTATTGTGGTAAAACAAGGCATAAGAAGAAAGATTGTTGGACTCAAAAGAATAATGAAGGAGATAAACTAGAAGGGAACAAGGAGGAAAATATGGTAAGTAACAAATCCAAAGAGGATGTTTTGCTTCTATCTTTAGAAAGTGTTGATGATTCATGGGTTTTAGATTATGGTGCTTCATTTCATGCTACACCTCATAGAGGTTATTTTATTGATCATGTCCAAAGGGATTTTTATTTGGGGGATAATGAATTTTTCAAGTTGTTGGAAAAAGAATAGTTAAGATTAAGTTACAAAATGGGAATCATTGGCTACTACATGAGGTAAGACATGTTCCAAGGCTAAGTAGAAATTTAATTTCAGCAGGGCAACTCGGTGATGAGGGTTGTGTAGTTACTTTTAATGATAAAAATTGGAAGTTTCAAAAGGTTCCCTTGTAGTAGAAAAAGGTGTGAAATTAGGAACCTTATATCTTTGTATAGGTTATATTGTTCCTTCTACTTTTGTTGTTTCAGAGAAAAATAATGTTTAGGGACAGTTGCTACAGTTGAGCAAGGAGAACAAATAGTTGTTGTAGATTCTAATATAGCACTGTGGCATAATAGACTTGGACACATGAGTGAGAAAGGTATGAAACTACTTCATTCAAAGAAAGTTTTACTAGGTCTAAAATGTGTTAATATGGAATTCTATGAAAGTTGTGTGTATAGAAAACAAATGAAAGTGAGTTTTGTGAAAATTGGGAAGGAAAAGAAAAGTGAGAAATTAGAGCTTGTACATATAGATGTATGGGGACCAGCTCAAGTATCTTCCCTTGGTGGCTCTCATTATTATGTTACATTTATTGATGATGCAACTAGAAAAGTATGATTTTATTTCCTTAGACAGAAATTTGATGTATTTCAAACTTTTAAGAAATAGAAATATTTGGTTGAAAATGAGACCTGAAAGAAATTAAAATGTCTCAAATTTGATAATGGTGATGAGTATTGCAGTCATGAATTTAAAGAGTATTGATCAACTAATGGTATTCATAGACAAAAAAATGTTCCAAGGACTGCACAAGAAAATGGAGTGGGTGAACGCATGAACAGGACTATAATGGAGTGTACAAGAAGCATGAGGTTGCATGCAAGGTTTCCCTTAAACATGTGGGTTGAGGCTATTAATATTGTTGTATATTTGATTAATATATGTCCCTCTACTCCTTTGGGTTGTTGTATTTCAGAGGAAGCATGGACTGGTAAGAAGGTGAGTTATTCTTTTCTCAAAACCTTTGTTTGCGAAGCATTTGCTCATATAGATTCTAAAAATAGAACCAAGCTGGAAGCTAAGTCAAAAAAATGTGTATTTGTTGAATGTGGCTTTAATGAATTTGGTTATAGGCTTTGGGATTTTGAAAATTATAAAATTGTAATAAGTAGGGATGTCATATTCAATGAGAAAGTGTTGTACAAAGATCTGTTTCAGCAACATGAGAAGAAAGAAGATAATTATGTAGTGTTGGATGATACTCCAAAAGTTGATGTTTTAGCAGTTCCTCATGATGTGGAACAATCACAAAAACAAATACCACACACGCCAGTGAAAGTTAGATGGTCAACAAGGATCAGAAGACCTCTAGAAATATTTTCTCCCTCTTTGTATTCTATTCTACTTACTGATGCTGGTGAACCTAAATGTTATGATGAAGCTATGCAAGTGGATACTAAGATTTAATGGGAGTTTGCAATGAAAGAAGAAATGGACTCTTTCCTGAAAAATAAGAGATGGGATTTATACAAGTTGCCTATCGGTAAAAAGGCTTTGCAAAATAAATGGGTTTATAGGTTAAAAGAAGAGGGTGGAGGTAAGAAATGGTTTAAAGCTAGGTTAGTTGTAAAATTATTTGCACAAAAAAAGGAATTGATTTTATGAGATATTCTCTCCTATTGTTAAAATGAGTTCCATTCGCACTATTTTAAGTATTGTGGCTACTAAAGATTTGCATTTAGAGCAGCTTGATGTTAAAATAGCCTTCCTTCATGGTGATTTGGATGAAGAGATATATATATATATATATATAGCATAGCCACAAGGATTTGAGATCAAATGTAAGGAGAACTTAGTTTGCAGATTGAAGAAATTTTATATTGCTTTAAACAAGCACCTTGGTAATGTTATCTAAAATTTGATAGGTTTATACATGAGCATAGATAGAGCAGGTTTCATTCAAATCATTGTGTTTATTTTAAGAGGTTGGATGGTGACAGTTACATTATTTTATGTTTATATGTTAATGATATGCTTATAGCTAGGTCTAACATGGACCATATTAAGAGACTGAAACACAAATAAGCACATTCATTTTCTACAAAGGATTTGGGGGCAGAAAAAAAAATCCTTGGTATGAAGATTTGTAGACATAGGAAGAACATAAATTTGATATTATCTCAGGTTGATTATATTGAGAAGGTGTTGTAACTTTCTCTATGGAGAATGTTAAAGCTGTCAGCACCCCTTTACCTGGTCATTTGAAGTTGACTAAGGAGATGTGTCCCAAGACATAAGAAGAGGAGTACAAGATGTCTAAGGTACCCTATGCTTTAGCTATAGGAAGCTTGATGTATTCTATGGTATGTACTAGGTTAGATATTGCACATGTAGTGGGAGTCATTAGCAGGTATATGGGTCATCCAGGAACTGAGCATTGGAATGCAGTTAAATGGATTCTCAGATATTTGAGAGGAACATCCAATAAGTGTTTACACTTTGGGGGCTCAAAAACTACTTTATAAGGATATGTTGACTCAGATTTGGTAGGGGATATTGATACTAGGCAAAGTACTACATATTATGTATTTACTGTTGATGGGGCAGTAGTGAGCTGGGTTTCTAGGTTATAGCAGGTTAATGCTTTATCCACTACAAAGGCATAGTATGTTGCTACTATAGAGGCAGCCAAGGAGATGATATGGCTTTAGTTCTTCATGGAAGAATTGGGACACCCACAAAGGGATATATATTTGTTTACAGATAGTTAGAGTGCTATTCATCTTGCAAAGAATTCAACTCTACATTCAAAGACAAAACACATTAAGTTGCGGTAACATTTCATTCGGTCAATTTTGGATGATGGATGGTTAAAGCTAGAGAAGATACATACAAATGACAATCTAGTGGATATGTTTACGAAGGTAGTGATAAGGGAGAAATTGAATTCATCTTCAAGTTTGATTGATCTTCTAGACTGAACAAACTAAAAGAACAGCAAAGTCTAGGGTGGTTTAATATTCTAGTGGGAGCTATAGGTTTAGTAGTGCTATGATTAGTCTCCAAGTGGGAGGTTATTATTGTCTGATCAGTCTCCAAGAGGGAGATTTTTGTGATGTAGAGCCTAATCAGACTCAGGTTTATTCAATGTGGTTTCCCTCCAAATTATTTGTACATGGGTTTGGGAGCAGCACCCCAAGTGCGCTCTACCAAAAATGACCTTATATTGTAAAAGATGTTGGCTACTATTTTTGTATTATTCTAGCCCTAATTTTGTAAGTGAAAAAAATCTTGTATAAAACAGCGTAGGGATAGGGATTTTCATAATTTGGTTCTTGCGGTGGTATTGAGCTATAAGGGATTATATATTGTAATCAGGTTGTAATCACTAGATCATAATTATATTAGACTTGTTGTCAGTGGACGTAGCCTAGGGATTGGGCAAACCACGTTAAATCTCAGTGTCTTATGTTCTCTTATGTGCAATCTATTATTTTCTAATATTGGTTATATTTGCATGCAACTATTATTTCTATCTGAGGTTAATCCTAACATTTATGATTGATAAATCAATACAAGGGCATGATATTAAATCTCATGAGGAGATTGTTGATCAAGGAATGAATGTGGTTGGTGTTGAAAACCCAATGAGAAGGTTGACATTATGAGTTCCATTGAAAATTAGATCCATTTCTATGATGAATACACTAATGATGATCTTGTGATTCTAGTTCTAACATTTTATATATAGGTTCGCATGGATTGTATGTGGATGACTATGTTGGAAGTACACATGAGAACATGTGGGCATAATTTGAAGGATTAGTTTCTTGGAGTTATGAGGTGAAGTACCACTTAAATGGAGGAAGGTACAACATAAATACTAAGGATAAACCCCTTATTTTATTTGTAGGAATCAAAGACATTGTGGAAAGGAATTAGAAGTTTAGAAAGAATAACATTCAAGGGGACTTCAATACTTTTGGCCCTGAGAGTATGGTATAGGATCTTTCTTGGGTTAAATGATCTACAATGAATATTGTATCTAATTATGCATAAAATCATTTAATAGAGTATGTTACACCATTTATATGTCAAATATAGTCAATTAAAGTCATTATGTGCAAAGCCAATGAGCCACTACGTAATCATTTGGCCTATAAGCCCTAGATCAATCAAAGGTGGTCAATATAGGTATAATTTATACAAGGGAGTATAAAATGAGTCAGAACTCTTTTTTTTTTGGTATTTGTTTATGTATTGGAAAAATTGTATAGTCATAGGAAGTTATTTCAATAGAAATTGTAAAAAGTACAAAAAGTTGCATTGCAACTTTTACAACTTTGCACTAAAATTGTCATTATGTAAATAAAACTCATCAACCAACTTGGTGGTTGATAAGAAGTTAGTTGGATGTATTAAATAATTATTATAAAATCTCAAATACCCTTGTTTGGTTTGGAGGTAAGGAAAATGATGAAGTTTGAAGCAAGATCTTTAATAGAAATGTTATTTTTAATGTAAATCTCTTGTCTCATTTTCTTACAAGTCATTCATTCATATATTCCATTGATTGGATTGAACATGAGACATAAAATAGGTTATATTTTTGTGGGTATACTTCATTTTGGTCTTTTTTCATTCATTTTTATTATGTTTTGAGAAAGTTATATTGAGTTTGGGGAGTAAAATGTCTAGATTTTCTTAGAACAATAATGTTGCAGAAAATAGTATAATTTTAAATGAATTCCTTATTACATAAAATTTAAATTGATGGAAATGTTGGTGAGTCATCATTCATTTTAAACTTTTTTTCCATTTTATATTGATTTGAGAACGTAATGCCCTTTTTGGTAACTATGGGTTTGAAACCATCACATGAAGAGTAATCCACAAGGGTTTAATTATTTGTATAGTTTTGACCACCAAAAATTTTGTAAATTGGGGATTGTGAAGTAGATTCATCAACCTTTCAAATTATTTTAGTTTGGTGTCAAATCATGTTAACAAGTAGGAAATTTTGGATTCCTTAGGTAGACTGACCATAAAAAATCTTATTTTTTTAACAGCCAAAATGATCTATATGCAGAGGTCATAACATGACTTTGAACCATTGGATCTTGCAAAAGTTTAGATATCTTATTGTAAACCTAGTTTTTATAGTTTTTATATCTTAAGAAATAGATTACATTACTATCATAACTTCCAAGTAATGACAAATAATCTTAATTTTAAGTCTTTAATATTTTATGGGATTCGATTGCAAAAGTAACCTAATGATTGATGGATCCATTCATGTTTCTAAGAGTTCTACTGAGATTTGTTTATCTTGTTTTCATATGGAAAGTTGGCTATGGTTTAGATGTTGATGAATTTTATTGACATGGCTAAATAATTAGTTATTTTTTTAAAGAGTGAAGGATTACTAAAATGGATAATGTTGTATATTTAGGGGCACAAAGACCTGTTAATGATGCTATCTTGTTGGATGATGATCATAATTTGGAAATTTTGAATGCAATTTGCTATTGCAAAGAAGAATTTCCTCTTGAAGATCTAATATAGTGGGGGTTGCTACAAAACTAATAGAGGGAACTATTACCTCAAGTGAAGTGTGAATCTTGTAGCCTCCACACCAATATGTAATATTGCTAAGTCATTAATATGGGTTAAGTGATTTATCATGGATCTTATTTGTACGTGTACCCCATTTATTGATGAGGTCACCAAAAAAAATTATAGGTTATTTTTTACAATAGAGAAAGTATTGTTTTTGATAATGGTGTCAATTTCAAGTAGCTAATCTTCTATATTGGTCCTATATGGATCAAAGTATATAGGATATCATGATTATGAAGTGGGAGTGTATGATCATACTTCTCTCTTTGTAATGATTGTTAGAATCAAATAAAAATCTCACACCTTGAATTTCTCTTATCTATTAAATTATAATAATATATTACTAGTTAATTGGAAAACATATTCTCGTAGCATGGTTTACAAGATCACAAGGTTTTCATAAGAATTTGCAATATAATAATCATATATAGTTGTATAATCCAAAATAAATTAATATACCATTATAAAAAGATAGGCGCTTGGGTAGATACTTTCCTTATCATAGTAATCTTTTAGGTTCAAATACAATAACAACCCATAAATTTGCAAAAGCTATTTGTGTGTTATTGTTAGATACTAGTGGAAAGGATGCAAAAGTTTACTAGAACATTTTAACCTAGGTAGTTGTTGATCCCCAAACATGAAATGTTATTCACAACAAGAATAACTTATTCCTCTTAAAATCTTAATGGATGAAATGGTTAATGAACTTTTTCATGAGATCATAAATGAAAGGGAAATAATTTTTTAAACAATTCACATATGTAGTGTTATGTGTTGAATAATTTTATTAGCCATTCAAATGAATTTAGACAACTTATATGCTAGTTTGAATAGGGAAAATAGGGTGACATGGAAAAATAAAAATATCTTTAAATATTTATTATATAATCTTTCAAAAAAAATTATGAGATATTTACACGAAGAGACTAGTTAAGGCCTACCATATTAAGAGATTCCCCTTACTACAACTATTAGGAAATAAAATATTGAGTGATATGTCTATAGAACTACTTTCCTATTAGATCCCTTTTTCTCTATCCATTATGTAGCTTATCTCTTCTCAATATCTACTTGAAAACTAAATTACACTCTCTATAATTATATGAATTACATCTGCAATCTATTATCTCTATTACATTTCTCTTCAAACAACATCATACAAATACTTTGTCATTTTTGTTGTGGCCCACTTTGTTCAAATATACTCATGTGCTACTAAAGAAAATAATGTGGTCCATATCAAGGTTTGTAGGCATATTGAAGTTCTTTGGAAACCTACCACTAAAGCTAGTAGAAGTATAGGAACCATTCCAATAATGGGGTATTGATTTCATAGGTGAGACTACTAACAAATCTAGTGCTGGTCACTCATGGATACTAGTAGCTATAGATTATTTCACCAAATGGGTAGAAGTTATTTCAACCAGAAAGGTTAAAAATGATTTCCTCCTAAATAATATCATTACCAAGTTTGGTTTCCCATAAAAATTGTAATAGACATTACTTTTTATTTTTGATCTGATGAATATATACAATTTTGTGATAAATGTGGAATTTCCAAATCTACATCATCCCCATGTCATTCTCAAGGAAATGGGCAAGCTGAATCTAGAAAAAAAAAAGCATTTTAAAAGTCATTAAGAGGATCTTGAATAAGAACAAGAAGGCATGGAATTCCAATTTTCCTTTGGCTCTTTAGGAAGATATGATAACTATTAATAAAGTCATTTACCTACAACCTTTTGATCTAGTTAATGGGATTCATGCAAGATTGTCTCAAACCAACCTGTTTGGGATGTATAAATTCATTCAAAAATATGATGATGATATAATTAATGATATGTAGGAATGATTGAATGACCTCATTGGGTTGGATGAGAATAGAAGGGAAGCATCAAGTATAAATTCTAAGTTATAATTATAGATAAAACACATGTTTGAAAAAAGGAGCACAATAGGAAATTTGAAATAGATGATTTAGTATTGTTATGGAATTCCAAAATGGAAGATAAGGGTAAACATGGAAATTTTGACCCATTTGATTAGGACTCTATGTTATTCACAATAAATAGGGGAAAGATTCATATCTTCTTAGAGAGCTTTCTTGTAATCTTCTTGAACTGTCAATTCATGGACAACTCCTAAAGAGATATTTATGTTAAGAGCTATTTTATTTTCCATGAAAAATAGTTAACACTGCACATTTTTAAATTATGTGTATAGCTCTTTTTTCCTTGTAAATAGGTTTGCCCTTCTATTTGGGTTTTCCTATTATTTCTCAAATTTGTCATGTTTGTGGTTTGCTTCTCCGAGAAATTCTGAATTCTTCCATATCACCAAATTTGGATCAAAGAAGGATATGAATGGAAGATTTGTTTCAAGATAAATGAAGGGTTGTATGAGTGATTAGTCATGCCTTTTAGACTAGCCAATGCACCATTAACATTCTTACGGCTCATGAATGAGAACTTGAAAGAATTTTCGAGTAAGTTTTGTTTACTAGATGATATAATGTTGTTCAATAGGACATTAGAGAATAATATAATGCATTTTCATAGGTGTTTTAGAATTTAATGGAAGATAAATTGTTGATTAATTTGAAGATGTACAACTTTGTGAAGGAGTTAGTATTCCTAGGATTTGTAGTTTCAACAAAAGGTTTAAAAATGGACCTAGAGAAATTGAAGGCTATCCTTGAATGGCCTATTCCAAGTAGTGCTAGTGAGGCAATACCTTTTCATGGTATGGATAGATTTTACATAAAGTTTATCAAGAGTTTTAGTAGTGGCTATGGACCCTTTACTGAAATAATGAGAGAGGAAAGGAAGGATTTTAAGTGGACTACATGAGCTGTTGAAAAAAAAAAGTGATGGAACAACCTAATTTAGGATTTCCAAATTTTAATGAGGTGTTTCAAGTAGACTGTAATGCTTATGGTACTATAATAGGAGTTGTTTTGATGCAAGAATTTAGATTATTTTCTTACTTTAGTGAGAATTTAAATGATGCCAAAGAAAATAGTGTGTCTATGATTAGTAATTTCATGCTATAGTTTAGGTATTGAAGAAGTGGAGATTATATCTTCTTCCTAAGGATTTATTTCATATACTAATCATCAAGCTTTGTCATATTTGAATAATCAAGGAAAATTAAATCAAAGGAATTTGAAATGGGTTGAACTTTTACATAGTTATACATTTGTTTTGAAATACGAGAGCGAGAAATCTAATAGGGTTACATATGCTCTTAGAATGAGATAACTTTTGCTAATAGGGATGCAAATTGGAATAGTTGGGTTCAAGAAACTAAAAAGTTTGTATCCAAATGATATTGATTGTGGTGAATCTTGGAAAGCATGTACATAACTTGTTACTCTAGATAGAATCAAGTGGTTTGATTTCATCATCTAGGATAGAATTTATTCAAAGGAACTCAATTGTGCATTCCAAGGAGTTCTATGAGAGATAATATCATTGGGGAGAAGCATAGTAGAGGATTGGCTAGATATTTTGGTCGAGATAAAACTAGTTCTCTAGTTCATGATAATTGTTATAGGTCATAGTTGCAAAAATATGTGAATAAGTTTGTACAGAGTTACAGAGTATGCTAGATGGAAAAAAGAGTAAAATAGAATATATGGTTATATTATTCAATGCATGTACTAGAGAGGTCATGGAAGGATATCAATATTGAGTTTATTCTGGTTTAAAAAGGACTCAGTGAGGGGATGATTTAATTTTTGTGTTGGTTGATAAGTTTCCAAGTATGGAACATTTCTTTCCTTGAAAGAAGACTAATCATGTTGTTCATGTGAATGAACTATTTTTTAGAGAAGTAGTAAGCCTACATAGTCTACCAAAGAGCATAGTTTCATATTGATACACCAAGTTTATTTGGTACTTTTGGGACACATTTTGGAAGAAATTAAAGATAGATTTGAAGTTAAGTTCATCACATCATCAAAAAATTGATAGATAGAAAAAGATAGTGAATAGAAGTTTGTGGAGTCTTCTTAGATGTTTGTTTAGAGATAAGCCAATGGGATGAGGTGTAATTTTTTAAACAAAAGTGCTAGAAAATCACAATTATAGATAGTGCATATAAGTAGTCCTATAAATGATTATAAATTAAGGAAGTTGGACAAAGGGAAGATAAGTAGTGTTGAAGTTGAGGATTTTATAGAACAACTGAAGAACATTTAAGAGGAGGTGAGGAAGAATGTTACCAAAATGAATACACAATACAAGGCTAAGACAGAAGAGAAAAGGATGTATATGGAGTTTCAATTTGGGGATGAATTCATGGTTCATTTGAGAAAGAAAAAATTTCTAGCATGAACATATAATAAGTTGAAAATGAAGACGTTTGGACCATGTAAGATACTAAAGAAGCATGATTTGGGAAATTCCTATGAAGTAGAGTTTCCCACTGAAATGAATAGTTCACCAGTATTTAAAATTTTAGATATAACATAGTATCATGAAGCATGGTGGAGTATTTTGGTAGCTACTTCACCCACAAAAGAGAATGAAGATATACTGGACAGTCTTGTTGGTAGAAGAAAAAGGAATAAAACATATGAAGATTATCTCATCAAATGGAAAGGTTGACATCTACAAGATTCATCATGGATGAAAATGGAGGAGGTTCATCATCTTGGTTTCCATTTTAATTCCTAAGACGTTGGAGGGTCACTTCACAAATTACCTTAGGTGTCTGATGCAAGAGCATCCTGGGTGTAAGGAAAATCTTGCATCACTCAAAAATATTTTTGGTTGTCTTTTTAATAAGGGTTGTTTTAGTGTAGAGTTTCTATTTTTAGAAACTTACTAGTAATTTTAGTCATATGAGCTTAAATCGTTTTGATTTCATAGGTAGATGTTCATCTTAGTTATATCAACATATCGAGTTTTATTGTTCTATCATTTGTATTGATGAAGTTATTGAGGATTTTTGTTACAAAATTTTTTAGCTCAATTTTAAAGGCCTTAGAGGCTCCAGAATGAGGTTGAACCTTACTTAAGTGTTCTTACAAGGTCAAGGCGTTATAGATGAGGAGCTCTAATTTCTATAAAGTGGTTATAATAGCCAATTAGAGCTACGGTTAAAAAGTTATGGCCAATGGAAGTTAGGATACTTAAAATTATAAATTTGAAATTATTTTGAGCTAACTCTAATATAATAAATATGAAAAAAAAATTAGGGTAGGTCAACCTTAAGGGTTAGGGATCAATTCTAGAACCTTCCTAGGTGGTGGGATATTGCCTATATAAGTAAGCCTCGTAGGGTTGTCCAAGGTAGTTATTGGAGGGTTGTAAGTGGCCCTAGCTTATAAAATACTGTAAGGACACACCCATGTAGCTTTACGTATATTTTTTAAAGAAAAAAAATTGATGCAGGGAGCTCCCCTTAAAACCATAAACTCATAATAGAAACATAGAAATAACAGAAAATGCAAGAACAAAATATGGACTTCTTATTTGCATTGCAAATGTGGAATTACAGATGTCATAAGTACAATATACTATGTAGTGCCTCTCCCATTTGACTTTTGTAAGTTGTCCTGATGGATGCACCCTTGCTGATCTTTTGTTGTGATGGATCATGATTGTGACCCTGAGTGGTCTACACCCTTGAGGTGTTTAGATTTATGTTTCTATATTAGTTGCTTTGATTATGCTTTTGACTGATCTTTGAGATTATGATGTGATTTTTGGTTCACTGAGGTTTGTGCCAGTGGTTACCAGGATCGATGTGGTATCATGAGGTTGTTCCATGATTACCTTGAGATGTGTGCAGAGATTGCACTATGTTCTTTTACCATGCTACACTAGACTGGGTTCCTGTAGCAATGGTTAGTCATGTTTATGACTGTGTTTGCTTATGTGTTTTAAATGC
Source organism: Cupressus sempervirens (assembly GCA_028749045.1). Lineage (NCBI taxonomy): Eukaryota > Viridiplantae > Streptophyta > Pinopsida > Cupressales > Cupressaceae > Cupressus > Cupressus sempervirens. The sequence goes on along the minus strand of CM053786.1, from coordinate 531,424,317 downwards.
CTTTTTAATGCAAAGTAATCAATCATTATTAAATGCTTAAGTAATTAGAATGGATTGTTCTTGTTGGATTATTTGGTTATTTGTTGCAGGAATTTACCTTGTTATATTTCTGATTAGAGAGATATTTGTTACTCATGTGATGTTTACATTTGAGAGGACCCGAGGGTCAAATGTTACTCTTTGATTCTAGTATCATAGATTTTAGACTACTATGATGTTCAGTTAATCATATTGCATGATAATGCCATTTTGAGATGACAGTGTATTTTATGATGATATATGGTTATCTAGTTATCTGGTATTTGGACATACCTCTGATTTTGTTATGTGATGGATTTAATGCTATGGTTATTTACTTCATTCCTGCGTTGCTATGCCTTTTGCGAACGTGAGTGATGTAAATAGATTATTTTAATATAATTAAATAAATGGTTAAATTAGGTGATTTAATACATTTATTGCTTCGGCTATGTTATTATATGCAATTGCACTTGATCATGTTGTTTAGTGTGCAGGATTTATATCCCTGGCAGTGGCACATGGAGTTAGTGATTCAGCCTTTCATATTTTACCAATGTCGTCCTTGTATGGTCGACGTATCTTTATTAAAATGTTTAATTTAAACCTTTCGGTGATTATTAAATCCGAACTCGTTTGGATTATGTGATTAGACCAGTAAGCGTGTCTGTGCATTTAGAGGTTCGCATTGTCGCGAAAGTTATTTAGGTGATTTTTGTGTTTTTGGGTTTTCAGGCTTTTTAATTGTTTTATTTTAATTTCTGGCAGCTTTGCCATAGATGAATTCCTATTTATAGGAATAGCCTATTTTCGTTTGGGTCGATTCGGGGTTTAACTAGATTGGCTGGTTAAATGTCCTAATCGATTATTCGCTGGAAAAGTGAATAAGTATCCAAAGAGGAATTTAATTCCTCACTTCTCACTTTCAAATTGGAAAGTTGGAGAGTAAAACCCAAAATCCTCTTCATGAGGATTTATTGTTTTGTTCGTTGTGGGAGCTACGGGCGTAGGATCGTTGCGAGGTTGAGCTCGTTGGATCCAGCTCGGGGAAACCTTGGATTGCCGCGATTTTCAGCTACTTCTGCGAGATATTTATTTTTATGGTTCAGATTCCCGTTTTGCCCTTTTGGCTGTGAGGTAGGGCTTTCCCGTTTTATTGGTTCTGCTCTGTTTCTGCTTCTGTTTTTGGTAGCCGTTTGTTTGGAGGCTGAGAACTAGTGTTCCCCTCTGTTTCTGTATGCTAGTTCTACCCGATTGGGTGGGTATGAACGTTTCTATATTTTTTGAGATGAGGGTTTGGGATTTTACGCCGTTATGCTGGCCGTTTTTGCATACGGTGTCCGATTTCATTTATTTTTGGATTTTTGGGGTTTTTGAACCCAAAGGCCAAATGGATTTTAATTTTGAATTTTTCCAAATTTTTGGGATTTTTACCTCGTTTTGTGTGCCGCCCTATTTTCTTGGCACAATGTGGATCGTGGACCTTGATGATCCGTTTGGATATTAGTCAGACCACTTTTGCACTTTTATGTTGCGTTGGGATGCATGTTGCATTCGTACTCTCGACGTTGTGTTCGGTTGAGTGATTTGTACCTGGTGTTATTGTTTCTCTTAGACCCTTTTGCTTTTGTTTCGTGAACGCTAGGATTCATGTAGAATCCATACTCTCGGATTGAGGCCGGTTGAGTAAGTTCATGATGTTTGGTCTTGTTACATCATTGGGATTCGTGTAGAATCCATACTCTCGGATTGAGGCCGGTTGAGTGATTTTATGATGTACGATTTTATTGGCTTTGGGATTCGTGTAGAATCCATCCTTCTTGTGTTGCTTTCAGTTGGGTGTTTTCTTTGCATTATGTTGTCATTCCTGTCCTTGTGTTATGATCTTCGTGATGGTGGTGCGCCACACACGAGTACGTACGCGTACATTTGTTGGGTGACTTGTGAGGCCCGATCTTCCGTGGATTTGCTGGAAGTTATGATCATTGGGGTTGGGATGGGAGTATGCATGCCCACAGGCACTTGTCGTAGGATGAGCATGGGTAGGGTAGGGTAGCATATGGAGGGGGCTTCTATCTCGCAGCATGGTGATCATTGTGCCCAGAGGGTTAGCGGAGGATATGAAGTTTTAAATAAGTGATAATTAAAGAAAATGTGTGACTGGTAATAAAATTTAAGATAATAAAATGTTGTGCCGAGCCATTCCGTTGAGGGATGCTGAATCCGCACGATCCAAGCTTGGGCCTTTTGATGCCAAGCGACTCTCCATGATGTTAGTCCCTACTTAGTAGCCTTTTGAGTGTCTGACCAGGACCTGTACTCCTTGCATTGTCTTAGGTTCTTGGTTCAGCCATCATACTGTTTGGCGTGAGTGTTAGCCATGGATGTTGTGTTTTATGTGTGTTTGTGGTTGGATCTTTATCTCCATCAGCACGGCGGGTGTGGACCTATGTGTGCCACATGGTTAGGAGGCATAGCCACCTTCACCACTGCTAGGGATCAGTGTACAGAGACGATCTTTTGTCCTAGTGTGACTGTTGTTGGATGTCTTCACTTGGTACTTTGGGTTCCAGAGTATGCTTTCTTGTGATTTATGCTTTCATTGGGATGCTTGTATATCATGTTTAGATGATGTTATTTTATTTGGCGCATTCCCTTATTATGATGTTTAGCATATGATTAGATGATGCGATTTGATTTAGTAGTATATCTATTGCTTACTGTTGTTTAGCATGTGATAGGTGATGTTATCTACTACAGGATTATCTTATGTGTTATCACTAGCATGTTAGATTTTCTTATGCTGTTATTATGCATGTTTTAGTAGTGACATCCCTGTTACGACAGTACCGACGATCTAGTTGGTGGCTTGGGATGTTACGCGCGAGGGATGGCTAGGACCCACGATGGTCTTATGATGCTATTGACGGTTGGGAGGAACTACGTACTTATTTGGTTGTTTAGTTCTTAAATGTATCTTTGTTCGTTGCGATGTTTATTTCAGTATGTGCTTTGCTTTTATGTTTTAGATGGTTAGATGTTCCTCTTTCCTTGCTGTTAATGCTCTCGAGTGTTCATTCCTCGATTTAAGTGGATTCGGTACTCCCCGGTGTGGAGGTTTCCTTGTTTGTTTAGCTTTTTGTTTGTGTTTTGTGTCGCGTTGATTTGTTTCCTCGCGTGAGATTGTATTTTCCTCATGCGAGACTAATTCTTCCTCGCACGAGACTGTTTCTTCCTCGCGCAAGACTGTTTCTTCCTCGCACGAAAGAATACACTTCTCGCGCGAGAATGTAAATCTTCGCGCGGCGCATAGGAATCCTCGCGCGAGAATGTGAATCCTCGCGCGAAGCTCAGTAGTCCTCGCGCGAAGTGCGCACTTTCTCGCGCGAAGCGGTGAAAGATCTCGCGCGAAACTCCATACCAGTTTTCTTTCTCGCGCAAGAAATAGGGGCTATCTAGGCTTGTCGGATGAAAGTTCGAAAGTTGGTTTTGGACACCCTTTTGGTTTTTACACCTTTCTGGTTGAAAACAGTTTTCCTAGGGGTTTAAAATATATCGTTTAAGTATAAGTTGACGTATAATTAATTCTTTATACTTAAGATATATTTTAATATATGTGACAAATCGTTTGAGATAGGTTTCAGACCTCTCAGAGATAAGTTATGGATTGTAGGAAATTTTAGGGCTTTAGAAATCCAGACTTAGCCAATTTTCAGGGCTTCAGGATTTCAGGCTTAGCCAAATTTCAGGATTCTACATTTTACCCCAGCTTGGTGTTTTGTTGATGAGTGGTTGTTTCTTGTGCCCTCATCATGTGTGTTGTCGTTGTTGGCTTTGGTTGTGTGTGTCAGTTTGGTAGTGGCGTTTGGAGATTCGTTGGTTGCCGGGATTGTGTTGAAGTCTTCCGTTGCGATCTTTGTGATCCCTGTATGATGTTGTCTTGTGCATTCATACTTGTAAAAAATATATATATATCTTGGCTTGATTTGAATCCTTGTTTCCAAGGATCTCTGGGCGGGGCATTACATACTAACCCACATGGGTGCCTTCATTACAACAATCTACAAGACAAGTTGCCAACTATCACCCAAAGTTGTCCTAGACAATGTTTGGGCCTTTCTTAAAAAGGTAGTTTTATGCCACCGGGGAAGGTTCTAGATGCTCAAACTTAATATCTTGGGCTGAAAGACCCTAAAAATACACATAGAGTTGGCCAAATACATTTTTGACAAATTATTTTAGAAATTTTGTAGCCCAACTTTTGAAGGCCATAACTCATGAACCATTGTTCTAATTGGCTATCATAACCACTTTTTAGAAATGCCAGCTCCTAGTCTACAAACTCAAAACAGCGCTAATGCCCTTCTGTCAAGTTTTCGAACCTCATCCAGGCACTCTAATGCCTCCAATGGTGAGCTTGAAGATTTTTTTGCAAATTTTTCCACTGAAAAACTACAATAACTTCTCTGATACTTAAGCTGAAGCAATGAGATTTTTATGGTACGCTTATATCTCTAAAATGAGCCTTCTTGTAGAAAATGAGAACATTCTAGGCTTATATGACAAAATTACTAAAAATTGAAAGTTTCCTTAAATAGTAACCACCCTATCTACTAGTCCTTATTAAAATAGAAAAGACTGAAATACAAATATTTTTGGGGTGATGTAAGATTACTCTTACACCTGGGATGCTCCTACATCAAAAATCCATACTTTGGAGATTATAAGAAGCCCATTTTTTGTTCTTGCAATTGTTGTTGTTTCTTTATTTTTGTTAGGACTTTGTGGTATTAAGGAGAGTACCCTTCATCAAGAGGTCTAATGTGTCTTCATAAATACAAAATATGCGAATATTTCTTGCATAGTATGTAATATTGATACATATTTAGTCACAATCTATTGCAACCTAATAGCTTTTTTGCACAATTGTTAAATTGGGAAACTAAATGTAACATTCTAGATGAAACACTAAATGCATATATTATACAAAATATTTAAGATATGAGAACATTTAATATTTTATTTAATTGAAACTTAAAATGGTGTAATACTAGATAGAGGAATAGCCTAATTGAATTAAGTGATATTATTTGAAATTACCTTAAATGAATTAATTAGTTTCTTTGGAAATAAGATAGTTTCTAATGCAATTGATTATGACAATTGAATTGTGTATAAGCATGTGAATATGGAATTTTATTTAATGTTCTCTGACAATAATATCATTGAACATGTTAATACTCTACTCAATTATGCCAATGGTTTTTTCCATGGACCACATAAGTTGGAGACTCCTTAGGAATCATATGTGCTAATTGTGAAGCTAAGACCATAGGACATGAGGAAGAGATACAGTCTCATACGTGTTGTATTTAATTTTGTAAAGTTGTAAGCATGTGTTATATTAGTTAGTAAGTTGTAGAGCTTATGTTAGGATAAGGTGGTTTTGGTCATTATAATTTTCTAAATCCAAATGCAAACATTTTAGATACTTTTAAGCAGTATAAAAACCATTAATTTGTATATTTTTACTATTTTTCAAATCCACAATCAGGACACTTATGGGTTGATTTCTTATTTATGCCATATAACCCCTCTTAAATTATCTCATAGATTAATGAACTCTGAATTAATTGATATATAAGATAACCAATAGATACAATATTCATAAGATACGCAATGCATGACATTGCAACTTAATTCATATTACAGTTTAAAAGGCAAAGGAACAACATCCAATATGAATATTGACTTATACATTGTTAATGTCAAATTATTATAGATAGTGGTCATAAACAATGATTAGTGTCAATTAACAAGATCTATGCAAGCACAGATGGAGGCCCTTCTTGTTGAGATAATAGTGACCTACATACACAAAAAGCATTCATTCATGTAAAAAAAAAAAAGAAAAACAATAAAACTATTGAAGCAATCAAGTTGCTCAGTAGGGTAAGGGGTCGAATGAGAGTAGTGTCAAGTTGCTTAGCACCTATAGGGACCAATTTTCTCAGTCACCAAAGGGATCTCAATAGAGAGGGGACTTGGTAGAGGAGACCAAGTTTCTCGGTCGCCAAAGGGAGCTCAACAGAGAGTGGGGACTCGATAGAGGAGATCGATTTGCTCGGTCAATGGAAGCTAAGTTACTCGGCCCAAATAGGAGTGATGCAGTGAGAAACAACAACACTCCAAAAAAAAAATTAAATGAGTTAATGGTTTCTCCTCCATTTTTTCAGAACTTACTAACATGCACATTGAAATGTATCAATGGAGACAAGATCTAAAACAAAATAGATTAGAGATGGCCAGTATGCTTTCTTTCTTTCTATTAACTGAATCAAACTGATTCAAATCTGGAGAATAAACTATAAACCCTAGAAGAACAAAATATCTAAATACTTCAAAAAACTTACAACAACATATGGTTGCATAAAATAAGCCTGGAGAAATCACTGCTCATACAAGACAAAACATTACTTTCACAAAAACCTCAGAAATTCATCCACACATAATGTTGTTGGATCTGTTAAAACTTTTTGTCTTTGTTGTTCCACTAAACTTGACCCTTCTTGAAATGTCTAGTATCTGACTTATAAAATGAAAAAATTCCCCCCTTGATGCAAGGAGAAGGTGGTGATACTTTTTGTTATTACCAAAACTCTTTAGCTAGGCTTCTTCCAATCCTTCCAAACAAATTGCTTTCAGTCCCTTAGGACTCTTCCAAGGCTCGAGACCAAATGGTTGGCCTATTCTTCACCCCACACTCACCTATTCCAAATATCTCTACATAAACCTTCACTAACTCAATCAACTATCTCACACAACACCCAACACCTCCAATACTTTACACCCTTTAGGATCTTTCATGACACCATACCCCAAACTTCCTTCAAAAGGCTTAAACCATTGCCAATATAGAGATTCCAAACAATCAAAAGATTCTACACACCTTGGTGGGCTTCAAACATCAATTCTTACAAATAGACCTAATGATGGCTCTTCCTTGTAGCCCTACCTTGGGATTTAAAGCAAGAAACTAAGATCTTTCAAAAATACACCAAAATTGAAGGAAAATTCAAACACTCTTTACTAAATTCTATTAGATTCCAAAATCTTAAAGTTTCAACTGATCATTAGGGCAATCAACTTGCAAACCCTAATCTAGGCTAGTAGGCCTAAAACACTCCCTCAAACTCCAAACTCATTAAAATTTCAAATAAAAGCACCAAATTAGCTTGAATAAATAATTACCTTATTAAAAGCTTTCAAGCTTCTAATTTCCAAGCTCCTAGTCATTAAGGAGATACCAAACCTTCAAACCCTTGTTATAATGAGGGTTCAATGCTGAATATGATAACTGTCTCACAAACTTCAGTCTCTCATCTATTCCATCCTTCCAAGATAATCTTCAACATCTCATGAACACATACAAACCTTCAAACTTACATGCACACCATAACCAGGCCTTTGCAGATTTTTCTAGAATGTTGAATCACTGTGTTTGTTTGCAATAGTAGATTAACTTGTTGATTCTCAGCCAAAACTAAGATATTGAATAAGGTTAGTGTGTGGTAAACACAATGGTGATCTTAAAAACAAAAAAGGAACCCTTTACACCTTCCTTGGCTTCCCACAACAAAAAGTTTCTATCAATGTAACACTGCAATCTGGACTACACAGTATTTATTGTCAAAATGCAAAGTGATAATACCTTGGCAACAACTCAATGATATTAGGCATGTCTACATTAGTTCTAAGATTAATTCCACCCTTAAAAAAAGTAAGAATCACCATAACCTCAAGACAAAAGAGAAGATAATCAGATTGCAATTCAATACCACTATATCAACAATATTTCATAGAAAATATTGATTTATTATACAAAATCACACACATACCCTTCATCCTTCTTCTCCACATATCCTCTTCTCTCTTCTACATGAGATTACCTTGTTTTATACAAACACATGACCTTTCACCTCCTCCAAGATGGATGACTATCCATCTTCCAAAATTTATCATTTTTTCCAAAAATTGCTGACAACAACTTTTTGACAATTTTTTTTTTTTTGCACACATTTGCATTTTATGTTTTCACATGCTTTCTAGGCACCCTAAATAGGTCCAAAAGTTTATCATGACATCTTGACACTACATTATACTCCACTTATGGCCTTGTATGGTATTTTTCCACTTTTGACTCACTTTGAGCCACATTGCTTAAAACATGAACTTGGTCAGCATGACCTTAATTGAACACTTAACAACATGAAATGAAATAACTATTACCCTAATCTAACATGACTCAAAAACATGCTACTTATGACTCAAAATTCCATGGGAGATGGTCAAGGTGCGCCTGCACCACCCCATTTGTCTCTTTTTGTCCACACAAAAACTCCCTCTTGTTTTCAAATTCAAAATGACCTACCACATTTAATGTTTCTAACTATTGTAGCTAGAGATTGTCAGACTTGGTAGGTGGGCACCCAGAAGGCTCATGGGACAACCAAAGAATTAAATATTCCAACACTCCCCCTCTGTCCAAAGTCAAAAAATAAAGGATCACTACTGATCCAAATCAACAACGCCAAGACTTCTTCTTAGGCACACAAAACTTGTTATGCTCAATGGCTTAGTGAAAATGTCTACTAGTTGTTGCTTGGACTTGTAGTATTCCATTTTGATTTCTCCATTTTTCACTAGATCTCTAATGAAATGATATCTTATCTCAATGTGCTTGCTTCTCACATGGAAGATTGGATTCTTTGTCAATGTAATTGAGGAATTGTTGTAACAATAAATAGTTGCTTCATCCTCTTGCTTTTCATTCAAATCTACTAAGATTCTTCTTAGCCAAATTGCTTGACATGTTGTTGCATTTGTTGTTACATATTCAGCCTCTGTTGTAGATTGAGCAATAATTGGTTGCTTCTTGGATGCCCATGAAATTGCACTCAAACCCATATGAAAAATATAGAAAGTAGTAAAAAGAACTAACATGGTCTTCCTAAAATGCCACCTATCTAGATGGGTAAGCAAGATTGCAAGTTGATGGTCAAAATGGGAGATCCCACAAGCTCCCCTAGAGGATATCTACTAACAATCTACAAAGTAAGATTTGTTATTGTGTGATATCATCTCAAAATAGGTTCGTCAAAGCTTAGGTGGTATTACAAACTCAAATATTGTTGAGAGGGAGGAAATATGCTCATAACAAGACCCTATCTTCCACTTGGAATGGATCTTAATTGACCATGGAAGCTCTCTTCCCATACAAGGCTTTGAAATGTTTTTATCTTTTCTTATAAAATCTTGATGTTTCTATTTCAAATGTTGGTTAGTTTCTTGTGGCATTGGTGCAACCTCATTTTTTGTTCTTTTGGCCTTAGCATATGACTATTAGGTTAATTTTTTAAGGTTGTTACATTAGGTTCTAGGGTACTTCTTGTGGCAATTTCCAGTTTAAATTAGGGTAGGTCATATCTCTTAATTTCTCCTAAAATATGTTTTTCCTGATCATTTGTATGTGAAGACTCCACCCTTATTTTACCCACCAAACTAATAACAAGTAGATTGCATAATTTTTATTTATAATCTATGCTCCATTATTGATATTTTAAAATCTTGAATGTCTAGCTGCAATAACTTTCTAGTATTTAAACACAAAATTCCTATTATATATTGTTGTTAATTAGGGCTACATGACTAATAATATTTTCTAAAATTCTTTTATGTTATATTAATTGCTATTGTAATCTTCATAATAGACACCTTGATGTTGTTGTGTGAAATTAGTTCTCATAAATAATACATAGTGTGATAGCATATGTCCATAGCTCATTAGGTGATTTATTTATTTTTGTCTCTCCTCTAAGTGAGTTTATTTTTAAAATAATTAGTTTTTATAATTATTTTATAGGTTGGTTTCAATAATGCAACCTATTTATGAATCTTCAATCTTATGTATATTTTGGAGCCAAACCTTGCATATAACTAGCAATAGAAACTCTTGCAATGGTGAAACATGTTCATAGGTTTTAAAGGACTAGTGCATCTTATGAAATTTTGAACCTTTTTTAGCCAATGCTTGCTCAAAATTAGGTCTATGGAACATGCTCTTCATAGAATCAAAAATTTAGCACAATTTGCAAGTTAAAGATGGTTTGAAGTCTATTTGTTGCAGTAAAATTAGTTTTAGAAATACTTGTATTATAACTTTGTTTCAATAATTATTTAATTGATTTTCTTTTACACTCTTGGACATTTATTTTGATTCAAGTTGAAGCAAAAATTCATATTTAAAAATCTAGCCGCATTAAATTAGTATGAGTGAAACATGGATAATAATATGAAATATCAGAAGAACACAGTAGATGTTGTTCTATGTGATAAATCTTTAAAAATAATTAATGAAATATAAAAGGGAGGTTTTAAAAAATAGGGCCAAATTTATTGATCTAAAAAATCTATGGAGCGGGTAACATAAATACAAAAAAAAAACCAAGCATACTGATGGGGACACAACCCAAGCAAAGAATGGACACAACAGGAAAGGGAAATTTTGTTAACTTTGTAAATAAGCTAATACATTCAGTATAGAGAAAATAGACTTCAAAACATGCCCTATGGGCTTACAATAGCATAAATCTAGAGATAATTTCTCCTTTCAATACCTCCTCTCAAACTCCACTCCGAACTGCCTTTTACAATGCCAAAAATGTTCTTAAATAGACCCCAGAGGGTTAAGGATTAGGAATACATTCTAGAAAGTACTAGTAGGCATCCACCGACCAAATAGAAGACTCTAGAAGTCGCATTAGAAGTTGGCACAAAATTAGAAGAATCTAGAAATGGTAACCGAACTTTCAAGAGGCATAACTTTTGAACCGTACCTCCGATTGATGAACTGTTTACATTTTTGGAAAGCTCTCGAAGCGCTATATAGCCCTATGGACAAGCTTTGCTCGTCCCCCATTTTTTGGCCCTATTCAAGGTCATTTAATGCCCCTAACCTGAATTTGAAGCATTCTTAGGAGGTCTCCAGAAATCGAAAAACTGCGATAACTTTCAAACTGTGGGGCCTTTTGACCTAATTCTTTTTCTAGAATGCTCTAAATTACAATTACAATCATCCGACCAATTTACACCTTCTAGTTCACCAAAATGATGGCTCAATTACATGCTCCTATTTTTTGACATTTACACGCATCCCAAGGTGTTCAAATACTCTATCCTAAAACACTGATAGTGGAACTGTGAGAGTTCGAATCTTTATTTGACCCAAATGGGTGTCCAAAAATGAAAACATATGAAATAGAAACTAAGTCTAAGTACATTTTTTTGGATGACACAGGATTGTCCTTATCCCTCTGGATGCTCCTGCATCACATACTAAAGAATTGATCACAAACTAATCAAACACACTAAATATAGAAAGGAAATAGTCTATGACTACAAATAGTGGATAACTATGTTATGGGAATAATTTTATCATATTTTCTTTAATGAAGCCAATTCTTATTTAGGATCGAGAGTAAAAGCAATACTCTGAGATAATATGATCTTAGGCGATAACACTATTCATCAATACAATGAGACTGTTAGAAAAATCATAAAAATTCAAATTAGAAATTTTTTAGAGAAATGAGAAAATCAAAACGATGAAGTTTACAATAGTTCAAAAGGAAACTTATAGAATTTCTTAAAATGACTACCATATTTTGCTCCTTCCTCAGCTTCCTATTCCCTCCTAAAGCACCCATGATAATTGTTCAAAAAATGAGTTAATAATGGATTTCAACACCATGTAGGTTTTTCCTAGCAATTAATAAATTATACCCCGTGTAGGTTTTTTCAGCAATTAATAAATTTTCTCAAGGCCCTCAATGCATGATGTATCCTTGCATAAAAGATAAGATGATCTTGCTTCACTTCATGTTATTTTTTGTCTTGAAATATTGCATGGTTACAAGCATATGCAAATGTCACTTGGAGAAAAATAGAGAACATGTCATCCACATGAACTCTTGAGAAAACTACACTTGCCTTGTCTTGGAATTGTCCATCTGTATTTTCTATCAAATATTTCAATAAATAAATAGAACGGACTATTTGGAAAAATATTGAGAGTTGATGAGAAGAAAGAAATAAATGTGAGAATTTTCAGTTTAATCAAATTATTTGTCAAGAGCATAGGATAAAAGAGTTTTGCACAGTTTTCAAGAAATAAAGTAATTGACAAAAGTGAAATTAAAACATAAATTGTTGCCTTCACAGTAGGGGCTAATAAAGAGAAGACCATAATACAAAATGATATATTGTCCCTACAAGTAATTTCCTTAATCAACTTGTATCATCAGTAATATCATTGCCTTAAAGCAGCTAAGAAAAAGAATGATGAAAAATAGTTCTAATCAAACATGTAGTTGAAGATAATATATAATTGAAAAGAATAGTAGCAACAAAAATAAATAGTATGAATTACCAAAAAACAATTGTGTGGTGAACATTTATATTTAAATTCATATTGTATTTGAAAGAAAAGAAATTCATGCAATTAATAGTTAAGAAAGCTAAGTCATGAGATGCTTGAAACTCTTCATTCCCGAATGCATCATATGAAAAGTAATACTTGCCTAATCCCATCTCTTATCACATCACTTGACTAATAGGACTACAAGAATTTTTAATATAATAAAGTCTATATTAAACTATAGCATTGACAACACTGCAAAGCCAAAGTGTTGACTCCATAATGTGTTGTATGATATTATTAGAAATTGGGTTGAGTAGTTAAAATCCTATAGATATATAAGTATATGATTATGAATCTTTATAAATAATAAAAATAAAAATAATCAAAGGTTTTTTGAATAAGTATATATAAATATATCTATTTAAAGGGAAAGGAAAAGTTCGTTTACTTGAATTTGTGACTTCATTTTCAAGAGTACAAGTTCTCTATCATTAGGCTAACTTAGGTTGCACATATTACACTTGAAAATAATATATTAATAATACATAAGTTATTAATATATTTGCAGCCTAATTTTTAAATCTCTTGTTATAGCTCACAAGGAGATTTACTAGTGTTGTGTGGGAAAAGCAGAGAAATTTCAAATTGTGGCTCCAAGATAGGATAGGGTTGAGGTATCAAAGTCGTGAGGGGGCTTTAGTATAAACTTGTGTAAGTGCCCTATGATGAGTAAATCCACACTCCTTATGGTTGACTTTAAGAGAAGAGTTGAACTTAATTGTTCCAATTACCAAATGTATTAGAGATTATTCATGGGCCTCTTACGATTAAGTCACATAATCGTGTGTTATTGCAATTGGAAACCTCCTATTTGAATTCATTAGAAGTGTGAATAGGGAATTGATGCTTGAAACCCTCTCATCAATTTTAACTAAAAAGAAGTGATTTGGACTTATACAATAATAGTGAGTATTGGGCTTATACACATTACTGTGCATGATAAGAGTTTACTCTTTGTTAATATTCTTGATATGCTACTCAATTTAAAATGTCCTAAATCAAGCCAATTAATTCAATAAATTAAAAATATGTTAGTATTGTAGATACCAATATCACCATTCACAAATGCATACATCAGGTACATTAAACCTTATCCAATTACTAGAACTATCTAATGTTTTTGGGCATCCACTCAAATTTTTCATGATTCTTGATTTTGTGTTGTCTTACTCGTAATTTTAAAAAAAACATATTCTTATATAACTTTCTAAAGAATACCTTGTATAATGGAACCAATAACATTATCTCATATCATTGCCCTAACTTCCTCCTAGTAACAACCTCCTTCCACAAAAACTCTTCTTAAGAATCACCAAGATGTCTTTTCTATCTACTAAGAAATATTTAAAAAGCCTCATATCATATCAAAGTCTTGATAATGAAACCAAAATGTTAGCCTTTGTATCCATGTGTGAAATTTTCCTTAGGGTAAGTATTTATGTAGCCCCTATGCATTGTAAAGACGACTTTCCTTCCAATACTCTTTTTTAACCTGCATTGTTAATCATAATATTAAAAATCATATTGATGCTCATAAGTAAATGTGTGCAAGGCACACTTACATCCCATGTTTATCAAAACTTACTGAAATTGCCTATGTATGGAAGGTGTAAGATGTGTCTTACACTTGACTACATATGTGTTTATAAAGGAACTTATTTGTAACACTGACTCAATCTATTATTGTTTTTTTTTTTTTTTTTTTTTCAGCATATGCTTGATTTAGAAAAGATAGCATTCTAAACATATAATCCTTGAGATTCATTTTACACCCAAAATATTATTTTCTATAATATCATATTCTATATATTTTTTCTATTTATGGTTTAACTATGTTTATTATACTTTGTGTCACATTTGAGTATTCAAACTATTGCAATTGTAGTGGCAGCACCATCTTGAGAAAGAGGTCAAGAAAACAATCATTTACTAGGAAACACTATTTTGTGTGATGTTAATTGTAATTGATTTGTGTAACTTTGAGGAGTGTAAGAATGGTAAAATAGTATATACAAATCATGAAGAAGGTATGTGGCTAGGTATGATTTTTTTTATTATATTAAAAAAATCTACAATAGATATTTATGATTTATATATATGGATGCTAATGATAATGTACCTTTCATTTAGAGTGTAAGTGGTGTCATGAAATGAATTTGTGTAAATACATATGTTTAAAAACGAGTTAAATTTTAACTTATCTATGCAAAGTAGTTCACTAGAATACAAATGATTTGAACCCTAAAATTCATTTTAGAGTTCAAGTGTGGTATTGCTTACATAACTAGAATACAAATGAATCAATAGAGATCAACAAACTAACAGTAAAGGTGGTGGTCAACAATGCCAAAACATGTCATTAAAAGCACACTAGTAGATAAACTAATAGCAACAAAAGTGGGTAGACAACTCATTCATAATGTGGAGGAAAATGAGAAACTAGAGAATGCTCATCCCTATGATGTTGAACTATCATTCAAGGTATACTATCACTAGGATCCCCACAAGGAGCAACAAGTGTGAAAATATTCTTTACAAGACTTACAAAAGAATGGGCAGAGTGTCGGCAAGATTTCACATCGCCAGCTAAACAGTGATGCAAGATAGTAGCAAAAATGAATTTGTGAGGCTAGACGGATCAGTCACACTAGTAGCAGGAGGTGGAGTTGGATCTAGACTGCCTAAGGAGCCCAAAACAGTAGCAAGAGCATCGTGTTGAGGTGTGATCATCAATCTACAAAAATTCATCAAAGGAATAGTTTGAAGCCGTGATATTCAAATATTTGTCGTTACGTTCCTTCCACCAACTGACAATTCTTTTATAGCCCAAGAGAGAAAAAAAAATAGTTGTCAAGGGACAAGTTGAAAAGCATTGGCGACATCAAAAGGGTCAACCCTCATAATCAAAGGATTAAGTACATGGCCTATACCCAACTATAAGCATCACATTTCCAAGAATAGGTGTGGAGATGTCAATGTCAATCAAAATTTAGGCAAAGGTCAAGAGTCTTGTGTCACTAATTTTTTTGTTTCTACTAATGCAATTAGTATATATCCTAGCTATATTTATTTGAATTTTTTTTAGATTTGGAAAGAGAGTTAAATAATTACTTTAAAGAAGAAATGAAATTAAAAACTAGTTGACTTCCTTTACTTCCAATACCTCTATTTGGGTGGCAAATTGTTCTCAAGATACTTGATGAAAAACTAGAAACCTGGATAGCTCCAATATATGACTTAAATTAAGTTGCTAACATTTAGAGTCGTCTAGAAATTTTGATGGATTCCCATTTAGTCATGTTTGAGGTGGGAAAAATTAAGAAGTGTGTTAGGGGAGTCTTTCATATGTTTCATTTCCCTATTTTACTTCATAATATCTGAGTCACGCCACTGTTTTATTCTCATTTAAGTTTCTATATCCCCTTATTTACCATTTATCAGAGTGATTAATCACCCATCTTGACTCTTCAAGCCCTTGGGAATCATATCTATAAATATGCTTCATTAAATCAATCACCATAGATGAACGGTGAAATTCAATTGCAACTATTCACTAGCTTCAATTGATTTTACTAGCCATGGCTTTTGATTTTGTGTCAATGAAAATGATATTTTGGGGATCACAACTAATTTATGGCATTTCTATTATAATTTACAAAATGAAAATATATGGTCTACCCTAATGTGTACTAGCAATAAGAAAGAAAAGATATGGGATTGTAAAGTTTATGAGTTGAGGAAAGTTCAACAAAAAAAGAAAAGCTTTAAGAAAACATTTTGGTTATTCAAGAATAAGGCATCTATAAATGAGTGCAAGGCTTGGAAACCCATTACGGTCTAATAAAGTTTATGAAATTCATCATATAACTATCATTCTGCATGTGCTAAAGAGAGTATGAGTTTAAAGTGCTAACAATTTAGTTGTAAATAAATATCTACGTATTTCACTTATCTAAAATTTAAGTGCATTGAAAATCAATTGCACCTATTCGCTAGCTTCAATTGATTTTACTAGCCATGGCTTGTGATTTTGTATCAATGGAAATGATATTTTTGGGAATCATACCTAATTTATGGGATTTCTATCATAATTTTCAAAATGAAAATACATGATCTACTGTAATGTGTACTAGCAATAAGAAAGAAAAGGTATGTGATTGTAAAGTTTTTGAATTGAGGAAAATTCAACAAAAAAGAAAAGCTTTAAGAAAGTGTTTTGGTGATTCAAGAATAAAGCATCTATAATTGAGTGCAAGGCTTGGAAACCCCTTATGGTCTAACAAAGTTTCTTTAATTCATCTTATCACTATCATTCTACATGCACCAAAGAGAGGGTGAGTTTAATGTGCCAACAATTTAGTTATAAATAAATATTTGCATATTTCACTTATCTAAAAGTTAAGTACATTGTATAGTCATCTTATATTACTTAAAATATCTACTAATTTTAATTATATAAATGTTAGTTACATTGTAGGGTGATTTTACTATATTACATTTTTTACTTCATTATTATGATTTCAACATTAACACCTTATTGTCACTTATATCCTCTCGTTTATATATTTAATATTAGAACTTATTTATTTGTCTTCCATAGTGTTGAGAGAGATGAGATACCTTTCTCTATTAAAAGGTTAATCTAATAAAGACCACATATAAATGTGTATGAGATTGTTAATCATGATAAAAATCATACCCTCCCTTTGGTTGGGTCCTTTTCACTTTCCATTTACTTATTTCTTTGACTTAGGAGAATTCTAAAAATCGAACATATTTACTTCAAATTTTGCCGAAATATATTTTTAAATATTTCCAAATATTTCATCATAATTCTTATAATGGAATTCTAATGGTTTTTTACTTAAAGCCAATTTATCAAGTTTTGCTTAACTATCAATATGACTCCTCCCTTGATTAAATATTAAAAGAAAGTCAAAGCTTTAATCTAGTAGCATTACTAACGATGATGTTAGTTCATGGAAAAGTATAATAAAGCAACAATAGACCATCAAAATCAAAGAATCACCAAAATTGCTTACATAGAAAATGGTAGCAAGCATAAAGGAAACCTCCACGTAGTAGTCTTCACTCAAAGACCCCCACAAATATTCTTTGAACATAACACATTCTATAAATAGTATTATTTCTCAAGGACAAATAGGTTTCAAACCTAGACACTCCACGTCGTTCATTGCATCCCTCTTCACCGCTTAATAAAGAAAATATGGGTCAATCAGGGAGAAGAAGCTTATTGTTGTTGTGTACACTTCGATAAACTTTTGACATGGTACGTAGGGACAAGCCATGGAGCAAAATAAAAGATTTGGATGTAATGGATGAGTATAAAGCAAACATGCATAGATTGTATAACAAAGTTAGAGCCACAATCATAACTAGAGAAGGAATGTCTAAATATTTTGGTAGTGACATAGGTATCAAATAGGGATGTCATTTATCTCCTACATTTTTTGGGTTATACATTGATAAACTAGAAAGTTGGTTAAGTTAAACAAAGCGAAGGGGGGGGAGGGTGGAGGGTGTTCATTTGGTAGGGGTATGTGGTGAAGTTTATTTTGTAAGTTGATGACCTTATTTTGATATCATTTATTGTTCAAGGCTTAAGAGACCATTTAGGGACCTTAGAGCAATTTTTCTAGGAAGCTAGGATGCACATGACTATTACAAAAACCAAAATCATGATTTTCTCTTTAAGGAGAAAAGAAAAACATATTACTAGGCAAAAGGTGGGGGTAAAAGGACAAAAGGACAAGTAGGTTTCAAACCTAGACACTCCACCATCAATCATTGCATCCCTCTTCGCCACTTAATAAAGAAAATATGGGCCAATCAAGGAGAAGAAGCTTATTGTTGTTTTGTACATTTCAATAAAAATTTATCATGGTACCTAGGGACAAGCCATGGAGCAAAATGAAAGAATTGGATGTAATGGATGAGTATAAAGCAGACATACATAGATTGTATAACAAAGTTAGAGCCACAATCATAACTAGTGAAGGGATGTCTAAATATTTTCGCAGTGGCATTGATCTCAAATAGGGATGCCATTTATCTCCTACCTTGTTTGGGTTATACATTGATAAACTAGAAAGTCGGTAAGTTAAAACAGAGAAGGGAGGTGTTTATTTGGTAGGGGTATGTGGTAAAGCTTATTTTGTGCTTTGATGACCTTATTTTGAAATCATATATTGCTCAAGGGTTAAGAGATCATTTAGGGGCCTTAGCAATTTTTTTATGAAGCTAGGATGCACATGAATATTACAAAAACCAAAATCATGAGTTTCTCTTTAAAGAGAAAAGAAAAACATAGTACACTCCTTTTTGAAAGTAGGCCATTGGAAATTGTGAAAGAATACAAGTATCTTTGAGTTGACTTCCACTATCAGCTCAAATGGGAGATGTAGAGTTAAAAGGATACAAGAGGGTTGGAAAGCTTTGTTTTTACTCAAGAATAGATGCAAGACAACGAAACTTTGGGAGTGAAAAACCAAAAAGTCTTTTTGGTTTGTTGGTCACACTGATAGTTATTTATGGCTACGAGGTTTGGGTTGGCATCATGGCAAACTATGGATACAGACAACTAGAGAGAATTCAAAAACACCTAATCGCAAGCAATACTTGAAGCTTGAAAACATGCCTAACTAATATTATCCACAACTAGAGGTTCTTAACCATACAAAGAAAACTTGGATGAAGCAATTTAAAAATGGACAAATGGAACATTAAGCTACATGAGTGTCCTTAAAAAATTGTAGACATAAAATAGATTATTTTCGAGATGTTTTAAAGTGACATGTGGACTAAATACATTGATAGAAAAAAGCTTATTGCATTCAAAAATTCAACCCAACCACAAAACGTGGTGAGAAAGCGTATTTAGAGACTACTATAAAAGGATAGGTTGTTAATGTTACAATTGAGGATGGGATCACATCATCTCATATGCAAGATGGGTAGATGAAAGAGGCCCAAAGAGGCTTGGGAGGAGAGAACTTGCATGTTTTGTAGGACAGGTGCAATTGAAACAGGATGGCACCTTCTCTCAAAATGTGTAGCATACGACAATATTCAGACTAAAAATGGTGTCATCTTGAAAGTGGACAATATGCATTGTTTATTTGAAGAAGATAAGATCAACTAAACAACTGATTTTTTGGTTTAGATCCATAACAGAAGATAGAAAATGGAAAGGAATATGAAAATTCATCAGAACTGCAATCTTTTGATCCCTTAGATTGTTTGGGCTTATAAACGTTATTAATATCTTTCAATCATTCAAATACATCCCATTACGCCTTGTTCAAATTCAGGAGCTAATCCAGGTACTTGTGCCCCACTTTTTTCATCCAAAAATACTAGCCCTACTATAGCATATACGACACACGCTCGTGAAACTCGTGACATGATTTTCCAGCCTTCCAAGTGTCATTTCATCTTCTATCATCTACTAGTGTTGCATCCCTTCTTTGATATTTTGATTATACTTTAGTCAACCAGTGTTACGTCCCTTCTTTGATATCTTGATTATACGTTTAGTCAAAAGAAATGGCATAGGTAAGCCTCCTATGACAGGCGTATGGTCCCTTTCATGCATAGGTAAGCCTCCTATGACAGGCGTATGGTCCCTTTCATGCACATTTCTTTTTTCATAATACAATCTTGCAACATGTTTTCTTATTCTTGAATTATTTGTTCATGGCATACTCTAGATTTTCTCCATTCATGTTCCAGAGTCCTAAAAGTGTTACGTGTTATACATTTTCAAAAGCAATTAAATAAAGAGCATGATTCGATAGCTGGAACTAGTGTTCTTTATAATTTTCAAGACGTTCATCTTCAATTGTGAATTAATGTGCTCCACTTTTCTTCGCTATGTCGATCATAAGTCAGTCGCTATGCATGATATATGGCATATGTGGCCGTATGATTGACCTCTCTTGTCATCTATACCTATTTTTCCTGCATGGTATATTTTCTTGCAATTCACAATTTTCGCATGATGTCCTCGTATTCTTCATTATGTTTCTTTCTCCTTGGTCTCACCTAAGCTCCGTATCAATGGCATTAAAAAATAAAAAAATATGTTTGCTGTGCCCAATTCGTGAAACGTTTTCCACTCAATCAGAATTGCATTTTGCTCTCATCACATATTAAGAACATCATGAGTGTGTTTCTTCTTTGGCTCACCTAAGCTTTGTATCAATAGCATTAAAAAACAATCTTCTCTGTCTCACCCAAGCTTCGTATCAATAGCATTAAACAAAAATCTTACTTATGCATCTTAGTGAGCCATGGAATATATCACAAGACCAAACACTTTTTAAGATACATTACACCCTAGATATCGCTATTCTTCAAAGGTAAAATAGAATGCAGATGCTCTAGTTACTCTAACCCAACCTCTCTTCTATCAGAGTAAATCAATTCAATGATCAGGAATTGATCACGTTATGTCAGCAAATAACCATGGCCTTAGAGACAAAAAACAATAACAACAAAATAGAATACATTAATCTAGGTCTTGGTTCTCTTCAATCCAGATTACTTCATCTAGAAGAGTTGTCAAATGCCAAAAAAAAAACACATAAGCCAAAAGCTGTGATGTTCAATTTTAAAATGCAGTATTTCCAATACACGAGCCAAGTACCAAGATAATAAAACAATTCTGAAGTGAAACTGGATTGGAAAATGATAAAGCAAATTTTCCTACCAAAATAGTGTCCAAAATGAATCCTCTAGTCAAATCAAATGAAAATTTGGAAAAAGAAATAAAACAAGCATAGCTCCAATATGATATCCCAAATAAATTTCAAAAATTATATATCGATACCTGCCAAGATAGTATCGAAAATGAATCCTCAGATCAAATCAAATGAAAATTCTGAAATGGATTTCAAGACAACCAGAAAAGGGTCTTGCATACTATATTTTTAGGTTTGAAGCCAGTAATTGAATAAAAATTTGAGTTCCCCATATATAATAACGTGAAGGTAGATACTGGCTAAAAGATAAAACTTCTCTGCTTCAGGCGATTTCTCAATTTAATGGAAGTCTAGACATTATCACGTTACTAAAGATAAACTGACCAATGACAAAAATTGAAACACTGTTAGCCATACAAGAAGTTAACTCGCTTGAGAATTTTATAATGATCAAGAGCAACCTGCACACCATGAGACAAACCAAATAAAAAGATCTACTTAACTATAAATCAACCAACCCCATCATAAAATAAAGGGTCCATTATAAATTTATAATAAACCGAGACTGCAAAATATAAATGATCACAGATTTTCCCTTGATTGACTGGATTTACAAAGGAATTGTGAAAAGAAATGCTTGATACACGATACACTGCCTCCAAATTGCATTCAACTTCAACCAGATCAAAACCATTCACAAAATTAGAAAATTAAATGGTCAGAAAATATCAATATAAAATCCCCATTGAACACATATGCCTTATGCTTAGACTGTTGAGAAAATGAGAAAAGTATAATAAATTGTAATTGGTGTATTGACATGTCCAAATTGTTCAGACAAACTGATTTTAACATCTTGAAACGAGAGCATTGGATTTTAACAGTGGCAAAAATACTCTGAGAAAGAGGTCCCAGGTGCAATGCACGAGATTAAAAGTTCCTGCAGCTCAATCTAATGATTGCAGTTAGAGCAACAGCTCTTGGCATCAAAATTTCATCTGAACAAGGATGGACTTTCAAGTTCTAACTTGAAGCAGGTCTCTAATTTACAAAGACACTTGAATCTGTGGTTATCTGAAAGAAAGTAAAGATTCTAATGTCCAATTTTATGGATACTTCATTCAAAGAGCAATTTTTAGGTACTGAAATAAATCCACCCTTTCTATCGTATTTATGTTTTCATTATAAAAATATCTATCCTCTGATCATGGATCTTATCGCGATTCACTGCTACTACCAGATCTATTGGCCAACCCTTTACCAAGAGAAACTGAGGCCAATGATGAGGCCCATACTCTTGCATTTTTAGCACCTTCTTGGAAGTTCCTCATCTTAGAGAGCTTTAAACGACTCCAAATTAAATTTAGATTGATCATGTGCAGGGCGTGCTTTAAGAAAGGTGATGCATTTTCACCCAAACGAGCCAAATTTAGATGCCAGAAGTCCTCAAACTGGTAATGTCTGATCCGCATTAAGACTTTTGGGAAGAGATAAACCAGAATTCTTGCAGTGAGAAAAAGCAATGCAAATATCAAGTAAGGCTCCTGCTGAAGAAAGTGTTTGTCACTTTGACCATAATCATCACCAAAATGGCTACTGAAGCTACTTGTATAATCCGTTGCCAGATAGTCAGAATTGATGGGCTCAATACCTGCAGATTGAAAAACCAGGATTTGGTAGACAACTTAAATAAAATGGTGATTTAAGCATAATGTAAGAAATTAGATATACCTGTAATCTCTTTATAAAAAAGCACAAGGGACTTAAGATCTCTTGAACCATGATAGTGCACCCTTGATGTCTGGTTCTGTAGGTACAGGGACGGGAAACTGTGAACTCCATTCCTTGAAAGAGCACTGAGAATGTGAAATAGGTTACAAATAATTTATATACCAAAAAACAAGGATATCACTAAATGGAAAATATACGAAGTTTGTTCAATGCAGATAACTTTTGACAGACAGAGCAACCCCAAATCCTCTGGATTCAAATATTCTAGAGCTAGAAAAGAAATCATCCCATACCTAGGCATAACAGCTGACTCCTCAATGGCTACATGATGTATGTTAGGAAATAATGATGATAAAATATCAAACAAGGATCGGCACGTCTTCGAAAATGGACACCATGAAGCATGGAACAGCAGTGCCATATAGCCACCATTATACCGCAGAAAATCCAAGGTTTTCTCCAGTAAGACATCATCAACCTTCAAAAGGCAAATAACAAAGTAAGTTTATTCCTCTTTATATGTACCATAAAGGTAATATTCTGAATAAGCAATAAAATGAAGGCAGTTGCAAAAATCATGAGAAGAAAAGTCAACGAGATATTTACAAAGAAGCCTCCTAGAATGGACGATCAAAGAAATACTTGAATTATCAAGGAAATTGATTCCCTCGTGTAACTTTTGTCGAACTTAAATACACAAATATAGATGTTACCAAAAAAATTGGATTCAACCTAGACTACCTATGAGCTGATGGAAGCCCTCCTTGCATTATTAGCATTGAAAAATGACGCAAGAGCATCCAAGGTGTAAAAAGCAAAGATTTGTACCCGAAAAAATATTTCCATTTGTCTGTTTTGTTTTGTTGATTTTCAAATAAAGCTTCAACTGTCATACTCTAACTACAAGACAATTTGAGATTCTAAATATATTCTCGTTCCAATCACCATTTCAGCAAATGGATTTTGAGAAAATAATTTTCCTATGTGGCACCACAAAGCTTCCAAATTGATTAGCACTTCCAGAGGTTACATTCCATCATGCCACATCATATATAAGGGTTTACGCTTGGTTAATGGAATGTGATTCCCCAATGTATTTAAGGAAGACTCCGTTTAGGTGTGCAGCAAACATTTGAACACTTGAAGACCAATGAGGAGCATCAGTAATCCTAGGAATTTAATTCCAGGAGAAAGTTCACCAAATACAATTGCATATAGAATAGAACCAACAAGGAATTAAGAAAAAAACCGGTGTAGCACAGGGACTCGCACTCCCCTCCCAAACCTCAAAGTACCCGTCCCTGAGACGTCCCCACACCGGGTACTTGAGTACCGAAGTACCCTCACCTCCGCTATTCCCTAACCATGCCACCGCTGGGATGGGTACATGAATTTCCATTTGAATTTTGTTTTTTGAATGTTACTATTGGGTATCTATTATGTTACTATGTTGAATGTTCAATGTTTCTAGTTCATGTCGCAATTTTTCTATGTTCAAGTATTTTAATTTGGTATGTTCTACCGAAACATCATTTCATTATAACTAGCATTTCATGTTCTATATGTATACTGAAAATTTGTCCTGATGTACACCACTACCAGTGTAACACTGAAAAAAACATATGAGTGCAAAAATTGTAGACAAAAAGTTGAGTCAGAAAATATTTGGGCCGATGTGTGATATCAATAGTAATAGCATAAAAAAAGGCAAGTGGAAAATGCATTTAGATTCTAAAACAATAAAAAGATAGTTGGGATGAGTTTTGCATAGTTCATGAAGTTATCCAACAGTGCTTTCATATTAACAATGTATATTTTTATATTCTATCTTTTGAAGCACACTCAATAATCCATTGTCAAGAAAAGGGAACTTATTGTTTAGAAATTTGTCACCTTCAAAAAGAAAAACATGAGAACGTGATAAGAGGACTGGGGAATAAAGGACAGAAAAGGAATAAAGGAGATAAAACCGCCCAGAGAAGAGGGGGAGAATGGAATTAATAAGATAAAATTAATTTTAGATTCCTATTTGCATGCATGGATGGACCATTTGATGGGCAAGCAACATACATCAATAAGACAGATTTAAAGAATGGTTCTAACTTCTTGCCATTGGAATTAGTGGAAGAGATGAATAAAGGCAAACAATCAAAAACAGAAAAAGATCATGAGATGGTTGATTAGGCCCACTGATAGACTCCCACACCTAACTATGAGATTGGTGAATACAGTATTAAAGTGATATTTGGGTAGGTTTATGATTGCTTTTATGGATGACATCTTGATTTTCAATAAGACTAAAGAAGAGCATCTAAAACATATCAAATTAGTAAATGCAGACTGCACAAAGACAAGTAATCAATCAATATCAAAGAAATGTATTTCTTAAGACAGGATTTGTAAACTTTGGGATTTGTAATCTAAACCATAGTTCTCACACTCAAACTCGACTCGGACTCAGCAAGGCTGACTCCACTCATGACTCGCCAATGACTTCGCAAAGAAGTGAAAACCCCCTTAAAATTTAGAGATTTTTAAGGATTTAATAATTGTTTCGTGCACCCGTTATTGGATAAAGCTTCAAGCCACAATAACATCATCAAATAGAAGCTAATTTGATCAAATTTATAAATATACATTGATCACGTAAGCACAAATGCAAATTAATACATTGACGACAATTAATACACTGACAAGTAACCAATCATCATCCCCCCGAAGAAAAGGTCATCTTCTAGACTACAATTATACATCAAGTAATATCCAAGAAGATATAGTTGAAGTGCACTTCAAAAATAAAATGGGGGTTTGGGGGCAACACCCCCATCGAGGTCAAGAGTCAACAACCTCTGCAAGGGTCTGGGGATAGTACTCCTAACGAGGTCAAGCAGCAGTGCCCCTACTGCCAAAACCAAAGTAGCACCTTGAGAGCTACATAAAACTTCTTGAATTCTTAAGATGCCAAAAACAGTATTGGTAAAGCTCAACAATGCAATTTCTAAATGTGAGTTTTGCATCTCAAATTGAATGATTTAAGGGAAAATCAGTGAAATAAAACTATTAAAAAAGCTAATGTTTATTTTACATAAATGTCAGTAGGGTCAGGGACTGCGGACTCGAGTCAGATAGTGACCGACTAACTCAACAAGTCACACAAGTCAAATGGTCTGACCTTAGTTGTCGAGATTCATTTTAAATAGGCCAAATTCGTATTCGGATCCGATCAGGAATCTAAATGCAGATCCGGGTTCGTGCTTGGATCCTTGATTCTGCCTGCCTGCGGATCCCCAGACAGGCAGAATCAAGGATTCTCAAGGATCCAAGTCACTGCTCGAGGATCCTCAACAATCATAATTTCATTTTGTAATTCAATAATTCAATGTGAATGTGTTGATTTTCTTTATAATCGTGAAAATAAATCAATTATCAAGTATACTAGATTCGTAGATCCATACTAGAAATATAGATTCATACTATAAAATGACTTAGTTTTAGAATTATGTATATTTCTTTTATTTTTAGTGTGTGTGTATATATATATACTTGAACCATAATTGGGAAAAAAATTTCCAAATCCACGAATCCAATTCGCGTGCCCAAATCAGATTTGTTTCACAAATCGACAAGGGTTTGACCCTTCGAGACACAAGTTGGGGTGAAAATGACCTGCCAAGAAAGGCTCAAGTCACCAACCCAAGATACCCGCCTGACTTGCAACAAGTTGTGCAACATGGATCTCAACACATGGTTGGATTGACCAAGAAAAAATCTAAGCAATAGTTGATTGACCTAAAGTAGTGTTTGTTGTAGAGGTAGAAGTTTTTAAGGACCAACTAGCTTTTATTGAAAATCCATTAAGTTCAATGACATTTGTGTGACAGTAACTTAAACTAAGAAAGGGGTCAAAAGAAAATGCAAGTGGACTACAAAAAATCACAAACTTTATATTATCAAAGAAGATTATAGACAACCAGTTAGCATTGCTACAGAATTTGGTAAAGTAGGACCAACTAGCTTTTATTGAAAATCCATTAAGTTCAATGACATTTGTGTGACAGTAACTTAAACTAAGTAAGGGGTCAAAAGAAAATGCAAGTGGACTACAAAAAATCACAAACTTTATATTATCAAAGAAGATTATAGACAACCAGTTAGCATTGCTACAGAATTTGGTAAAGTATTACAACCCTATTGAGATGCAAGTGGTATTGCAACAAAAGCAACGTAAAGTCAAGAAGGTGGATCACTAACATATTTCACAAAAAGTTAGATAATGGAAGGAAGGGATCTTTAGAGTTGACAAGAAAATTTATCATTCAAGCATTGAAAAAGTGAAAACATTTTTAGTTGCCTCAGAAGTTTGTGTTGTATGCAAATCATCAATCATTATGGTACTCAAACCACCAAGGTAAGTTGAACCAAAGACATAAAGTGGGTTGAATTTATCCAAGCCTATTGTTTAAAATAGAAGAATAGGATTGGAAAGTGAAACAAAGTCACAAATGCATTGGGTAGGAAAGAGTATTAACTAACCTAAATAAGGTCCATGTAGTTGGATTTAAAGAGATGTTGTGTTTGTAAGAATACACATAATACCACCTTCCTAATTTTTCATAGAATCACATTGCAACAAATTAGGGTTAGGGTTTCATCTTACAAAGTAAATATTTCTATAAATTAAGTGATTCTAGATTTGAACCCTGCAAGCATAACATAAGCAATATATATATAAGAAACGTGATAGGTCTCCTTGAAGCCACTTCTACACTAAGCAAAGAGCAGACGTCTGCCAGAGCTATCTTGGCTACTCTAGTGGGTTGCTTGTACTTGTTTTTCCTATCAATGTCTCATCCTCCTAGAGACAAGTGCCATCATTGTGCAGTTGTAAGGAGGTTGTAAGGGGTTTCTTCATTCTTCTATTTATGTGTCATCTTGTCCCTAGAAGCCAACTATATGATCAACTCTAGGGTGGCCAACTCAAATAACCCTCCTCTTATACCCCAGGCCCTTCCCACAAGATGGATTTCAAACAGTCAAGCATATGTTATTTTCTATCATATGAAACATACACTTAAGCATCATCTATTATGCATAAGCAAGGTGTATAGCATTATCTCTTATGCATAAGCAACATGTATATTTACCACAATCGATTGTGTGAAGGAAAATGTTGCCAAAGGCATATTGGAAATAATATTGGACTGCAGTATTATGCCTGATTTGAAGATTGATGCATTGCTTCTAGGCTTCTATGAGTGGATCTTAGAATTGTTTGTTCTTATGATGAGTACTTCGATCTTTCGTGTTGATCTTCCTTGATGAATGGTATTGACTAGGCTGATTTTTTCTGGTCTGCTAAAATGTCTCTCTTGCTGATTGTACTTGAGGAAATCCATTAATGAACAACTAAAAATTCAATCTACAATTCCATAATTTTCTTTTGTCATGATTATTTCTCCTTTGATCTGTTGAATGTCTTCCTTTGTGTGATTTTGCTTGTGTTTTCTTCCTTGTCATGATGTCATGTACCAAATTTTATTGTGATAATTAAATTTAATTTATTAATTAATTGATCCCGGAATTTACATTATATAATAAAAAGGATCTTTAATTAATTAGTTTAATTGATAAATATGGGCCCAAATTAATAAAATAGAAATATATGTACTTGGTGTTCCAATTGATTTATGTATATCTCGAGCCCATCTTTTATTTTGGTCAAAGGTGTTTGTTGTCGTGCTTGCACTTGTTGTGCACCTCCAAAGTTTTCCTCCAACAAGCTATTTATGATCAATGGGTATGATGTTTTTGGTATGCAACTTGAGATATTTTATTGTATTGTGAATTCCAATTGGTATTCTACTTAGTTTCGCCATTTCAAAAGTGGAAGACCTTCCCTATTTGGCTATCTCAATTTCAGTAGGATTCAACCCTCACACTATTCCACTTTGCTTGTTTGGCATCGGATCTAGCAACTCTGAAGTGCTTTCATTATTGTAACTAAGCTCTGAATATATGAATATTATTTGATTGGCAATCATTTCCTGTTTGATGTGTATTATCATTATATAATACTTCAGAAGAGTACATATTTAACATGGGATCATTGGCAAAGAACAACAGTACCACTACACAACACCATCACATACACCATACCTAAGGAAGAATTAGCATGCCAAGTCATAATTGTTCAAAAGGCATTTGTACACTAGGAAATACCACCATATAGTCAAATCCCAACTCACACCGACCCCCTTACATTCACTCCCCCCCTCATCATACAACTTGCAACTATGTCTATCAACTCACCATGCATCCCTGTTCATTTTGTACAACCATATATGTTTCATCACACACCCAATCTGCTCACTGTACATCTCTCCTCATTTTGTACAGCCAAATCTATACCACCGCATGCCCAATCTGCTCATCGTATGCCCACTATATCGTACTGTCATCCCTCCAGCATCCTATATGGCCATTCTAGTAGCATTTCCCTCGAGTACTTTCCCTCAAGCACTGACCTTGGGTGTTGCCCTCGGGTTCTTTCCCTCAGGCACTACCCTCGAGTACTTTCACTAAAGTGTTGCCCTCGAATTCCCCTCAAGTACTTTCCCTCAATTGTTGCCCTTGGGTACCTTTCGTCGAGTGTTGCCCCTGACTATTGTGTTAGAAGTAATAGTTCACCAATATAACTTGAAGGGGGGGAAGGGGGTGTGGGTGAATCAGTTATATATCAAACTTAAACAATTCTTACTTTATCAACCAAAGTAAACAGCAATCATAAAGAAATACGCATACAAACATACACCAAAGATGTTGACTAGGGAAACCCTTGATCAGAGGGAAAAGCCCGGTGGGAATGATGCCCACAGAATAATGTACTAATCTGAATATTCCTTGTTAGAGGATAGACCCTGTTAGGAGTCTATTACAATGCTTAGTACAAAGAGTCCCTATTAGGAGACTTTGAATCCCTGTCAAGAGTTGAAGAATGCAGTTGAACCCACTGTCCAAACAGCTTCAAGATCAGATCAACAAACCCACTATCTAATTGATCTCGGTACTATTCCTTTTAGAACAGTAGATGTAGAACAATCTCTTTTCTCTTCCTTTTGTCCAGTACGTCGGACTCCTTCACCTTCAAACCATGCAAACAGATCTGGAACTCATTAGTAACCCTTAAGGTCACTTACACACATTAGCAGATTACTCTGCTCTTCTCCTTCACAATTTGCAAGTCTTCTCTGCTTCTCGATCACAATGATGGTCACTAGAACTTAGAAAACATCTTTCCTTTATACCATACTCAATTATTAATCTTTTGAGTCGGCTCCATACACTTAACATTCATTTGAGTCAGCTCCATATTTAATTAATGTTGTTGGCTCACAGTTGCTTCCAAACTTTCACACGTGCAACTTCCATACCTGCGCACTTGCTGACGTCATCAGTTGTCAATGTACTCCCTCCAATTAACTGCGCAACCCTTCATTCCAAGCACAATATGTTATATTGATCATACAACAAAAATTGTTTCCTCAATACTCTGTTTTCCTACGGTTCTTAGTAAATCATCAATATCTTCCGTACGCTGTCGATTCAAGTTCTGCACACTTGATCACATGTCAAATACATGCTGTAGTATATGATGTTAACTGCGCATGGGCAGATACGCAATGTGATGTCCTCAATACATAAGTCCTAGTCTGCTGCTCTGTCAGTCTTACTATGTTGTCATCAATGACAAACAAAGTCATAACATTGTCTTGAGATGTTTTCTCATCGCATCAACATTCATGCTAACAATCTCCCCCTTTGGCATTGACGGCAACATAGATGAAAAACATCTAGTTCCAAGAATACCAATAAGTTTTCTTTATCAATCAAAGCTTGCTTCATGTAAGTCCTTCAACACTACTCCCCCATAGTGCAAGTTCTTTCTAATGTGTTTCATATCACGCTCTCTCATTCTAATGTTTTTCATATCACTCTCTCCCCCATTGACATCAATGTCAAAGGTAGCACATATAACAACCTATTAGCACAACCACAAGCCGGTCTGTTGCTTTACAATATTTACATATAACTAAATAACTGAATTACCTATTACCAAGAGTCCTTAACTGACTCTGCTCATCACAAATACTCCCCCATTGAGGAAGCATCAGCATTCAGTCCAGTCTAACAATGGTGATGTGTACCCTAGACTGATGCACTTTTGCATCTTCTATTCTGAGCTAGGTAGGGGCATAACCCCAAGCATACCTCTTAGGTATTCAAATGTGTCCTTTGGTAAGGCTTTTGTGAAAATGTCTGCAATTTGTTCCTTAGTTCTGATGTATTCCAATGTGATTTCTTTCTCTGCAACTTTTTCTTTCAGCACATGATATTTTATAGCAATGTGCTTAGTCTTAGAATGCAAAATAGGATTCTTAGACATGTTGACTGTACTTGTGTTATCACAGTAAATGATAACAGGTTCTATGAATGTGATTCCAATATCCTTCATCATCTACTTCATCCATATGACTTGATTACAGTTATTTGCTACTACAACATAGTCTGCCTCTACAGTACTTTGTGAGGTACAATCTTGCTTCTTGCTAAGCCAAGAAACTAATCTTCCTCCAAGAAAAAATGCTCCTCTACTAGTGCTTTTACTGTCATCCCTGTTTCCTGCCCAATCAGCATCTGTATAGGTACAGAGAGTAAAGTTATTATTTCTGTCATACCAAATACCATACTTTCAGATATCTAAATATTCTTTTTACTACTACATAGTGATATTCCTTAGGATCAGCTTGAAATCTTGCCACAATTCCAACTGCATTGGCAATATTTGATTTGTTATGAGTCGGATACTACAATCCTCCAATTATAGATCTGTACTTCTTTTGTTCAACAGTAGGCATCTCATCTTTGCTAGATAATTTATGACCAGTTACCATAGGAGTTCCAACAAGTTTACAACTTTCTAAACCAAATCTTTTCAGTAAATCCTTTAAATACTTGGTTTGAGAAATAAAGATACCTTCTTTGTTCCGAACAATCTACAATCCCAAGAAAAATTTCATTTCACCTATCATGCTCATTTCAAACTCATTCTTCGTGTCTTCTGAGAATTTGTTACTGCCTTCATCATTTCCACCAAAAATGATGTCATCAACAAATACAATAATTATCAGCAAACCATCTTCTATTGTCTTTAAGTACAAGTTACAATCTGTTGTTCCTTTAGCAAATCCAAGCTTTGTTAAGTATTTGTCCAATCTTGCATACCAGGTTCTTGGTGCTTGTTTTAATCCATACAATACTTTCTTTAGTCTGCAAACCATGTCCTTTTCTTCTGTTAAAGGAAAACCCTCTGGTTGCTCAATGTAAACTTCTTCTTTAAGTTCTCCGTTTAAGAATGCTAACTTAACATCCATCTGATATACCTTAAAATTCTTGTTTGCTACATATGCTAGGAACATTCTGACTGCTTCCATTCTTGCTACAGGTGCATATGTTTCTTCATAATCAATTCCTTCTTGCTGAGAATAACCTTTGCATACAAATCTTGCTTTGTTTCTTATCACTTCTTGTTCATTCATTTTATTTCTGAATAACTCATTTCGTGCCAATCACATTTTTGTCCTTTGGTCTAGGAACCAATTCCCATGTGTCATTCTTGATTATCTGTTGGAGTTCTCCTCCATTGCTTTTATCCAGTGATCATCTTTGATTGCTTCATCTACGCTTCTTGGTTCTACTTGAGATATTAGACATAGTTCTTCATTAATTGTGCTCCTTGTCATCACTCTTTTTTCTTTACTCCCTATTATCTGATCTACAAGATGATTTCTTATCAACTTCTTATTTGGGGTGGGAGTTTCTGCTTCAATTCTTATTTCAGGTACTACGCTCAATTCTTCTCTCACATCTTCAATTTGCACATTACTCTGCAAGTCATTCTTAGTCTTGAAAAGTAACTCATTACTTTTGTTAGCCTTTCCAGAGTAATCATCTCCATCAGAGTTATAGTCCATTATCTTTTCCTTGATACCAAACTTTTCATCAACTTTAACATTTGTGCACTCTACTATAGTTTTTGTTCTATAGTTGAAACATTTGTAAGCTTTACTTTTCAATGAATAACCAAGAAACATACCTATTGCTCCTTGGATCAAATTTACCAATATCATCATCTCTTCTAATGTAACATTTGCTTCCAAATATCCTGAAGCACTTGACTGATGGTGAGTGACCAAACCATAATTAATAGGGAGTTTTGTCCATACCTTTCCTAATCTGCACTCTGTTCAATGTGTATACTGTTGTACTGACTGCTTCTCTCCAAAAGGTCTTTGGTACATCATTCTCAAATAACATAGCTCTTGTTGCTTCAGCAATTGATTTGTTTCTTCTTTCAACAAACCCATTCTGCACAGGTGTATGGGGTGAGTATAGTTGTCTCCTGATGCCATGTTCTTCACAATAGATATTGAATTCTCTAAAGATGAATTCTCCTCCTCTGTCTAATCTTAAGCTTTTGATCTCAACTCTAGATTCATTTTCAACCTTGTTCTTAAATATCTTGAATTTCTCAAATGCTTCTGATTTTACTTTAAGAAAGGCTACCCACATCATTTTAGTAAAATCATCAACAAAAATCATAAAGTACCTTTCTCCATAGAATCCTTTTGTTTTTACAGGACCACTCATATCTGTATGTACCAATTCCAGCTTTTGTGTAGTACAAAACTGCTTGCTAGGAAATGAGACTCTTTTCTGCTTAGCCAAGTTGCATTCCTTACAAATAGTGTCAGTGGGCTTAGATGTTTTGGGCAAATCTCTCACAGCGAGTGTGCTACTGGCCTTCACAATGTTATCAAAGTTAATGTGACAAAATCTTTTGTGCCATAACCAACTGTTGTCAATCTTTGCTACCAAGCATGTTATTTTAGTGGAGTTTAACTAAAATACATTGCCTCTGGTTTTTGTGCCAATACTAAGTAGTTTTCCTTCCTTGTTCTTGATAATGTATGTATCATTACAAAATTGCAATAGATAGCCTTTGTCCATAAGCTGTCCAACACTCAAGTTATGCTTAAGTCCATCAACAAAATAAACATCATCAGTATATGTTTTACCATCAAGTGTTATAGATACAATTCCTGTAATATGACAGGCTGCATTATTCGCTACTCTGACAATTCCTCCATCATGACTTCTAAATTTGACAAACTTGCTCATATCACCAATCATGTGATGTGAACAACCACTATCAATGATCCAATCTTTCTTTTCAACTTGTGAAATTAGCGCACTTTCTTCTCTAATTTCTTTGTTAAGATCATCCTATTTTATAGCTACAAATCCTAATTCATCTTTACTTTTTCTTTGATCAAATTCTTCTTCATTAGCATATAAACAATTTCTAGATCTTCTATATTTAAATCTACCCTTAAACTTCCTTTCTCTTTTAAGACACTTAGATGCATAATGACCTTATTCATTACAAGTCCAACATTTAAAGATATTCTTACCATCCTTTTCTTTTTCCACAAGAAGAGCCACTCCTTGGATCTTTTCTTCAATGGATTTGCTGCTGCTAGCAATGTCTTGCTGTGTTTTTGTGTTCCTTGCTAAACCAAGTTTGATGTTTAATGCACTGAATGCTGTCTCAACTTTTGTCAATTCTCCAGACTGTTTCAAATCAAACTCTACAGATTCCAATCTACCAAGCAATGTCTCTTTGGTGAAAATAGTTGTGCAAGGTATCATTAGTTGAATCATTTGTGGTGCTGACTTGAAAGGTGGTGTCAGACTTTTCAAGATCTTCCATATCACTTCATCATCAGATTTCTTTCCATCAAGAGATGTGATTCCTGCAACAATCTCAGATATTCTTCCAACATAACTTCTCACAGATTCATCTTCCATCATTCTAGCATCTTGAAATGCACAATACAAATTTTGCAATCTAACTCCGTTTGTATGTGTATCACCTTCATAATTAGCTTCTAAAGTTTTCCAAATTTCATGAGATGTTTTAAGTAGTTTTACCTAACTATACTCACTTTCAGGTAATGTTGATAGTATTGCTTCTCTTGCCCTTATGTTACACATAAACGCTTCTCTTTGTTCTTTGGTGCAGGTTTCAAGATTATCTTCTTCTGCGATGTTTTTGTATGTCTTGGTCACAAGCCAATATCTTGGTCCCATGCACAAGAGATGACTCTTCATTTTATCCTTCCAACTATCGTAGTTTGTGCCATCAAATCTAGGACTTTCCTTTCTGAACATATTTGCCATAGATCTCCCAAAGTTGTTAGACTTCCTTTCAAGGACCTGATGCTCTAAAACCAATTGTTAGAAGTAATAGTTCACCAATATGACTGGGGGGGTGGGGTGGGGGGTGAATCAATTATCTATCAAACTTAAACAATTCTTACTTTATCAACCAAAGTAAACAGCAATCATAAAGAAATGTGCATACACACATACACCAGATATGTCAACTATGGCAACCCTTAATCAGAGGGAAAACTCCGGTGGGAATGATACCCGCAGAATAATGTACTCATCTGAATATTCCTTGTTAGAGGATAGACCCTGTTAGGAATCTGTTACAATGCTTAGTACAAAGAGTCCCTGTTAATAGACTTTGAATCCCTGTTAGGAGATTCCTACCCTGTCAGGAGTTGAAGAAGACAGCTGAACACACTGACCAAACAGCTTCAGGATCAGATCAACGAACCCATTGTCCAATTGATCTCGGTACTATTCCTTTTAGAACAGTAGATGTACAACAATCTCTTTTCTCTTCCTCTATCCAGTATGTCAGACTCCTTCACCTTCAGACCATGCAAATAGATTTGGAACTCATTAGTAACCCTTAAGGTCACTTACACACATTAGCAAATTACTCTACTCTTCTACTTCACAATTCGCAAGTCTTCTCTGCTTCTCAATCACTATGATGGTCACTCGAACTTGGAAAACATCTTTCCTTTATACCATACTCAATTATTAATCTTTTGAGTTGGCTCCATATTTAATTAAACGAAATACATATTTAATTAATGTTGTCGGCTCACAGTTCCTTCCAAACTTTCAAATGTGCGACTTTCGTACCTGCACACTTGCTGACATCATCAATTGTCAATGTACTCCCTCCAATTAACTACGCAACCCTTCATTCCAAGCACAATATGTTGTATTGATCATACAACATAAATTGTTTCCTCAATACTCTATTTTCCTGCGATTCTTAGTAAATCATCAATATCTTTCGTACGATGTCGATTCAAGTTCTCCGCACTTGACCACATGTCCAATACATGTTGTAGTATATGATGTTAACTACGCATGCGCAGATACACAATGTGATGTTCTCCATACATAAGTCTTAGTTTTCTGCTCTATCAATCTTATTATGTTGTCATCAATGACAAACAAAGTCATAACACTGTCTTGTGATGTTTTCTCATACCCTCAACATTCTTGCTAACATTTTGCTCTCAAATGTTGCCCTCGGGTACTTTCCCTTGGGTATTTTCCCTCAAGTGTTTCCTTTAGGTACCTTCCCTCGATTGTTGCTCTCAGGTGTTGCCCTCGGGTAATTTTCCTCAAGCATTGCCCTTGGGTGTTGCTCTCTGGTGCTTTCCCTCGGGCGTTGCCCTCGTCGTTTCCTATGGGTGTTTTCCCTCAAGAAAACTTGGGTGTACCATTTGGAACATTAAAATGGTATCAGAGCAAGTGATCTTGCCAGCCTGTTGAGATGATTAAGAGATTTCAAGGTTTGGTTCACACAATGGCGCCCAACAATGATAGATAGTGGTGGGTGAAGGCACTACAAAAGATTGGCAAAGAACTTAGCAAGGGTGTTGATCTTCCATTAGATATATTGAAGTATGTCTATCTAAGGTGGACCAATTACCTTCAAGATTTATACAGAGGATCCTTACTTTGATTAAGAATGCCTTAACTCAACCCAAGCTTTTGA
Source organism: Cupressus sempervirens (assembly GCA_028749045.1). Classification (NCBI taxonomy): domain Eukaryota; kingdom Viridiplantae; phylum Streptophyta; class Pinopsida; order Cupressales; family Cupressaceae; genus Cupressus; species Cupressus sempervirens. The sequence goes on along the minus strand of CM053786.1, from coordinate 531,387,314 downwards.
GAGACCATGACAAGGAAATAAAGTTGGCAGTTGCAGCATGTCTTAGTGAGATCTTGAGAATTTCAGCTCTTAGAGCATCGTATGATGATAACACCGTGATTGAGATATTGCATTTGATTGTTGACAGCTTTCAAAGCCTTGATGACTTCAATGGTGATCCATTTTTAAAGTGATTTACAATATTGGAGAACTGTGCAAATATCAAAGTCGGTAACCTCCTCTTAAATCTAGAGTTGCAAGACTTGATCCATGATATGATTCATCACTTCTTGATCGCAATCAAGAATTGTCATGATACTAGGTTTTAGTCGCTATGGAGAGGTTTATGATTTTGTGCATGGAGAGATGAAATTTCCTAACCTATAATATCAATGTTATGGATTGTTCATGATATAGAATGTGTCCCTTCTTTGGCAACATGTCGATTGGTCAGTAAGTATTCAAGCATTGTGAAGAAAAACTAAATCACATTTGCACAACTGGGAGAAAATGGATGACAATGATAAGGGCAATGCATCACATAAGGAGAATGAAGGTGTGATCATAGGGCTGCTCTAGGAGGATATGCAAGAATCTACTGCTACCCCTACATGTGAAAACACCTAAAAAATGACGAGGTTGCTTGCACAGACCTTGCAGCAACATGGACAGATCAAGGTAACATAAGCTCTACCACTACTCTGTTTCATGAGCCAGGCCTATAGTTTGTTGAGTATGGAGACATTTCTTACGTGCAACAAGTTAGGTCTGTCACTAAGGCTATGTCCGTCGCCCAAACTATGTCATTGAGGCTATGTCTGTCATTGTGGCTATGCCACAATAATAGTTGTTTGTCATGTGTTATCATGTTAGTGGGGTATTCTCCTATAGAAAGTAATGTAGCAACAGTATGGAATTCTTCCAATGCTCGAGTAATTCAAAACAAATGGGTGTAAGCTAAGTCTTCCCAAGCTTCCTTCATTTCTTGTCCTATGCTAATGCAAGATAGATATTCTAGACCTTGATTACTTCGCCATTGTCTCACTATTATGTTAACATTACTCTTTGAAAAGTAGCAAACATATGTAGATTCTCCCTTGGATTAATAGTTTATTCTATAAAAACTACAAAGGTTCATGGTCTATGTAGAATGAGAATAGTGTAGAAAGGAGTTAGTGGTCAAATTAATGTAGTGACTAGACCATAGCCAAGGCCTCTCTTTAAGTGGTGGTATAATTTTATTCTACTCATGAAAACTTCTAACAAGCAAAACCAATGGGATGATCTTTGTTATCACAAGGTTAGGCGAGGGTTGCTTCAATATCTATACCAAAAGCATCTAGATCTAGAAATATGAGGATAGGGGCAATATGATGATAGGGGCATCTTCTAAATTTTGTTTCATGGTATCAAATATTGTTGCCATTGAATATAGTCCAAGTAATTATTGTATTAGTTTTCTTCTTTAAATATTACTCTAGAGGGGCTCCTAGAGTGGCAAAGACCTTTGATAAACCTCCTCTAATAGCTTGTGTATCCTAAAATGCTTTGACCACTAGTGTTGTCTTAGGGGTTGGTCAATAGTGTCATGATCAGGGCAAATTTCATAGGGTCCATAAGCCCTTTACAAATTATATGACGTAGAAGTGTATCAAAGGGTATCTAAAATATGCATTTTTTGATGTTAAAGAGTAATTTTCCACATTTCTGCACTTTTCTAACATTGTTAGGAGAGATTGAATGTGGTTCTCTTAGATAATCCACAAATTGTCTAGTCATCATAACATATTACGAAGTAATTAGTGCAATACTTGCTTATTATTAATAAAGACCAAGAGGTGTATATATACAAAAGAATGGAACAATGTTTCCTTAGGAAACGATCATAAAGAATAGAAACATTCTATTCTCTAAACAAAAAACTAAATATTAGAAACATTCTAATATTTTCAGAAGATTACAATAGATAACCATTAGATACTAAACAAATATAATAGAAACTATCTATTATCGTAATACCCTCCCTTAATGGTTAATCTATCCAGAGCACAAAGCTGTCAAAAAGCGTAAAAGGCAAACTCTATCTACTTGGAGTGCTCTACAATGTTTGTTGTGGGTTGGGAACCAGATTGCTTAGATAGGGCAGCTAAGCGCTTCCGACATTCAACCTTCATATGCCTAATAAACTTGTGGCAATAGTTGCATCTAATGTTCTTTTTCTGAGAGCCTTCTAAATCTGGAGCAAAGGATTTCTGCTGAGAAGACTATTAAGACTTGCATGTATCGTTATGAAAGAATTTGGCAACAAGGGCTTGCTCTGTGGAGTTGGAACTACTATCGAATTGTTGTTTCCACCGATCTTGCTGAAGCAAAAGTGTGCAAAGATCAATAAACTTCAGATCAACACCAGAAGATGTGATGTTGAGAGTCTCGATAAAATGCTTGTAGAGGACTTTGGTAGACTCCAGAGAGTGATAACCACAATGTCCTCTTCCTCCATCTTGCAACTAGTGGCAAACAACTGATCACAGATTTCCTGAATCCTATTCAGGTGAGCCTAGAGCAAGGTTCGCTCATACATGAAATAGAAAACAGAGTATTCTTCAAGAAGAAAGCTCTACTTTGGTCAGAAGTCTCATGAAAACTTTTGATATGTGCCCATATCTCGACAGTTGTCTTGTCAGATGGAATTTGAGAGAGTTGATCATCAGCCATGGATAATTTCAAAAGCATCAATGCCTATCATTTATTTAGATCCCATGAACCCTGATCAATGCCAAGGATAGTCGGACATTGTGCAACACCCAGAACTATCTAATCGGTATTCTGATATTAAAAAATTGCTATGATCCGTTGTTTCCAAGTGCCATAATTTCGACCATTAAACTTTGAATTGCTCTCGAGTAGAATATTAGTCGATAATGCCATTGCACATTTTTCAATGAAAAGCATGAAAATTTATGAAGGCGGGTTCTTCGAAGCAAAAACATGGAAGACCCAAAAAATTCAAAGGGCAACCCAAATGAGAACTTGAAAAACCAAAAAAGAATATGTTGTCAATTTCTAGATTCGCGGGCACAAAAATTGAGGCACACAAAAAATTTGGATGACAACCTAGTTGTGCTCTTGAAAAACCCTCCAAGAATCTACAATCAAGAAACAAAATCAAGGTAAAAAAACTAGGGTTTCGAGCGAAAAAGCAAGTTGGCTTCCATTAAGGTCAAATATGCAAAAAAAATGATAGATTTGGATAGAACTGGCCGATTTTAGTTGTAGAATAGGGGCATTTTGTTGAGACGGCAGAGGCAATGAAGGGTTGTGACAAAAACAAAAGATAATTCACCCTAAAAATGTGCGTATGTTGGTCGCGCATTTGCTAGAAAACGACCTCAAAAAATGGCAAGTGTAACAAAGGAAAAATTCTAGGATGAGATGCGATTTGGAGCAAAAAACCAAACGCGTTTCAAATGCAATTTGAGCCAAAAAACAGATGTGTTTCAAACATGATTTGGAGCCAAATAACATACGCATTTCAGATGCGATTTAGAGCCAAAAACCATATGCATTTTAACATTCAAATTTCTCAAGGTAGAAACCCTAGGCAAGTTGTAGAGAAAGAGACTGAAATAATTTCGAAAAATTTCAACAAATAATTTCAAAAGAAATTATAAATTTGTCAAAAAAAATTTAAGTATTAGCTCTGATACCATATTACGAAGTAATTGGTAAAATACTTGCTTATTATTAACAGAGACTAAGAGGTTTATATATACAAAAGAATGGAACAATGTTTCCTTAGGAAACGATTGTAAAGAATAGTAACATTCTATTCTAGAAACAGAAAATTATATATTAGAAACATTCTAATATTTACAGAAGATTACAATAGATAACCATTAGATACTAAACAAAGATAATAGGAACTATCTATTATCGTAATATAACATACCTCTAGAAAGTTATGTATAATATCCTTGAATGTGTTTACCATAATCATACTAAATATTGAAAAAGCATTTTTCAGGCCAAAGGGTATAGTTGTATACATAAAATATATCCATTCAATTGCAAATGTTGTTTCTAGTTGATCTTCCTTGATTCAAACATGATGGTTTCTAGAGAGACCATCATTTCTTTTGTGAAATGCATACTCTATTGAGCTTCCAAAAATCTACACATACCCACATTTTGTCGGTCTTCTTCTTCTAAACCACCATAGGACTACTCCAATCAAAGGAGTCCACTGATTTTATAATACCTGTTCCTAGCATTTGTAACATCCCTTACTATAGGAACCTTATTCAATCTGCCTTAAATTTCCTTAATTAGGGTTTGGATGATGCTTTGGAATGTGTATTATCAAATTAGTATCTTAACCTTGAGCCTGCAACCATGTTAGTTTCACATAATAAATAAACATAAAATACAATAATGTATATATAGAGTTACAATTTCCATCCAAACTATTCATCGTCATTGTGGAGCACCCGTGGAAGATCATACAAGGCACCTTCAAGTCCATATAACAAGTTCAGGGGCCCAGAAATGCAACTGCCATACTGCCTCCTACTTAATTCTTCAGAGTTCAGGGGCACAAAAGCACATCTGTCATTCGATCTCCTGCTTAACCCAGATGGATCTTCAGCTACTTGCCCTCCTTGTATGTACCATAACTCCTCTCCACAACGGAATGACTAGCTGGTTGGATCTCTAAAGAAATCATTACATCCATTCTGTATTATACATGCAGATTAAGAATATGTAATTTTACAGTAGTATTATATTCTGTAATAATAATCCTACCAAGACCATATTATTAGTATGTCACACCACAATTACAAATATGGAAATTCAGGCTGCTGAGAACAAGGTTGATGTCTGAATCTGAAATTTGTTTTATTTATTTCCTTCTCTTCTGTATTGTATTTCTGATTCCTTTGATACCCTTTCTGCCTTTCATCCTATTGGACTTTATATCTTCTTGTTTCCCTCAAGAGATGTGATCTTGGAAAATGAGGGATTGGGTCTCTTCAATGCTGCCCCTTCCATTATTTTAGTTATTCTAATTAGTTCAGACACACCCCTTGAAGGATTGCTGCATAATTGTTGTTAACAGCTAAGCATCATCATTATGCCTAGACAAGGAGTATTAATCCGTGTTCCTTGTTAAACTATAATCATTGTTCTCTATTTATGATACATGGGACACTCTAAACAATGTTTAGCCACGAGTGATCGTAACTGCTGTTTTGATTGCTGCTAATTGCAGTTACTGATTCTGATCTCACACAAAGCTTTGTCCTTCGTTTTATTATAAAAAAATTGCTCTTACTAATAATCTCCTCCTCTTACAATAACAGTTACCCCATTATGAAGTGTTAGCTTCAATCTTAATCATAGCTCCTTTGACTGTTGCAGAATTTGATCTTTAGGATCCCTTGATTAAGGGAGGAGGACATTACAGTCCACATTTCCCAAGATTGTTTGTCCTTGGGCAATTTGAACTATCTCCAAAGATTGTTTGTCCAAAGATTGGTTCAGTTGCTTATAAACTGGAACTTCCTCCTTCTTCCCGCATTCATCCAGTCTTTCATGTTTCTTGTCTAAAGAAAGTTCTGGGTACCACTGTCAGAGCACAAACTACTCTCCCTGAAATGGATACGGAAGGATCCATTATCCTGGAGCCGGTGGCAATCATTGACCAGCGCACTCGCCAGCTTCGCTCTCGCTCCATCTCTGAGGTCTTGATTCAGTGGCATGGCATGCAACCAGAGGATGCTACCTGGGAACCCCTTCTTCAGATTCAACAACAATTTCCATACCTTAAGCTTTGAGGACAAAGCTTTTTTCTAAGGGAGAGGGGATGTTAGGAACCTGTGTGTTCCTTCTGTTTATTTTGTTAGAGTAGTGTTGTTGGACGCATATGCTTTGTAAGTCGTCCCGTGAGTATATTTTATTATCCCACATGCATAGGTAGTATTACTTTTCTAGATCGTACCCAGTATATAAGAATAGGTTGAGGCCCTTGATGGGCACGGACGAATTTATTGTATTGAGCTTGCTCAAAGGAGGTTACCCCCTCGAAGTGGCCTGCGATCAGTAGATTCATTCTGAGTTCTGCTATCACTTTGTATTCTGTTATTTCGAGCATTCTCACGATATTGCTATAAGGAGGTTCTTCACAGGATTAGAAGCGTGATACACATCTATATAATGTTTAATGAAGTTTTCCATTTACTTGACAAGGAATCATTGGGGTCTACTTACTACAATTATTATTGTGAAGATGAGTAGGGTAATCTAAATCTTGCAGTCATAAAGCCATTGTAACTACTCAATTTGCTCCTCCAAAAAGCTCCACTTGTTTATTGTCCTATCTTTTCTTATTAGATGTTTCTTACGATCTTTGTTATGCCTTCTTTTCTTGCTTGGATTTACTTTTGCATCATCATCGAACATTACTTCTATGTTATGTAATCGACTTCCTTTCCTGCGTTTACCATAGTATAAATTATTCTTTGCATTTTAAATGCAAATTTCAGTCTTCTTGTCATTTTTTAAAGTTTTCTTGATTACAAATGTTCCTCAGTTCCTTTTTCCTTCTTAAATATAATCCCTTTTCAAGCAATCTCCCTTTTCTTTTTAAGAAAGGAAGGGTTTTTGCCCTTTGTCCTTTGTATGAATGTTATGAGGTTGACTTTTGTCAATTGTAGGTGTGATATCAACATTTAGTGTTTTTTAAATTGCAACCTTAAGTGTTAAGGGCACTTACTAAGCCACCAATATAACCCTTTAGTCCTTGGTCAAATAAATTGCTAGCCTTCTTTGGGACACCTTAGGTACCATTACAAATAATTTTTGAAATTAAGTGACATACTCTTCACAATCTTGTTGATGTGTTTTTTGTGACACCTCTCAACAAAGAATATAATACTAAACATAATTCAAAATATAATTATCGGTAACTTATCATCAAGGGCCAAAAGAAAAATATCAGCAAATATGGGAGATTAGAATTTCTCTGGAAAAATTCAATCAGAGATGCATCTAATGAATCAGTAAATGAGTAAGTAAACCAAACAAGCTGATCTAAATATATATAAATGCAAATAGGATACAAAATTGCATCGTCAGGTGCAATATTAATGGCTCGTAGTTGTAGTTTGGAATCTATACTCTAAAGCAAACTAAAAATAGCAAATTGCCTTTGTAAAACAATAAGCAAATACAAAAGTCAATTACAATATCAAAATAGTCTACATCATCGTCTTCCCCTTCTGAATGAGTTGGACAGATGACACCATCTCTTCTTAATATAATAGTCTACAATGTTAAAATAGCTCAAATCATTACAAATATGTCACCGCTCTAGAAGGAAGTGCCACCTTTCTCCTCAAAGCCTTTTCTCCTCTCCAAATCTGCTCTTCCAAAAAAAATGACTTTTTCCCTTTTATTGGGTTGTCACAAACAAATACGTGGACGAAGGGATAAGTTTTTTATTTATTACAATAAGTTCAAAACCTACTACGCTTTCTCTATGATATGGTGGCAACTTCTCTGCAATAAGTTGACTAGATTTATCACCAAGGAAAACTTATTGCGATAAGTTCATTTACCACTAATATATCTATCATCATTTGAACTATGATACTTGGTATTCTATCCTTTCTTAGTGTTGGATATCACTCGGTGAATATGATGAGATCTTGTTGGCAATCACAAAGGGAGTTGAGCTATTATTACTCAATTTCTTGACTCAAACCTTAATTTTGACGGGAAAAAAAACGGATTAGTGTTTGGAGAAATCTAATATATTTCTAACACCTAATGGTAATGATGAATGGATGATGCTTATGTAATAGATTCCTTAAACCAAGCTTTGGTTCGCCATACAAAAACAACTACATAACTTAATGCAATCTCCGAGGTAATATAGGATTTCATATTGTAAACATTCATCCAAATACCCAATAATGGTATAATGTACATGAACATCCACAATTGAACTAGCGCTTAAGTGGATTCAGACTAACCATGCATTGCAATTTGTAATCAATAAACTACAAATCGTACGAACCAAGGAATTCACCACATCTCTTGACAAAGATAACCATTTACTCGATGAAAATCATGTATGCATTCCAACATAGCATTGGCAATATTCTTTTATCTCCTCCTACTACTCCTATTTGCTTGTTTCTATCTAATGACTGACTAACTTTACAAATGAGAAGGTCCAACCGTTTATAGACCTCTCAATTAAAACGAAGGGTCTCAATTAATTTGGAATCAAAAGCCAAGATAGTTCAATAAAAACCCTAATTAGGGTTTGCTACAACCACCACTTACAAATATTTAATGTCATCTAATGAGATGATTCCAAATTATTGAATACATATCCTTTTAAGGATGAACCAATGAGAAAATTGATCAAAATTTTCATTAAATTCATTCCACATGTTCACTTGTGAATGAGTCAAGTTGGATGAACTTGTAAATGTTGACTTGGAAGTTTTTTATTGGTTGAAGATGGGTGGGTTCCACCTTGGCTTCCAAGGTTCTCAAAGTGTTCTCATTTCTTCATCTTTATTCTAAGAACACTTCTCAATCATCATGATAAAGTCTTCGCATCTCTAACAATATATCTTAATACCTAGCATCATTCAACCTTTAATTGATTGTGATGACTTATATTCCAAATTGCTTCATCTTTAATACTCTTTCAAATGTCATCTCCTTTAAAGTATTTTAAGTTGTTTTTGTCTTGATATCTTGATGTCTTTTAATATTATCGACCTTTGTGTTAATATTGGGTTTCCTTCTTGTTGAGATCTTAGATTTCCAAAGAAAATTTGAGATTTATGTGGATCGTCGAGAAATCCAATTTCCCCGTATGAATTGAATCTTGACTACCTTATGTCATTGAAGTATCCTCTTCCTTGTTCACCTTCATTCTTTCACTGATCCTTCTTGATCAGCATCATCCATACAAGAAAATAGGAAATCCCAAATGAAGGTTATGAACTCAGAATGAAATGCAAGAGAATGACATAACAATCCTTCAAGTATCAGTATTTTGATCCTTTTGAATTGAACTTGCATTTGGATCCCTTGACTTAAATTGAGAATCCGAATTTATTCCTTGGAGCTTACAAAAATGTGGAATCAACCCCTTGTAAAGGAACTGTAATATAATTGTCTAGTTGAGGGGCGTAAATGACAACCCCCACCCCGATCCAGATAGGGGCCCTCCTCCTTCATGTATCACCTTTCAGTTCTTAGAGGTTCGGGGGTGTTGACACATCTATACTCTCTAAATGTTGCTTTTCTGGATCACTGCAAATGTAAAGGCACTATCTATATGTTATGTGTTCAAAGTGCAGACCTGAATGCATATAAATAGGAGTAGAAAAGACATGTCTCAATTTTAATCAATATTGGTTATAAGTTAATTTCATTGGACATTATTAACAATAATATATGTGTGTGTATGTCTAATTGATGATTTATCAAAAACCAGTAACCATTGGGAATCAACTCTAAATCAATTCAATCCAACTAATCCTACAGCATTAACACTCCCTCTTAGCTAGGGAGGATTGTTATAGAAACACATTATGCTCTCAAGCATATAGAGAGATATCATCTCAATATATTTAAGGATATCAACATATATCCATCCAATTAAATATAATCTGACTGATGTTTCATCAACACTCCCTCTTAGCAAGGGAGGATTTAAACAACACGACCATCTTACAAAATGGTGATCTGATTCTGAACAATCTCATCAATCTCACATTCTTGTGATATGAGTACTAGCATCAACATCAAGATACATATCAAGAAGAATCTCATTTCCTAGAAAGATGAGTTATCTGATTTCTGGTACACTTTGGGACAATATTGAATGTAGTCTAATAGATTACAACCTTGATCTCAGGGAAAACAAAGTAGTCCCGACTATAACAAGTATTACAACCTCTGGCACACTCTAGGACATCAACTTAATGTATTCTATAGTAATACGTTAGTTATCATGATCTCCGACATTTTCCGGGACAAGTTAATGAAGTCTTTCATGATACTCGATCAAGAACTCAAGGACAACAAATGTAGTATCATGATTTTTGACACATTCCGGGACAACAACTTAATGTAGTCTATCATGATACATTTGTTATCATAATATCCGACACTCCAGGACAACAAGTTAATGTAGTCAATCATGACAATTAGTCGAGCTATTGTTAAGATCATCATCTTAGAATAGCGACCTTACAAATACATCAATGAAAGATTGTTACCTTTCATGACATAATCCACATATGCAAAATAGTAACCACCATGAGCCAAGTTAGAGGGCGGAACAAGGGCTTTCACCTCAACTTCTCTCTCACAGAGAGAATGTATTACAAGGAATTTCACTTCAAACTTTTCTTTCATAGAGAACTCATGAACAAGGAATTGCACCTGGAAATTCTCTCTCTGAACAAAGATCCTAGGAATTCAAATCCTCTAGCTACTCCCTTAGAGGCTCTCTTTGTTCAAGGACACTGTAATAAACTGTCGTACTCCCTCTAAATCTAATATATCAATTTTCCAACTTTCTAGTGACAAGTTGTTACTACCTCATGATGTATACAAGGGTTGGCCCATCAAAATCATGTTGTCACACACATGGATTTTCAGACTCCCTTTGAATATTAATCTTCTAAGCTCCTATATTGCCTTCAAAAGTGTCAGACTCCCTCTTAATGTAAGAATACTCAATCTCAATCATCAAGAATATTTGAACAAAATTTCATCACAGTATGCTCCCTCTCAATGGAAGAGCCCCTTAACTTTACTTTAATTCATAATCTTGAATGTTATCACCCACAAAAATGCATCAACACCATTTCCAATGCACGATTCTTCTTTTCCTAGAAGAATAACCCTACACATCAAAGAATGGGACAATAGTATATCAAGGAAAATGGCTCTAATTTATCATATAAGTAAAAGACTACAATAAACAAGTAAATATAATACTCAAAAATAATAGATACTTATTTGCACATCAACATCCATATGCATCAAATCAGAAATTTCTTTTATATAAGCATTTGTCAAACAATGGGAATGGAACATTGATTACTATTTCCCCCCACAATGTGAAGTTCCCACTCTTATATTGTCAAACAATTTTGCACCATATTCAAGGTACAAAAATAAATATCAGCACTAAGCATCACTAGTAGGGATCATGCTTCTGAGCCTCCTCTATTAAGATTGTTTCTTTTTCTTAATTCGGGAAATGGCAACCCGCTAAAAGATCCCTATTCTTTGGTCGATTTTTTCACAAATCAGCATTGACCAATTAGTCAAAATCTCCAACATCCTAATTCAATGCATCTCAACCAGCCAATTATATGTTTGCTTTTGTAAAAGTATTTCTTTAGCAAAGTCGACTTTGATGCAAATATGGTTTAACCCTCTGACTTAGGGCATTCAGCACCACCAAATCCATTTAGCAACATATATCTTTTCACCTTCAAATACTATTTTCCCTTTAAAGTTAACTTTCATATGCCACATAAATAGATACAGAGCCCACACAAATATATTATTAGTGGCAATGTTGAAAGCATTAATCTTTCAACCATATATTTGAACTAGGCATCTAATGAATATATTTTTGAATATTTCACACAAGCTATATTAAATTCTATATGATAAAGGTGTGGATGTGCCAAAAGTGTAGAAGTTAAAATGGTGAGAATAATGTTTTCCCTACAAAATATAAACACAAGTGACTCAAGGATTCACCAATCCACACATATGTTTCTATGCCAATATCAACTAATATTCAGCCTGCAAACGCCAACATTTCAGAATGAAATTCTCAGATAGTAACCATTAGTAGCCCACGACCTCTAGAAACAATATCATATTCCTGAATCCAATTTTATGCTTCTTTTGATGTGGTCCTGATAATAAAATAATCTTGTATGCTTTCATGAGTTTTTGTAGCACCATTTTTCATACTGTATAACATCACAATTTTTATATGCATGTCGTCTTCAACCTTCTAAATGAATAGGAATATATAAATTTGCAAGTTTGTTCAACCAAAAAATGGTTACAACTGTCTTTGTTTTCAACAACATGACAAGTGGTGGTAACCAGACAAATTTAGGCACATCATTTAACCTTTATCAAACAGTCAATTAAAAAAAAATTGGGTTTAACCATGGAGGAAACTCCGTAGTTAAGCGCGCTCAAGCTGGAGTAGCGCTGAGATGGGTGAAGGTGAACTCCCGGGTAATCCGATGGTTCACCTCTATGAGCATCACCTAGATCAAATGAGTACTAAATGTTCCATTTATTCTCATGGGAGATGGATTCATGTTGAATCACTACTCATGAAACATGGGTCGATGAGTTTGACTCAAAAATCACATAGTTAAATCCTGATAGTAATATCACAATTTGACTTGTTGTGGAAATTATCTCCTACTTATCAATTGATGAGCTTAAGGGGCTTTATAATGAATGGTTCATGAGGCACAACACTTGGTGATGGTTTTGCAAATGGGGTTGCAAGCTTTGGGTTTAACCATGAAAGAAACTCCGTAGTTAAGCGCGCTCAAGCTGGAGTAGTACTAGGATGGGTGACCTCATAGGAAGTCTCGGTGCTTCACCCCTGTGAGCATCACCTAGATCCAATGAGTGCTAATGGTTCCATTTATTCTCATGAGAGATGAATTCATGTTGAATCACTACTCATGAAACATGGGTCAATGAGTTTGACTCAAAATTCACACAGTTAAATCCTGATAGCAATATCACAATTTGACTTGCTATGGAAATTATCTCCTACTTATCAATTGATGAGCGTAAGGGGCTTTCTAATGAATGGTTCATAAGGCACAACACTCGGTGAAGGTCTTGCAAATGGGCTTGCAAGGTTTGGGTTTAACCATGGAGGAAACTCTGTAGTTAAGCCCGCTCAGGCTGGAGTAGTACTGAGATGGGTGACCTCCTGGGAAGTCCTGATGTTTCACCCCTGTGCACGTCACCTAGATCCAATGAGTGCTAAGTGTTCCATTTATTCTCATGAGAGATGGATTCATGTTGAATCACTACTCATGAAACATGGGTCAATGAGTTTGACACAAAAATCACACAGTTAAATCCTGATAGCAATATCATAATACATATCATTTCTCACTTGATTCCTTTCTTCAACTCTTCAATTTACATCTGCAGTTTGGCTCTGATACCATGTTGATTTTCAGGATCACTGCAGATGTAATGGCACAATCTATATGTTATTTGTTTTCCAAGTGCAAACCTGAATACATATAAATAGGAGTAGAAGAGACCTGTCTCTATTTTAATCAATATTGATTATGGTAAGTTAATCATCAATTAGACACACACACAGATATATGTGTGTGTGTCTGTGTCTAATTAATGCTTAATCAAAATCCAATAAACATAGGGAATTAACTCTACATCAACTCGAGAACAATTCAATCCAACCGAAGCCGCAACATTAAGAATATACTTGATTGAGAAGAATACTCGTTTCCTTAAGTGGCCCGAGGCACTCATATTACATGAGTTTATTCTTTATGCAAGGCCCATAATAATCATTTGTTCATATTCATCAAGTGAGTCAACTAGATCACTTATTCGTCGAGACGCCGCCCCCCCCCCCCATTATACATATGTAGTGGTTTGTTAGATTAGGACTTATTTGTTACCCTTACAGCAAATCCACAAAATGTACTTCTTGTTGATGTTCCTTATTTGATTCTTATTATAATAGCTTCATCACTCAGCTTGGTCCAAAATTTCATTTTTTATTTCTGATTTGTCATTGAATCTAATAGATTCACCCTTGCCTCGGTCAAGTTCACTCTCCCTCTCATTATCAGATTTTGTTTAAAATTTTCTCCATACTTTAAGATTTGCTCCTTAGTTCACTCTTTAATCTAGATTTCTGCCTGAGTTGGTTTCAAAAAGATGTTGGAAAAAATTTAAATCATCTCCCATTTATAGCATTTAAAACAGTTCACTAGAGGATTAAACCCAAGGAAATTAAGGTCATCTTAGATATTCATTTTGTATATTGAACTTGACCTTCTACCCATGATCAAGGCTGACTTGCCTCTAAGCAACATCAATTGCACTTGCTGTATCAATTTTCCTTTACAAGATATTATGTTTCCCTTTGGGTGCAAATGAGACACTGGGAACTAGAAATGCATTTTTTCCTAGGGTAGAATTCCAATAACATGTTGGAAACACAGAAAAAGGTTAACCTGAAATTCTAATGTGAACCGGAAATGAAATTTTTGCAATCCCATTTCTCATCTTGAAGCTTAAACTTATCTTTTCATTAGCACAATCCCTTAAAGGGTTGATCTTTAAATGTCATTTTTCCTTGTTTTCACTATTTTAAACCTCAAATTTCCTCTTCGTTTTAAGGGTGGGTTTGAAGCATGGAGCTGGAAATTATGTTCTTGAGACCCCCTTTCACTTCTCTACTTAGAATTTCCTTCTTGGATCAAAATTTAACTTGCCTCCCCAAAATGTTTATTCATTTCCTTAAGCAAGATTCATGAGGTGAGCTGGAAATAGCATTCTACTAGAGCACATTTAGTAACTGTCATCATGTTGGGAGGAAATCCTAACTGGGGCTAGAAATGAGCCTTAAATGCAATCAAAAGTTCCTTGATGACGCTGAAAATGACGCTTAAATGCAGCAAGAATTCCTTGATGAAGCTCGAAATGGGCGAAGATCTTGTCTAAGGAATGCAAATATATAGTACTCATTGGATATCCAATTTGGAAATGTATCCATTTTGCAAGAATTACTAAGGATGTTTCCATTTTATCTAAAATTCTCAAGCATTTTCACTTTCAATTTTTTCTTCATCACTATATTTGGACTTAATCAACATGCTTGTGTCACACATTTAAAAAAGTTTTACCATTTTTCATCTCACAAATTCTCTTGATTTAGGTTTATCTAACTTGAACATTTCCACAACACATCTTGTCCTACCACAACTTGACATCCTTGAGACCTTGGGGGATTACTAATTTTAACAATATTTAGAGTTCAAATATCATTTTGCAACCTAGAATACATTCCACAACATTTTTACTTTTGCACTAAGTGAAATTTTGAAACCATCGCTCTCAGTTTCCAACTTTGGCTCACAACTTTCCTCTGTTCTCCATAACTTCTTCACTAACTGATCAAAATTTTCTTTCCGATTTGACAAGGCACTACAAGCTTCCCAATTGCTAGGAGGTTACAAGATCAAAATTACTGCCAATCTTAGCAAACCTAACAAACACCCACGAAAAACTAAGCTAAACACTAAGCCACTTAGCAAAAAAAGAGGGCTTCTCCATTTGCAATGGGATATGTGTTTACGACACAACAAATTCCTTGTTTTCTTAGTAATGTGAGTAATGAAGCCATGAAGCCACCTATCATGGGTTCCCTTCACATGGAGAGTAGCAAACTTGATGGCATTTTCTTTAGTCATGGGGCTAAGTGCAAGGTAGGCGTCCATTTTTTGAACCCAAGAACATGTCACTATCTTTCATGATCCATCAAAACTGGGGAGGGTCATCTTACTAATCCTTTATGTCTTTGTCACAATGCCCTCTTCTTTTCTTATTAGGGACAATTTTCCTTGTGGTGTCACCGTGATCCTTCAAAGGATGATTTCTCCTCATATTGGGGTCAAGTCTAGAGTATACTTCCACAATTTTATCAATATTATTTATAAATGAGGTCCTCCACTTCCATGTATTCTTCCTTAGGTCAAGAGGAAGGCCTTCTTAACCTAGGGTTTGATGTCATTGGGAAATGATATTATTATTCTTAGGATGTTTGGAGTTAGTATCCCTCCAGTTGGGTTGGTTAGGTCAAGAGTTACTACTCAATTTGAATGGCTTGGAGGAGAAGTTGGGGGGTTATTTCATTTCTCTCATTGTGCTCCATGAGGGTTTGCTTCATTAAGATTCTCAACTCATTGCTCTTGCTCATGATGTTGCTTTGCTTAGGATTCTTTGTGGGAACAAGCTTTCTCTTCTAAAGCTCTTTGGGCCCTTTGGCTAGTTTTCATCAAATACATCTCACAGGGTAGAAAGATAGTTGCTCTAAATTCTGATTGTAATGTCTCCTATGGGAACCTTAATACACCATAAATTTCCCTAATTAGGGTGTTTCGATGATGCTTGGAAACATGTATAATCAAATTAGTACCTTAACCTTGATCGTACAACCACATTAGTATCACAAAATAAATAAACATAAAGTTCAATAATCTACATATAGGTTTAAAATTTTCAGATATCAATAGATGCCTTCAATGTTCCATCCAATCCATTCATCACCATTACAAAGCACTTGTGGGAGATCATACATGACACCTTTGAGCCCATATAAAAAATTCAAGGACCTAGAAGTACAACCGTCATACTAACTATTGCCCAATTCTTCAAAGTTTTTAGGTGCACAAAAGCACATCCGTCATCAACCTCTTGCTTAATGCAAATGGATCTTTAGCTGCTTGCCCTCCTTGTATGTACCATAACTCCCTTTCACAATGGAATGGCTAGTTGGTTGGAATTACATCTATCCTCTATTATATATACATGCAGATTAAGAATATGTAATTTTACAGTAATATTATATTCTAATAATGATTCTAGGAAATACCATATTATAGTATTTTCCAAGAGAAACAATGTAGTTCTCATAAATGTGCAGGCTTATGACTAATGGGAAGAAAAATATTATCCAATATAATATTTTTCCAAAATTCTCCAAGAGAAACAATAACCAAGCATGTTGAAAATGAGCCTTACAATGCTATTTAATAGTACATCGATGTGACTCCTTGTTTTTTGTTATTCCTTTTCTTGGTCCCTTTATTATCCCCCTTTAAATTAAAATGACTTTATTGTTTATTCACTAAGCTCCATTAAAGTCATTTTTTATACTTCATTAAATAATTAAATTGAGTTGTCATTTAATTCGATATAATTTGACAACTTCAAATTTAACTATTTAATTAACTTCTAATGTCCTAAAGGGAAACATTACAGTCCTCCCTTCCCAGAGATTGCTTGCTCTCAAGCAATTCGCATCTATATGTTAAAACCAAATGCCTCAGTCTTATATCAACTTCAAGAATGTTGCTCCTCCATCCACTGCACTACAATAATATAAATAACACCATACCCAAAATTGTGAAGTCACTAATCAAAACCCCACTAATGTAATGCACAAAACATCCCAATGTTAGGATCCCATATTATCATGTTGTTGTAACAGTCAAATATGAGGTCATAGTAGTACCCCACGGAGTTATCAACATTGAACAACTCTTGAACTGCAAATAATCTCGTGTAACTACATAACACCCATCACAAGCATACAATAAAATGTATCACCCCATCCTAAGCTACTAATGTAAAAATCAAACTTCTCATGGGCTAGGGTCAACACCAACAGTGTAGAGGAGCTAGTACAATGGTAGTCAGTCTGAAATACCATTGGATAAATAGGAATCACAAGGAAGTAGCTAAAAATACATCTGCCATTCTCAAATCATATCTACCATCAATCTTAAACCAAGAACTAGTCATATTTTGAACAGCATAATCCATCCAACTCATGTAGATCAAATTTCAATGCCTATGTAAGTTGATCAAAAAGTGGGTAGTAGTAATAACTTTAAATATTGATCCAATGCTCCAATCTAGTGTCCAAAACTCATCACTAAAAATTGTACCTAAGTCTCAAATCCTAAAATCAATTACATTCTCATCACTGCAATCAGAAAGAACTCTCATCCAACTCAAAGAGTGGATTATCAATTGTCCAATCAGCACCATCTCAAACAACGAATTATCAACAACCTAAATGTTATCCTTTACTCCCAACTCATAATGAAGTTCTTGTTGACCCAAAAACTTATTACTTAATCTTCCCAACAGCTATCCCAATCATACGTCTGATGTATGTTATCAAGTTCCGTAATCACCTCCTTGATAAATTCAGTCCTTCCTTTGGCTTCCTGCTTATTAAAATGATTGGTGACAACAATCTGGTTTTTCACTTCTTGAAGAGCCATTTGTAGATTCCCCAATATTTCATGTGCATTGTTAAGCTCCTTGTTGAGCTTATTAAACTCATCCTTCTCCTTCCATTTATCAATATATACTTCAACGATCTTTAAAATATGATCCCTATCTAAAAGCAAACACAAATAATAAAACTTCATTGATTCCAAAAACAAATCACATTCTGTGCCCTTTTGTCTCTTTTCAATTTGAGCCTTCATGTAGAGGCCTCCAATGATCTTGTATCATCATAATGTACGAAGGCTGCAACTATCATCTCATTGGCGATCCTCAATTGATTTTTCATAGTATGTCTCACAGCACCATCACTTTGGTGTGTCTTGTTTGATAATTAATTGGTCATCCAAAGCACTATCATATATAAGTGTATTGTTTCTATTAAGAACATGTGAGTCGTCCTACCTTGCAAGGGTGTTGTTAATCTCACCATAGGCCTCACACTCCATGTTTGATTGATCTACGTGCAAAGTCAAGGCTGCTTCTATGTCATCATTTTCAAACAAATTCTCATCATGTGAAGATTCATACACTTCATTGAAAAGATCTTGAGTCTCCAACATGTTCTCTCCTTGAATAAGGTCATCCTCATCAAATTGTTTGTCAAAGACAATTTCCCAATCTGGAAATTTGTATATCACCTATTTATAACATCAGTTGGATCCTTCTTCTTGCAAGCATTTAAGTTATTCTGTTGAATCAAAACTGTGAGATTACCATCTTCTTCGTCACTGGTTAAAACCTATTTGGTTGTCTTATCTTCTTTACCAACTCCACAATTGTGACCAAATGTCTAGGTATCCTAACATGTAAAACAAATCTGCTCCCTTCGCATTTGGTTCTTATGTTTTCTGGAAGACACTGCAACCTGTAAGTACATTGATATTAGTCAATTTTCAGTTATGTGCTCGAGAAACCTTTCAATCTTATGTTCAATCAGTGTTTTGGAGACCCATAAGCACTAGGTGATATAGTCTATCCCTTCCTCCAAATGGCCATCGAGTCTAATTGCAACTGTTTGCAAATATTATCATCCCCATCTAAGATTAAGGACATAATGGTTTGCATACAAACCCTCACCTTGTCTAGATGATGCTTACCGATTTCAATTTAGGAAGATTAGAAACATTTAAAGAACCAACTTTTCACACTTGAGATCTAACATAATGATAAATGATCTAGTGCTTGTCATTGCTTCTAAAATCTTAGCCCCCTTACCAAACGAAGGAGCTTTGAGATAAAGTAAACCATGTGATTGTTTCTAAAATATTATCCCCCTTAACAAAAGTAAGGTCTTTGACATCATGGAACCCATGTAGACTCTCCACAATCAGCTGTAGGACCTTCTTCAGCATGTCATCATTATAGGGTGCTATAGGAGTTGTTATTCTTATGATCTCATTACATGACAAGAAGCAACTGCAAGTCTCACCTCTTTGCATGGATGTTTCAACAATCTGTGTTGGACCAAAGCAAGCATTAAGGATTGCAAAGCCCAATTTAGATTCCTCCAATCTGACGGGTCTACTTTGGACAAATATGCGTCTAATTCTTTCAACTTAAAAAGAACACCACCAGAAAACTTCAGGGATTTCAATTGTAACCCAATTACATAGAAGCAATTTCCTATTTCCTTTTCTTTCTGCAACTCCCTTAGCTTTTCATTATTAAATGTGTCATTAAATTCTTTTAGGAAGAAAACGCTATTTTGATCTGCCATTGTCTTCATCTTGTTTTCTCCAAACTGAATGTTCAAATCTGTCACAATTTAAACTTCTGTTGCACATTCACAGCAATATTAAACTTAGTTCACCACTGTAAGAACCTCTGCCCAATCTCCTTTCAATTTTTACTACAGGAGTATGTTGTTACATCTTAAGCCTCATTCTGATAGTATAGAGTTTCAGGTCTTTTATTGTTGTTTACTGTTTATAATGCTCTTATGGAATTGGCAAATGACTATCAAGAAAGAAATGACAGCAACGAAGGAAATAACTCAAAATTTCGTTGTACAATCTCACTAAAAATTTGCACTTCTCCACATACATTTTGTCAAACAAGTTGCATTCATCCATATTGACAATTTTCAAACTGTGATGCTAATGAGTTTCTGACAGTTTTCTTTCATAAAGTACCATATATACTTATGAAAGCTAAGTTGACATAAACATAATTGAAAGCTAAGTTGACATAAACATATTTTAGGAGTGTTATGTCAAACAGTATGCCTTCAACTCAGAATCAGATTGATGTATATAATATTTTGCAGAAATTGAAGAGTTTATTTCCAACCTGTCACTCAGAAAATTCTTAATCCTTATATCAGCAATATTGTTTCTTTAATCCAGATAGTTTTTAGTACATGACATCAGACTCCCCATCATTCAGAAGTTTCCTTCATTCTCTCATAGCCGTTCTGTATGCTAAATCGAGCTTCTTGTGTTGCTTCAGATGTTAGTTCTTAGAGTTCACCTTCCATTCCACTTGCAATGTATTAGGTATCAAGTCTGTTGCATCAACTAAGTCTCAGATGGTCGGCACTGCTCTAACGGCTACGACAAACCCACACTCCTTTCTGTGACCTCCTCCGAGCATCCAAAGATCAATAAACTGTGGTAGCATCCTGTAATCCCTTTCATCACCATTCTTCATTCAAAGGCTTTCCATATTGTTTTTCAAGCCTCACAAGTTTGAATGGTGCTCACCACCAGTTGTATTACAAAGCTTAATCAAAAAAATCCCAGATATTGCCGCTAACAACCATCTTCCTCACAGTAAATGTAAATTGTGAATGCTTAATGCTGCAGATAATTCCAGAAACCAATAAAGTTTTCCCAGCCATATATGTCTACAATGAGAGTTTCAATGAGCATACTCTTGACGATTCTAAGTAATCTTCAGCAAGTAACTGCTCCAGTACAGAGTACACAATTCATGCCAAGAAAAGAATGAACAAGATTTGAGAAAGGTGATTATGATAAAAACGTGGCAAGCAGCACCACTCGGAGATCAAACCCCTACTGTATATATTCAAGTGCAATGTTCTGAACTGTTATGATTTGAAAATGAGAGATCCCGAACCTGAAGTAGAAAAAACACAAGTTTCAATGGCTTTCTCAAACACAATGAAAGTATTATTGAGTGCACCTCCAAAGGGCAACAAGAATACCCAATAATTTTTTACTATCTCTGCATTTGCAATTCATTGTTCCTTTCGGAGTAAATAGGAAATTACCACCTTGGCTTCCACACAAATCCACAAGACTATTAGCAGATCTCTAAATTCCAAAAATCCTCAAACAACATAGAAGGTAAGTTTGTCAACAAGTACAGCAAGTGTTCTCACAAGTAAAGGAAAGGACCTAGGGCAATCTATTAGATGGGGTGATTCAAGAGGTTGGTGTTGAGAATGTTATCTAAATTATCACAAACAATGTAGTTGCATGTATAACTGCAGGTAGAATGCTTATGGAGAGGCATCCTACAATTTCATAGAGTCCATCTGCTACACATTTGTCTTTGTGTTGTACATTGCTTGGACTTGTCAAAGGACATAGGGAAGATTGGATGGGTGAAAAAGTGGTTGGAGATGATAAAAGTGTTACCAAATTTATGTACATCACCATATTCATGTCCTTTCTTTGAAAAGCAAGGACATGTGCAACCACAAATGACACGATTTGCTAGTCACTTCCTCACATTGCAAACCTTGGTGGCATTCCTCATCTCAAGCAAATGTTTGTGTCTGATGCTTGGAATGAGTCTTTGTTTCCCAAAAAAGTTGACGTGGAGAAGTTGTAAGTGTTGTTTTATATGAAACATTCAACAAAAATGTGGAGTTGATATGGGTAAATAAGAAACAAAAATCTATGTTGGATGGGTATGCGTACCCACTCTGAAAAATAAATCACAACCTAAAAATTTTGCTCGGTAGCAAACAATGTCGAGTGACAATTTTGCTCGGCACAAGAGGATGTCAAGTTACTCAGTACGTGAAGGAGGAGAGTGAGCTCGGCAGCAAGGGGGCAACTCAACATAGTGTATGCCGAGTGAGCTCGGCAAAATGGATGTCGAGTGAGCTTGGTCAACAAAAAGAAACCGAGTGAACTCGGTAAGGACTACATAGAGAAACCTGGTGGACTCAGTAAAGACAGCACGTCTTACACAAATCGAGTGATCTTTTAACAGACTTCTTGTCTGAACATTTCCACCATTAAAACACAGAGAGCATAACAATTAAGCTTCCACGTATGAACTTCTCAAATACAAAATACCATGCAATAAGAAATAGAGAGGAGACAACAAAATTTGCATGCCTTCTTGCTCGCTTGCTTTCTATTCAACTAGGTTAAAACTATTACAAAATCTAGGAGCATTTGGCTTCAACCAGAAAACACTAGAAACTTCAAACTGAGAAAACTAACTCAAACTTAAACTTACAGCACTAAAGGCTGCATACAATGAGCCTAGAGCAATCACTGCTTCACAGGACAAAACAATACAAACTCACAAAGAACAAGGCAATCAAGATCTGTGTTGTTGCAAACACTGTCTTCTTCCTGAATCTTCCTTCTATTCTCTGAACTCTGACTTGATTTGTTGATTGTCTTCCTTCTCTGCTCTGTGCTCTACTCTGCACTTTCCTTCTGCTCTCTAAATCTCTAGCTTTTCCAACTTATCGAATGAATCAGATTCATTCCTTTTGTCTCACTACAAAAACATTTTCCCTCTCATTTTGATTTCGAACTCACCTACCAAGTTAATGAGGGTCAAGCTAGTAGGTGGGCATTTGGCTCCAGGGGCAACCAACCAACCGCATTAAATTTCTGACACTCTCCCTTTGTCCCAAGCCAAACAAAACAAGGATCAATCTTGATCCAAATCAACTACAACAAGACTTTTTCTTAGGTGCACAAAAGTTCCAATGCCTAAAGGCTTAGTGAATATGTCTGCTAGCTGCTGCTTAGACTTACAAAATTCCATCTTGATATCTCTATTTTCCACCAACTCTTTGATGAAGTGATATTTGATCTCTATATGCTTGCTTCTCCCATGGAAGACTGGATTCTTAGACAGTGCAACTAAGGAGATGTTGTCACAAAATATTGCGGTTTCATATGGAACATGACCAATCACTATCCCATATGGAACATGTATCCAGAAGTGCTCTTCCTATCATCTAAACTTCCAGCACAATCACTATCAGTGTAACCAGCTTAAAATCATTATATACAACATAGTTTAAAAATTCGGTATCGGCAATATCTCGGCTGACCCAAAACATTTGAAAATATACAATTTCTTAAAATATTCTTAAAAATGCATACATACACACTAAATTTGTAGAACATATAATGATTTGAGATATCTATTTTACCATATATGAAGCACAGTTCATAGTTAAACAATAATTCATAATTTCATAGCAATTAAAACTTAGTAGATTAACACAGTAATAGAATCATAAACCGAAAAACAAGTATAATTGTATAACATCAAAATATAAATAAGTTCAATACATATAGCCGTCAAACTCCATGAAAGTTTGAGAGTACAACTTCTGAATACATATTAAGTTCAAGTTTCAGTATCAATGAAAGCTAAAAGTCGCAATCATAAATTGCATCTACGAGTAAAACTCAAAAAAGATCAATGTTGTTGGGTGAGTGGTGTTGAAGTAGTTGTCGTAGCAAGATCCTCAATAGGTGCCCTAGTAGGTGCCTCACACTCCATAGAAGCCTCTGATGGATGACCAAGCTCAAGTTCCACCTCACGTGCTGCCACATCTGCATCCCAGTCATCTGCCTTTATCTCAAACTCAGCTAGCTGCTCATCTGTCAATAAAGGTTCACCCACATCCACATCTGCACCCTCACCATCAGGAGGAGCAATCCAATCTGCTGAATATGGATCAATGTCATCCAAGTCTAGTGCTGCATATGAAGCTTGCCCTTTCACCTTCTTCTCGTGCAAGAGAAGGTTGTACTTCACATAGACCAAGTCATTTAGGCATTTTTGAGTCAACCTATTACGTTTCTTTGAGTGTATGTTTTTCTTGCAGCCAGAAGCACTACAAGGCTGCGATAAAATTCGAATGGCAAGCTGTCGAAGATTAGGCGTTGTGGCACCGTAATCTTCCCACCACAGATCTGCAAGGCTTAAAAAAATCATCTATGATGTGGTAAAACTTCCAATAAACTTCACGAGCAAAATAAATGGTATGATAAAAGTAAACGCATGTTCTTTTTACCTGGTTGCAAGGTGTATCTCCTACACTTGCAATCAAGGGAAGAAAATAATGGCCCCTCTTCCCCCTTGTAGCTCTGCAACTCATCAAGTATGATGTCTGAGAGGCCCGTATCAGCAACTAATCTTTGAATACATGTGACCAAGCCAATTTGAACCTTTGCATCTGCTTTAAAAGTGTTGGAGAAATAGTACTTGGGGTTCAAGAAGTAGGCAGCTGCATGATGTGTTGGTGGAGTTGTCGGTTCCACCTATGATCAATGATGTTCCATATGGGTCTATATTTGGTCTCATTTGACCTATACAAGTGTTGAATGGCCTCTTTTGCGTTGTCCATAGCCTCATATAGAAACCCCATGGGGTTTTTATCCCCATCCACAATTCGTAAAACCTTCACCAACGGCTCTGATACCTGGACATAATAAAAAATACAACATCAGCCACTGAAAATATTTCAAAATTAAATACTAAATCATCAATTAGATTTGAAAACTTACTTTGAGGGTCTCCTCCATTAGCTTTTCAAAGCTACCATCAAACACAATCCTCACAATCTTCTCTACTTTAGGCTTCTTGGCATAAGGACTCTCTAACCATTTCTTATCAAGAAACATGCGCCTGAGGTCTTACAATGTCTCTTATATGCTTTGCAAGTTTAAAAAATTAGTAGCAAAGCGTGTGACCCCTGCTCATACAAGATCCTTAACACTAGTGTGCTCTCTCATAAGACTCAAGACCCATGTATGATTGTAGATGTACTTCGCAATATTCCTTCCATCATCAACCACCTTCTCCACCCAACTCAGTTTCCCTAGATCCTCAAGAAGCAAGTCAAGACAATGGGCAGCACAAGGGCTCCAAAACAATGTGAGATGTCTCCCCATCAGAAGTCTACCGGCTGCCACATACGCAGCTGCATTATCAATCACAATCTGAATGACATTAGCCATTCCCACTTCTATTACCACCTCATCCAACATGTTACACAAATTTTCTGCATTTTTCACTTGATCAGAGGCATCAACTGATTTTAGAAATACCAACTGCCCCCCTAAAGCAACTATAAAGTTGATGAGCGTCCTATTCCTGCCATCAATCCACCCATTAGATATAATAGTGCAACCGTTATATTCCCAAACTCTTGTTTGCGCTTCCACAAGTTGATGAATGTTTCTTACTTCATTATCTAACAACGGCCTGCTCACGTCATAGGGAGTTGGGGACTTGAACCCCTTACCAAACAAAGAAATGGAAGTTACCACTTGATCCCAATATGGACTACATAAAGCATTGAAGGAAAGATCATTCCAGACCCAAAATCTCGTAATTGCCACCTTTGTCTTCTCGTGCATCTCTTTGTTCCATACAGTACTTAGTAAGCCGGGTTGAGCACTAGGAGTGTTACGTGGAACCCAAAAATCTGCTAAAGACCCACTGACACTTCCCGATCCTCGTATCCAAGGCCCAATGGAAGAACTTTCTCCACCTGTTTGTGATCCTGTAGAACTAAAAGTCCCCATTGGGACTGCCATGGCCTCGAATATCCTCTTTTTTGCTGCCTTACTTTGTGCATATTTTTGAAGGATTGTCATAGCCTCTCTTCTAGCCTCTTCTGGACACGTATCACACAGTGTAATAATATTGCATGGAATCTTTGCAAAATGATATTTCAATCGGCTTGTGCTTGAAGTCATGCATTTAAAGCATTGGATACATTGGACATCTCCTTTGCTTGCTCCTAGGATACCATGTTTCCATAAACGGTCCTTTGCTCTGCCACCACCAGTCATCCTGTTTCAATGACACATATAAGTCCATTGTACAAGAATGAAAAATCAGATATTAGATAAGTTTGAGATCAGTTTGTGCAATATAAATTATGGAAGTGCTGGACTTATTGGTCTAATTTGACCTCATCATGCCTAGCCCCGCTGCCTAAGAGGCTCTGGCCATTGATACCATTTGACAGATCGTATCCAAATTAAAAAAACAAGCAACAGCACCAAACCTGGGCATATAGTGTTTCAGCAAATTTCCCAAAGGCCATAGCATATAATATTATAACCAACAGGAATATACGGTAAACAGACTCTCATCATTGTATTCAGATCTATAGACAAAAATTAGCGAGCATAGCATTTATGTTAATTGGTGCCTTTGATCTCTAATCCATAATGATAGAAATCTAATAGGGCCATGCATTTATGCTCTGACCAACAAGTACAAAGGAGATACACTTTCGAACAAATATGATAAATAAATGAAAGGGCCTGGCAAATAACAAAAATCAGTAATAGAACTGGTAATTTAAGTTGGAAAATATATATTAATTTATAACATCAAAGAAGTTTAACATTGTAATCACCTGAATTTTAGTATGAAGCATAGCTGCGATTGGTGAAACTTGCACTTAATTTAAATCCAGCATTTGGATGAACATAATGTCCAATTATTTCCATTCTTGAATAACCCAAAAATGTTAGCTTTGTTTTTATATTTTACAGCTTGCTTCTGCACTCACTGTGTGATGGTAACACTTCAATTTATATTAAAATGTATTCAGATGGAAACAGAGAATATAAAAGCAGTGTTGTCCTTCAGTAGACTTGGATATAAGAAAATTGAAAGAATCACAGCTGCTGCTTTTGACTTTGAGTGCTAAAATGGCACATCAATGGAAGATGTCACTATTCTCAGTATTTAAATGGGAATATGGATATCAGCCAATCAATTGATGATCAATAAATAAAAAATTATTGACCTCCACGAGAATGTAGTCCTTTTACTATGTTGCAATACACAATAATGACAAGACTTTTAAAACAAAAGCTAATATGACTTACATGGACCAAAAAACACTCCTGTGGAAAATTAGTTGATGCAAAATGAATATTAATCTTATTCCTAAATTGAAGGGAAGCAAACAATTTAGCCACAATCAATTCTATCATTGTATTTACAAAATGGAATCTAGTTAATTAGATTTTCCGAAGGAATCTAATTGTTTCAAAAATTAAGGAAATTCAAGAAACTTTTGAAAAATTGCTGAATAACATATACATCTCTAATCATATGATACAATGATTATTTGGACAAATCAAAATTCATATTTGTAGTCAATACATGCATTTATTTATATTGTTTTGTAACTAATTATATAAAATTTAAATAAACTTAATTTTAACTTTAAATTCCTCTTAATGTATCCTTTGAAGTGAAAATGTTGTATACAGAAACCTGCAACAAGGATTTACTCAATACATGCTTTTTATTTAATGAAAGTTGTATTGGTTAATAAGTCTTGCAAAGAAGATTGATAGCTCAAGAAGGCTCGATAAAACTGAATTCACAAAACTTTTTATTTGTTTTTGTACCGTCTGTCAAGTGCAAACTTTAAACCACGAATGAAAAAATCGCAGTTTTGCAGAGAGAGCCCTCAGCGGCCACATGAAAATCACATGAAAAAACCCTCATCCGCCGAATGGAAACGCGAGTGGTTTTACCGCTTTTGGTGAATGGAAATCCAACCTAAACAATAAAAAACCCTAAAATGAGCAACGACTTTTCAACATCCAAATGCGACGACTTTTCAATGTGTTTTGGCTATGTTTTTTCCGTTTTTGTGTGGTATATTTATCAGAAATCGCCGCATTTTTTTGCATAAATTCATGGCTGATATATGGGCCGATATATTCGGCATCAAATGTGACCCGCGAAATATTGTGATATCGATGGTATATAGTCGTTTTTTTTTAACAATGATCTTCAATATACAAAATCCCAAATCCCTTGGTACCATTCACAATACCTTAGGATCCTCTTTCCTGCTTGCCAATGGGAATCTTTTGGTGTTTCCATAAATCTGGAAATCAAACTTACTACATGCATCATGTCAAGTCATGTTGTTGTCAAATACATTAAGCTTTCAACCATACTCTTGCATAGTGTTGGATTCACACTTTTGCTGAAATCTTCCTTGCTCAACTTCAGACCTACTAGTGTTGGTGTTGGGGCTGCCTTACTATTCAGCATTTTGAATCTCTCCAAGATTTGCCTTGCATATTTTTCATGAGAGATGAAGATGCCATCATGCATTTGTTTTACTTCTATGCCTAGAAAATACTTCAAGCGACCTAGGTCTATCATTTCAAATTGATTCTTCATGGCCCCTTTGAACTCACCAATTAGGAAATTATCATTTGTCGCGAAAATTAAATCATCTACATGCAAGACAACAATTAACACTTTACCATTTGCTGCCTTGATGTAGAGAGTGGGCTCACCATCGCTCTTGTTGAAGCCATTGCTCATCAAATATGAGTCAATCATGTTGTACCATGCCCATGGAGCTTGCTTGAGTCCATATAGGGCTCTCTTCACTTTATACACCTTGTGTTCTTCACCCGTAACTTCATAACCAAGTGGCTACTCCACATATACTTCTTTCAATACACCGTTCAAGAAGGCGGACTTCACATCCATTTGATATACCTTCCATTTGTGTTGTGCTACAATTGCTATCACAACACGCATGGTTTCCATTCTTGCAACCGGGGCATACGTCTCATCATAATCTCTATCATATTGCTGCTTGTACCCCTTGACCACTAAACATGCCTTATGCCTATCTATTTTTCCTTCAACATTGCACTTGGTCTTGTAAACCCATTTCACTCCAATTACTTGCTTCTTGGGAAGCAAAGTAGTTAAGTCCCATGTCTCATTTCTTTCCATGGCATCTATTTCTTCATCCATGGCATTACACCATTTCTCTTCATTCACAGCTTACTCAAAATAAATTGGATCACTATGAGAAAATAATGCAAAATTAACACAATCATCATAATCTTCCTCATAACTTTCTTTTTGGTATATCTCCCTTAGACTTTTAGTCTTTCTTGGCAATAGGGAGGCGAGAGTGGGATCTGCATTCTCAGTATTGTTGCTGCTACTGGTTTGCATAATTGCTTGGGGCTGTCTTGAACTAGTTGAAGTTGTCACTCAGCATGTATGGGGTTGCTTGCCTTTTTGCCTTTGTCTGCAATCCATGTTTGTTGCTCCATCTTCTTGTTGACCACAAATGTCATCTACTTCCTCATCAATAGTAAGCACTTTACTTGAAGTGCATGAAGATTCATCCACCAAGCCATCCCATGACTGATTTCAAGAAACTCCACATCTCTTGAAATGATGATCTTCTTGGTGACTGGATCATACCATCGATAAGCCTTTGATTCCGAGCTATAACCTGTGAAGATACACTTCACACTTTTGTCATCTAGCTTCTTCCTTTGTTCCTTAGGAACATGTGCATATCATACACATCCAAACACTCTCAAGTGCTCAACTATCCATCTATTCCTTGATCGTGCCTCAAGAGGAATCTTGTCACGAACTGACTTTGTAGGACAACTATTAATCAAATATACTATTGTTGCTACAGCCTCTCCCCAATATTCAGTTGGAAGCCCTTTTGCTTTCATGGTACTTCTATCCATTTCAACAATGGTCCTATTCTTTCTCTCAGCCACTCCATTCTGTTGCAGAGTATCACTAGCTATAAGCTCTTTCTTGATGTCATTCTTCCTGCAAAAATTTACAAACAAATTGGTGGTATACTCCACTCCTCTATCCAATCTATCGACTTTTACAGTGTCCACATTCCTTTTCAGCCAGGGCTTTAAATTCAACAAATTTATCAAATGCTTTAGATTCGCTTTTCAAAAAATATACCTGTGTCCTACAACTTAAATCCTCTATAAATGTCATAAAATAAGTACTCTCCCCAATAGAAGTAGTTTGCATAGGGCCTACTAAATCAGGATACACAAATTCTAATGGTGTTCTAGCCTTTCTAGAATTTCCAGAATTAAAGCTATGTTGCTTACCCAAATTGCAAGTCTCATACTTGTCATATGAATCTACCATGCTTGGCAAACCATCTACCATTCTTTTTTTGGACAACAAATTTAAACCAGCAAAGCCAAGATGTTCATACCTACGATGTCAAAGCTTGGAGGGGTCTTCAATCACGCTCCTAAGAGCTGATTGTTGATGTACTATTGTACATGCATGCTTGGGAGGTGCAACACTGACTTGAGAAGACAAACATGTCTCTATCCTCAAGGGGAACATCCGGTTCTTTGTCATTTGGACTGCTACAAGTAATTTATTACTCCCATCCTTCTCATGAATGACACACTTGTCATTTTCCATCAGCACCTTATAACCATTTTGAATGAATTGTCCAACACTCATCAAATTGTGCTTCATACCAGCGGCAATATACACATTCTGTATCTCCTCCTTCTCACCTTGCTTGGTGCGAACCATAATTGATCCTTTGCCCACTATGGGAATGATTTCATTATTTCCCATTTTAATTTCAGACTTGAAAGTCTTGTCAATGAAAGAAAATAAACTTTCATTACCACTCATGTGGTTGCTACAACTGCTGCCTAGATACCATACCTCAGGACTACCTTCTTCACCAATGTTACACATGATGAAGGTTGTGGGATTGTTTGCATTTCTCATGTTCACATCAGCCACATTTACATTCTGCTTTGACTGATCACTCTATTTCTTCCAGCATTCACTAGCCTAATGCCCATACTTATGGCAGTAGTAGCATCCAACATTGCTCTTGTTGGAGTTGTAATTCTTCTTATCTCCTCTCGAGTTGTTTTAAGAGGTGCTTGCTCCCTCCTGGTTGCTTGCTCATTCTGAGCTTTCTACACAAGCATTCCTTTGACCATTCCTTCCACGAACTCTACTTCTTGAGCCTCTCCCGAAGCCATTTCTTCCTCTCCCCCAGCCTCTTGAATTCTCTTGAGCCTTGAAAGACTACTCTTGAGAAGTTGTTGCTGATCAGTTAATCTGGTGCTCATGGGTTTGAAGAGTTCCCATCAACTCATCCATGGTCAATATGGTGAGGTCCTTTGCTTCCTCAATGGTCAGCACAAGGTTGTCATATTTTTGAGGTAGACTCCTCAATATCTTTTCAATCCTCTACACTTCATAATCTTCTCCATTTGAATTGAGCTGATTTATCAAAGTGGAGATTCATGAGCTGAACTCTGCAATAGGTTCATTGTCCTTCATTTGAAGGTTCTCAAATTCCCTTCTGATCATCTGTAGCTTCACTACTCTGACCTTATCAATCCGCTTGAAGTTCATCTCAAGGATATCCCATGCTGCCTTTGCATAATTTGCTACTGCAATCTTGGGGAAGACTATCTTTATCATTGCTGCCTCAATCACACTTAATGCCTTTGCATCCTTACTGCTTGACTCTTTCAATTGAGTCTTCAATGGGTTTGTGAGGGCAGCATACACTGTTGGGACTGTAACATCATTGAACCCATTGAAACAAACTCCCACAAATCATTAGCTACCATTATGATTTTCATCTTCTTTGCCTATGTATCATAATTTTGTCCATTAAAGGACAATGGTTGCTGCCATATCTCTCCTACATCTCCTGCCATGTCAATTTCCCAGAAAGCAAATACCCTAACTCACTGTAGATGTGGGGCCCCAAAGCTTTGATAACATGTGAAAAATAAATCACAACCCTAAAAATTTTGCTCAATAGCAGACAATGCCGAGTGGCAAGGAGATGGTGCCGAGTTACTCGAAACGTGAAGGTGCCGAGTTACTCAGAATGTGAAGGAGCCAAGTGAGCTCGGTAATAAGGGGGCAACTTGGCATAGTGCATGCCGAGTTAGCTCGGCAAAATGGATGCCAAGTGAGCCCGATCAACAAAAAGAAACCGAGTGAACTCGATAACGACTGCAGAGAGAAACTTGGTGGACTCAGTAAAGACAACATGTCTTACACAAACCGAATGATCTTTTAACAGACTTCTTGTCTGAACATTTCCACCATTAAAACACAGAGAGCATAACAATGAAGCTTCCAAGTATGAACTTCTCAAATACAAAATATGCAATAAGAAATAGAGAGGAGACAATAAAGATTCGTATGTTTGCTTGCTTGCGTGCTTGCTTGCTTGCTTTCTATTCAACTAGGTCAAGCTATTACAAAATTTGAGAGCACTCGGCTTCAACCAGAAAACACTAGATAAAACTAAACTCAAACTTAAACTTACAGCACTAAGGCTGCATACAATGAGCCTGGAGCAATCACTACTTCACAGGACTAAACAATACAAACTCACAAAGAACAAGGCAGTCAAGATCCGTGCTGTGGCAAACACTGTCTTCTTCCTGAACCTTCCTTCTATTCTCTAAACTCTAACTTGATCTACTAATCGTCTTCATTCTCTGCTCTGTGCTCTGCTCTGCACTTTCCTTCTGCTCTTTAAATCTCCAATTTTTCCAACTTATCGAATGAATCAGATCCATTCCTTTTGTCTCACTACAAAAACGATTTCCCTCTCATTTTGATTTCAAGCTCACCTACCGAGTTAATGAGGATCAGGCAGGTAGGTGATCATTTGGCTCCAGGGGCAACCAACCAACCGCATTAAATTTCTAACACCCACACCCCTAGGACATGCACGCACATACCCAAAAGCGTCATAGCTAAGGAGCCTAATTAAGATTTCTGATTTTTGTTTTGGCTTTTTGTCTGTGCATCAGCTTTTTGTTTATCAAGCTTAATTCATACGTAATTACTTTGAAACTTTAATACAATACTGATTAACTGTAAAATTCCTCACTGTTGAGGTCACAAGTTTATAATTTGCAACGTCATTATAAGATTTATAATCTTCTTGTTCATGCTTAAAGTTTGCATGCATCTAAACATTTAGCATATTTTATTATTATAAACATGTTGAAAATCTGAAACTCAAAATAATACATTACATCTGCAAACTTTATCACTGTTCTTGTTTTGAAAAACCATTGTCATGTCTCAAACTTTCAGATTTTCTATAAATATTGAATTATGTTAAAAAAGAGATTGACATACCCAAGTGCCCCCTTCCCTATGCAACCTTGACAAAAACAAACTTTTATAACTATTTAATGTTTTTTTGGGGGTTAGTTTTAAATACTTTAAAATTTGTTTTCACTTTTTTAGGTGACAGAACCTTTGGTAAGGGTTCATCGTGTCATAGATAGAGCAGGACTGCCAATGCATTCTACTTCTCTGATACATTTAAGGCTGAGGTCATGGCAGCTGTTACTGCCTGCATTGATAAGATGGTTGAGATACAAGATTCTTGATGAGTTGGGGGTGAGATTTGTTATATCTTATTTAAGAATTTGGCAATGTTGACTATCTATTACATCAATTTTACATAAAAAGGTAACTAATTTCTATATTTAATTTATCATTTAACTTAGACCTACAAAGTATTGAAGGAGAGACTCTTTTCTTCATCTCAAGCAATTGACGAGAGCGAAAAACAACTAGGTAAAAAGATTAGTTCAATACAAGAAGGAAAAATTAGAAACTTGGTTCTTATATAGTTTTTCTTAATTCTGGTATATCTAAATTATTCTTTGTAGATTTATAGTGGGAGAATTATGGTACTAGCATACCTAATCTTTGGAGGATAGCCATTCATATTTTGTCCCTATCATGTAGTGTTTCTAGGTGTGAACACGATTGAAGTTTATCTGAGCATTCACACAAAGAAGAAATAGGTTGACCCAGCAGCACCTCAGTGATCATGTCTTCGTCGGTACAACATTTGCCTTAAAACTAGAAAAGTGGAGAGCATTTCGCATGGGTCGATTGACTTGGTTGTTATTGATCCATATGGAGAATGGATTCTCAAGAAACAAAATGATAATGATGTCCTTATTGAAGAAGATTTTGCAGCATTAGAGGGAGGAGCGCTAAAAGAAATAGCAGCTGAATTGGATGAAATAGAGCAGGACAAAGAGAGATGTTTTTTTGAAGAACAAGAAACAACTTGTCATCAATTAAATACCATAGCACCTAGTAGTCTAAGGCCTCAAAAAATGACTTACATTAGGATAGGAAAGTGGAAGATGTAGATTCTATTTGGTTGTTTTTCTCATTTGGATATATCGTTATATGTAATTTTGTAAACAATTATAAACTCGTGATAATAATATATTTGAAAGTTTGAAACTACGAGTATGAATGATAAATTTCAAATATTGAGTGTTTGAAGATCATATGACACATATGAAGTTTGAATTATCGTTCTCGTGTTCTCTAAATGCATTAATTTATTTCTATTTCTTTGAAAAATTATGGTATTTTAAGTTTCTTCTTTGTCAAATCGTAGCAATGTTTTTTTGCTGAGTCCCAAGTTTGAATCCTACTATGGTTGTCGAGTCCACCTCAAGACCAAGTTTACAAATATTAATATGTGTGTGTTGCTTATGTTAGAATTGCAAGATTCAAATCCAAGATCACGCTACTTAGAGAAATGTTTACTAGGTAAGATGTAACCCTAACCTAATTTGTTACAATTGTGATTCTAAAGCAAATTAGGAAGAGAAGATTACAATGGTTCTATTTCCAAAAAGGAGGCATGGTAATTTGTACTCAAAATTAATACCTTTAAGCAATTATAGATTGGGACAACTAGACAAAACCATGTACAAACTTTGGACCATGACGTAGCACCTATAGAAGCTAGATCCCATTGCCTATAAAGTGGAGCAAATTAAGAAAACAAGAACAACTCCCAAAAACATTGCCCCACAACCATTGTATGCAATCCTTGCAACTTTAGAAATAACTTGGCAAAGAAATGTACATGATCCACAACACAAACCTCTAATAAATCCATGATAAGATCTTAAGTCTCCTTCTGGATTCTGCCAAGGATTAGACAAGGAATGCAATTCTCTCAAGATGGTCCTCTTTGATTTGATGACGAATGTTGCCTTCTTCTTGATGCTTGAAAACACCTGCTACAAGTACCAAAATAGTACAATGATGCAATTCTCTCCAAATAATCCGCTTTAATTTGATGACGAATGTTGCTTGAAAACACCAACTACACATACCAAAATAGTATAGTGACCTCTAAAATTGTTGTGATTTATGTTTTCCCAATGTACAACTTGTGATTAAATAAATATAACAAACTTGGCAATAGGAAAATGTTACAATAGCTATAAACTTGTACAATGATCACCTTCAGATGAGCACAACTACCGCAAAAGGTGATGAATACAATTAGGAATATATACCACCAAGTTTATTATCAGCAATAACTTGGGGTTTGCAACAAATAAACAAATAAAATTTATACATTGATAAGCTTTCACCATAACAGAAATTTAACCTGCAACCCTTAAGGACACAAAATCTCCAAAATGCCTCTAAAAACTAAAATTTCTTCAATATTTCAACACAAATGTAATGCCTACATGGAATCACCTCACTCCAATAAGAGGGTTTCCGTCCTTTAAATCTCAAAGCACCAAGGTATTTCATCCTCGAATGAGAAGATGAACACAAGTTCTCAAGCTCCAAAAAAAGGATTTGCTTGTAATAACAAAAATTGATGTCGATCGATTCACCCATCTTTTACAAATTCTTTTTGGGCTACTCGATTTGAATTTCTAGTTCCCTCATAAACTCTCCCTTCAAAGGGTTTAAATATACATTAAAAATAAAATAATAATATGTAAGTTGTTTGTTTTGTTAAAATAGAGTTACTCAAACCAACTTAAATAATCTTATTAATCACTTCCCTCAATGTATCCCCCAGCCTACAACAAATGAAGAAAAAGGCCATGTAATCTCCAAATTAGTTTAAATCTAAACTGGGGACTAAGATGCATCATCTTCTCGTGTTGTTTAGTAGATAAATGCAATGAATTGGATTGTTTTTCATTCTTGAGCTTAACCTTTTAACAATGTGTTTGGTAGTGCTACATCAAGATTTGTTCAAGCCTTACAGATTAAGATGATGTCATCTCTCTACTTGTGTGTCATCCACACATCCTTTAGAGTATATTTGGTATTTGTGCTGCTACCCACATGTGCATTGCAACATTTAGCTGCATTTATAATGACATAAATTGATGAGGTTTAATTTTACCTAATAATGTCCTAAGTATATATTGAGCACTACAAGTTTGGTGTTGGTGAAAGGGGGCCTTGTTAGTAATATTCACTTAGATATTTTCTGCAATTTGGTCTATTTTTTTGTTTTCCCTCTTTTAGTAACTTTTCAATTTCAACCTTTAGGTTGCGATTTATGCAAGGTTTGTCTTATTTCAGGAAGTGAACCACAGATCCCTTGCTAATTAGTCAAATAAAAATTAAATCTATTAACTCTTAAATTATTCAACTTCAATAATAATCTTTAAAAACCTTACTCAAGGTTCTCAATCAAAAGGAAGAAAAATGATGTATCCAATTATAGTGAGCCAAAAAATATTAATGGTAGCAGCAAAGGAAATGAAAACGACATACTGCTTCAGTTTGTTGACACCCAAGCCAACATGCCCACAATCATACCATAGTAGCAAACATCCAAAATCAAAGAATAAGGGTCCAAACTTGAACAACACACATCCAAACAATAATGTCAAATTGCGACATATAGCAAATAGTCATCATAATTTATCTTGAATTTTTTGCATGGCCTAATAAGAGCAATGAAATTTTATGAAAGCAAAGATTCTTCTAATGGCCTTAACTATTATGCCCTAGCAAAAATTGTAGCAAATACAGCAAATTTTTGTCAAGGCCCTTAAATTCTATATAAACTTTGTGATTTTTTTAACATGTTTTTTTATTACTGATTTTCAAAGTTGTACAAAGAAAAGTTGTACTATGACCTGAGAGTGTGAATTATTTCCCTCAAAAAAAAACAAAAAAAAACAGCTATTGATACATTTTATTTGCCTTGCTTTTAGATTTTTACTTTATTGCATTGTATGCACCTTATTAGAAAAGATGAACTTATATAGGTAGGTAATCTCCCTCACACGTATTGAAGTTTGTAGCTGCGATAGAGATCTTTATCTCTGGGTGTTAATACGGTTATGGTCACCTTCAGCTGAAAAGGACATTTATGATAAATTGTAATATTAAATATAAAGACGTTGTCAAACTAAATTTGTTGAGGCATGGAAATACAAGGAGTTGGATTTAAAAATAAAAAGTCATATTTGGGGAAACTCAAGAGACCTTTGGTTGTAACATGAAGAGTCTCTCCTCGTGTTATATATATATTGCATCAAGCGAAGGACACTGTACACTTGAACTTTTATTATCAATAAAGTGATCTTTTGTTATGAGGCTAGGTTTTTCCCTTCGCTTTTGGAAGTGTTTTCCCAAGATAATTTTTGGTGTTTATAGTATCCATTGTAGTTCTTCCTCGTTGATGATATCTTTGTTTTCTGGCAATTATCAAACATGCTATCAGAGATCAGTTTTGATATCAGCAATAAGGAAATCTCCCCTCGTGATTGTCACTCAATCTTGGTCATGATCATCTATTAGCTTTGGCTCATTTTATTATGATGGCTTATGTGGCACATATCACAATTGGTTATTCCATATACTATTTTTAATTGACTTCATCGTTATTGAAGGTTTTGATCTATTTTTTTGGCTTTATTTATTAGATGTGTGTGATCCAAGCAAATCTTGGTTCTATGTGTAACGTTTGCATCTATTCAGTATTCTTAGTTGTCCTCTATCTCCAGGAACCTTCTTGTCCTAGTCAAATTCTTATCATTACCTTTGGATCTTCAGTACTTGAAAAAGTCTTTTTCTTTTGATCTTTTAATATCTCATCTTTTAAACGTCCTTTTCTTTTGATGTTTGGAGGGTAAGCATGTATAGTGTTTGCCTCAAAATCACCGAAGTTTTAATGTCCGCATAGCCTCAATATCATCTAAAAGTGAAACTAGATCTCACATAGTGGAGCATATTGGAGGGTCGGAGATGATTATCCAAGTTGCTCGAACAATTCTAGAAACTTATTCCCAAGACCACCGTTGATTTGTAGAATGGTTGGAGATTCTTTGAGGCCATGATGACTGGTGTAAGAAACAATTTCTCAAGTTGCCATAACCTAAAACCGCACACTCCATTTCCTGCTTCATGCGTAAAAATGCATGTTATAAATGCTCATGGCAAAATTAGAAGACTGGGCAAGAAGAATTTTGTGTCAATACGATCATTGAATTTTTCTACCAGTGACAAAAAATTTAGAGCAGAGGAATTTTGTATTAGTAATGAAAAATCTTCGGGACAAGAGTTCCATGTTAGTACTGAAACATACAAGAGAATAGTCTTATCAAAAATTCAGTAGTGAAGAAGATAAATACAACGGCATTTAGAAGAGCTACGTCGACTTTGCCAAGAATCTTCATTTTCCTTCTTGCGTGGTTATGATGACTTGGCACCACAACTATAAATCTTTGTTAACAGGTATCTTGACGAATGGTAGCAAGTTGTAACTACCAAACTCCTTATAGCGAGCAGCTTGGAATTCATCCTCCGAATTGTCACAATGTTCTCCTAACTCTCAATGTTTGAGTAAACAGGCTCTTTATTGCAAAATTTGTGTGAGGGACCTCAATTCTTTGTGGCAAGCGAGCATTTTCAAAGTGATAGTGTTGGGTAAAGAGATGATTGTATCGAGAGTCTTTGTGTCCTTTGCATTCTTCATTTCTTCTGTTATGTCAAGCAGTCGCACTCTGTTATCACTACTTTAGAAATATTCAAGGTAGTCAATTCTCTTCAGCATTCAAACTAGCAAAGGTTACAAGAAAATTATTTTATATTAGCGGAGTCTATTTGGGTTGATCGATAAGTTTTTTTTCACAATTTTGTGAAGAATTTTCCCAGGGTAATTTCTAGTGTTTATTGCATCCATTGTAGTTCTTCCTCATTGTTGTTGATCTTTATTTTCTGGGCAAATATCTAACAGCAATTAGTGGGCATTTACTAAGGGAGGCAATATACATTTACTCCATGTACATATGCTTCCCTAATTTAGTGGAAACTTGTATAGCACGTGTTCTTTCTCCTTTATCCTACATTCACCTCTCTTCTTGGTTTATCCAATTTATCTCCACTACCTACTCACTTTTCATCGTCTTATCTCATCTCACTCATTGTATATCACATATTTCTCAGTACCTAATCCTTTGGTTTGCTCTCACAAAGTTGTTTACAGATCTTCTCTCTTCAATATCTATATCTGATTTGCTCTGATTTGTCCTTCACTGTTAGATTGCTCTGTCTAATCTCCTTATCAAACTTAGCCTTCCTTACTCTGTACTTAGCTTGTTCGCTCCTTCACGCTTTCCTCTTGCTCATAATGATTTAGGGTTAGATCCCTTCTTAAAATAGATTATCGTAGAAAGGTCTAGATCTTAATCAACAATTCATAATTCATCCTTCTGTCATTTTACCCTTCTGATTTTCTGATTGGTTAATCTGCCTTTCTTGGGATTAATGCCTTTTTAACAAAACGCATAATTTGCTCCGTAATTGTTTCTACAATCCATGAATGTTACATAGAAGTCAGCTAAAATGATTTACATAAGTGTTTGTGCCATTACAAACACATATGCCAAAACTAATTTACTCGGCAATTGAATGTTCTGACACTCGGCCACAACTAACATCCATGCTATCTCTTGGCTTCTATAGGCTCAGCATATACTAACTCACTTGGCAGAAGTTAACTTTACATTGCTTGGTCTCCATTGTTTTATTCGACATGTATGTTGGCTCGGTCTCTACTAGGGTGCTCAACAACCTTTGACTTGCTCAGCATGTAATGATATATAAACAAGTCCATGTATCTCGGCCTTCTCTGGATGGCTCGGTCGCACTGATGACCGACCAATGCTGCCTAGTGTTGGACACTAATTGACAACTAGGCTTAAAGATCAACACTTAGCTCCCAGAAGTGAACCATGAATACATCTGCAATGCACAATAAAACCTATATGATTCCCCGTCAACTTCTTTTCAGTGCAAGATATGGACAACTAAATATGCTATTGATGTCTCTATCTACTTTGATCCTTAAAAGATCAGCCAAATCCCATATGCAAAGACAATCTTGAACTCGAATCAAGGAGTCCATAAAACCTATACTGCAAGTTGTATCCCTTACTATGTTTACCCTTTTAAGAATGCTTTTCGAATTTTGTAGTTACATAAAAGGAAACAATAAATCCAAAAAATGATCATCATTTTCATCCCTTAAATTGTTAATAAGAAGCTCATCCTCTTTTGCCAAGATATGAATTATGGATATTACTCTCAACACTTCTATCATTGAGTCAAAAGATTTTCTTAAGATGCATGTTCGTCCCTAATACTACTTTAAGACCAATGATTGGTCCACTTTTGGAAATTGAATTTAGGGTGCAACAATTTGTGCAACTTCCTCCATCTTAGGTTCTTCACATCAAACAATTAATGCCTTTTCCTCCTTGACCTCATCCATATTCTTCTGACATATATGATGATCAAAAGTCAATAAATATTTTACTGCCAAAGAAGTTTTACTGTAAATATGTATGCTAGGTACCTTTTGTTCTTGTTCAATGATGTTTTGTAACAGTAGTGGTGCTTTTTTTTGCTTTCCAATCCTTCCCTCAGTCTCCTGTGCTTTTAATTTTCTTCATCAACTCCTTCCTTCTTTCTCTTCTATTTTCTTCTGATATTTCCATGAATTCTTCGCAGGTAACATAAGATTTATAAATATCAGACTTTTTGCCATATTCAAAAAAGGCTAGATGCTTGTGCTCGTCTCTTCACATTGATCCTCTAATAATGCCCTTTGAATGGGATCTTATTGTCACATTTTTTGAAACGATTCTATAGTTTTATAGCTGATGATAAACTGCTCCAAAGCTGTTTCCTAAAACCTTATATTGGATCTATGTCATCCTCCTTTGATAAGAACTAGGTTGTCAATCCATGTTCTCCCCTCTCCATTCCCTTTAACTCATAGGTCCATGGCAGATCTGCACTCAGATGTTAACTTCCAGCCCTACAGGCTAGCAAGATTGAGTCTCTAATACCACTAAAATACCCCCTTTTTGTTTTCTCATACCTTCATACCTTTTTTGTATTTTCTATTTTTCTCTTGAAACAAGAAACAAACTGGAAAAAAAAAAACTAA
This sequence comes from Cupressus sempervirens, assembly GCA_028749045.1. Classification (NCBI taxonomy): domain Eukaryota; kingdom Viridiplantae; phylum Streptophyta; class Pinopsida; order Cupressales; family Cupressaceae; genus Cupressus; species Cupressus sempervirens. The sequence continues at coordinate 531,345,853 of CM053786.1, read as the reverse complement.
AAATTGAAAAAAAAATGACGAGAAGTACTTGATCAAACTCTCAAAGAACTTACAAGCTAAATCTGAACCAAATTTTGAAAATTTTAATGGATAGTACAAACCCTAGGTCACTTCAAATGTTCATATCATATTCAAACATTAATTTGGAAACCTCGACATGTCTGAATTTATTGATTTTGCAAATATTACAGGCTGGAAATTGCTCCAAAAACCAAATCAAAATCTGAAGTTACAATTTCCAACTCACATAGACCTTGTTGATATTTGGTCTTTTCATTGTTCAGCCATTGCATTTATAATTAAGTAGCTTACAGTTTCAATTGTTAATCTTATACTTTTTTTACATTTGCATTATCATCCCTCCGCTGTGCCCAAAACCTGTCCACCATCCCCACATCCTATAAATCAGTGAAACTATAATTTATATCTCTTTTCAAGATTTACACACTTGCTTAACAGATGTCTACTGTTTAATTGTGTATGATATCATTACACAGTAACTGTCAGAAGACTTACCACTTTGTATATCATTCCTTGAATAGTGTAGAGCAGAACTCATTTCTGCAGTTTGAATCCGATGGAACTAGAAATAGAAACCAAATACTTTGTTTTTAAATATCCAAATATAGTTATAAATGGATACCTGGTAGGTGTAAAAAAAAGGATGCACCTTCTTTGTCTGAAGGAAAAGTTCTCTGTAAATTAAAAATTCCTGATAAAATTCTAAAACAATTTTCAAAAAGCAGCAACTAGTCACTCGTAAATGGAACAGGCTTGATATTAAATCCTGTAATTTAAAAAATAGCAAGTTGTGCCATAAATCGAATATTTCAATTATGCAATCTCTTAATACTGATCTAGAACTAGTTGAGAATATCTGTAAACCTGCAAGCTTAATTTTAATCCAGAAAAAGAACTTCAACGAAAAATTTGACGACTAGTGTTAACTTTGGAAAAATGGACCTAGGTAATCGATAATGTTGAAAATGTTTGAAAATTTGATTGAAGAGAACAATGTTTAAATGGTAAGAACAGAAGACCGCTGACATATCTATAGCCTATTTTTAAGGAAAAACAATAAATCTCTAAAACCGTTTCAAACAGGAAATATAAATCTTGTTGAAACTGTTACAAATAACTACAGAGCGGGATAAGTTCGAGTGGTCAAAGAATTAAGGCTTTCGTAAAGAAGCCCCGCATTCAAATCATAGGATACATATCAGAATGTTGAAATTGAAATAGTGTAGAATTATGCATCCAGATCAATAGGTGCAGCATATTCCCAACAAATAAGGCTGATTAACCAAAGAGGTATCCTTGGTCGTGGCAACTAAGTAAATTTAACGAAAGGGAAGGTCCTACTTACAATAGAAAGTTGAACTCGAGTGGTAAAGCTATCAGACAAGCAGTCCCAGATTCAAACCCAAATAGACATGACAAAATGGAGTCTAAGGTTCAAATTCAACGAGAATTTTTAAAATGGTACTCTAAGTTCAAGTAGACGAAAAATGATAAAATGGAGTCCCAGGTTCTATTATTTCAATATTGAAATTGAGAAAAATGCTATACATTTGCCAAACTACGTACGGTGCGCACCGACGGACCAAGGCAGAGATTGTCGAGAGAATAAACAAACACAATTTCTCCTAAAAGTGAAGGTATCCATACCTGGGTAACCCTAGGAGGGCTGATCAGAGGCGGTGGATTAAGCGCGCATATATCTTCCTCCAACGAGGCGAACGTAACTTCCGAGAGTGAAAGGCACGGACAACTATCAGCCTCCTTACCGTCTGCCGAAAGCAGGCCGAGGCCGAGACTAAGAGCCAGAATAAACCTCACGGTGGCAGCCATAATGTCTTAAAGACACAGCGAGGGTTAATAACCCTGAAGACGAGGGGGACCAAGAAGCAGTCAGATTCGATCCCGCGAACTGTACTCCATATCAAAGCCGTCGCCCATACGTGGAAGGAACCTTCTGTAGTGGATTATGCAGTTACTCTCTTTTGGGAAAGTTTGTTGAATGCGTGTGCAAACCCCAGGATACCGGCCGATTCTTGCTGCCTGGATTTTGGGTGCTAAAAATACAAAAATCTTATGCCTGTTGCTGTTGAATACTCAGATTTTCTTCCCCTGTGGACATGCTACTACTTCCATGGCAATAATCTATAACGGACCCTCCTCCCTTTCTCTTGACTTTTTTCCTGTGAAATTTATTCTTAAACCAACTCCTACGCCATTCAAAGTTGACGTTTGGAAAGGTATTAAAGCAGATACTAGTGGATCGTACGCTGTTACACAAATCGTAAAACTTCCTCGAATTTTTTTAATATACGGTTTTCCCTTCCGAGCAAAGACGGTGCTATTTCTCTGGCCTTAATTACCTATTATGCTTCTGCAAATTCCTCCTCAAGCTCCATAGGCCTCCTAAATCTAAAAAATTTCAAATTTTCAATTTTTTTAATTTTAACAGAGTGAGAATATATATCTATACATTTTCTTTTCCATTTGAATTCTTTTTTTTTTAAATCATAGGTAGTGAGTAGTGGATAAATAGTTTATTAGTAGGTAGTTGTGTATTTAGGTGTACCCAATAATAAGTCAATAGGATCGATTTGGTTTTATAATGTAGAAAATTTGTTATAAATGATATTTGTGAAAAATAATAGATTTCACTTGAATAGTCAATATGATAGTAGTTTTGGGATCATCAAGCATAGTACGAGTAAAGGCAAAACAAATGTTTAAGACAATTACAATTTGATTGAATATTTTGAGTCAAATTTAAGTCGCTTCGTTATTTAGTATATTTATGTAATGTAAGAGATTGGTACAATAGATCAATAGTTTTTATGAATGAAAAAGAAAAGTCATGACAATCATTTTTAAAATGGTGTGGTGTTGAGTGCAAATTCATTGTTTAGTCTAATGAAAATGAAAGTTGTTTTACAAATGATATCATGTTAAATAAACTTTTAAGATGAAAATTCCCATAGACATATATTGTTAGCAAATGCAAATGTTGCTTTAGTAACAACAAAGGATATAAAATATTTTTTATGTATATTTACAAATCAGTGGAAAAAGATAGTGAACATCTCCGAGCATATGTGATTGACTAAAAAGGTGTTGAACAAGCAATTACAATTCATGTCAGAAAGGGAATATGAAATCATATTATTATTTGTTTTGAAAACGAGGTGGTTTCCTGTCATTCATAATGTATGTATTGATTGCAAAGGGACCAAAGCATTTGTACAAGGTTAAAGATGTGTAAGGTTGCAAATATAATTATAAATTTTGGACTATCATTCTTCATAAAATAACAAAAATCTGCTAAGCTATAGTTTTGAGTGTTCCAAATTGACCAAAGCATTTGTACAAGGTTAAAGTTGTGTAAGGTTGCAAATATAATTATAAATTTTGTAGTATCATTCATCATAAAATAACAAAAATATGTTAATGTTATAGTTTTGAGTGTTCCAATTTGTGATTGGTAACACATAAGACCGGGGAAGAAAACATGTAGTAAACAACGGAATTGGTCAAGCACATAAAAAATGACCAAACAATCAATAAATAATTAAAAGAATCTAAAAAAAGTTAGTAGCATAAACAATAATGCCTTGTGGTACCATGAAGTACGCAAAATGTATTTCCGTTCATTTCCAAGATAAAGCATTTAAGAAAAATGTATTGATTTTTCATGACTACAAAAGAATGCAATCAACAATGATAAGAAATTAAGGCATGCCATAACTTGGAGTAGCATGCATACAAATAGTAAAGGTTATGTATTATTTCTTATGAAAGATCGGTTATATCAATCAAAGATATTATCAAAGTTATATGTCGTATGGGAGAAATAATGTTGTCTTGGAACATAGCTACATCCTCTTTATCTACAGAAAAAATGAAGACAATAAGGTGTTATTCTATCACGGTCAAGTAAAATTATAAAGATGGTACTTGCACAATGTTAAAATTGTAATGTTTTCTTCAAATGGGAATGATATTACATTAAAGAGAAATGGGAGTGATATTACATTAAAGAGAATTAAAATCTTAAATAGTTTGAACATGTGACGTATGAGTATATTGGATCAATGGGCAATCTTGGGTCAATCGAAAATATTGCTTTATTTATGTACCATTTTGTTGTTCATAAAGTAGTCATTGTTGCTCATGGTTTCAAGTTGTGCATAGTTGGCATCTTAATGTGGACCTATTGTTGATCATTGCCTCAAGTACACAGAATCTAATGTTCTTTGTTCTTGGAGTTTCATGTCTCTTCCTCCACTCACTTTTCATTGCTTATTTCATCCAATGTAGTGTGGAGTTTCTTTCAGCATGATTTCCTATGATGACATGGCATCTTGCATAGTTGGGAAATGTATCTTGGATCATGTGTGGACCTATCCTTAAAAGCAAGGATTCTCTTTTGGTCATTTGTTTGTCCTTTGTTTTCTCCTCCAAGGCAAGACCTATTTTGTAATTAAATGTCTGACAGGGTGACTTGTGGCCTTGCTAGCTTTATAAGGACATGGACCGGGTTTAGGAAAGTAGCTTAGGAGTTGTAGGTAGAGGAAGAAGTATCAAGATAGTGAGCTTTAAGCTTTGGAATTGTATTTCTTTGTACTGACCACAACTAGGAAGACCTTATAGTGAGGAATATATATTTTATCATGCAAGTTGTCTAATTAATCAATATAAATTCACAAATGAAGTTGGTCTTTCTTGTTGAATCTGTGTGCTTGCTTTGTGTGTACTCTTAGCAAGGTATTAGGAGATAAGAATTGGTCCCTTCCTCCTACTTGCCTCACATTAAATGGTATTAAAGCAAGGTTTTCCTTCTTTGTGAATATGGGATTATGGAGAACCCTAATTCGATTGGTTGTAGGGTGGCAGATCTAGGTTCTAACTTATAACTTGTAGAGGGTTACAATTCTTGTAGGAACTATTGTCAAGATAGTTTATTGTAGGGGAAATGCATTTAATGTCATTATGGATATGTTTAGACATATTGTAGCAAGAATTGAAGTTGTTCAAATAGGCCAGAGAAGAGGTGTACATCTTGAGGATGTTAGTGACGATAAAGAAGTGGTACCTAACCCTAATCCTGAACCTAAAGTGGAACAAGATGAGGAGAGGCTTTTAAAAATTTTATTTATGGTAAACTCCAAACTTGATGTTAAAGTTGCTTGTTATGATGGAAGGTTTAAGTCTAATGCAGTGTTGGACTGGATCTTTGAAATGGATAAATACTTTCAGTATGAAAATACTCCTAAGAATAGAAAGGTAAAGATAGCAGTCACCAAGCTAAAGGGTCACATCCTCAGGGTAGAGTTTTTCGTGCTACATGGCCTCAGGGTAGAGTTGCCCATGCTACATGACCTTAGTTGCATGTGCTACACAACCTTAGTTTTTTTGTGCTACATAGGGTGGAGTTGTCCATGCTACACGACCTCAGTTGCTCAAGCTACATGATCATACAATGATACTCAGGTAGTCTATACAATTCAAATCAGGAAGACAATATGGATGTATGACCTGAGGGTGATGAGAGAGGTGCCTGTATGATTGGTTGGAGGTGATCATATGGTAAGGAGCAAGATGTCATACAGTATGCAAATGGTCATGCAATATGTGTGCAACACAGGGAGTCATTGTTGGATACAATTGTCTAATTGTGTGTTGTCTTTAATGTTACACAAATGTCATATCAGTTGTCAGTCTGTGCTTATCGAGCTCACTTGGTCAGCAAGACAGTTTTTCATGTCTATCGAGCATTCTTGGAGATTACTCTACGAAGACAGTATCTACTTAGCTCACTTGGGCGTCGAAGGAGATTATGACAGAAAGTAGTGTTAACCAAGCTTTCATGGTTAACGAAGGAAAGCTGGTCAGAGTTAGTGTTCACCGAGTTCACTCGATTGCCAAAGGATTTTGCAAGTTCGCAGTGTTAACCAAGCATCTATTGGTCAATACAGGAAATCATTTCAAGATCAGTGTTTACCGAGTTGGGTTGGCTACCAAAGGATTTTTTTGATTTATTGATATGAAGTTTAATTGTTTCAAGTATTAATTCCAACCAACTATGTTAATGATTATTGGTCATTGTAATTTGTAATCAAGCCGACTCGATAATCTAGATGGTATATATAAAAGGTCAAGTTGAGATTCTAATGTATGAGAGTATGCAAGTGTCTTGATTGATTAAAAGAAGAAAGTGTGAGAGCGAACTTGAAAGTTGGTCAGATATCCTGTGGAGTAGCAGAGTAACATTTTATCAAGAAGGATCTAGTTTGAAGCATAAAAAATATCTGTAATCAACAATTTAGTTGCATCTCAATTAGGTCATTTCATTGTTACTTTCTTACCATTGTAGCAATGATTTCAAAATTTCTTAACAAAGTTGGTTTAACAGCCAGTTGTAAATCCTCTAACAAGGTGATAGTTCCATTGAATTATTTTAAGACCTCTTGCAAGGCCACTCCTAATAGGGTGATTAAATCCTTTAACAAGGTCACACCTAACAATGTGTTTTGTAACCTTTTACCAGGTTGGCTCCTAACAGGGCTCACTTCAGAAGGGTGAAAATTAGTAACTAGTTACATTGGTGGTTTTTCCCATATTGGGTTTCCACATTAAATTCAATGTCTCTTGTGTTCATTTCTTTTCTCTCATGTTTGCAAATCATTACTATTAATATTTAAGATCTGCTAAGGTATAACATACACTGCATTTACCGAGTTACATCATTTTTTTTTCAGTATGTTTACCGAGTGATAGCAGTAAGTAGTTTTGTTGACATCTAAGGGATTTGTGGATATGTTTTTGTGGTAACTGGTTCACCCCCACCCCCCCCCAACTTACTCCATCTATTATTCCAATAATTGGTATCAGAGCTTTTGGTGCTTGTAGGAAAGGTTTCAAGGACCTAAGCTAAAGATTAGGATGTCTTACTAGAAAAAAAATCCAAAGCTTAATAGAGAAAACTTTTCAACATGGAAGAGTCTCATGAGACTTCATATGGCTTCCATTAGTGATTCAGGATGCAAATACCTTGATGAAGAATACACAACTCCTATTGGTACATTATCTATTGGTGACATTGCTAAGAAAAAGAACCATAATGCCATGATGATAGATATTGCATTTGCTCTTAGCTATGAAGAATGTGATGATGTCAAGGATTGTAAAACTACTTTTGAAATGTGGAACAAGCTTAAGGACATCCATGGTGGTGATGAAAATGTGAGGAGAGCTAAAGCTGAAAGCCTTAGAGGACAATTTGATCAAATGAGAACGAGAGAAGATGAAAATATTGCCAAATATGTTGAAAGAATCAATGCAAGTATTAGTGCAATTAAAGCATTTGGAGGAGCAATCAAGGAAGAAACTTTTGTAAGCAAAGTTCTTAGAACATTGCTTCTTATCTATGCAATTAGAGTATCTACTATTCAAGAAAGGAGATGTGAGACAAATCATAAGATAACTTTGGATACCTTAGTGGGAAGATTGACAGCCTTTGAGCTAGATAATTATGACAATTATGTTCTAGCTTCCAAGAATATTGAATCTGCATTTGAGGCCAAGCTTTCGCTTAAGGAGAAAGGCAAGAAAATAAAGGACATTCAGTCAGAAAGTGAAGAAGAATCAGAGGGAAGTTCTGATAGTGACCTTGAAGTTATTGAAGCTCTACTTGCAAGGAAATATTCTAGAGGTAGAGGAAAATAGAAAGGTAAAGTTCCCTTGATCTGTTTTTCATGTGAAGAGGTTGGTCATATTGCTGCTAGGTGCCTAAGTAAAGAAAGCAAGGATGAGATGAGAAGTCACAAGTGCAATGCAAGAAGGATTTCAAAAATCACAAATCATTCAAGGACAAAGGTAAGAAGACTTGTTTTATGGCTAAAGATTCTAATAACGGTGATGAAATAGTTTACATTGTTGTAAAAGATGAATATGATGATGAAGAAGATAAGATGGCACTTATCTCTCATGTGAGCAAAAATGATACCTAGATCATAGACAATGGATGTTCACATCATATGATTCGTGATAAAATAAAATTTGAACACTTTGAAGACTATGATGGTGGTAGTGTAAGGTTTGGAAACAATGAACCTTGTTGCATAAAAGGGAGAGGCCAAATCTCATTAACCAAAGAACTTGTATGTGACAATGCCTACTAGGTTGAAGGACTAAAACATAATCTACTAAGTGTGGGACAACTAATCAACATTGGATTCAAGGTGGAATTCATGCATGGCAAGGTAAGACTACTGGATGACAAAGAAAAACTAATTGGATCAAGCAAAAAAACAAAAGGTAACCTATTCTATCTTGATCTTGGTGATTGCTCATGTTTTATTGCTCAGGTTGAAGAAAGTTGGTTATGGCACAGAAGGTTGTGTCATGTAAATTTTAATAACATGGTGAAAATAAGCAAATTCGAAAAAGTGAGAGGCATTCATAGTTTGAAGAAACCAGATGTTGGTTTATGCAAGAATTGTTAGATTGGCAAAATGGGAAAGACTAGTTTTAAAAGAAAAAATTATCAATCTAAAGATATTTTGGAAATTGTGCATATTGATTTGTGTGGACCTATTGGAATAGAAAGCTATAGTGGAGAAAAAATCTTTATTCTTTTTGTTGATGACTATTCAAGAATGATGATTGTTATGTATCTTAGAGAAAAGTTAGAAGCATTTGAGAAATTCAAATGGTATATAGCAAGAGTAGAGAAAGAAACAAGAAAAAGACTAAAATGCTTAAGATCAGACAGAGGTGGTGAATTCATCTCCAATGAATTCAATAACTTTTGCATTAAAAGAGGAATCAAAATACAAGTATCACCCCCTGGAACTCCTAAGCAGAATGGAATAGCTAAAAGAAGAAACAGATCTATCATGGATTGTGCAAGGACTCTAACAATTGAAAAGAACATTGCTATCAAATACTGGAAGGAAGCTATCAATACTACAGTTCATATCTTAAACCGAGTACAGTTAAATAATGACTCATTTAAAACTCCCTGTGAATTATGGTATGGCTATAAACCCAATGTAAGTTACCTGAAAGTATTTGGAAGTAAATGTTATATCTTGAAAGAATCTAGAAAAGGCAAGTTTGATGTAAAAGTAGATGAAGGTATATTCTTAGGATATTCTTGCAGAAGTAAAGCATATAGATGTTTGAATTTATCTACTCATAAAATCATAGAAAGCGCATATGTGAGAATTGATGAGCTTGTAGAAAGGATTGAAGAAGAAAGCAAAAAGGAACTAGAAGACTACAAGAGATTTGTTTACATCGAGCTCGATATATTGGCAGATACATATGTCAATAAGGAGGCTTCCTCTCCTGAGTCTTCCTCAGTCGCTAAGTTGCAAGAAGTTCAAATTGAGTCACGGTTTGAAGCTACCAAGCCAATGCCTACTGAGTCTGAAGGACCCGAGCCGTAGACAGAACAACTAGAGCTAGAACTTGAAATTCAAAATGAAGATAGTGGAACTCACTCAAAAGGCAAAGAACCTGTATTGGCTAAGTATGTCAAAAGGCATCATGCACCAGATTAGATTATTGGAGATAAATCATAAGGTACTGTGACAAGAAGTAAGCTTAAAGGTACATCTCTGCTTGTTGATTTTGAACCTAGAAATGTTAAATATGCATTGAAAAATAAAAGTTGGATTGAGGCTATATATGAAGAAATAGAGAAAATGGAGAAGAACAAAACTTGGACTCTTGTACCTAGGCCTAAGGATAAAAATGTGATTGGAACAAAATGGGTATTCAGGAATAAGTTGAATGAAGCTGGTAAGGTATCAAGAAAAAAAGTTAGATTGGTATGTAAAGGCTATTCTCAAGAAGAAGACATTGATTATGGTGAGACTTTTGCTCATGCTGCAAGATTGGAAGGTGTCAGGACCTTACTTGCATATGCAGCACATAAAGGATTTAAAATATATCAGATGGATGTTAAATTTGCATTTATTAATGGTATTCTTGATGAAGAAGTCTACATTGAGCAGCCAGAAGGTTTTGTTGATCCAGACAGAAGGGACATGGTCTGCAAGTTGCACAAAGCATTGTATGGTCTGAAACAAGCTCCTAGAGCATGGTATGAGAGGTTGCACAACTACCTTATATAGATTGGTTTTCAAAGAACTAATGATAATAGTAGTTTGTACATCAAAGAAGGACCAGATAACAAGATTGTATTAGTAGAGATATTTGTGGATGATACTTTATTTACGAGGAATGATGATCTATGCAAAGAATTTTCAGAGCAAATGAGCAAAGAGTTTGAAATGTCTATGTTTGGTGAGATTAAGTTATTTGTTGGATTACAGATACAGCAAAGAAAGAATGGTATCTACATCACTCAGTCTAGGTATATCAAGGAGATACTCAAGAAGTTTGGTATGGAAGATTCAAAACTAATTGGAACCCCTATGTGTACTACATTAAAGCTTACCAAAGATGATGATTCAAAAGAGGTAGATCATTGAAAAATTATAGTATGTAGTTCATACAAGGCCCGATATTGCTCTTGCAGTTGGTATAGTGGCAAGATTCTCAACAAAACCAAGAGAAAATCATATGATGGATATCAAAAGAATTTTGAGATACTTGAAAGGTATTGAAGACTATGGCTTATGGTATAAACTTGGATGAAATTTGGAACTAAAAGTGTTTACTAATGTTGATTGGGCTGGAAATCTAGATGACAGAAAGAGTACAAGTGGTGGAGCATCCTTTCTTGGTAAACGATTGGTATCTTGGACAAGCAAAATGCAAAACTGCACATCCCAATCCATAGCAGAGGCAGAATATGTTGCAGCAGCAGTGAATTGCTCTAATATTGTTTGGTTTAAATAGTTGTTGGAAGGCATGAAGGTTGAGATCAAAGAACCAATTATCATGTTTTGTGATAATACAAGTGCAATTAACATATCTAAGAATCCAGTGATGCATTCCAAAACCAAGCATATTGCTATAAAATATCATTTTGTCAAAGAATTGGTACAGGACAAAGAAATCATATTAGAATATGTCAATACAAAAGAACAAATTGTAGACATGTTTACCAATCCATTACCTAAGGATGCATTCTTGTACCTAAGAGGTAAGCTGGGGGTCATTCCCCTAACTGAAGCTCACTAAATAAAGCTTTAGTGATGCATCAATAGGAACTCAGTTGAAGATCAATTAGTTGATGCTGCATAATCAAGAGAACGTTGCATATGAATCAATACTCAAGGTACATTGATACTCATTTGGTATGTGTTGTCTTTGGCATGTGTTGTCAAAGAGGGATAGTTTTATTGTCATATCTTTCTGAAATTTGTTTGAAGAAGCTATGTAATTCCTTCACAGAGGGAGATTACTGCATGAAAGAAAAAGAGAAACTTGTGGTATAAAAATCTAAGAGGGAGAAACTTTCTATCAGAGAAAATCTTGTTTTCAAATTTCATCATGCTATGACATGTTGTGTTGCCATCAATGCCAAAGAGGGAGTGTAACGCCCCGCCAAGGGATCCAAAAGAATTAACCTAAAGTTTCACTAAGTTTGCAAAATATTTTTTTTTTTTTTAAAGTAAGAAAGTATAACATACACATCAAACACATAGTAGCGGAAGCAATAACATGTAATCATCAACAAACATACATTACAAGTTACACCTTAAGGATCCCAAGATGTTGAGTCACATTTAAATTTAATTAATTCTAAGTCTAACAACTACCACATACATATGAAAGAATAATCAGAAAGTCCAATGTCCATAATATACATTTGTTCCGAATGCCTCTTGGCAATTTAATTCGGAATGCTCAATCATCCACTGTACATGTTACAGGGTATGAAAGGCTTAAAAGAATATACATATGTAAAGATAAAGATACATCATCCTCAAATCCATGATACAAAGTACAGTAAAATAAATGAAACTAATAACATACCTGATACATCCATACATCCATAATGATAAAACATCTATCATAAAATCTAACCATCCATCATAATAATCCAAGAACATAGTGAAGGTAAATGCCAACCAAGAAAGCTCCAGCCACGGTGACCACGAACGGATCTCAATGGTAAGAGTAAAAAGCACTACCACCCGCCCGCGTGGAACCTAAATTGTCCACTCCCACCGCGTTGAGGAGATAGTCTCAAGTCCCAAACAAGGTATCAAACACAAAACACAAGTACTCTCTAAGTCTGGGAAATCCTAAAAGTATACTAACTCAAAGGTTCCAACATAGAAAAACATCTAGACCCAGAGGCACCACAAAGACACGTAGGAAACCTGCTATGCAAGCGGGAAAGTGTCATCGCAAAAGTCACGTAGAAGTTACCCGAGCAATCCCTTAGGAATCCCAGGTCCTTAGTGATCCCTGCGGCCACTAGTATCCTCTCATACTGACGAGGCATACTGCGGAATGCAAGGTCGTAACCAAGCGTTCTCTCTACCCCATCCTAGCCTGTACTAGCACTCAAGGCATGGGAGAGAACATACAATTATCTTATTAGGTTCATTTAAGTCAGTATTTAGGTGAGATGTTTTCACTTGTTAAAACAACTTACAATGGGTTACTCCAGGTAGCCTCTTAGGGCCCCGATCCCCATTGCAAGCCACTTCCCGACACTACACATAGATAACCTACCCTAGGCTCATGAAATCACAAATCAAAGAATCATAAAAAAATCACCTCAGTCCTATACAAGCGACTGAAAAACATCATAAAAGATAAGCCACAAAATTTACATCAGTTCTTCATGAGCAACAAATAAGCATCAAATAATAATCATATGATCACAACAGTTCTCTATCAGCAACTGAAGACATCAATGATAAATCACAAAATCCAATGGTTCTCCAATGAGCAACCAGAAAGTATCCCAATAATAAATCACAATTCTGATCAAAGACTCCAAAATGGTCAAGTCAACACATGACATCATCAAGAACATAACAAACACTTCAGTCCTCTCAACCGATCGAAAGCAATCCAAGTGTAGCTGATCGAGACTCAAAAATGGTTATCAAATATAACTGATCGATGACTCAAAAATGGTTATTCAATATAACTGATCAATGACTCAAAAATGGTTATTCAATATAACTGATCGATGACTCAAAAATGGTTAAGTCAGGTATCTTATATACATACACTTCAGCTTCACACCAGGAAACTGGAAAGCAATAACAAACAGTAATCACAAACATGTCATAGAGCATATCAACACATCACCAAGGTTGGGTTTAAAAGATTGAGATCAAAAACAACATAACATCACATTCACATAATCCCCGAGCCTCTGGTAACAACCTAGGACTGGTCAACGCTAGGACAAAACCTAAAACACAAAGAACACATAGAAAACATCAAAGTCTCATAGATTGGATTTGAAAGTATATTATCGAGTTAAAAGTAGAGGATTCAGTTTGCATATTAACGTATGTTTCAAATAACTAAGTTTCATAGTTTGCCCCCAACGAATTAACCCGTTCTTATAATTAATTATATCACCGCCTAAAAGTAATAATAATCATTGTTAAATTATTAAAATAATAACAATAATTAACTATATATATAAAAAATGAACCCATACCCATTAAAAAAATCAAATTTCCAAATTAATAATTTATATATATATATTTTTTAAATAATAATTATTAATTAATTAATCAACAATCATTAACAAATTTCTTAATAAACAATATATATATTTTTATATTGTTAATTAACTTAATTAATTAACAACTAAAATTTATAGTTTAAACCTCTTAATAATTATTATAAAACTTATTATTAAAATAATAATAAAGTTATTATAATAAAAATTATTTATAAAATTATAATTAATATTTTAAAATTTATATAAAATAGTTTCAAGTTTATTTATTAAAACTTATAACAAAATCGAATTATTATTTTATTTAATTTCCAAAGGGCATAAAGTTTTTTAATAAAACAATAGTTATAAGCGATTTAATAAATCGCTGCCCACTCACGCATACATGAAAGAAAAAGAGAAACTTGTGGTATAAAAATCTAAGAGGGAGAAACTTTCTATCAGAGAAAATCTTGTTTTCAAATTTCATCATGCTATGACATGTTGTGTTGCCATCAATGCCAAAGAGGGAGATTGTTGGATACAATTGTCTAATTGTGTGTTGTCTTTGATGTTACACAAATGTCATATCAGTTGTCAATCTGTGATTATTGAGCTCACTTGGTCAACAAGATAATTTTTCGTGTCTATCGAGCATTCCTGGAGATTACTCTGCGAAGACAGTATCTACCGAGCTCACTCGAGCATCAAAGGAGATTATGGTAGAAAGTAGTGTTAACCAAGCTCTCATGGTTAACAAAGGAAAGTTGGTCAGAGTTAGTGTTCATCGAGTTCACTCAATTGCCAAAGGATTTTGCAAGTTCGCAATGTTAACCAAGCATTTGTTGGTCAACATAGGAAATCATTTCAGGATCAATGTTTACCGAGTTGGGTCGGCTACCAAAGGATTTTGTTGATTTGTTGATATTAAGTTTAATTGTTTCAAGTATTGATTCCAGCCAACTATGGTAATGATTATTGGTCATTGTAATTTGTAATCAAGCTGACTCGATAATTGGGATGGTATATATGAAAGGTCAATTTGAGATTCTAATGTATGAGAGTATGCAAGTGTATTGATTGATTAAAAGAAGAAAGTGTGTGAGCAAACTTGAAGGTTGGTCAGATATCCTGTGGAGCAACAAAGTAACATTCAATCAAGAAGGATCTAGTGTGAAGCATAACAAAGATTTGTAATCAATAATTCAGTTGCATCTCAATTAGGTCATTTCATTGTTACTTTCTTACCATTGTAGCAGTGATTCCAAAATCTATTAATAGAGTTGGTTTAACAGCCAGTTGTAAATCCTCTAACAAGGTGACAGTTCCATTGAATTGTTTTAAGACCTCTTGCAAGGCCACTCCTAACAGGGTGATTAATCCTCTAACAAGGTCACACCTAACAACGTGTTTTGTAACCTTTAACCAGGTTGGCTCCTAACATGGCTCATTTCAAAAGAGTGAAAATCAGTAACTAGTTACATTGGTGGTTTTTCCCATATTGGGTTTCCACGTTAAATTTGGTGTCTCTTGTGTTCATTTATTTTCTCTCATGTTTGCAAATCATTACTATTAATATTTAAGATCTGCTAAGGTATAACATACACTGCATTTACCAAGTTACAACATTTTTTTCATTATGTTTACCGAGTGATAGTAGTAAGTAGTTTTGTTGACATCTAAGGGATCTATGGATATGTTTTTGTGGTAACTAATTCAAACCCCCTCTCAGTTACTCGATCTATTATTCCAATAGTCATACGATATTGGTTTAGGTGTTAGTACTATCTAAAAATGCAGTCATATGATGAAGTCTATGACTTGTATAGATGGGTACAAAAGTCATAGAGGGTCATCGGAGTGATGGATTGAGTTGCACTCTGAGATGTTGGAACAAGGTGAATATATTTGCAATGAATTCCAATTAGTGCTAGTACACATATTGAAATCCAATCGCATATATATAGATATATGTATTTGCAAACAAAGATGGTGTATTGAATTGCTAGATCTAAGAAAGTAATACAGAGATAGAGTAGGGTGAGGATTGAATCCCACCAAAATTGGATTAACCAAGTAGGGAAGATCTTTCACTTCCAAAATGATAAACAACAAAGAATCCCAACTAGAATTCGCAATATAGAGAAAAGTATAATCCAAAATGCATACCAACTACTACCCACATGTTGTGCTTAAATACCCTTCCAAGGAACTTCCCAAGGGTTTACAAAGATAACCAACAACCACACTTATAGAAATAATTAAATAAATTGGGTCTGAGATATACTAAATCAATTGAAACCACAAATACACATATTATTAACTTGGGCCACATATTAATTAATTAAAGTAACTAAGGTCCTTTTATTATATTATTTATATTATGAGACCAATTAATTAATTAATTTAATTTAATGATTACATTAAAATTTAGGGACATGACAAATCCTCATTTCCCAAAGATTGTTTTCCCTCGAGCAATCAAACACGTAAGTGAGATGAGTGAAATGACAACAACCCTCTACAACACTAAATTGCCATCAAACTTTCATTGAGCCAATTTGATATGAATATTGTCATGTCTCGAGTTAGCAGGATCCCAAAGATGCCAATCATAAAATACATCGATGTCAACACGTTCATCAATCTCTTCTGGAAACTCATAACTTAGGCAAACCCTATTGCTCTCGTGCAAAAGACCCTCACACAGAAAGATTATAATTATATATTCCTTGAGCAAGGTTGGAGGATAAAATCCATCATCAATCAATGATAGCAATTATTCCTACAAACTACCTTCTCCCTATTCTCTAGGTTCATGATTCCATTTATGTGACTCTAGATTATTATCCATGCTCTCTTGTAGATTAGCAACCTTGCTTTCCTCCTACATAGTGAGAGCATTATGAGGGTTCACTGCAACATTGGTTTTGTTGTTTACACCAAGATCCCAAACCAAACACACAGGTGAAATGAATGAATGTTCATCAAACCTCCCTTGCACCACCACATTGTCATTAAGCATCTGTTGTGCCACTCTAATTTACAACATTGTCTGACAATTTAGCATGATCCCAATGACACACATCGAGGAAATCTTTCATGTCATTATATTCAAAAATCTCTTTTGGTATGGTCATACACACAGACGTCAATGCTGACACAAACTTAGACACTAACACAATCATAATGACCACTATTTCATTCTTGACAAATGAAACATTATGAAGAGAGCCTTGGTGGTGAGAATGTTGACAAAGGGGGGCTCTATCATGAGTACCTCGGCAATAGGAGCCTTGACAAAGAGTACCTAGGTGAAGGGAACCTTGACGGAGAGTAACTCAGTGAAGGGAACCCCAACATGAGTACCTCAACAAAGGGAGCCTTTGTAGAGAAACCCTCATTGGAGGGTACCTCAGTGGTAAACAAAATTTTAGCTACGGATAAAATCTTAGTGCCACACAGAACCTTGGGTGAAGCCTCGATGAAGGATAGAGCCTCGACAGTGACCAACGTCTTAATGGCTACAAATGTAGCTACTATGATGGATGCAACCACAATGGCAGACACATAATGATGACAAAGACAACCATGATTACATCGATAAACACAATTACGATGATGAATATAAACTCGACATTGGTGACGGACACAACGATGTAGGCAAACACAACAATGGTGACAAACATGATAATAGACTTAGCAACAAAAATAATGACAATGACAATAATGGACACAATGAAGATGATGAAAATGGCGATGATGATGGTGATGGACATGATGATGGACTTGGCAACAAACACAGCGATAGTGACAACAATAGACATAATGACAATGATAGACATGGCCATGGTGACAACAACATACATAATGATGTAGATGGATATGTCAATGGGCATGGTGATAGTGAGGGAAATAGACACAACTACAGTGACAGACATAGTTACAGTGGCAACAACAAACACAACTATGGTGACAAATACAATCACAGTGATAGACATACAACCTTGGTGATAGACATGACCACAATGATGGACATAGCTTCAATGACAGACATACAACCTCGACAAAAAATATAGCCTCGATGATGAACACAACCTTAGGGATGAACACAACCTCAATGACAGATTGAGCCTCAATAATAGACACATCTTTTAATAGACACAACCTCAACAACTGATAGAACATCCATAGCATATAGTTCCTCGATGATGGGCACAACCTCAGGCACAACTTGATCCATCCATGTCTTTACAAGATCCATGCAAGCAACATCTTCATTTTTTTGGTGTCCTGTTGGTGTAGTATAAAGATATAACAAATCCTCTTGGAGTAGCCTTGTAATCATGTCTTCATTCTCCTCATGTAATGCATCACCCTTATTGTTGTCATCCATTTTCTCCCACTTGTGCAAATGAGATATTAGTTTTTATTCACAATGCTTAAAAACATTACTGACCAATCGATATGTGTGAGTGCTAATTATGGGCCTCTAAATCCACACACACCTCAACATGATCATTACATGTTAGAAACATCCCGAAATGAACATTAGATTGTCCATTCGGTATGACCCAACAAAGCGATACGTTTCCTTCTAACTAGATGGGGTTTTGCTATTCACTCTCAGAATTGAGAGACAAACAACTGGACCAAACTAGTACGCAGGATTTGAAAGCATAGAAATGCAATCTAATCTATGTTTTTGATGTTTTTCAAATGCAACTATTCAAAGATTAATCTAAATGAAATTGAAACTAATCTAAGAATAATGGAGAGTAAGAACTATATAAATGCATTTTAATCTAAATGATGAGCATATGAAAGCAAGAGAAAATTCAAATGTAAGGCACTTGAGTAATCAAAATAGCATTAGTTCAATACTATTCATGTGCATCCTCCCAAAATGAAAGGTTGAAGGTTTCTTATATAGAATCCAAGAATTTGATCAACGGTCAAGATCAAACTAAGTGTAAGGTCCTGATTGAAGATAAGATCGAGTCCTCCATTTCTTATGGAGTTGAATGAGAGGAAATAGGAGATAACAATTATCCATTCAAATATGTTCTCATAATTAGATTTTCTAATTAATTAATTAGTTAGTTTAAACAATTATGAGGACATATTTGAATTAATCAATATTTTTAATTCCTTTTTCATATGAGATGAAATAGGAAAGGATATTGATTCATTCAAACATGTGGTCATAATTAGATATTCTAATTAAATAAACAATTAGTTTCAATAAGTATGACATATATTTAATTAAACCAAAGTATTTTAATTCCTTCTTTATGTGTATTAACTAAAGGGGTTGATTTAATTTAATTAAAGCACTTAGGACTTATAATTGAATTAATTGAATTAATAGGTTTAATTTTGCTAATTCAATTAATATTTAGGAATTAAGTAGAGTAATTGATTAATACAGATTAATGATTTTCTACATTTGACACTTAGATCAAGTAGACATTATCAAAATTAGGATTGCCTAATACAATAGGACTTCAAGTAAGATTGATAAACCAAAATTGGTTTAGAATACTAATGTGCCAATTTAGGGGTATGACATTTGTCCCTCTTTGAATGAATGTGTGAGCAACACGTTGATTCAAAGAAATTAGAAGTATGAGGATATAGACCAAGAGCTAAGATTGGTTATGAGATTGATGCCATAGAGTCCAATTGATGAGATTTTTAAGGTTATCTCTAGAATGAAGCTTAGCCTTAGGAAATTCAAATAGAACACCTAGATACCAATATGAAAAATGAAAGATTATCAAACTTTACAAAATTGTTCCTAGAACGAGATTCAATTCTCAGGAGTCGAGGTTAGATTGCCCCAATACCTATCCATTAGAAGATGACAAGATTAATCATGATTCATAGGATTATCCCCAGAATGAGGCTTAATCCTTGGTAGTCAAGGTTAGATTGCCCCAATACCTATCCATTAAATAGTGCTTGAAAGCAAGAGTTTAGAATTATCTCTAGAATGAAGCTTAATTCTCCATAGTCCATATAGAACACCTGAATACTGGTCCATTAAAAAGCTAATTTAATACCTAATCATGAGTCGTAGAATCATCCCCTGAACAAGGCTTAATCCTCGTGAGTTAGGGTTAGAATGCCCCAATACCTATCCATTGAACCATGACAAGGAGTGTTATAAGATTGATTAGTTGAATAACATATGCTGCGAGATTGGGGCAACAAAGATGCCCCAAGTGATGAGATGCCCCTAGCAGATAGGACAATATATTTATATTTGAAGCCATATTTGAAAGATTCAAAGATGTTCAATGATGTAATCACCACCCTACCCCCTCGGGAGCAAAGTTGAAAGATGACACATTAGAATGAAATTCATTTGAAGCATTTTGAAGGTCTGGTTGACTAGATTTTACTAGAGTTGACTTGCGTTGACTTTTGAAAAAGTTGAAATAATATGTGTTTTGAAAATATCGCCAAAGTCACAAAGTATCAATAAGTGGAACTACATAAGCTTTCAATCACATCGGTCCCAAAATTTAAGTGTTGTTTTTGAGTTGTTTAAGTGTGTCAAATTTTGAATTTGATCCCGAAAATGAGTTAAGAGTAGCCAAATTACCTAACGGGGTAATTTTCATGTCAATCAAAGCACTTTGAAAATTTAGGTCAAAACCTATATAAGGGCCCAAAAGGCCATTTTCAATTCATTTGTTCATTTGCCTTTTGTAAAGAGAAGAGCTCCGAGGCAAAAATGGTGGTCCCAGTGTAGAATCATCAGTTCAAGTGTACCAAGTGACATAGTCGACCAACAGACTATGGACCTCTGGTGAGTAGTTGACAATCCTTCCTTGCATTGAAATTTTGATGCATTTTGATCATTTTTTTCATATTTTTGAGTGTTTAAAAGTTCTTGTTGTCAACATCCTCGTCCAAGAACCCGATTTTTCATACGAGTGGCTAGCTAAAATTGCACAAGGAAGTGCCACTAGGGCACTTTCTCACATAGTATGTTGTGTTTCCTTAGTGTGGAAGATACCCATCTCTCACATGAGAAACCCTAAAATTAGGTTGTTTTTCACATGTCATTTAAAGCTTGCTCGTATGAAGTTGTTTTATCGCATTGTTTAGTGGTTTTCCTCGCACAAGGAAATCATACCTTCATGTGAGAATCTACATTTTCACACAATATTGTGAAATCTCATGTGAGATTCTAGTATTGTTTGCATGAGTAATTTAATAAAAACTTGATTTTTTAAATCATTGTGTTGCATCATCATTAATTGTTGTTGTTTGTATCTTGTATGTTGTAGCACATTTAAGAGTAGTAATATAGTTCAAATGACATATATTGATCATGTTATGTTGTTTGCAGGTTGTGTTTCCAAACATTTCTTTTAGGTCACATTACTCAACCATAGGAGCATTGATTAGACAACTAGATGTTGTTGAGTGCGCACGTATTGGGACTCTTGGTTTATCGCGTCTATGTGATATCCTTGATTTGCAGGTGAATCATGGATTGTTGATAGTTAGAGATATACAATTAGCGAATCGAGATCAAGAGATCCATGACCTTCATGAGTAGTTATAGTAGCAGCGAGATGAGGCTCGATTATAGGGTGCTAGAGCAACCTATTACTATCCAAGATATATCAAGCAGTACTTGATGCAATAGATCAGATGCCTAGATTTTTTGAGTATGCTAGAGCATCAAATGGTGTACGTCAACCAACAAGAGTAGATGCTCCTCCTCCTCCTCCACCACCCAAGGATGAGGGAGAAGGAAACAATTAGCTTTCTCTCTTTTGTCTTGCCTTTTGAGAATGTATTTTGGATGTCTTGACATCATTTTGTATCATTTTGAGATCAACAATGCTTGAGTAGCATGCATCTTTGTATCGATGTACACTTGACTCCAACGAGAGATTTATATATATGAGATCTTTTGATTTGAGTACCACTATATGTGTCACTTTTTGTCTTATAGTTTGTCATACATGAGATGTTAGTGATATGATTGTGATGAATGTAAATTGATATGATGTATAAATGTAGTGTAAATGAGATGAATGTGAAAATATTTATATGAAATGCAAAATGTGAATGAACTAATATCTCATCGTAGGTTTCAAGTTTGTTGTTAATGACAGGCATCCCATGAAAGTCAAAAGGATGAACCAAGGAGCTGAATGCTTGTGTAGTCGAGAATAAACATGAAACTTTTGAAGAAATCAACAACCTCTCATGTCGAAAGATGCAAGTAAAGTAGTAATTGAAATGTACTCTTATGCAAGTGGAGTATAAAATGCAACCCTATGCTAGATGTACCCCTAGGTCTAGTTACTGAACTCATAAAATTATCATCACTAAGTGTTTAGTTAGACCCTCAAATGTCATACAATTCACACTAACATTGCAATCATGAGAATATGAATATGACACATGTCTTAGTTTTGTCAGGATTAAATGTAAGCATTAAGGCACAAGAAGCCAAAATGACCAGAACATTTATCATTTTTAATGCAACAAGCTAACATAAGCATCAGAGCATAAACACTAAGATGACTAGAATGTTTCTTACATGAAAAGACACCAAACACATGAGAGATCCTTCTTATACTAAGTATTTAGTAAAGATTATGTCTGCAACAACCCTTGTGTTCGTAACTTGAGATTGAAAAGTGTTAAGTATATTCACAGTGACCCATACATTCGCTTAGCAGGACGAGTATCAATATTTACTATAACATAGAGAATTCACTGAAATAGTCAAGGAGAAGAACCAACCTCACTAAAGTATCCATATAAAATGAGTCGAGGTACACATGACCATCCAATAGAAGATAGAGACTCCTATAGTGGATGCCCCTTTTATATGGATGCTTCAAATCATTGGAACTAAACCATCAAGCATAAAGCAAAGAAAATATCATGCCCATAGTCTTTGCTTCTCTAGTCAAAAGAGACATCCTCAAGTTGCTCAAAGGGAAATGATAAAGCAAAAGAAAAACAAATAAAGAAAAATTCAACATAACACAAACATTATCAATGTTTCCATTTTAGTGTTAGTTTTATAGGATTGATGGTAAGTGTCGATGTTCATAATACATGTGAAATAAATCTCTTCAGTAGGAGGACAACAATCGATAGACTCAATTAGGACAACTAGTGACCAACATCAGAGAGAAAGCTTTATTGAGAAGAACCTTAGGAGGAAACTAAACGATAGTAGATAGACATAGTTAGAACAACTGGCAACTGATGTGAAAGAGATCTTCCTTGAGAGGAATCTCAATAATGAAGCAAGCGATAGTAGATAGATGTAGTTAGATCAATTGGTGATTGATGCGAGAGAGATCTTCTTTGAGAGGAATTTCAATAGTGAAGCAAGTGATAGTAGATAGAGGTAGTTAGATCAACTGGTGACTAATGCCAAATAGATCTTCTTCGATACTATAGGGTGTTGCCCCTAAGACTATGACTAGATTCAATCCATGGATGCTTGTGTGAAAACAACAAACTAAAGCAGGAAAGCAACTGTACAAGAGCCAAAATATGTGTCACAAGATTTAACATTTGAAACAAGAGGCACTTGTTTACTAGGATTTCACCTTCCTTGTAGAGATTCTATTTTTGCTACCATAATGCTTGTTTGTTAGGTTTTCATCAATGACACTTTTCTTGTTTTTTCAATTTTTGACTATTTCAAGTTTAATTTTTTGTATTTTTTTTCTAGTTTTCATTGTTTTTTGTATTACCAAGATGCCTATTGCCAGGTTTTCACCAAGATAATAATTTTCAGGACATTGAAGTATGTACAAAGAGCTTTTGAAATCATGTCAGCTATAGAACCTCTTCAGATGAAGGGTGTTGATCAGATCTTTGAGTGATTCTCCCTCAGTTGTTGAAAGTTGATAAGCACCAGATCTGAACACTGTAGTAACTATGTATGGACCAAGCTAGTTAGGCTCAAACTTCCCTTTCTATATCTGTTGTTGTTGATTCTTAGGGTTTTCCCTCATGATGAGGTCACCCACTTGGAATTCGTGTGGTTTGATTTTCTTGTTACTGTATACTCAAAAGTGTCCCTCTTCAAACCCTTCTATCCAAGGGATTCCATTGAATTCAGAATGCTTGGATGCTAGCTTGGAGCTCCCTATCCATGAATGCAAGAGTGTGTTTCAAGTAAAATAGCTCTTAGTTGAGCCTTAGGAATACACTTCTTGCTAGTAAACCATGCAGTAGGAGGTCCCAAAGACAAGATGCAAGGGTACAAATGTCCACAAGGAATTCTTCAATGATGCAATGCAAGATGAAGCTAAGCTAAAATGACAATGCAAGGTGCAATTATTCTAAACAATATGCAAGTGTTACAAGTCCAACTAATTACTATGTGAGCTAAGCTATTGTAAAGAAGCTACATTAACATGCAACTATGCTAGAACGTTATATGCTAAAAATGCTATGGATGAGAGAATGTAGACAAGAAATAGAAGTTCTCCACAAAGAGCTCTCAAGAATTCAAATAGTAAACCTATAGCATAACAATACTGAAGAGTGTGGATCCAGAGGGGGAAAGCTCTCTCCCATTTAAAGTCATACAGACGATAGAGATCAAGATGAAGATGGTGGATGATCAACAATGGAATTCGAAAAGAGGAGTGATCCATGTGCACATAGAAGTCAACCAATAGAATATAATTTGACTTTTCACATAAGACAAAAGTCACAAAGCCTTTTTCTTTTAATTTGAAAATTAGAAAAGGACTTTATGTATGCACTTTAAGTGGGTTAGAAGAATGGGGGTCTTCTACTTAATTAAAAGGGGACATGTTCTTTTAATCAAAAAATGAACTTAGGATATCATAGTCAAACTATAGGTTATAATCAAATTAATTGATTATTAGAAATTTGGTCTATGTAAATGATTGATTAAATTAGCCAAAATGTTGAGAAGGGGGCTAATAGTCTAGATGACCATTTTTAAGTGATTACAGTTATAGCTTTTAAACGTATGCTTTTGATAAGCCTGGAGATGATCACACACCACTTGTTGACATTCATCTAGTAGTTCTAGCTCTTGAAGTCAAGATATTCTGTAATCATCATCATTAATGAGGCCTTTCATAAAGATTCTCAAAGCAGGAAACTTAACCTCAATAGGAAGCACAACATCTGCTCCATATACCAAAGCAAAGGGTGTTGTTCCCATTAGAGTTTTGATGCTAGTTTTGTAAGCCCATAAAGCTGGATTAATCTGAAGGTGCCAATCCCTTCCAAATTTATTGA
Source organism: Cupressus sempervirens (assembly GCA_028749045.1). Classification (NCBI taxonomy): domain Eukaryota; kingdom Viridiplantae; phylum Streptophyta; class Pinopsida; order Cupressales; family Cupressaceae; genus Cupressus; species Cupressus sempervirens. The sequence goes on along the minus strand of CM053786.1, from coordinate 531,320,946 downwards.
TTGTGCGATGTAAGATCTTAAGGATAGCCTTGTTGGATGCTTTCGCTTATCCATTACCCTGGGGGTAATAAATAGAAGACCAATGTTGCTTGATTCTAAACTTTGAGCACAACTCTTTGAGATCCTTATTTTAAAACTATCCCTCATTGTCAATAATGATGGAGGATGGTACACCATACCTGCATATGATGTATTTAAGAATGAATAGAGCTATAGTTTTTCCATTTGCCTCGGAAAGAGGGATTGCTTCCACCCATTTGGTGAAGTAGTCTGTAGCTGTGATAATGGACTTGTGTCCATTTGAAGAAGACAAATGAATCTGACCTACTAGATCAAAGGCCCATTGTTCAAATGACCAAAGCATGATAAATAGAATTAGCTCCCTGGCTGAAGCATGAATCAAATTTCCATGGAGTTGTCACTACTTGCAAGACTTGACATATTTAATTGCCTCTTGCTCCATATTTGGCCAATAGTAACCATCTCTTATAAGTTTACGAGCTAGTGTCAAGCCATTAGAGTGAGATCCGCAAATGCATTTGTGTACATTAACTAATGCACATTTGGACTCATCGAGTTCTAGAAACCTAAGGAGTGTTCCATCAAGACCTCTCCTAAATAAGTCATTACCAATAATAACATACCATGATGTGTTGTGGATTAGGTGACATTTTTCATTATGGGTTAGATTGTCCAGAATTATTTGGTCACATAAGTAAGAATAAATATGATGGTTGCGGGACAAATCTTGTCCTATGATAGAACGTATCATCGAGGATTTAGGAGAATTATAAGCATCGGTTGAAAATCATTCTCAAGCATCTATAGCATGGAAGCGAGAGTAGCCATTGCATCGGTTGCCTTGTTGTTTGCCCGATGAACTTGTTGAAAAGTGACATGAGAAAAGTATTTCTTTAAATCATCAACCATTCATTTATAAGGTGTCAACTTCTCATCCTTTTTCTGATAAACATCATTGACCTGATTGATTAGTAATTGTGAATTGCCAAAGATATTCAATTCATCTACTCTCCACTTGACTACAATCTTCATGTCATTGATTAAGGCTTCATTTTTTGTAATATTATTTGTACAAGGAAATAGAATCTTGTACACCTTAGGAAACAAATATTTATGTGGTGTTATGAATAAGAGCCCAACACCGGATCCTTTTTGTGTGAAGGAACTGCCAAAGAACATCACCCATGTTTGATGTGCTAGCATTAAAATAGATTTGTCAGGGAATTCAATATTCGGTGGTAGAAGACTTTGCATCGGTGCTTCTACTAATTGATTAGCAATTGCCTATCTTTTGATAACCTTTCTTTCAACATATGTAATATCAAACTCAGTATCATTACCCATTTAGCCAACCTTCTTATTAGAGTTGCCTTGCTAAGTAAATACTTCAATGGATCAATTTTAGCAACCAATTGCATAGTGTGAGCAAGCATGTAGTGCCTCAACTTTATAGAAGCAAAGATGACCACCAAGCAAGCTTTTTCAATAATGCTAGAGATCATTTCATAAGAAACCAACATGCGACTAAGATAGTAGATAACGCATTCCTTGTTATCATTGTCGTCCTGAGCTAGCAAGATACAAAGAGATCACTCTATTTTTGATATACACAAAATGAGAGGCTTCCCATAAATAGGAGGCATCAAGATCGATGGATTAGTCAAATATTGTTTTATTCACGTTAAACTCTGATCACAATCTTTGTTCCAGACATATTTCACACCCTTATGCAGAGTCTTAGTAAAAGGTTGCGACCTATCCGTTAACTGTGAAATGAATCTATGAATGCATTGAAGTCTTCCTTGCAACCCTCTTATTTGACTAATATTATGAGGTGGAGGCTTTTTCATGATTGCTTGAACATTTTCTGGGTCCACCTCGATTCCTTTTGCAAAGACAATATAACCAAGTAACTTCCTAGATGTGACACCAAATGCACATTTCTTGTGATTTAATCTGAGACTAAAGTTCTCCATATGATCTAGGATTGGTTCCAAATCTTGAAGATTAGTGTTGCATTGTGCACTCTAGACTAAGGTGTCATCAACATAGTCCTCCATCGTTTTATGCATCATATCATGGAAGATTGTTGTAATTGTCCTTTGATATATGGCACTAGCATTTTTCAGACCAAATGGCATCACATTTCAATATAAGGTACCCCATGCACAAGTAAAAGCAATTTTCTTCTAGTCTTTTGGTGCAATTTTAATTTGATTATAACTAGAAAAACCATCACGAGTGAGTACATTTCATATCTTGCTATCATATCTGTAAGAATTCAGTATAGCTCTCATACCATGTAAGAATTTGGTATAGCTCTGATACCATGTAAGAATTTACCTAAGGAAAAAATTCACCTAGGAACTAAGAACTCAAACACAAGCACAACCGTAGACCAAAAATAGATATGATCAATTAATTAGAGTATGTTTTAATACATTGCTCTGTTCAATATATGATGTATGTACACAATAGGAGTGCCTATATATAAAGGCCTCTCAGGAAGCACCTAGAATGTCTCTAGAAAGAACCAAGAGATAAGATAAGCATCATGACAACTAAGCACATGCCTTATCCATCATTCTAGATGAGTGGATAAGAATGACAAGGTTGTAGACACCATGTGCTTAATTAGTGTGCTAACTCCTGTGTTGTAGACACCATCTGCATAAAAGAGGTGCAGACTCCTATGTTGTCAACATGAGAACTCACAAGAGTACGCATACTCCTAGGTGGCTAATAAATAAATAATAAAAATATGCATTAACCTAAGTAAACTTAAGTAAGTGTAAATAGTAAATACTTATTTACACCAACAATACCCACTATCATATCAATATTAGGTAGTGGAAAATCATCCTTTGGACATGCTAAGTTTAGATCTTGAAAATTTGTACAAACTCAGACATAATTATCATGTTTGGAGAATGGAACAATGTTTGAGATCCATTCAACATAATGGATAGCACAGATGAAACCAACTTTTAAAATATTTTCTAGCTCAACTTTAAGAAGTAAAGCTGCATGAAGATGCATCTTCTCGAGCTTCTATTTGACTAGTTTAAATCCTGGTGCAATAGATAAATGATGCATTATGAGGTCAAGATCTAAGCCTGGCATATCTGAGTAAGTCCATGCAAAATTAATCTCTTTTCTTAAAAGAATACAATAAATTCCTCTTTTTCTTTTGTAGATAAAGATTGTGCAATGTGTATCATATGAGGATGTTCCACTTTTTCCAAGGTGATTGGTTGTGTTGGCTCTATCAACATTGATGATCTCTCCTGAAAATACTTGGAAGCACATCAAATATCTCATTTGCAGGCACCTCAGAGAGGTTTTCACCTTTGGATACATTTTTTGTTTTTACTATTTTGGGTTTCAATACTAGCACAATATGGTTTTCACTATCAAACCATCTTATTCTTTTTCTTTTAATTGTGTGACTGAGATATTTCACATTAGCTTCAGTCATATTGATAATTTGTTCACTAGTGGAGGACATTACTGGTTCAACAACGTGTAAATAATATGCCAGAGCATAGTTATTCTAGAATATAGGGACTTCACTGGATGTATTGGAAATCCAGTCTATGAGGTTAGGATAAGTGAGTGAGAGAGATGTGGTAGGTTTGATGGCGTTCATGGTATAGTCATCAAATGCTTGAACAAGTAATTCGAGACCTAAAGTAATTTTGTCCAAAGGTTTATTCAAACAACTTTGAGTTCTAACGATATTAATTGAAGACTCATTAACACTAGTTGGATGAGACTCGTAATCAAATTCATACTCTCAAGAATCTTTTCTACATGGAGTCAGATTGTAGAATTCCCCAACAGTGATGGGAACCCATTCTCCACTTTCATTATCATATTGATTTTTACAAAGTCATTCAACAACTATAGTGTGACTAGACTCTCCTTATTCTTGTTGAATAAGAGGAGTATCAGTAGCATTTTCAGAAGAATCACTGTCAACATCCATAGTACTAACACGTGGTACAAAGTCATCTAGTTCTGCAAAGAACTTAGCAAGATATAAAGAAATTGGATAAGGAAAAGTATCCTCATCATCGGAGTTGTCCTCGTGATTATCTAACTCATTTTATGACTCATGTTCAAATGAACTTTTAGATTTTGGTATGAATTTATTGATCCCTAGATGAAAGGGAACCTTCTTGAAACCTAGGTCTATTGTATCTTGAGACCTTCTACATATTTATTTGATAGGATCAATCATGCCATTGTTATTACATCTAATTGGACCATTGCCTTTGTAAACCAAAGTGTTTCATTAGCTTAAGACCTAGACCATGCTTTTTGGTAGTAATCTCATGAGACTATTCTATGAGATCAGTTGGAATTTCCTCTTTATATAACCATGCAACGATGGCTATGTTTTCATCTTCCTCTTCCACAAGTATAGTACCTTTGACAAAGGCACTGTTGAATTTAGTACGAGGTGATAGTAAAAAAGGTCTCTTCTCTTCAAATGGTCTCCCATAATGACAGGGAGACTCAGGAAGAGATGTCAAAGATAGAACAGGTTCAATGTGATACTCACCCATCCCAATTTCTGTCAACTTGAGTGACTTCTCCATTTCTTTTAGCTTATTGACATGATGACCTGTAGATTCTCTATTAGTATGTACAAATATTTTAGCATATTTTAGCATGTTACAGGTGTAACTGGTATTAGTAGGGATGGTAACTTTAGAGCTTTGGAATGAAAACTTGATGCATTAATGTACGTTGAAGGCATAGCTTGCATTTCATGTATCCATGGTCTCCCTAACAAAACATTCTATGCTAATGGAATGTTAAGGACTTGACAAGTAACATCTCTTTCTACTGGATCAATTCAAAGTGGCAACACAACAAGACCTAGGGATTTACGCTTGACTTCATCATATGCCTTGATAGTTATTTTGTGATGAGGATCAATAGACTCTTTAGAATAACCCAATTGTTTGAGAAAAGTAGCAGAGCAAATGTTTAGACCAGCTCCATTATCAATGAGCACGTAATGGAAACATTTGTGATGTATCATAATTTCAATGTGCAACGACTGGTTATGAGGATGACTCAAAGAATTATCATCCTCTTCACAAAAGGACAAATAGTTAGGTGAGGTCAAGTGACCCACCATAGATTGAAACCTTTCAAGGTCAAGATCTTGACATACCTTTGCCTCATTGAGGGCTTTATCAAGAATCTACCCATGAGTAGCCATGATTTTGAGTAATTCAAAAATTATTATTTGAGAGTTTGTCTATTGCAATTAGTCAAGGATACGATAGTTGGTAACTTTGGAGGATGTTGCAATTTTTGTACCTTTGTCGAATGGACCAACAATAGGTTTGTCTCTACCTCAGGAGCATAAGACTTAGGGCCTTTAAGTACTATCTTGGCATGAGAATGTGTAACAACATTGGCACAAGATTGTGACTATTCATGATCAGATATAAGAGATGGAGCACCTCTTGAGACTCGTGGAGTTTTTCAATTTCATATTGTCATATTTTCCTTTAATCACAATAACATCACAATGTTCAAAGTCCAAGGGTTCAATCACGTTGATCATGTTATCATCATTGGTGTATGTATAATTGTCCTTGTTATTGGTTTTATGTTTAGAGTTTTCTCCTTTGTCATAATGTGGAAATGGCTCCTTAAAAGCTTTGTGGTCTAAATTCTTATTATGTCCACCCACAATGATTTCACCATCATCAATTAAAACTTGAACTTTGTGATGTATGTTGATACAATTGTTTGTTTTGTGACCCTTGTTCTAATGGTATTTGCAAAATGCATTCTCATTCCACCATATGGGTCATGGCTATGGATTATAAAGATGACTATTATCCAATAGACTAATGATATGATTTTAAAGCAAGGTTTTATAGATCACATCTAGAGGTTCACCAAGAGGTGTGTACTCTTGCTTGGGTCGAGTAACCCAAGATGAGTTCTTTGTTTTGTTCCCAAATGTCTTGTTATCGAGAGTAGATTTGTCAGTAGTTTTAGACACATTGATATTATCTATGAGGTTGAAATTCATTTTAGAGGGTTTAGGAGTAATATTATCTACTACTCCATCGTGGACTACCTCTCAATTCTTGTTTACATACTTAGGTTTATCCTTACTAGAGGTAGATTGTTGCTTGATGTCTTTTTGAAGGGTTATTTTTCCCTTTTTGACCATGAACTCCTTTATTCATATAGCTTGTGTAATCATATCTTCAAAAGTGTGTGGACCTTGAAGTTTTATTTTATACCCAAAATCAGACAAAATATTATCCATGAAGATATTGAGTTTTAGGGATTTTTCTTGAGTATTTGGTATACAATTGTCACCATCTTTGGAGAAATGTGAGGAAAGTTTAAGGTTACACAAATCTCATATGTTGATTCAATGTTGTATATTGTGTGAGTATTGTTGAGTAAGCATATTAGCAATCTCATCAATTTTTTTAATACCAGTAGGTAATCTTGAAAACTATTCCATGGCTTGACCACCTAGAATCCATGGGAACAAATGCGTAAGATACATTTAATTGTGCATGAATTCCATAGACAAAGCATCAAATTCCCTCAAATAATCTTTGGGGATCAAATGTTCCTAAGTATTTGTCATATTTGGGTAACTCAACTCCTCTTGGAAAAGGAGGCATATTCAAATCCTTGTCAAAAGGAAATGGATGAATGGCGTCTAACATGTACATTTTAGTTGGTTTATCCTTGTCACACATCATTTGGGCCAATTTCTCTTGCATGTCCTCTAGTTGTTTTTGTAACTTGAATGTTTCCGTTTCTTCTTCTTGTGTGACAATTGTTTCAACATTGAAATGTTGAGGTACTTTTGCTAGTTCTTGAGTGAGCTTGAGAGAATATTTTTCTTTCTCATCATGAAGCAAGATCTCCATCATTTTTAAAAAGTTTTTATCCTTACAAAATTTCTTTATGTCTTCTAGGGGTATCTCTTTAGTATCCATGTACTCATTAGTGTAGTTGTAAGGTTCTTTCACTCTTTCATTTCTTTGGTAGTCTTATTGGTATTGTCTCCTACTATTTTCTCATGTTTCTTGATCTTGATCAACCATTTTAGGAGAATAGAAGGTTTCAATATGTGTCTATTGTAGAGGTGTTTGGAACAAGAATTTAGCTATTTCATTTAAAGATGTAGGTGTTCTATCAAAATCCAGATGTAGGTGTATTATGCAAAAGCTTAGAGTGGGTTATCCTAAGATGGGTGATAACCTTTTGTAATTATTTGCTATTAATATATACGTACATGTAAACTTTAGGGATGATGCTGGGTTTTCTTCACTGATTCTTTCCTAGTTGACCTCGTTGAATCAGATTAATAAATATTATAGTGGCTTGCCACGTTTGCTTAAAAAAAATTAAAAAAATCTGGATGTTCTTGATATAATGGATTCCTAGTTTGCTGCAAGTTTATGGAAAATATTCTTTGATCACTAGGTGGAACAATAGGTGAAAGAGATCATGAGGACCCTTCACTAAATTCAGACTGTATGTAAACTTGGGAATGACCTTTGTTGCAATTTCTACCTCTATCTCTGCCACATCATGGTCTATAGGTTGCAACAGTCATAGAAAATGACTTATGACAAATTTTTTACAAGGATCACACTAGAATGATGTCTTAAAGTGAGTAAGCATGTTGTATATCTAGGTACAAATAGTCCGAGAAATAGCTAAAACAACTGAGAGTTTTTACTATCATGATGCAAGGTATAACAAACACAAGAGAGCAAAATAGGACAACCAAGTAAGGAGACTAGTTTGTGTGTGAATCACAAGTGATCAACTAAGTAAGAAATAAGAGTTTTACATTATTGTAGACAAAGGAATGACTAAATGTTTTCAGATATAGATCATATTTGGATCAAGTTTCGATGAGGGAGCTCAAAATAACTCAGTATTTTGAGACAAATATGGATGGACTTGCATGAGGAAATGAATTCTAGGTAAGGAAATATAGACAACCAAGCGAGGAAACACCTTTGGTAGAGCAATTTAATAGTTTTAAGACTAAATTTCACACAAGGATTCATACAGGCCCACATGAAGAAGTACAATGAACTAGGCGAGAATTTGGAACAACAATTTTGCAAGTGTCTTCTCACGCAAAGATTCAAATAGAGTCACGCAAGGAAAGGACAAACTGATAGAAAAGACAAGTTTTGACTAAAATTGCTATGTTTTGGTAAAATATCATGTGAAGATTCCTAGCTTCCTGTACGAGGAAGTATAGAGAGCCATGCGAGGAAACACAAACTAACAGTTGTAAAGGTGTTTTCTCACATGAAGTTTTGTATAACTGTAAGTGAGGAAAGGACAAAACTAACAGGTTTGGACTATACTTGCAGAGATTTTGATGATTTTGGAAGTTTTTGAACAAAGTACCGATAGTATTGGTAAGTTTCAAGCAGATATGAGCATCATTTTCAAATTTTGGACATCATGTTGGTTTGTAAGTAAATAGCTATTTTCTAGACAAGGGATGTAAACAATAGTCATAAACAATCCACTTGAGGTCAAAACAACTTGAAAGGACTAGGAAGTCTTGACCTTTTGTTGTTTGGATGATTTGGATAGTTTGTAGACTCAAGAAAAACACTCTTTTTATCCCTATAAGAAAAAATGGTAGAGGCAACAAAACATTTGTCTCATAACTTATGTGCATGCATTCACCTCACACAAATGTGTCACCCCATTAGAGGGCACCCGTGTTTTTAGTGTATTCCAAGGACTCAAGAACATATAGGCTCAATGAACACCTTTGTGGTTGGGGTCAAGGGCATATACCACCTTCTAGTGTTTAGGTACATGCCTATGGTGAGGATCTACAAGAGAGATTCTTCCCCCTCCTTGCACAAAGATTATGCCCCATTTTAGAGGTGAACCAGGTAGCAACTATTGACAAAGTCTTTACTTGGCTTCTATTCACATTAATCCCCAGTGGTTTCATGAACAAAATTGAGGCCACTAACCCATACTATCATCTGTAAGTGCACACACTTGACTAGCAAGACTAAGGGCGGTGGCATCGCCCAGTGCAACAGACAGAGCCTCTTCTTAATATGTGATATCAGAATGAAGAAGAGGAAATTAATATGGCTTTGAATTCTTTCTCTCTACGAATCTTCTTTATTAAAGTGAGTTGGAATCATCGATGAAAGGTGTGTGCTCACTTGGGTCATCCTCGGAGGTTGGATCACCTTGATAGGCCCTCTAAAGGTTGACTAGGACTGTAGCTCGGATTCAAGGCTCAAAGTTTCTAATTTTCCCAAAGGGAAAAGAACATACTCCTCTACCTCATCATCTTACCCAACACACAAAACATATTCATAACTAAATTAGTTTGTCAATCCCAATGTGTCTTTTTCCAAGAATTTGATTTTCCTAAAAGGAAATCATCATCTCTTCATAAAAAGCTTTGCTTGGGAGAACCACCAACTTTCTTGCCTCCCTTAGGTACTATCTTCCAAAGGCATCTTGATGCAGGAGCATCCAGAGGTATAAGGGAAATCCTGTGTCACCCAAAAAAATGTACCTAGACTTAGTTTTTGTTTCATGTCTTTTCATTTTTGGATGCCCATTTGGGTTAAATAAAGGTTCCAACTCTCACAGTTCCACTATCAGTGCGTTTGAAAATCTCAAAAAAATAGGAGCATGCAATTTGGCCATCATTTTGGTGACCTAGAAGGTGTGAATTGACCAGATGAATGTAATTGTGATTTAGCGTTCCAGAAAAAAAATCAGGTCAAAAGGCCCCATAGTTTGAAAGTTATTGCAGTTTTTCGGGTTTTGGAGACCCCCTAAGAATGCTTCAAAGTCAGGTTAGGGGCATTAAAGGGCCAAAAAATGGGGGACGAGCTAAGCTTGTCCATAGGGCTATAGAGCGCTTTGAGAGCTTTCCAAAAATGTAAACGGTTCGTCAATCGAAGCTACGGTTCAAAAGTTATGCCTCCCGGAAGTTCGGTTACCGTTTCTGGATTCTTCTAGAATTGCACCGACTTCTAACGCAGCTTTCGGAACCTTCTATTTTGTAGGTGGATGCCTACTAGCACTTTCTAGAATGTACTCCTAGTCCTTAACCCTCCAGGGTCTATTTAAGGAGATTTTTGGCATTGTAAAAGGCAGTTTAGAGTGGAGTTTGAGAGGAGGTGCTAAAAGGAGAAATATTCTCCAGATTTATGCTACTGTAAGCCCTTAGGGCATGTTCTGAAGTTTATTTTCTCTGTACTATTTGTACTAGCTTATTTTCTTAGTTAATATAATTTCCCTTTTCTGTTGTGTCCATTATGTTCTTCTGTTGTGTCCCCATCAAGTGGTATCAGAGCGGGTTTTCCTGAGTGTGTAGACAGAGCGCTGACTGTGAGGTAGTTTGCACCAGGACTGTGTGGTTGTGGGTTCGAGTTAGAAGATGCCTCCATGAAGAGAGCATGGCAGAAGGGCCAGAGCTATTGATCCTAAGGAGGTTAGAGCCCTCTAGAGGCAGGTACAAGCATTGCAAGAGGAGCTTCGTAGAGGAGCAAATGTTGCCACAGGTGACAATAGTGAGGATGACAATGAAGAGGAAGTAATGGGACCAGAAGAGGAAGTTGACGGGGAAGTTCTGAATCCTGTAGAGGAAAGGCTTTTTAGGGCCATTACTAAGTTTGGGAAAAGACCTACAATTGAAGTGGGTATATTTTCAGGAAATCTAAAACTAGATGAGTTGATCGATTGGATCAATGAACTGGAAGAATACTTTGAGTATGAGGATATAAGGGACCCAGATAGGGTTAAGTTTGCAAAGGCCAAACTGAAAGGCCATGCCAAAATCTGGTGGCAAGAGGTTCAATTGGAAAGACTTAGAAGAGGAAAGGAGAAGATCACAAGATGGGATCGCATGGTGGACAAATTGAAGAAGCAGTTCATTCCTATGGACTACGAGTGTGATCTGTTTAAGCAGATGCATGAGTTAAAGCAAGCAGGAAGATCAGTTCAAGAATATACAGAGGAGTTTCACTGACTCTTGATTAGAGCGGCGCATGCAGAAGCAAATAAGGAGAAGGTTGCTCGTTATATCAGTGGGTTGTGACCTAGCATCCAGGAGGAATTAAGTCTGGTAAGAATAACCAGCGTTGAAGAGGCATACCAGTTTGCCCTACGAGTTGAAGAGAAGTTGAATAAAAGGTTTGAAGGAAGACAAAGAGGGCATGGTCAAGGAGGAAGGGGAAGCGGTAGATCATCTGGAGGCCGCAATGAAACCCAAAAGAAAAATGAAGATGTGGGTACTAGCAAAAACCAGAGGAATGAGGGTTTCAACTGCTCCCATGATCAAGACTTTGGAAATCAAAGAGGAAGAGGTAGAGGACGTGGAAAAGGAAGAGGAGGCTTCCGTGGTACCTGTTTCCATTGTAATGAAGAAGGTCATCGTGCCTTTGAATGCCCTCAACGACAAGGAAGGACAGATAGGAGAGCTGAGGGCCAAGCTAGGGTTGCTCATGTGGATGAGGATGCACAATCATCACATTCAGAGGATGCAGAAAGAGGAGAGACCTTGGTAAATGAAAGAGTCCTACTAAGTGGTGAGAATGAAACAGGACAAAGAAGGAGTTTGTTTCGTACCAGATGCAAGTGTGAGGATAAATGTTGTGACATGATCATTGATGGTGGTAGCACTGATAACCTGGTATCAGAAGAGATGGTCTCTAAGCTAAAGCTCAAGAGGGAGAAACATCCCCAACCCTATCAGATTTCTTGGGTAAAAGATGATCATAAGGTCCTGGTAAGTGAACAATGTTTAGTAAAATTCAAAATTGGGAGTTACCATGATGAAGTTCTCTGTGACGTTATTTCGATGGATGTTTGCCATCTATTGTTGGGTAGACCATGGCAGTTTGATAGACATGCAATGCATGATGGACATGCAAACACATACTCTTTGACAAAGGATGGAGTTCGCCACAAATTGAAGCCCATGAAAAAGGAAGGTGAAAAGGTATGTAGCAGTGCTAGGATCTGTCTTGTTGATGGAAGGAAGTTTTTAGATGGCATGAAACATCAGCATATGTGCTATGCTTTGATTCCTAGGAAAGATAAAGAAGGTAGTAGTGAAATACCATTTGAAGTTTCAGATTTACTAGGGGAATTTGGAGATGTTATCTCTAATAATGTTCCAGATGGATTGCCACCAGTAAGGCAAATCAGTCATCAGATAGATCTGATTCCAGGAGCTAGTTTGCCTAACAAGGCTGCTCACAGGATGACTCCTACTGAAATAGAGGAGCTAAATAGATAGGTTCAGGAGCTGTTGAGGAAGGGCTTGATTTGAGAGAGCCTGAGTCCATGTGCAGTACCTGCAGTACTTGCACCAAAGAAGGATGGAGAGTGGAGGATGTGTACAGATTCTTGAGCTATAAATAGGATAACCATCAAGTACCAGTTTCCTTTACTAAGGATGGATGATCGTATGGACTGCTTGAGTGAAGCTCAGTACTTCACAAAGATAGATCTGAAGAGTGGCTATCATCAGATACAGATTCGAGAAGGAGATGAGTGGAAAACAACCTTCAAGACCAAGGAGGGTCTTTATGAGTGGTTAGTCATGCCCTTTGGATTGACGAACGCCCCAAGCACCTTCATGCGGCTCATGAATGAGGTACTTAAGAAGTTCTTGGGAAAATTTGTTATTGTTTATTTGGATGATATTTTAATTTTTAGCAAGACTTTGGAAGAACATTTACTGCATATTCGTAGTGTCCTTGAAAGGCTAAGGGAAGAGAAACTGTTAATTAATCTAAAGAAGTGTGTCTTTGCAAAAAGGGAGTTAGTCTATTTGGGGTTTGTTATATCACCTGAAGGTCTCAAAATGGATCCAGAGAAGGTAAAAGCCATCTTGGAATGGCCTACTCCAAGGTCTGCTACTGAGGTAAGATCATTTCATGGTCTGGTTAGTTTTTACAGGAAGTTTATTAAGAATTTCAGTGGCATATCTGCACCCCTAACTGATACAATAAGAGGGGATAGAAAAGAGTTCAAATGGACTGCAGCAGCTATGAGAAGTTTTGAATTGCTGAAGAAGAAGGTGACAGAACAGCTTGTGTTGGCACTTCCAGATTTTAGAAAAGTGTTCCAGGTGGATTGTGATGCTAGTGGCAGCGCTATTGGGGCTGTATTTAGCCAAGAAGGTAAGCCTATTGCATATTTTAGTGAAAAATTGAATGATGCAAAGAAGAAGTATTCTGTTTATGATCAAGAGTTCTATGCAATAGTTCAAGCCTTAAAGAAATGGAGGCATTATTTATTGCCAAAGGAATTTTTTTTGTATACTGATCATCAGGCATTACAGTACCTAAATAGCCAAGGTAAATTGAATTAGAGGCATATGAAGTGGGTAGAATTCTTGCAGAGTTATACATTTGTGTTGAAGCATAGAAGTGGAAAATCTAACAGGGTTGCAGATGCACTAAGTAGGAGACAGTCACTGCTTATAGTAATGCAAGTTGAAGTAGTTGGGTTTGATGAACTCAAGAATTTGTACCCCGAGGATCCTGATTTTGCTGAAGCATGGAAAGCTTGTAAAGAGCCTGTTGCTGTAGATAGAACAAAGTGGTTAGATTATTTGATTCAGGATGGCATGTTGTTCAAAGGTAGTCAATTGTGCATTCCAAGGAGTTCCATGAGGGAAAATTTGATTAAGGAGAAACACAGTGGAGGGATGGCAGGACATTTTGGTCGAGATAAGACCATTTCCATTCTTAGAGAACATTATTTTTGGCCTCAAATTTCACAGGATGTGAAGAAGTTCGTACAAAGTTGCCAGGTTTGTCAAGTTGCCAAGGGGTTTAGTCAGAATACGGGTCTTTATCAGCCGTTGCCTGTTCCATCAAGGCCATGGGAGGACATAAGTGTGGATTTTGTTCTTGGATTGCCAAGGACACAAAGGGGTAATGACTCAGTATTCGTGGTGGTTGATAGGTTCTCCAAAATGGCACATTTCATTCCATGCCACAAAACTCATGATGCTATCCATATTGCAGACTTGCTTTTCAAAGAGGTGGTAAGACTACGTGGTCTTCCAAGGAGTATAGTTTCTGACAGAGATACTAAATTTGTGGGGTATTTCTGGAGGACATTGTGGAAGAAGTTGAGAACAGACTTGAAATTCAGTTCCACGCATCACCCACAGACTGATGGCCAAATAGAAGTGGTAAATAGAAGTCTGGGCAATTTGCTGAGATGTTTAGTTGGAGATAAGCCCAAGGGATGAGATTTGATTCTACCACATGCAGAGTTTGCTTATAATGACTCTGTAAATAGGAGTACTGGAAAATCACCATTTCAAATTGTATATGGGAATAGCCTAAGGACTGCACCAGAATTGAGGAAGATAGAACAAGGGGAGAGGACAAGTGCTGAAGCTGAGGAATTTGCTGAACACATCAAGCGTCTACATGAGGAGGGTCAAGCACACATTATCAAGATGAATCAAGAGTATAAAGCTAGGGCTGATCAAAGGAGAAGACATAAGGAATTCCAAGTAGGGGATCTAGTCATGGTGCACTTACGAAAAGAAAGATTTCCAGTTGGTACTTACAACAAGCTGAAAATGAAGAAATTTGGCCCCTACAAAGTTTTGAAGAAACATGACTCAGGAAATGCATATGAAGTGGAGCTTCCAGATGGTATTCACATTTCTCCCATTTTCAACATTGTAGATTTAACAGAGTATCATGATGGTGCAGATGATGAGCTGGTGTTTGAGCCATGTCCAATTCCTGCTTCTAAGAAGGAGATAGAAGACATTCTAGATCATCGTGTGGGTAGGAGTACCAGAAACAGGCAGTATGAAGAATATTTGGTCAAATGGAAAGGACGACCGATCGAGGACTCAACTTGGATTTCAGCAGCTGAGGTTTCCCATTTGGGATTTCCTCTACCATCCATAAAGTGACAGGGTCACTTTTCAATCTACCCTGGGTGTCTGATGCAGGAGCATCCAGAGGTATAAGGGCAATCATGTGTCACCCAAAAAAATGTACCTAGACTTAGTTTCTGTTTCATGTCTTTTCATTTTTGGATACCCATTTGGGTCAAATAAAGGTTCCAACTCTCACAGTTCCACTATCAGTGCGTTTGAAAATCTCAAAAAAATAGGAGCATGCAATTTGGCCATCATTTTGGTGACCTAGAAGGTGTGAATTGACCAGATGAATGTAATTGTGATTTAGAGCGTTCCAGAAAAAGAATCAGGTCAAAAGGCCCCACGGTTTGAAAGTTATTGTAGTTTTTAAGGTTTTGGAGACCCCCTAAGAATGCTTCGAAGTCAGGTTAGGGGCATTAAATGACCTCAAAAAGGGTCAAAAAATGGGGGACAAGCTAAGCTTGTCCATAGGGCTATAGAGCGCTTCAAGAGCTTTCCAAAAATGTAAACGGTTCGTCAATCGGAGCTACGGTTCAAAGTTTATGCCTCCCGAAAGTTCGGTTACCATTTTTGGATTCTTCTAGAATTGCACCGACTTCTAACGTAGCTTCCAGAACCTTCTATTTTGTAGGTGGATGCCTACTAGCACTTTCTAGAATGTACTCCTAGTCCTTAACCCTCCGAGGTCTATTTAAGGAGATTTCTGGCATTGTAAAAGGCAGTTCAGAGTGAAGTTTGAGAGGAGGTGCTAAAAGGAGAAATATTCTCCAGATTTATGCTATTGTAAGCCCTTAGGGCATGTTCTAAAGTTTATTTTCTCTATACTATTTGTACTAGCTTATTTTCTTAGTTAATATAATTTCCCTTTTCTGTTGTGTCCATTCTGTTCTTCTGTTGTGTCCCCATCACATCTAGATTTCTAATTTACTCTTGGGCATCACTTCTAAGTAGTAAAGATCATACTCCCCTATTCCTTTGTCTAGAGCCCTACGAAGTTCATAAGCCCTATTAAACTATGTGTGTAAGAAAGCATTAAAACAGACACATTGTTTGAGTAGGTTTGAATATATTCTTTCACAAGATAATCTTTGACTAAACACCCTGCAATCAAACCATTAGTATTGTGTGTATGTTTGTAACAAGGTGTCTTTGATAATCGATTTGCAAACCACTATTAAGTTGCTTCAAAAATTAAAAATTAAAAATAAATGCTTCAGAAACAGATGTTAGATCAAAGACATTTTTGAAAAATAGTATTGAAAATTTCAAGTTTGCCTTTATTGGTGTTGAATTTCACGTGAGAATCTACAAGGTCCCGTGAGAGGAAGTATTGTGTGCCACACAAGACATTATTTTCTCCACATAAGTAGACACTTTTTCACATGAGAAAGTGCAGAGGTAGATGTGAAGATTGAGTTTCTTCACATGAGGATTGATCTTATCACGCGAGAATTCACTGAATTGTATAGAAAAAATGTTAGAATGTCAAAAAATAATTTAAGTTAAGGCCATAAAATTTATTTTTTTGTGCCACAACGGGCACCAGAAATGTTAGTGCTAATTATAGGCCTCTAAATCCACACACTTAACATGATCATTACATGCTAGAAACATCTTGAAATGAACATGAGATTGTCCATTCGGTATGACCCAACAAAGCGATATGTTGCCTTCTAACTAGATGGGGTTTCACTATTCACTCTCAAAATTAAGAGATCAACAACCAGACTAAAATAGAACAAAGGATTTGAAAGCATGCAAAAGCAATCTAATCTATATTTTTTATGTTTTTCAAATGCAAAGATTAATCTAAATGAAATTGTAACTAATCTAATAACAATGGAGGGTAAGAACTATATAAATGCATTTTATTTTAAATGATGAGCATATGAAACCAAGGGAAAATTTGAATGCAAGGCA
This sequence comes from Cupressus sempervirens, assembly GCA_028749045.1. NCBI lineage: Eukaryota > Viridiplantae > Streptophyta > Pinopsida > Cupressales > Cupressaceae > Cupressus > Cupressus sempervirens. The sequence goes on along the minus strand of CM053786.1, from coordinate 531,304,058 downwards.
CCTAAGTAATCAAATTAGTATTAGTTTGATACTATTCATGTGCATCCTCCCAAAATGAGAGGTTGAAGGTTTCATATATAGAATCCAGGAATTTGATCAACGGTCAAGATCAAATTGAGTATACAGTCCTGATTGAAGATAAGATTGAGTCCTCCATTTTTTATGGAGTTGAATGAGAGGAAATAGGAGATAAAAATTATCCATTCAAATATGTGCTTATAAATAGATTTTATAATTAATTAATTAATTAATTAGTTTCAACAATTATGAGGACATATTTGAATTAATCAATATTATTAATTCCTTTTTCATGTGAGATGAAATAGGAAAGGATATTGATCCATTCAAACATGTGGTCCTAATTAGATATTCTAATTAAATAAATAATTAGTTTCAATAAGTATGACATATATTTAATTAAACCAAAGTATTTTAATTCCTTCTTTATGTGCATTAGCTAAAGGGGTTGATTTAATTTAATTAAAGTACTTAGAAATTATAATTAAATTAATAGGTTTAATTTAGCTAATTTAATTAATATTTAGGAATTAAGTAAAGTAAGTGATTAATATAGATTAATGATTTTCTGCATTTGACACTTAGGTCGAGTAGAGATTATCAAAATTAGGATTGCCTAATACAATAGGCTTTAAGTAAGATTGATAAACCAAAATTGGTTCATAATACTAATGTGCCAATTTAGGGGTATTATAATATGCTGCTATAGAGGGGATACATTCTAGATTATGAACAACCCATAACATAGATGTCATGGGTTGGGATATTTCATCCATCTCTTCAATGCACGAAATCATAAGACTCTCCATAGCAACTAAAATCTTAGTATCGTGAACCTCCTTGATGGTGACCAAGAAGTGATGAAACATATCATGGACCAAATTTTGCAATTTGAAATCTAAGAGAAGGTTACTTACTTTGACATTTGCACAATTCTCCAATATTGTAGATCTCCTACCAAAAGGGTCACTACTGAAGTCATTAAGACTCTGAAAGTTGTCAACTATCAAATGCAATATCCCTATCATGGTTTTATCATCCTACAATGCTTTAGTTGTCAAAATTATCAAGATCTCACTGAGACATGTTGCAACTGCCAAACTTTTTTCCTTGTCATGGTGTCTTAAAAGGATGGGTTGATTTAAGACATCCTTAATTAGCAAGAGGGTTCTCTGTATAAATCTTGAAGGTAATTGGTTCACTTTACACAAACATACTTCCAATATATCTAATGGAAAATCAATACCCTCATTGAGCTCTTTGCCAATCTTTTGTAGTGCCTTTAACCACCACTCTCCATTGTTGTTTGAAATCATAGTGTGATCCAAATACCAAAAATATCTCAATCATCCCAATAGGCTGGCAAGATCACCAGCTCTAATACCACTATAATGTATTGAAGATGAACTTGACATGAAGGAAATCTCAGCATGAAGGCAATTGGCCATGCTATACATCCTCAGGGTGGAGGTGTGAAGGTAATTGGCCGTGCTATATGTCCTTAGGGTGGAGTTATCCATGCTACACAACCTCAGGGTGGAGTTTCTTGTGCTATACAACCTCAGGGTGGAGTTGTCCATACTACATGACCTTAGTTTCCCATACTACATGACGTCAGTTCCTAATGCTACATGGTCTCAGGGTGGAGTTGTATGTACTACATGACCTTAGTTGCTCATGCTACATGGCCTCAGTTCTCTATGCTACATGTCCTCAAGGTGGATTTGTCTATGCTACATGGCCTTAGGGTGGAGTTTCTCATGCCACACAACCTCAATTTTCCATGCTACATGACCTTAGTTATCTGTGCTACACAAGGTGGAATTGTTTGTGCTACACAAGGTGGAGTTGTCTATGCTACACAACCTTAATTGCCCATGCTACAAGATCATATGATAATACTCAAGTAGTCTATACAATTTAAATTAGGAAGATAATATGCTCGTAGAGTCTGAGGGTGATGAGAGAGGTGTCCATATGGCTGGTTCGAGGTGATTGTATAATAGGGAGCAAGATGATCATATGGTATGCAAATGGTTGTATGGTATGTGTGTAGTATAGGGAGTCATATTGTATTGGTTAAGGTGTCTATACAGTCTAAAAATACAACCATACAGTGAAGTTTTGGAGTTGTATGGATGGGTGCAAAAGTTGTAGAGGGTCATCGGGGTGATGGATTGAGTTGCACTCTAAGATGCCATAATAAGGTGAATATATTTGCCAAAAATGCCAATTAATGCCAGTATAAATATTGAAACATAATCATAGATATATAGATATATGTATTTGCAAATAAAGATGGTGCACGAAATTACCACATCCAAGAAAGTGATATAGAGATAGAGTAGGGTGAGGGTTGAATCCTACCAAAATCAGATTAGCCAAGCAGGGAAGATCTTTCACTTCCAATATGTCAAACAATAGATAATACCAACTAGAATTCGTAGTATAGAGAAAAGTATAATCCAAAAGCCATACCAACTACTACCTACTTGTTGTGCTTAAACACCCTTTAGAGGAACTTCTCGAGGGTTTACAAAGATAGTTGACGACCACACCTACAGAAATAATTAAATAAAAATGGTTCTAAGTTATACTAAACCAATTGGAACCACAAATACATATATTATTAACTTGGGCCCCATATTAATTAATTAAAGTAACTAATTAAAGGTTCTTTTATTATATTATTTAAATTTTGGGACCAATTAATTAATTAATTAAATTAAATGATTACATTAAAATTTTGGGACATGATAGGAAAACTTCAAACCTATTTTTAAAGTTGCTTGTTATGATGGAAGGCTTGAGACTAATGCAGTACTAGACCGAATCTCTGAAATGGATAAATAATTTGAGTATGAAAGTGACCCTGAGAATAGAAAGGTAAAGATAAAAATCACCTAGCTGAAGGGTCATGCTTCACTTTGGTGGGATCATTTGCAGAATGAAAGGCAAAGAAGAAGAAATGAAAAGATCAAGACATGGGAAATGTTTCTTGTCAAAATAAAGAAGTTCCTTCTTGTAAATTACTAGGTTAATATGCTAAGGAAAATGCAAAATTTAAGACAAAAGGATATGATTGTGAAAGAAATATAGAGGAATTCTACAACTTGGACATCATATCTGGACATGTGGATGATTAAGTTGAGAAAGTGGCTAGCTACCTAAATGGTTTGAAGACATCAATTCAAGACGAGATTAGCTTTGCCAAGTTGGATGCCCTAAAGGCTGAGGAGATATTGGTAGATAAACATGATCAAAGACAAAGAGGTAGAAGTGGCAGATTTCAAAGTAGCAGAGGAGTAAAAAGCATAGTTGATAACATAATGCAAGACAAAGGTAAAATAGAATGGAAAAAGAAACATGCTTGCAAGAGAGGTCAATTACACTAGAGGTAGCTATACTGGTTATTCTTGGAATGCCAATAATGGTAAGAGAGAAGAAAGATCTTGGTTTAAGCACACTTGTTTTAAGTGTGGAGAGGAAGGACATGGATCCTTTGAATGTACTAATTGTAGAAAGAATATTAGAGGTAGAAATAGAATTGCTTTAGCATATGAATAAGTTGTTGAATCACTAAATGGGCCTGAAAGTGGTGAGAACTTGATGATAAGAAGAATGTTGTGGGGATGAGGGAACTAGTGAAGAGCCTATTTTGAGGAAAATTTTATTCAAGGCTAGATGTAAGATTGTAGGAAAGTTTTGCAAAGTAATAATTAATAGTGGTAGTTCAGACAATTTGACATTAGAGGAGCTAGTTAACATATTCTAGTTATAGAGATTGAGACACCCTAAGTCTTATCATATTGCTTGAATCTAGAATGAGCATAAGTTATTGGTAAGTGAACAATGTCTGGTTAAATTCAATATTGGGAATTATTATGATGAAGTTTGTGTGATTTTATCCCTATAAATTGTTGTCATATTATGTTGGGTGAACCTTGGCAATATAATAAACAAGCTTTGCATGATGGTAGATTGACTCAGTATATTATTTGGGTTGATGGGAAGAAATTGATGCAGGAGCTTTTAGTGGCTTTCTAAGCAAGAGCTTTTAGTAGTTTTTAAAAGCTTTTAATGTTTTTCTTAGTTTTTAGAAAGTTGGTTTTTATTAATAACCTCGAAATATTACTTCGAATTTTGAATGTTAGTTGGCAGTTCATCTTATCTCAGTTTTAGGAAGCTTCACAAAATAAATTTGTTTTTTTTGAGTTATTTTAAATATTATAAAAAATGGCAAAAAATAGTTTTATGAAAAAGTTGCCAAAATTGCCAAAAAAGGTAATTTTGGATTTGTATTTAAATTTTTAATTTCTCTCATTGTAGGAGGAGGAGGATTTCAAAGAATAATAAAGAAGAATTTGGAGTTCTAATATTTATTTTTGTGTTCTTTGTCTCTTATGTTTATGTTAATTATTTGAGGAATTTTGGCTGCATCATTTGGTATCAGAGCATAGAAGTTCTAGGAAAAGGAGATTTTTGTGGTTGTGTGGTTTTAAGTTTATGTTTATGCATGTTGAGAAGAGGAACTAGTTTCCCAAAGACTAGGTAGAGAAGATAAAATACCTAGGTTGAGGCAAAGGCAAGGTAGAAGCAAGGTTAATGGACTCATTTGAAGAACTAGATTTATTGATGAAGTATTTGCATAAGAGGAGAGAAGAAAATAAAATAAAAGAGAAAGAGAGGAAGAGGAAGGAGGAAGAGATGAGGTGATTAGAGTTGAAAGAAATGTTAAGAAAATTACAAGAAAGTTGGCAACAATTAAGAAAGCTAATGAAATTAGAAATTAAAAAATGGTACCTACCAGTCAAGAAGAAGATCACATGGCCTATTCAAAAGATTACTTTGAAGAAGAAAAGGAAAGAAGAGACACAAAAAATAAAGGAAGATCCAAATAATGAAATGGTGAGTATACCAATGTCTGTTTTGACATCGAGAATTGAAGCCAAGATAAATATAGCTACGAAAGAGTCTTTTTGTCATTTTCAGCCTTATGCTCAGAATAAGAAAATAAAAATGGTTGTTTATAATGAGGTTTCTGATTTTAGATTTTTCCAATGAGGTATATGGATGTTTCCAAAGGTATTATGCTAACTGTGGAAATGGTGGATATGTTGATATATTATATGTTGAAGACATAAATAATTATGGTACTAAGGTTTATACAAAAGAAGTAGAATTTTGGATTTTAAAGACTGAGAAGATATTGAGTAGGATATGAATTAAGAAAAATAAGAGGAAAAGAGATCTAGTGGTAGATGCAAAGATGAATGATAAAATGTCAAAAAATTGGAAGACTAGGAAGAAGGAATAAATTTGCACTCCTTTGAGTCAATAAAATTAATGTTTGATACAATGGAAGAAAAAGTTCTACAAAAAAACTATACACATTCAAAAAAATAACTTGTAGGAGTTGTGTTCTTTCAAGTAGAGGAGAATGATGTAGGAGCTTTTAGTGGCTTTCTAAGCAAGATTTTTTAGTAGTTTTTAAAGCTTTTAATGTTTTTCTTAGTTTTTAGAAAGTTGGTTTTTATTAATAACCTAGAAATATTACTTCCAATTCTGAATGTTAGTTGGTAGTTCATCTTATCTCAGTTTTAAGAAGCTTCACAAAAAAAAATTAGTTTTTTTTGAGTTGTTTTAAAATTACCTAAAATGGCAAAAATTAGTTTTGTGAAAAAATTACCAAAAATGGTAATTTTGGATTTGTATTTAAAATTGTAATTTCTCTCATTGTAGGAGAAGGAGGGTTTGGAAGAATAATAAAGAAGAATTTGGAGTTCTAATATTTATTTTTGTGTTCTTTCTCTCTTATGTTTATGTTAATTATTTGAGGAATTTTGGCTGCATAAAAAAACAAGTATTGTTTCCTTTGATAGAGAAACCTAATGAGAATGAGTGTACCATAGTAAGAGTATGTTTAGTTGAGGGAATCAATTTATTAAGGATGTCAAGGAATACAATGTTTGTTTTGCTTTGATTCCTAGGAAGACTGAGAAATAAGATGAACTTAAGCATACACCTGAGATTACATCTTTATTGACTAAAATTCGAGATATTATTTTTTATAATGTACTTGATGGTTTTCCTCCTATAAGAAGTATAATTAGTCATTGTATGGATTTGATACTTGGAGCTATTTTTCCTAATAAAGCACCATATAGGCAAAAAACTACCAAAAATAAGGAATTGAATAGATAAGTGCACATTTTTTTATTATAAGGGTTTGATTAGAGAAAGCTTGATTCATTGTGATGTAACTTTTTTTTTGGCACTTAAAAATAATGGAGAATGGAGAACGTGCACTAATTATAGAGCCAAAAGAAAGATAATAGTGAATTATAGGTTTCCATTGTCTAGGATGGATGACATAATGGATTGTTTGAGATGAGCAAGATATTTCACAAAGATTGATTTGAAAGTGTTTATCATTTGATCAAGATCAGAGAAGGAGATGAATGGAAAGTTGCTTTCAAGAAAAATGAGGGTTTGTATGAATGGTTGATTATGTCTTTTGGTTTAACTAATGCACCTAGTACTTTCATGAGGTTGATGAACGAGATTTTAAAGAAAATTTTGAGTAAGTTAATAGTTGAATATCTAGATGACATTCTAATATTCAATAAGACTAAGGAAGAACACCTTGAGTATATTAGACAAGTATTATAGAGATTGAAACAAGATAAGTTGCTAATTAATTTTAGAAATGTTCATTTCTAAAGGAAGAAATTGCGTACCTTGGTTTTGTGATTTTTTTTGATGGTTTGAAGATGGATCTTGAAAAAGTAAGAGTTATCCTTGACTGGCCTACAACTAAGAATGTTGGGGAAGTTAGACCATTTAATGGATTAGCAAGTTTGCACAAGAAGTTCATCAAAAAATATAGTTCAGTATGTAATGCCACGACAAAGACTATGAGAGGGGATAAAGGGATTTCAAATAGACACATGGAGAACATAGGAGTTTTGAAACATTAAAAGAAAAGGTGGCAAAATTACCTACACTTGTTTTGCCTAATTTCACTAAGGTTTTTCAGGTTGATTGTGATGCTAGTGGAAGTGTCATTGGAGATGTTTTGTCAAGAAGGAAGACATGTAGCTTTATATAATGAGAAGTTGAATGATGCTATGAAAAGGTATTTAACTTATGATCATAAATTATATGCTATTGTTCAAGCTTTGAAGAAATGGAGACATTATTTGATGCCTAAGGATTTTGTGTTGTAAACTAATCATAAGGCTTTACAATATCTAGGAAGTAAAAATAAGTTAAATCATAGACACATTGAACGGGTGCAGTATGTGCATAATTTTCATTTTTTGTTAAAACATAAAAGTTGACAGTTCAACAAAGTAGTTGATGCTTTGAGCAAAAGAATGAATTTGTTGTCAGAAATGTGAGTGAAGTACTTGGCTTTGATGATTTGAAACATTTGTATGAAACTAATCCTAATTTTACAAAACTTTGGAAAATTTATAAGAATCACATGATAAGTGAATAAGGTAAGTGGATTTATTATTTCATTTTAGAAGATATGATGTCCAAAGGAATTTAATTACACATACCTAGAGGATCTATGAGGGATAAATCATGAAGGAAAAATACAGTGGAGGACTTTTAAGATATTTTGGAATTAAAAAAATAGTCAAGATGATATCTGATAGATATTACTAGCCTCAAATATACAAGGATGTTCAAAAGATGGTTAAGAGTTAGAAAACTTGTTAATCAATAAAGGGAACTAGTTAAAATTTGGGTTTGTTTTCACCATTGTCTGTTTCAAATAAAGCTTAGGAATATATCAATATGGATTTTGTGCTTGGCTTACCTAGAACTTAGAGAGGTAATGATTCCATTTTGGTAGTGGTGGAAAGATTTTCTAAAATGATTTCGCACCTTGTAAGAAGATATATGATGCAGTACATGTGGGTGAACTATTCTTTAAGGAAGTAGTAAGATTGCATGAGTTACCAAAGACTACTGTTTTGGATAGGGATATTAAGTTCAATGGTTATTTTTGGAAGACACTTTGGAAGAAGTTAGATAATGAGCTTAATTGTAGTTCTACATTTCATCTGGAGGTTGGTGGACAAACTGAAGTTGTCAATAGGAGTTTGGGTAACTTGCTAAGATATTTGATTGGAGATAAGTCTGCTAATTGGGACTTGATTTTGATGCAAGAAGAATATGCATATAATAACTCTATAAATATGAGTACTAAGAAGACATATTTTGAGATAGTGAATGGAATGCATCCTAAAGGAACTAGTGTGTTGAGGGATTTGAGAATTGAAATGAAGCAGAGTGTTGAAGTAGAAGGATTTGTGGATTTCATAAAACTTTGCATAAAGAAGTGAAGAAGAATTTGGAGATTAGTAATCAAGAGTATAAATAGAGGGAAGATATTTTGAGGTTGGAGATGAAGTTATGGTTCACTTGAAGAAGAACATATTCATTGTTGATACCTATAGTAAGCTGAAGATGAAAAAGTTTGAACCTTATAATTTTTAAAAGAAATTTGACTTTGGAAATGCTTTTGAAGTTGAATTACTAGAGGACATGGATATTTCACCAAAATTCAATATTGCAAACATCTTGCAATATTTTAAATTAAATAAGGAATTAAAAGATAACCTATATCCTAGGAGGAAAACTAACAACATTGATAAAGTTTTGGATACTGCAATAAGTAAGAGCACTAGAGGAAAAAACTACATGGAGTACCTTGTTCATTGGAAGGATAAACCAATCAAAGATAGTCCATGGATAACACAAGCTAAGTCAGAACTTTATGATTTAGGTTAGAGCATCAAGGTTTCCTAATGTGGACATTAGTTCCTTATTTACCCTAGGTGTTTGATGTAGGAACATCTTGGGTCAATGGACAATCTTGCATCAACAAAAAACATTGCTTTGTTTTCAGTACCTATTTGTTATTTGTGGAGTAGCCATTGTTGCTCATGGTTTCAAGTTATGCACAATTGGCATCTTATTATGTACCCATTATTGATCCTTACCCTATGTATGTGAAATCTAATATTTTATTTTCTTAGAGTTTCATGCTTCTTTCTTCACTTACTTTTTACTACTTGTTTCATCCAACATAGTGTGAAGTTTCTTTCAGCATGGCTTCCTACGGTGACATGACACCTTGCGTGGTTGGGAAATGTATCTTAGAATATGTGTGGACCTATCCTTAAGAGTACAAATTCTCTTTTGGTCCTTCGTTATCTCCTCCAATGCGGGACCTATTTTGTAATTCAATGGTTGACATGCCAACTTATTGTCTTGCTAGCTTTATAAGGACTTGGACTATGTTTAGGAAAGTAGCTTAGGAGTTGTAGGTAGAAGAAGTATCAAGATAGTGAGATTTAAGCTCTAGAATTATATTTCTCTATACTAGTTACAATTAGGAAGGCCTTATAGCCTATCATATATATTTTATTTTGTGAGTTGTCTAATCAATCAATATAAATTCACAAATAAATTTGGTCTCTGTTGTTGAATCTATGTGCTTTCTTCTGTGTGTACTCTTTGCTAGGTATTGGGAGATTGGAATTGGTCTCTTCCTCCTACCTTCCTTACATCAACATTAAAGTGGGGGAATTAGTTAAAACAAAGAGGGAGAAACAATTAAAACCCTTGGCTAGTTGAGGCAAACTAATGGAAGACGAAGTTGAAAGTGACAATGACATGAATAGTGATTTTTATAGAAACCCTTCCTTATAAATATGACGCTTTCAAATATCATGAATTATTCAATGGTAATTTTGTCCAACAAAAATTCTTTCATGGTTGATAGGCAACTTCAAATGTTATTTCTCTTCTTTGTGTGAAAAGTGCATCTTAAACCTTGTTGCCTAGTGGAGAAGGGACAAAAATAATGACCACAATATTGCAAAGAGGTCAAATGAGATAATGAGCATGTTGTTTGCAAAAGAGTGGTCTTCAATAGAAGTGAAGTTGCACCAATGAGAACATATCACCTACCTTATATACAAGGACAATGAAGTAATGAAAGGACAATCAAAGGTATAATTTTTTCTATAAACCAATACAATTCATCATTAAAAGCAATAAGCCAATTTATGCATCTTAGGCTCATAAAGATTCAATTTTATTGTAGAATTTTGAAAAAGGACATGAAAAGATGAAATCAATTCAATAATACAAAGATACAACTACTCTATTTGGAAAAGACACAAGTTCAACAACAATAGTGATTGCATTGGTCATTAAAGCATCTCAAAATTTAAACCAACAAATAATGATAAAGGCAACATTATCATTCAAAGCATGAATAATGTTACATTAGTACACAGTAGAGATCAACACTCATCAAAATATGACCATGGTACAACCAAGTACATTAAAAGCATCCAATCAAGCACAAATCAACATAATGTCAAAATGCAAGGCACAGATGCACAGTCATGACATTTAACTCTAATAATGTATTTGAGAACTCTAGAGTACCGAAAAGCAAAACAAGCACATAATTAATGATTAGATAGTCAATAAATGATCAAAAGAATTTTGAAAAATTAGTAACATAAGTAATAGTGGCATGTAGTGCTATAAAGGACACAAAATGAATATCCATTTATTGCCAAGACAAAGCATTAAGAAAAATATATCCATAGCACGATTTCTACTATAAATTTACAAAAATTAACTTCTTTCTAAGAAGCTTTTTCTATAAGGAAATGTCTCTTTTACAATTTAATATTATTTATTAAATTATTTCTTTGTTAATACTTTAGTTTAAGTTTGTTTCTGATAATTAAACTTTCTAAATTAGAACACATGTTTCTATGTAAATCTTTTAAAAAAATCTGAAATTTTTTCATCTATTTTAGTTTCCTTTTTAAAACTGAGTAGACATTAGCATGGGATCTTCTCTCTTAAATCTCATGCAAGATATATTGTCAATTAGTGTCAAAACACTTAATTATAATATAGTTGCAATTGAGTTACTACTATGCAGTGTTAATCAAGCTCACAGGGGATCCAAGAAAATAAGTTAACCTTGCAGAAAGTTGCAGTGCTAACCGAGTTGACAGTTTACACCAAGCTCCAGTGTCAACTGAGTTGACTGTGTCTACCGAGCTCCAATGTGAACTGAGTTAGTAGAGTAGTCTTCTTCCAAGGTAATAATCAAGATGGTAGAATAGTGTAATCCAAGTCAAAAGCATTTGCCCAGTGATCAATACAAACCATGAACCCAACATGTACCAAGTGCCAGAGCTAGCCAAGGAGAAAGTGGTGACTGAGTGTTTCTAGTATCGCCTGAGTATGACATTGACTTGAGTTATTGCATCGAGTCAACTTGGTGATAATTTTTGGAACTATTCTTATTGTAGCTAACCTATGTAACAACTATTTGGATGTATATAAGTATGAGATGTTTCTTTTATCCAAAGTCTAGTAGTACCATACTTAACTGTATTGTATAAATCCTTTCACAAGGTTGACCTAATAGTCCTTATTACTCCTAATGGGGTAAGATCATTAGAAGTGATCATTTGTAAGCCTTAACTAGCCAACTTTATTACTGCAGTAGTGAAGCATTGTGGGTGTCAACCCCTCCCTAGTTTTACCTTCTACTTGGAGGGTTTTTGGGTTACCAAATATTGTGTTATGGTGTTGCTACTTTAATTCTTTAATACTTCATGCATGCGAGTAGATTAGACATCTAATTAAAGTGGGTCAAGAGAATAAGTTTAAGTGGTTCCTGATTCACCCCCCTCTTAGTCACCTAGTTTGTATTACATTTCCAACAATGGTATCAAAGTGAAGTTCACTTATCAAAAAGTTTAGTAGCTTGAGAGCAAATATTAGACACAATGGAGTTGTAGAAGCTAGAGAAGGCCCATTAAGGACAAAAATTTGGATCTACATGTGGCCACAGAGAAAATAAAGAAACTAAAGGAGCAACTCTCTCAATCCCTAAAAATAAGAAAATAATTGGTAGCACAAAGGAACGACAATCTCTACATGAAAGAGAAAATTGAAGACATTTGCAAAGAAATAAATTCAGATGAAGCTGCTGCAATTATAGAAGATCTACTTGGAAGTAACCTTATTCTTCAAGAAGAAGTTAGGAAATTGAAAAGGGAACAAGAGACCCACTCAATCAGAATATGTGAAGTCATGGAACAAAAGAATCAAGCTAAAGATGACAAATATATGATAGAAGAAGATAGACGATTACTCAACACCATGATAGAAGAAAAAGATTATGAAATTCACTAGCTTTCACTACATAAAGAAGACTTGGTAAATGAGTTGAACAACTCAAATAAAGAAGTCATCCATCTGAGGATAGAAAATGAAAGACTCATGAATGATCTTAGAGTAGAAAAAGAAACCAATGAAAGAATGATGAATTCACAAGAAAGCATGAATTAGTTAGTTGAGATATCCCAGAAAAGATAAAAAGGTAAAGTAGGATTAGGCTACATTGAACAAGGAGAGTCATCATAGCAAGGATCTCACAACAATAAAATACCTACATGAAATTATTGTGGAAAAATAGGACATGCTTCAAACAAGTGTTCGAGCAACAGAAAGTCAAAGTTTAATGGAAAATGTTACAGTTCTAACAAGTATGGACATAGAGAAAGTGAATGCACAAAAAAGACCAAATTTGAAGGAAAATGTTTCTCATGCAACGAATAGGGTCATGAATCTTCAGAGTGTAGAACCAAGAATTGAAATCCTACTTAACAACTTGCTAAAGCTATCTTTGGTTGGGATTACAAAATTTCATGCATATGTTATTTATGTGGAGAGTTTGGGCACATTGGACCAAACTGCATAAAGACTCACCTTAGAAAAAGAGATCCTACCAAAAGATGCTATGTATGCAAAGAACTTGGTCATCTAGCACATAATTGCATGAATAGATGAAAAGTTGAAGATCAAAAGAAAGTAAAGGTTGACACAATTATAAAACAAGTGAAGTAGCAATGGGTAAAGAAGTCTCCATAGAATTCAAGTGAAATCAATGAGGTCATTGACACCCAAGATAATGGATTTGGTGATTCAATCATCTCTACATAAATATGCAAGGAGATCACTAGAGTTATGATACAATTCATATTCTACATCAACTCTAGTCATCCAAGAAAAATAGTCTAGATCAACATATTAGATGCACTTGGACAGATCATAGACTAAGACCAAACTAGTTTGTTAGTTCTAACCAAGCTATTAGACCTAACTGAGAATGGGTAAACATAATTGAGTCACAGACTCAATCAAGCATGGAAAGAATGTACTAATTGAGCTTCAAGTCTAAACTGAGTATCTTTTACCTACCTAGGTATAAAGCATTGAACAAAGCCCTAAAATTAGAAATTTGATAAAAGGTAAAGATCGAAGCCTTTTTTTCACCACATTTTAAAAATTCTCTTTGAGCTCAAAATTTCTTAAGTCCACCAGAGAAATAGCAGTGCAAAATGTTGAAGGAAATTCTTAGGCGAAGTCATCATCATGAAATTCTTCCTTCACCAAGCAATATGGCAGTATCTTCCAGCTCCAAGGTCAAGAAAGGTTTAGAGATGTTGGTAAAGAGTTTAGATTGTACTCCTCCCAAATTCTAGCTCTATCTAGCAATTGTAGAGGAAAAGGATCCTCAAGATGCTCACTCTTCCATCCATCTAAAGGTATTACTCATCCATGAAATCTGATCATTTTATCTTTCTTTTTTCTTCTATCCAAGAGCTAGGTAATCTTGAGCTAGATCGAGCCTATGCAACATTGTGTGAAAATGGTGTGTTGAAGCAAGATCACAAACATCTAGAGGTCAAGGGGTTGACCCACATCATCCACATGCCTAGGGACTTTTAGGTCAAGTGGATCAAGCTTATACTAAGCCAAGTTTATGATATGTCATTTTGGTTGGAACAGACCTACCCTATCACTAAGAAGATGATTCATAGGATAATAGTGTATCTTATGATAGAGAAAGCCAAGACTACTAAAACCCTAGGTTAGGTAGAACTTATGAAGCTAACCCTAGCTAAATGGGATGACAAAGACATGAAGTTGAACAATGTAATAGCCATGGAAATCAAGTTTGGAATCCATGTCATTGCCCATAAAATCTACAACTCAAGCCATACCAACAATGTGACATGTGAGGTAGTAGACCTGACATACAAGATTGTAAAGAAGAATGTGTAATTTGACCTTGTTGAGCTTCAATTTCCCAGCCAAGAAAAAACATGGAGAGCATTTGGGGCTCAAAGAATAATCCATGTAAGTTCAGTTCACTCTTAGTATGTTTATTATTTTATGTTCAAAAATTCTTTCCTTCAAAAGGAAATGTTGTTTGGAAGAAATACAACCTTGTTCTACGTCAAATCAATGAATTCATAAGTGAAATGGGTGAGAACTTTGATGGCATCATGGATGCTTAATTTGACAATTTCAAAGAAAGGATGCAAAGTAGGCTTAGGATCCTTGATTAGCGTGTCAAAGATTATGAGCAAGATATATTCTTCCTAGTTGATTGTGACAGAGTCCACATTCAGGTAGTCAGGCCTAGGATAACATGAGTTAAACTTCTAGCATATGAAGTGCATATTTCTGAAACAAAGGAAATTATTGAGGCTCTCATTGATGAGCCCATGGACCCCAAGGCTACCTACTTTGGAACTTATGAAGAAGCAAAGACAAGAATATCTCTTGAGATTCAGATCCCTCAAATTCTAAAGAGAGGGAAGAAAAGGCTGGAAACCATTAGGAAGAAACTTGCCAAGATAAACACATCACTTATGATCATTGAAGGCAAGGGTAATGATGTAGAAGAGGAAGAAGAAGACGAAGAGGCATAGAAAAGTGATGATGAAGAGGAAGAAGAGGAATCTCCCAATAAGAAAATAAAGACCCCATCCAAGCCACTCAAGAGAGCAACAAGATCAACACCTGTGCTTATAGCTACCAAACCAAAGAAGGCAAGAAAGCAACTAAAGCTTCAGGATGAGGATGGTGAAGATGAAGACAATACCACAATCATATCCTTGAAAAAGGCACCCCCTACCTTTGAAAAGAAACTAGAAAGTATAAGGGAAGGAAGGGGTATGGTAGGATTTAGATACTTTAAGTATGACTCCAGAAGCTAAGAGGAGAAGAAACAAATCGAAGATGCATTAGTTGTGAAAATGGAAAAGTGGAAATATGACCCTTCTAAGCTTAAGGGCCATGCTCCTAAAAATATGATGAAGGTTATTTCACACCATTGGGATAATGCAGTAAAAATAGTGAAACATATTAGAGAGTAGAATTTAAGAAATCTCATGCCTAATCTCTTTGACAAAGAAATCAAGGAGGCAATGTCTAAACATGTAGAAAAACATACTCCTAGATTTAATGCTTTCCAATTTTTTTCAAATAATATAGAAGATGTTGTGCAGTCCACAACAAATACAAGAAAGAACATATTTGACATCAAGGAAGGAGTCTTCTAGATATTCAGACAATTAAGGACTTTGATACCGAGAAGATTGCAACAAAATTCATGACATCACTTCCCTCACTCCATATAAGGTAGCAATTGTACATTAATTAATTGAGTTGAATCCAATTCAACTTAGAAGTGAAGTGAATATTGCCACACTTTCACCGAGTTCTGTTACAAAGAAAATTGAGCAATAGGTCCCAACAATCTCAATCGAGCAACAGGATCCAATGGATCCAATAGTCTCAATGGAGTAACAAACTCCATTAGTCTCAACTGAGCATTAGGGTCTCTCCATATTGATTGAGTAACGACAACAAGAACAACATAAGAATTCAATTGACAAGGGAAAAGCTATCATTCCTTCTTTAGCAGCCAAAAGCAAGAGCAAAAAGAACATAGTTGATGGCATTGATCTTGATGAGAAGATTGTAGTCTCGAATTGGGACCAATAAAATCTATCAATTGAGGAAGTGGACATTTTGGGAGAGTTATGGAAGAAAAGGAAAAATAAAACAATGCTAAGAGCTAAAAGAGATAGAAGCCAAGCCTTGGAAGACATCAACAAAATATTTATAGATGCTCTATCTATAAAGGTAAATGAAAAAGCTCCCATAATTGATCAATTAATTCATATTATACACAAGTTCAATGAGGATACTAATGGGTAGGACAAACTTCTCATGGAAGATGAGAAAAAGTTTGAGAATAAAGTGCTAGACAATGTAGCACAAAAGATATGAATTGATCAAGTAGAACTATCTACTTTGATATCTTCATTTGAAAATGTTGTATCTTTATTTGTAAAGTTGAGTTATTCCACTAACTTTACGAAGCAAATAAAGGAAAAATTGGCCAAGATTGACAAGGACTTGCAGGATAGTGCAAATTAGTTGGCACTTCATCCAAGCTCCAGTTCCAATCATTTTGCAAAATCCAGATTCTTGACAGATCTATAGGAAAAATTGCTAAGAGGCCAAAATAAGGGCAACACTGATTAATAGTCAAGTATGATACTTTCCAATATGGACATTATGTAGAAAAGGATGGACCATGCAAAGACATTAGTCAAAGACACTAATATGTTAGTTGTGTTGGATACAAGTGTTCAATTGTGTGTTGTCTTTGATGTCACAAAAATGTCATATTAGTCATCAGACAGAGTCTACCAAGCTCAGATGGTCAACACGAAAAAGGACAGAGTCTACCAAACTTAGATGGTCAGCAAGGAAAATGACAGAGTCTACTAAGTTCAAATGATCAGCAAGGCAAAGGACAGAGTCTACCAAGCTCAGATGGTCAGCAAGGCAAAGGATAGAGTCTACCGAGCCTAGAAAGTTAGTAAAGAAAATTTGTAGTGTCTACCGAGTAGACAGTTGTTACCTAGCTTTCAAGGTTAAAAAAAGAAATTTAGTTATCACCGAGCTCACTCAGTCATCAAAGGGAAATATGGAAGAAATAGTTCTTACCGAGCTCTCACAGACAAAGAAGGAATTTAGTTCTTACCGAGTTAACTTGGTAACCAAAGGATTTTGCAGATGTTGAAATATTAACCAAAGTCAAGACGGTTAACTCAGGAAATCATTTCTGGAAGCAATATTCACCGAGCAGGGTCAGCCATTGAAAGATTTCATTGATTTTTGAAATAACATCTATTTGTTTAAAGTAATAATTGTAGCTGACTGATGTATAGATTATTGGTAAATGTAACATGAGAATGAGTTGACTTGATAATCTAAATGGTATAAATAAGAGATCAAGTTACGAATTCTAAGTGTGGAAGTTGAACTAATGTGATATGAGGACTAATTATTGTGGAAGCGAATTTGAAGGATGATCAGAGATCATTGAGGAGCAGAAAAGCCATATTTGATCAAGAAGGATCTAATGATGCAGAATAGAGACCTATAATCAACAAATTCATTTGTATCTTATTCAAGTCAATTCATTGTTGCTTTCTAATCATTGTGGCAGTGATTTCAAATCTCTTAACAGAGTTGGTTTAACAACCATTTTGTAAATCCTCTAACAAGGTGATAGTTTAGTTGAATTGTTCTAAAGACCTCTAACAAGGCCACTCCTAACAAGGTGATTAAATCCTCTAATAGGGTCACACCTAACAGTATGTATTGTAACCTTTAACAGGGTTGGCTCCTAACAGGGCTCACTTTAAAAGAGTCAAAAATTGGTAGCTAGTTACTTGGTGGTTTTTCCCATATTGGGTTTCCACGTTAAATCTGGTGTCTCTTGTGTTCATCTTATTTTACTTTTGCATGCATATTAATAGTTATGAATGCTAGATGATTATTCACTAGTTAATCTACCAAGTTACAACATTCTTACAATGTTTACTGAGTATCAACAGTAAATAAGTATTAAAGACATCTAAGGGATCTATGGAGTTGTTTTTGTGGTAACTGATTCACCCCCCCTCTTAGTTACTCCATCTATAATTCAAACAATTGGTATCAGAGTTTTTGGTGCTTTCAAGAAAATATTTCAAGGATCTAAGCCAAAGGTCAAGATGTCTTACAAGAGGGAAATTCCAAGACTTAACAGGGATAACTTCTCAGTATGGCAAGGATTGATGAGACTTCATCTAGCTTCTATTGGTGATACAAGGCTGAAGTACCTTGATGAAAAATATGAAGAACCTTCTGGTACATTATCTGTCAATGATATTGCTGAAAAAAAGACTCACAATAATATGATGATAGATATAGCATCTTCTCTAAGTTATGAAGAATTTGATGACATCAAGGATTGCAAAATCGCCTTTGAAATGTGGAACAAGCTGAAAGAGATCTATGGAGGAGATGATAATGTGAGAAGAGCCAAAGTAGAAAGTTTGAGAGGAGAATTTGATCAAATGAGGATAAGAGAAGATGAAAACATTGCAAAGTATGTTGAAAGAGTTAAAGCATGTGTTAGTGCAATCAAAGCATCTGGAGGAGACATCATGGAGGAGACAATTATAAGTAAAGTTCTTAGAACTCTACTTCCTATCTATGCAATCAGAGTCTTTGCAATTCAAGAAAGAAAATGTGAAGCAAATCATAAGATAAATTTAGAGGCCATAGTTGGAAGATTGACTACATTTGAGCTAGACAACTATGATAATTATGTTCCAGCTGCCAAGAACATTAAATTAGCATTAGAAGCCAAGCTTTCACTCAAAGAAAAAGGGAAGAAGATAAGGGACCCATAGTCAGATAGTGATGAAGAATTAGAACAAAGTCCAAATAGTGATCTTGAGGTGGTTGAAGCTCTAGTAGCAAGGAAATATTCAAGAGGCAAAGGGAAATACAAAGGTAAGGTTCCTCTAATATATTTTTCTTGTGAAGAAATTGGACATATTGTTGCTAGGTGCCCAAATAAGTAGAACAAGGATGAGAAGAAAGGTCACAAGTGCAATGGCAAGAAAGACTTCAAATCATTCAAGGATAAAGGTAAGAAAACATGTTTCATGGCAAAAGATTCTAATGATTCTGATGATGAAGAAGAAGATGAAATTGTCTACATTGTTGTAAAAGACGAGTCTGATAATGATGAAGAAATGGCACTTATTTCTCACATGAGGAGAAATGATACATGGATTATAGATAGTGGTTGTTCTCATCACATGACTGGTGATAAAACTAAGTTTGAACATTTTGAAGACTATAATGGTGGTAGTGTAAGATTTGGAAACAATGAACCTTGTTGCATAAAAGGAAAAGGAAGAATCTCTCTGACCAAGGAACTTGTATGTGATAATGCATATTAGGTAGAAGGACTAAATTATAATCTGCTAAGTGTGGCACAACTACTCAATAATAGATTCAAAGTGGAATTTATGTATGGAAAAGCAAGATTGTTGGATGGCAAAGGAAAGTTGATTGGATTAGGCACTCAAATAAAAGGTAACTTGTTTGATCTTGAACTTGGTGAATGTTCATGTTTTATTGCTCAAGTTGAAGAAAGTTGGTTATGGCATAGGAGGTTGTGTCATGTAAACTTTGACAACTTGGTAAAAATAAGTAAGTTCAGGAAAGTAAGAGGCATTCTTAACATAAAGAAACCTAAGGTTGGTCTATGCAAGAATTGTCAAATTGGCAAAATGGGAAAGACTAGCTTTAAAAGCAACAACTATCAGACTAAAGAAATTTTAGAAATTGTGCATACTGATTTGTGTGGACCTATTGGGATTGAAAGTTATACTAGTGAAAATTTTTTCATTCTTTTTGTTGATGATTATTCAAGAATTATGATTGTCATGTACCTAAGAGAGAAATTAGAAGCATTTGAAAAGTTCAAATGGTATTTGGCCAGAGTAGAAAAGGAAATAGACAAAAGACTAAAATGCTTAAGGTCTGACAGAGGTGGTGAATTCATTTCATATGAGTTCAATAACATTTGCATTGAAAGGGGAATCAAAAGACAAGTTTTAGCACCTAGAACTCTTGAACAAAATGGAATGGCAGAACGAATAGATCTATCATGGACTGTGTAAGAACCTTAATGATTGAGAAAAATATTGCTATCAAATACTGGAAGGAAGCTATTAGCACTGCAGTTCATACCTTGAACTGAGTACAACTGAAAAAGGATTCATTCAAAACCCCCTATGAGTTATGGTATGGCTACAAACCCAATTTAAGTTACCTAAAAGTATTTGGAAGCAAATGTTACATTTTGAAAGAATCTAGAAAAGGTAAATTTGATGTAAAAAGTGATCAAGGAATACTTTTGGGATACTCTTGCAAAAGTAAAGCATATAGATTTTTGAACTTATCTACTTACAAAGTTATAGAAAGTGCACATGTGAAAGTTGATGAGTTTTTAGAAAGAATAGAAGAAGAAAGCAAAAGGGAACCTGAAGACTATAGGAAATTTATTTACATTGAACTTGATACAATGCCAAATACATCTGTCAATCAGGAATCTTCAACTCCCGAGTCTTCATTAACTGAGTCATAGGAAGTTCAAATCGAGCTAGTACCTACCGAGCTACAAGAACCCGAGTTGCAAACAGAAGCTACCGAGTCAACATTTCTTAATGGCATATTGGATGAAGAGGTTTGAATTGAATAGCCTGAAGGTTTTGTTGATCGAAATAAGAAGGACATGGTCTGCAAATTGCATAAAGCATTATATGGTCTGAAACAAGCCCCTAGAGCATAGTATGAAAGATTGCATAACTATCTCATTCAAATTGGTTTTAAAAAAAATAATGATAACAATAGTTTGTACATAAAGGAAGGACTAGATAATAAGATTGTTTTAGCAAAGATATTTGTAGATGATACTTTGTTCATAGGAAATGATGATCTTTGCAAAGAATTTTCAGAACAGATGAACAAGGAATTTGAAATGTCAATGTTTGGTGAAATCAAATTCTTTGTTGGTCTTCAAATTCAACAGAGTAAGAATGGCATCTACATCACTCAATCTAAATACATCAAGGAGATATTGAAAAAGTTTGGTATGGAAGACTACAAACCAATTGGGACTCCTATGTGTACTAGATTGAAACTTACCAAGGATGATGAATCAAAGGAAGTGGATCAGACATTGTATAGATCTATGATTGGAAAGTTGCAATATGTAGTGCACACAAGACCAGGCATTGCCCTTGCAGTAGGAATTGTAGCAAGATTCTCAGCAAAACTAAAAGAAAATCACATGATGACAATCAAAAGGATCATGAGATACTTAAAAGGAACTGAAGATTATGGATTATGGTATAAACTTGGAGGAAATATGGATTTAAACATGTTCACTGATGCAGATTGGGTAGGGAATGTTGATGATAGAAAGAGCACAAGTGGAGGAGCTTTCTTTCTTGGAAAAAGGTTGGTTTCTTGGACAAGTAAAAAGCAGAATTGTACATCCCAGTCCACAGCAAAGGCTGAATATGTTGCAACAGTAGTAAACTACTCAAACATTGTGTGGTTCAAACAATTATTGGAAGGTATGAAGCAAGAAATCAAAGAACCTGTTGTTATGTTTTGTGATAACACAAGTGCAATTAATATCTCCAAGAATCCAATGATGCATTCAAAGACTAAGCATATTGCCATAAAGTATCACTTTGTTAGAGAATTGGTACAAGAAAAGGAAATAAGATTGGAATATGTCCATACAAAGGAACAAATTGCTAACATATTCACAAAGCCTTTACCTAAGGATGCATTCTTGTATCTTAGAGGTAAGGGAGGGGTCGTCCCCCTATTATAAGCTCACTAAAATATACTTTTAGTGATGCATCAACAGGAACAGAATTGAAGATCTATCAGTTGATGCAGCAAACCAATGAAAACATTGCATATGAATCAGTACATCAGTTACAATTCTATTCAGTTGATTTGTGTTTTCTTTGGCATGTGTTGTTAAAGAGGGAGACTATACTATCATATCTTTTTGAGATTTGCAAAATAATAAGAGTTTGTGTAAGAGGGAGAGATTATTATGAAAGAGGGAGTTTGCTATGTTTAAAGAAGAAAGTGAAGTATTCTAGTAGTAAAGACTTGTTTACAAATTTCATTATGCTATGACATGTTGTGTTGCCATCAATGCCAAAGAGGGAGATTGTTGGATACAAGTGTTCAATTGTGTGTTGTCTTTGATGTCACACAAATGTCATATCAGTCATCAGACAAAGTCTACCGAGCTCAAATGGTCAGCAAGACAAAGGATAGAGTCTACCGAGCTCAGATAGTTAGCAAGGCAAAGGATAGAGTCTATCGGGCTCAGATGATTAACAAGGCAAAGGACATAGTCTACCGAGCTCAAATGGTCAACAAGGCAAAGGATAGAGTCTACTGAGCCCAGAAGGTTAGTAAAGAAAATTTGCAGTGTCTACTGAGTAGACAGTTGTTACCAAGCTTTCAAGGTTAAACAAAGAAATTTAGTTATTATCGAGCTCACTCGGTCATCAAAGGGAAATATGGAAGAAATAGTTCTTACCGAGCTCTCACGAACAAAGAAGGAATTTAGTTCTTACCGAATTAACTCGGTAGCCAAAGGATTTTGTAGATGTTGCGATGTTAACCAAGTCAAGACGGTTAACTCAGGAAATTATTTCTGGAAGCAATATTCATTGAGCAGGGTTGACCAGTGAAGGATTTCATTGATTTTTGAAATAACATCTATTTGTTTAAAGTAATATTTGTAGCCAACTGATGTATGGATTATTGGTTTAAAGTAATATTTGTAGCCGACTTGATAATCTAAATGGTATAAATAAGAGGTCAAGTTGGGAATTCTAAGTGTGGAAGTTGAATTGATGTGATATGAGGATTGATTATTGTGGAAGCGAATTTGAAGGATGATCAAAGATCATTGAGGAGCAGCAAAGCCATATTTGATCAAGGAGGATTTAATGATGCAGAACAAAGACCTGTAATCAACAAATTCAGTTGTATCTTATTCAGGTCAATTCATTCTTGCTTTCTAATCATTGTAGTAGTGATTTCAAATCTCTTAACAGAGTTGGTTTAACAACCATTTTGTAAATCCTCTAACAAAGTGACAATTTAGTTGAATTGTTCTAAAGACATCTAACAAGGCCACTCCTAACAGGGTGATTAAATCCTCTAATAGGGTCACACCTAATAGTGTGTATTGTAACCTTTAACAGGTATGGCTCCTAACAAGGCTCACTTTAGAAGAGTGAAAAATTGGTAGCTAGTTACTTGGTGGTTTTTCTCATATTGGGTTTCCACATTAAATCTGGTGTCTCTTGTGTTCATTTTATTTTACTTTTGCATGCATATTAATAATTATGAATGCTAGATGATCAATAACTAGTTAATCTATCAAGTCACAACATTCTTATAGTGTTTACCGAGTATCAGCAGTAAATAAGTATTAAAGACATCTAAGGGATCTGTGGAGTTGTTTTTGTGGTAACTGATTCACCCCCCCTGTCAGTTACTCCATCTATAATTCCAACAAGTTGTAGATCACATGTATGAGTTATCAACACAGACTTAAATTGATCTACATAGTTTGAAAGTTCTACAAGATAACTAGGATAAGACTTTATACATAATTTTGAAGGTACACACCATGATTTTCTTTCTCATTTTAACATAACCTTGTAAATAGTTTGACACTTGTAACAAAAACAAGGGGGAAAGAAAGTGCACAAAGGGGAAAAGACTATAGAGAAAATATACGTACATATATGTAAAATGAAATATGTATAGCAGCAAAGATATGTAAAAATTGGAAAAAAAAGTTTTGAAAAACAAAAAATAGAGCTTTTGGTTCATACCAAGTTACAGAGTCTTCAATGCAAACCAAGCTACTAGATCAAGCATATTCCAATGTGGAGTTTGACTAAAGAAGTTTTTTAGATCATGTGTATGATAAGTGTTTTTGTTACTAAGGCCAAAGGGGGAGATTGTTAAATCTCATGCACGATATATTGTCAATTAGTGTCAAAACACTTAATCATAATACAATTGCATCTGAGTTACTAGTATGCAATTTTAACTAAGCTCACAATAGATTCAAGCAAGTTAACCTTGTAGAAAGTTACAACATTAATTGAATTGTAGTGGCAACTCAGTTGAAAGTTTACACTGAGCTCTAGTGTCAACCAAGTTGACTGTGTCTACTGAGCTCCAATGTGAACTAAGTTAGTAGAGAAGTCTTTTTCCAAGGTAATAATCAAGATGGCAAAAAAGTGCAAGCAGAGTTAGAAGCATCTACCAAGTGATCAGTGTGAACTGTGCAACCAACATCTAGCGATTGCCAGAGCTAGCTAAGGAGACAATGGTGACTGAGTGTTTCTAGTATCGCCCGACTATGACATTGACTCGAGTTACTGCACTGAGTTGACTTGGTGATTGTTTTTGGAACTATTCTTATTGTAGCCGACCTATGTAACAACTATTTGGATGGACATAAGTATGAGATATTTTTTAATCCAAAGTGTGGTAGTATCATTATTCATTGTATCATTTAAGCATTAGCAAATATGAAAAGATAGATTTTCTAAAAGGCTACGAGCATCACAAGGAAACAAAGAGACTCATCTATCATTGTCAGGTGATCAACTTACTTCAAAGGATCTTCATCAACAATCATAGTTGTATTTTAGAGATCATACATTGATTCATCCTAATAGGTGCATAAGTCCCAAATCCTTTAACTGGATGGACCTAACAATCTGTTGTAGAAACTCCTAACATGGTACATACTTAATTGTATTGTATAATATCCTTTCACAAGGTGGACCAAAAATTCCTTATTACTCCTAACATGGTAAGATCATTAGAAGTGATCATTTGTAAGCCTTAACTACCCAACTTTATTACTACAGTAGTGAAGCATTGTGGGTGTCATCCCCACCCTAGTTTTACCTTCTACTTGGAGGTTTTCTAGGTTACCAAATATTGTGTTATGGTGTTGTTGCTTTAATACTTCGTGCATGCAAGTAGATTAGAAATATAATTAAAGTGGTTCAAGAGAAGAAGTTTAAGTGGTTCTTGATTCAACCCTCCCCCTCCTCAGTCACCTAGTTTGTATTACTTTTCCAACACTTCTTATCATTTCAATCTTATTATTTGAGTATCATATTATTTGATTTTATATAAAAAGTTGAATATAGGTTATTGTTTAAAGGATGTGTGGCTCGGCCAAGTAATGTGTTTTGATTATGTAAAAGTAGGTTTTAAAGGACCTAAAACCTTGTACCAAGTATCATAAAAACAAGAGCAGAGTAGCTTAGAAGAAAGAAAGCCTCAAAACCTAAAAGAGAGTAGGCTAAAAAAACTAAAAAACAAGAGGCCAAGAAGCAACTGTGAATAAAAAGAAAGCAAAAGGAAAGCAAAAAGATAGCACTAGAACAACTACAAAGTCTTTAGAAGATCTACTACTTGGTCTGCTAGGATGATCATATTTTTTTTAGAGGCTTTCATATCATCCAGCTCTTTTGCTTCCACAACCTCGCTCTTCTTCAAATTAGCCCTTGAACACTTGCTAGGACCCTGGTCCTCTTTCATCTCCTTAATGCCTTGGCCTTTACTTTGTTTGAAATTATTCAATAGGGCATTAAAGTTGTTAGCCACTATCTTCAAGATAGTGCAATTCTGATCGACCAATTTCTTAACCATATTCTCCAAATTACCCACTATGTTATCCAGACCATACAATCTTTTTTGAAAGCCTTTGTTCAGCTAATCTAGATTTTTTTCTTGGCTTCAAGTGGTGGAACATGTTTCATAATTTTTTTTACCACTTTGGCATTGCCAATAACCTTAGAGAGTCTATCAATATGCTGACCCAAAGTTTTCTCCCACCAGCTGTCCTACTAAGCTAATCAAATTCTCTCGAGATGTCCTACATTTGTTGCTTCAAATTTCCAATATCCTTCTTCATAAGCCCTGGGTTAACAAAGGTTCCCTTCAAAAACCCCTTGTCATCCTCATCCCTATTATGCACAGGGTAATCCTCATTCCCTCCCTATTTGCTCCGATCAAACTCAACCTCCTTAAACCCTATATTTGCATCCAAATCTTGAGAAAGCACATTTTTCTCTCTCTCCATACTCTTAATTAGGAGTTAATCATTATAAGGAACATAATCCCTTTCAATATTCATCCCCTTGTTTCTCTAAACCTTACCTGAGATACCTTTCTTCTTAATAACCTCTTCCTGCTCCTCTTCAGAATCAATGTCTTATTCATATTCAATCTCCTTCTTTTTCCTCCTAGATGAGCTCCCAGGATAACATTTCTTTCTCTTCTTAACCTTAATATCAACAATTTAATCCTCCATATCCTCATCAAAACCCTCCTTCAGTTCACTTCCCTCTATCTCACAATCTAAAGTTTTCTTGTTCAGACAAGTTCTATTCACTTTTTTGGATTTTAGAAGGTCCATAACTAGAACCATTAAACCCTCATGACAAGCATGATCACCATAAGGATAATTTTGAATGGCTAAAATAATGTTACCTAGTGATTTCCTGAGGTAGAAGGGGAGATTAAGCCTAACCATATGCCTAAAATGGTTAACTAACATAAAATGGTGTCCATATATCTTTGTAAAGTGGCCATCTAAAGTAAGATATTCAATCACCACAAACAATACAAACCTCCAAGGATGAGAAATAGAGCTAGGGCTAAAGTATAAATTACCAATTTTCACCAGCCTTTTGCACTCCTTAATGATATCCACAAACTCTTCTACCACCTGATTTGAAAGCTTCCTAACCTAATAGAATTTGATATCCTCAGTGTCAAGACTTGTAGCTTCAACAATAATTTTTTCAGTAACCTCCATTCTCTAATTACCCACCAAAATACTCCCATCCTTCCATGTTTTGATGAATTGGTAGGTAATAGCAGGGTTACTACCTTTTAGCTTCTCCATAAATCATGTTAAATTCCCCTGTTCTAGAATGTCCCAAATCTCACTCTTCTTCTTCCAATGTTTGCAACTCCCTGATTTGATCCTCTTTCTCCTTCCTCCCCTTTTATTCAAACTAAAATAAGTGCCCTCAGTCCTCAAAAAAACATGCTGCATTAAAAAACTAGTATCAAAATCACAACAAAGGATTTTGGTAAGAAAATAGACCCACAATTCATGTGGCAATGAATAGAAAGACACTACCCAACTCATAATAACCTGTCATTTCCCAATCCCGCCCAAATCGCAATTAATCCTTGATGCCATATTCATCTTTAATGAAACCTTTTTGTTTACTTCTAACTTTATCATACTCAATCAAGGAAAGCCCCTCAATAGGAATAATATCACCTTGATTCCAAATTAACTTTTCATGACTTTTACATGCCACATTAGCAACCTAGTTAGCAACTTGATTAGTTTCTCTATAGTTGTGGGTGACAACACAATTGTCAAAAGAATTGATTAGATCAATGGCCTTGCCAATAATATTAGAAATAGTCCAAGAAGGATAAATAAATTTATTAAGACAATTTATAATATTAAGGGAGTCCCCCTCAAGCCAAACCTTTTTCAAATTCAAACTTTTGGCATAGTTGAGACCATACAGAGCCACACTTGCTTCTGCCATATAATTAATTTGTTCCCCAATAGGAATAGCCATCCCACCCAATCTATCTCCATTCATATTCCTGATGATGACACCACAACTTGTCATTCTTGGGTTTCCCTTCAAAGCCCCATCAAAATTAATCTTACACCAGTCCTGAGGAGGACAATCCCATTTAGCTAAATCCCTTAAGTTAGGACCATTTTGACCAAGACTAAGACCATCCAAATTCTAGTTTTGAATTACTTTTTCTTCCCAAGAATTATGAGGTTGGTTCCCTTTTCTACATGATCTAATATTCTGCATCACCATATTCTTAATCTTATAGAACAACTAGCCAAAATTAGTTTCTTTATCCCTAAACACCCTATCATTTTGTTCCTTCCAAACAACCCAACAAAGAAACAAGAGGATGAAATCCCACAACATCATAACCAAAGTATTAGTAGAGGGAGACTTCCAACCATTAAATAGCTCTTGAATGCTAAGGGGGAAGACCCAAATCATATTCAACAAACCACAAACCTTTTCTCATAATCTTCTAATATAAGAACAATGAATAGTCAAATGGTTAATCAGGGTAATAGCAGGTAATGTGTTAATCCAGTCATTTTTGTTAGATATAATCCATTTGTATCAAAGAGTTTAACTTGAAAAGAATAAATAAAATATAAAATATTAATGAGTTTTAGATACAAAGGGACAATATCAATGAAGTGTTATTCTATCAAAGCCAGGTAAAATTATAATGGTACTCGTGCAATGTTAAAATATTAATGTTTTCTCCAAATGGGAGTTATATTACATTAAAAAGATTTAAAATCTTAAATATTTTGAACATGAAAGAGGGGGAATTAGTTAAAACAAAGAGGTGAGATTAGTTAAATCCCTTTGATAGTTGAGGCAAACTAATGGAAGATGAAGTTGAAAGTGACAATGACATGAACAATGATATTGACAACAACCCTCTCCTATGAGTATGAAGCTTTAAAATATCATCATATGTCATGATAATTTTATCAAACAAAAATTCTTTCATGGTTGATTGGAAACTTCAGATGTCATTTCTCTGATTTGTGTGAAAAACTGCATCTTAAACCTTCTTGTCTAGAGGAGAAGAGACAAAATACTGAGCATGTTGTTTGCAAAAGATGTTGGAATTCTTTTAGAATAACTAAGAGGGGGAGGGGGGTGAATAAAATATTCAAGGTCTAGATGTACAAAATAAAACTTTTCTCACAACTCAGTAAACCCGTAAGACATTCATACCCATGCACACATTTATTGTGTATCTACTAAAACTTATATGTTACTATCAAATCAACTTACAGAAATGTAAAACATGAAACACAACACATTCATCAAAACATTTGACATAATGATTTAATGTAGAAATGCAATTTGGAAAAAACCACCAGTAACATACTACTCCTTTTTCACTCTTTTGAAGTGATGCCTTGTGAAAGGCCAACCTTGTTAAAGGTTACAATACACACTATTAAATCTGACCCAGTTAAGGGATTTCAATCACCCTGTTAAAAGTGAGCCTTGTTAGAAGAGTTTAGGCCATTCACTTGGAATGCCACTATTAAAGGATTTTCCAATGATTGTTAACCTTAATATAAAGGATTTACACTAGACAGATACAATTGTTAGAGAGTAACAATAGAGCTTTGATCTGATACCACTTACAACTTCACTTGCAGATTATAGATCTTTATCTAGTCCTCAATTCTACTTGGATTTTATTCATTGTAGCTCTAACAACTTGTTCACCCTTTAAGCATTCATCTCTTTAAGCCTTCTTGCTTAGCACACCATTGTAGACACTTCTCTTGGTCACTTGATGAAGCAAAACACTTAATTCCTTCTCCTCCTTAGGTTTTTGCAAAAAAATCTCCTACTCTTTTGCTTCATGACTAGACATTCCTATATAAAAGAAATTATAACATTTTCCCACTCATTATCCATCATCTAAATTAGGGTTTTGGATGGATTATATAGGATAGAATGTATCTACCCCATATCTTGTCTTCTCTAGAAACTTCTCTTAGAATCCATTTGAATTCTCCTCCAAAATGGTTTATACAGAATTCTATGCCACCAACTCATCAATCTTATCTTCCTCCTAGTTCACAAGTTCCAAGAAAATAAACTTGTTGACTTTTATTTGGTGAATCTTTGATCTTTGTCATAATGCAGTAGCTTGGCATTATCAATCTTTTGATGCTCGACACATACTGCATCACTTGACATCAACTGGATTTTACTGGTGCTTGGCATTAACTAAAATTTACTCAGCATCTACTATCTTGCTCAGCATCTACTAGAATTTTCTTTCACTTGCTCCAACTAACTTTTTGCATGGCTTGTACTAACTTTTCTCGACACCTACTATCCAATCGGTCAAGCTTGGTAGACAAACTTTGTTTAACTTGTTCTTCTTAACTTTCTAAGTGTAGCTAGCCATTTTGTAACCTTGAGTAGATCATCAATACATCATGTCATCACTATCTTAACTGATCCTTGTACTTCATTACATAATCACAACTCAACCTTTCCTCTAGGTGCTTTGCTTTTGTTACATCTTGTTGATCAAATCCTCCTCATCAATCAACTAAGTGATAGTACTTGAAACATATGATCAATTGTCTTACCAAAAAATAGTAGGTTTGACATCAGTGACAAAACAATGATTGAAACACATAACAATCTTTCTAATCAATGATCTTTTCAATCTGATTTCAACAATCTCCCTCTTTGGCATTGATGGAAAACCAAACTAATCAACCAAGTCAATCAAATGAAGAACATCTTGTTCAATTAAACTAACTAGGTTAAAACAGTAAGACAATACCAAAAAGAAAACTTGTATTGAAATTTCTCCCTCTATCAACAACTTCCATCTTTTGATTAGGTTATGAAATATAACTCCCTTTTAGTTCCTTCTTATGCCTCTCTTTCATACTAAATTTATCAGTAGAATATCTCCTTCTTTGTTCTGATCCTTTCTCTGATTGCTTTCTCCCTTTCCAATCATTTTGATCAGTTTCTACTATTTCTCCCTCTTTCTTTCTAGCTCTCCAATTTTCTCCTAATCTTCTGATGATGCACTTTCTCCACTATTCCTTTTGCACTTGATTAGTTTATTGTACTTTCTTCCTCTTGAGAACAATGCCAAAAACATATACCAAACACTAGACATCTTTAATACATGCATATATAGGCTTTTTTAAGTTCTTCAATCTCTCCCTCTATCACCTTTCTTATGACTGATTTGAAGTTTTTAGTTCTGTGATTACTTTAGGTAGTTCCTAAAGTAAGATCCACTACATTAATTTGTATTATATGATCATCATCTTGTTTGATGTAGGGAACTCCCTATGTCTCTTACATAGCCTTTAATATGGGTATCACCCCTAGTTTACCTCTTAGATACTCATAAGCATCCTTAGGTAATGCTTTTGTGAAGATATCAACAATTTTCTCCTTTGTGTTAACATATTCCATCTTCACCTCTTTATCTTGAACCAATTCTCTTACATAATGATACTTGATTGCAATGTGCTTTGTCTTTTTGTGCATTACTAAATTATTTTATATATTGATAACACTTATATTATCACAATAAAGTATCATTGGTTCCTTGATTTCTTCCTTCATTCCCTTATGTAACTGTTTGATCCATACAATGTTTATGCAGATGATAGCAACAACAACATATTCTGCTTCAATAGTAGATTGGAAAGTACAACTCTACTTCTTCCTAGTCCATGTAATTAGTCTTTTGCCTAATAAAAATGTTCCTCCACTGGTGCTCTTTCTGTCATCAATGTTTCCAACCCAATCAACATTAGTGTAGGCTCTCAATTCAAACTTTTCATTCTTCTTGTAATATAAACCAAACTCTTCTGTTCCTTTTAAGTATCTCATTATTCTCTTCACAGCCATCAAGTGATTCTCTCTAGGATTTGTAGAGAATCTTGCAACTATCCCCACAGTTGATGCAATATTAGGTTTGCTATGTACTACATATTGTAATTTGCCAATCATGGATCTATATAATGTTTGATTCACCTCAGCTGAATCATCATTCTTTGATAGCTTGAGTCCTGTCGCCACAGGTGTACATACTAGTTTAGAATCCTCTAATCCAAATATCTTCAATAGCTCTTTAACATATTTTGACTAAGTGATATACATACCATACTTCATTTGGTACTTGTAATCCCACAAAGAATTTGATCTCTCCAAACATAGACATTTGAAATTCTTGCTTCAACTAATTTGCAAAGTCCTTACACAAAGCATCTTGTCCTCCAAATATGATATCATCAACAAATATTTTAGATAAAAAAATACCTTTGCCTTCTTCTATCTTCATGTACAAATTATTGTTATCATTAGTCCTTTCAAATCCAATCTTCACAAGATAAGTATGAAGTCTCTCATAACATGTTCTTGGTGCTTGCTTCAATCCATATAGGTAGTCTACATACCATATTTTTATTGTTTTCATCAACAAATCGTTGTTCTATGTAGACTTCCTCTTCTAGTATGCCATTTAGAATTGTAGACTTAACATCCATTTGATAAACTTTGGAACCTTTGTGTGCAACATAAGCAAGTAGAATTCTCACTCCTTCCATTCTTGCAATAGGGACAAATGTCTCACCATATTTAATTCCTTCTTCCTGTGCATATCCTTTGCAAACTAATCTTGCTTTGTTTCTTGTCACTTCACCATTCTCATCTAACTTGTTTTTGAATACCCATTTGGCGCCAATCACATTGTTGTCTTCTAGTCTAGGAACTAGACTCCATGTTTTGTTCTTCTCTATCTACAAAATTTCTTCTTCCATAGCCTTGTACCAGCCATCATCTTCTAATGCATCTTTTACTATCTTAGGTTCCTTCATGCTTAACAAACATGATTCACCTCTTGACCTATTTCTTGTCATTAGCCTTGCATCTTTATTTCCAATGATTTGATCTACAAGATGATGTCTTTTGACATATTTGAACAATCTTGGCTTAGCTCTTGTAACTTCATTGTGTCTCTCAACTTTAGGGTCATTGCATACATCTTTGTTAGGTATTTCAGCATCTCAGCATCTCTTTCATGTATACTGATCTCAGAATTAGAATGTGCATTTTCTTCAATCTGCAACTTGGCATCTAAATGCAACTCAGTTCTTGAATGCAACTCAGCATTCACAGGTTGTGACTTGGTACTTACTGAGACTTTTTGTTGGTTTGCAACTCGATTTGTAGCATCTTCTTCAACAGGCATTCCTTTATAGAAGTATACAAATGATTTGTATTCTTTTGGTTCTCTCATAGGTTCAACCTCATGTACTTCCATAAACTCATCAAAATTCACATTTGCACTTTCCACAATTTTGTTAGTGTTAGTATTTAAACACTTGTAAGCTTTACTTCTTCTAGAGTAACCAAGGAATATTCTTTCTTCACTTTTTGCATCAAAATTTCCATTCCTAACATCTTTAAGAATATAATATTTTCTTTCAAATACCTTAAAGTATTTCACATTAGGTGGATATCCATACCATAGTTCAAAAGGTGTTGAATGTGTACCTTTCTTGACTTGTACATGGTTCAAGGTATATACAATAGTACTTACAACTTCTCTCTAGTATTTCAGAGCAACATTCTTCTCCATCATAAGTGTTCTAGCACAATCCATTATAGACCTATTTCTTCTTTCAACAATTCCATTTTGTGGATGGGTCCTAGGTGCAGATGTCTGTCTTTTGATTCCTCTATCATTACAGAACATCTCAAACTCATTTGAAGTGAATTCTCCTCCTCTATCTAATCTCAAGCATTTTAGACTTTTACCTATTTCTTTTTCAAATCTTGCCAAGTACCACTTAAACATTTGAAAAGCATCAATTTTTTGTTTTAGAAACATGACTGTCATCAACCTAGAGTAATCATCAACAAATAACATTATGTACTTATCTCCTATATAGCTTTGCACTTCAATAGGTCCACACAAATTAGTATGAATAATCTCTAATATTTCTTTAGAGGTATAAGCTTTACTCTTAAAGCTTGCCTAGTTGACATTGCTTGCATACTATATTATTAGGTTTCTTCAACTTAGGCAATCCTCTAACTCTTTTCATGTTACTAATACTAACCAAATTACCAAAATTAACATGACATAATCTCTTGTGACAAAGCCATGCACCATCAAATTTTTCAATAAAACAAGTAGCATCTTTTATATCCAGATAGAATTGATTACTTCTAGTTTGATCACCTTTTCTAATCAACTTCCCATTTGTATCATATATCTTGGCAGTTTTATTTTCAAATTCAACTTTGACACACTTGACAAGTTATAATTTAATCCTTCAACATAATAAGCATTGTCACATGAAATCTTGTTTGTGAGTTTGATAGACCCTTTTCCTTTTATCAAACATGGTGCATCATTGCCAAACCTTACACTATTTCCTTCATAATAAGTTAAGGTAACAAACTTACTTTTGTCTCCAGTCATCTGATGTGAGCATCCACTATCAATGATCCATTTATCATTCTTGTTCACACAAGTCACAAGTGTAGTTGCCTCATCCTCATCAGATTCATCCTTCATTGCAACATATATCACTTCATCATCATGTTCATCAGAGTCATGTTCGTTAGCAATGTAGCATGACTTTTTGCCTTTGTCTTTGTAGTCTCTGCCATCATCTTCTCTTTTTTGTGCTTGTTTCCTTCTTTGTAGTTCTTTTTCTATGTACATCTTGCAACAATATGACCAACTTCATTGCAGTTGAAACAAATGATGGATAACTTACCTTTGAACTTGACTTTTCCTCTGTGAAATCTTCTTGCCAGTAATGCTTCCAATTGTTCAATGTCTTCCTCATCTGTATTGATGTCACTAGATGCATATTTTATCTTTCTTCTTCTTCTTCTTCTTCTTCTTCTACTTTACGTCCTTAGAATCCTTCAATAACAATTTACCTTTGAAAGCTAATTCAAGACTCTCTGGTTTGTAATTGTGAAAATTAGATAGCTCAAAAGTAGTGAGTCTACCTACCAGACCTTCAAGGGTTAGATTATTTCCTAGAATACATCTAAACTCTTGGATTGCAGAAACTCTAATAGCATAAACATGCAATAATGTCCTCAAGACTTTACTTAGCACAATATCATCATCTATTTGACCAGTAGCACCTTTTATTGCACTAAAAACTTCTTTTATCCTAGCAACATATTGAGCTATATTCTCACCTTCCATTCTCATGTCATCAAACTTACCTCTGAGACTCATTGACTTGGCTCTTTGAACATTTTTTTCTCCTCCATAGATGGTGGCTAAGGCATCCCACATTTTCTTTGCACTATCAAGACCTTTGATATCATCAAATTTAGCATAGCTAAGGGCAGAGGCAATCTCCAACATTGCCTAATTGTGTTCTTTCTTTTCCTTCATATCTTAAGCAGTTAGGGCTCCTGCTGGATCAACATGCTCCACTATAATGGAAGATTGTGCATGATCTCCAAGTCCTCCAAGGTGTAGCTTCATCAAAATTTTCCATGCAAGAAAATTATCTCTATTGAGCTTGAGTACGTCTCTTTTAGACATCTTGATCTTTGTGCTTCTAGTACGTTAAAACTAGTCCTCTTAAGTAGATGACTCTGATACCAATTGTTGGAATTCTTTTAGAATAACGGAGTGGGGGGGGGGGGGGGGGGTGAATCAGTTATTCAAGGTCCAAATGTACAAAATAAAACTTTTCTCACAATTCAGTGAACCCATAAGACATTCATACCCATGCATGCATTCATTGTGTATCTATTAAAACTTATATGTTACTGTCAAATTAACTTGTAGAAATGTAAAGCATGAAACACAACACATTCATCAGCAAATTTGACACAATGATTTAACATGGAAACCTAAATTGGGAAAAACCACCAGTAACATGCTACTCCTTTTTCACTCTTCTGAAGTGATGCCCTGTGAAAGGCCAACCCCGTTAAAGTTTACAATACACACTGTTAAATGTGACCCGATTAAGGAATTTCAATCGCCCTATTAAAAGTGAGCCTTGTTAGAAGACTTTAGGCCATTCACTTGGAATGCCACCATGTTAAAAGATTTTCCAATGACTATCAAGTCAACCTTAGTCTAAAGGATTTACCCTAGACTGATACAATTGTTAGAGAGTAACAATAGAGCTTTCATCTAATACCACTTACAACTTCACTCACAGATTATAGATCTCCATCCATTCCTCCATTCTACTTTTCTTTTATTCTTTGTAGCTCTAAAAAAATTTTCACCCTTCAAGCATTCATCTCCTTAAGCCTTCTTACTTAGCACGCCATTGTAGACACTTCTCTTGGGTCACTTGATGAAGCAAAACCCTTAATTCCTTCTCCTCCTTAGCTTTTTGAAAAAAAAAAACTCTCCTATTCTTTTGCTTCATGACTAGACATTCCTATATATAGGAAAATATAATATTTTCTTGCTCATTATCCATCATCTAAATTAGGGTTTTGGATGGATTAGGTAGGATACTATGTATCTACCCCATATCTTGTCTTCTCTAGAAAATTCTCTTAGAATCCATTTGAATTTGCCTCCAAAGTGCTTTACACAAAATTTCGTGCCACCATATCATCAATCTTATCTTCCTCCTAGTTCAAAAGTTCCAAGAAAACAAACTTGTCAGCTTTTATTTGGTGAATCTTTGATTTTTGTCATAATGCAGTAGCTCAACATTATCAATCTTCTGATGCTCGGTGCACACTATGTCACTCATCATCAATTGTAAAATCACTCGGCATCAACTAGAGTTTATTGGTGCTTGACATCAAATGAAATTTACTTAGCATCTAATATCTTGCTCGACATCCACTAAACTTTTCTTTCACTTGGCTCCAACTAACTTTCTGCTCGGCTTGTACTAACTTTGCTCGGCACCTACTATCCACTCAGTCAAGCTTGGTAGACAAACTTTGTTTAACTTGTTCTTCTTAACTTTCTAAGTGTAGCCAACCATTTTGTAACCTTAAGTAGATCATCAATACATCATGTCATCATTGTCTTAACTGATCCTTGTACTTCATTACATAATCATAACTCAACCTTTCCTCTAAGTGCTTTTGTTACATCTTGTTGATCAAATCCTCCTCATCAATCAACCAAGTGATAGTACTTGAAACATATAAGCAATTGTCTTATCAACAAATAGTAGGTTTGACATCAATGACAAAACAATGATTGAAACACATAACAATCTTTCTAATCAATGATCTTTTCAATCAGATTTCAACAAAAGAGTGGTCTTCAATAGAAGTGAAGTTGCAACAATGAGAAAGAAGCATCTACCTAGTATATAAGGACAATGAAGTAATAAAAGGACAATCAAAGGTATGGCTATTACTATAAGCCAATATAATTCATTATTAAAATCTATAAGCCAATTTATGCATTTAAGGCTCATAAAGAATCAATGTTATTGTGGAATTTTTAGAAAGGTCATGTGAAGTCAAAATCAATTCAATATTGCCAAGATACAATTTCTCTATTTGGAAAAGACTCAAGTTTACCAACATTTTATTTGTCATTAAAGTACCTCAAAATAAAGTCAACAAATAATGATAAAGGTAGCCTTATTAGTCAAAGCATGAACAATGTTACATTATTACATAATAGAGATCAATAGTCATCAAAGTGTGACCATGGTACAATCAGATGCATATAGAGAATCCAATCAAGAACACTGGATATCCTCCATATAAATAGATCAACATAATATCAAAATGCAAGGTACACATGTAAGGCCATGACATTTAACTCTAATAATGTGCTCACGAACTATAGATTATCAATAAGCATAACTAGATCAAATAATCAATAAATGATTTAAAATAACTTAAAAAATAAGCATCATAAGTAATAGTGGCTTGTGGTGCTATAAGGGATACAAAATGTATTTCCATTTATTTCCAAGACAAAGCATTAAAAAAATGCATCCCTAGCATTATTTCTACAATAAATTTACAAAAAATAACTTCTTTCTAAGAAGATTTTCATATGAGGAAATTTCTCTTTTATAATCTTAATATTATTTATTAAATTATTTCTTTGTTTAAATATTTTATTTTAAGCTTATTTCTCATAGTCAAACTTTCTAAATTAGAACAAATGTTTCTATGTAAATCTTCATAAAAAATCTAAAATCTTCTCATCTATTTTTTTTCCTTTTTAAAACTAAGTAGAAATTGGCATGGGATCTGCTCGTCACTTCAATCTTATTATTTGAGTCTCATATTATTTTATTTTAGCTAAAAACTAGAATAAAATCTATTGTTTAAAGAATGTATGGCTTGGGCAAGTGAAATGACAATCAAGTCATTTTTGTTAGATCAACTCCTTTTGTATTGAAGAGTTTAACTTGAAAAGAATAACTAAAATATAAAAGATTAATGAGCTTTAGAAACAAAGGAACAATATCAATGACTTTTTTTGAGCATCAATGAGATAAATATCAATGAGAAAGTATATATTACTGGCTAAAGATCAAAATGGCTTTAAGATTGAAAGTTGTAATGTGAACAAATGAAAATAAAATAGTTTAGTGACACATGAAAATGGTTTGCTGATAGGAGATGTGCTGATCATTTCTAGATCTTGAATAAAATTTCAAAGATACACATAAAAGCTACGAAGTTTTGACGTATGCATCTACTAAAGCACGATGTCTTGAAGCTTTTTACAAGTTTGTAAATGTAAGGAAACATGCCCATATACCAAAAAAAGAAGAAACACAAATGTCAGACTTGAGCATTTAAGATCAACAAATATAATAGATTAAAGGGGAATCAATCATACCATATGAGATTTTTTTTGCACTTTGAATGAATTTTTTGTTGGAATTCTTTAGAATAACTGGGGGGGGGGGGAATTAGTTATCCAAAGTCTAGATGTACAAATAAAACTTTTCATAGCTTAGTGAACCCATATCCATAAAACAATTTCATCATGCATGCATCTGTTAGATTATGCAATCACTTAAAATTGTAGATTACTATCAAATCAATTTGCAGAAATGTAAACATGAAACATAATAGATTCAATAACACATTTGACAAAATGATTTAATGTGGAAACCCAATTTGGAAAAAACCACTAATAACATGCTACTCATTCTCACTCTTTTGAAGTGATGCCCTGTGAAAGGCCAACCCTGTTAAAAGTTACAATACACATTTTTAAATGTGACCTAATTAAAGGATTTCAATCACCTTGTTAGGAGTGAGCCTTGTTAGAGGACTTTAGACCATTCACTTGGAATGTCACCCAATTAAAGGATTTACAAATGACTGTTAGGTCAACCTTAATCCAAAGGATTTAACGTAGACTAATACAATTATTAGAGAGTAACAGTAAGGCTTGATCTGATAACAACTTACAACTCCATTTGTAGATTACAGATCTCTAGTTTAGTCCCCCATTTTGCTTAGCTTTTACACACTTTAGCTTTGATAGCTTGTTCACCCTTCAACCATCCATACCCTAAAGCCTTCTTTCTTTTCTTTCCAATGCAGACTCTTTTCTTAGGTCACTTAATGAAGCAATTCCCTAGACTCCTTGTCTTCCTTAGGTTCTCACACATGACAAGCTCTACTTCTAACCAACCATCTTTATAAATAGAGAATTAAGATATTTTGTTGTTTATCCTCCATCATCCAATTTAGGGTTAGGATAGATTAGGTAGGATTCAATGAATCTACCCCTTATTTCATTTCATTCCCTTCTAGAAACTTCTCCTTCAATCCTCTTTGAATTCACCTAAAAATGGTTTACCATGAATTCTATGCCATCAACTCATCAATCTTATCTTCCACACAGTTCACATAATCCAAGAAATCAACTTTAACAACTTAGATCCATCAAATTCACGATCTTTCTAATAATGTTGACACTCAACATTAACTAGCTTCTGATGCTCAACACATATTGTGTTGCTCAACATCCAATGTAAAATCACTCGGCATGAACTAAAGTTTATTGTGCTTGACATCAACTAAACTTTACTCAACATCAACTATATCACTTAGCTTACACTAAAATTGACTTTTCTCAGCTCCAACTGATTTCCTACTTGACTTGCACTAACTTTGCTTGGGACTTACTGTCCACTCAGTCAAGCTTGGCAAACTAACTCCATTTAACTTATTCTTCTAAACTTACTTAGTGTAACCAACCTTTGCAACCATCAGTAGATTATCAATGCACTATGATATCACTATCTTAGTTGATTCTTGTACTCCTTTTTCATATCATAACTCAACCTTTCCTCTAGGTGCTATTGTTACATCATTTTGATCAAATCCTCTTCATCAATCAAATAAGTTATAGTACTTAAACCATATGAGAAATTACATCATTTTGATCAAATCCTCTTCATCAATCAAATAAGTTATAGTACTTAAATCATATGAGAAATTGTCTTACCAACAAATAGTAGGTTTGACATCAGTGACAAAACAATGATTGAAACATATTTATCATACTTATATCAATATGTTTTCAACATTTTTTTTTTTTTTGTAAAAAAAATCACTTCCAAATATCAGAGATTTGCAAGATGTTCATGAACAACCAAAAATCATTACTAAGTCCCCAAAAAAATACTAAACACTTGAAATATACACTAATATTTCGTATATCCTTAAAAAAATTCCAAAGGAAAAACAACAAGGTTCATTACTTCAATAAAATTATTTCAAGGATAAACTCCTAAAAAATTCTATGGAGTGAAAGAAGTCATTCTCCTCAAAATTTCTATGGAGTGAACGCAACCATTCTCCTTGCTCAATTTATTTTGATAGAAATTACCTCTAGTGATAAAATGTCATAAGATTCTATTTTATAAACAAGTCCCTAAAAAATTCATTAATTTATGAGGAAAAACAAAGATTATAGTGAGCATTAGAATGATAGTGATAGCTGTAAGAATTGGAAATTGGCCAATCATGATTGGAATTATTCATGATAATGTGAGAATTAGAAATTGGACAATATAAAATTAATTTAAAATATGAATGTTTTATTATTGTTAAGCCCAACAAATTAGGGTTTAAATATATTATCAAAAAATTAAAATCAAAGAAGGACTAATAATTTATCTATGAAAAAATGCATTTTCAGGAAGCAAAGCTCCCACATAAAGTATCATCTTAATAACTTACAAGTTAATAAATAATATGATTTTAAATTGGTCATACTTTATGCAATATAAACATTTAAATCCAATTGCAATTCACTCATTTTGTAACTTGATTCAATTCAAACAGGCAACTCTTCCAATATATTTTCCTCTATAGTTTAGGCTTTACAAAAACTTAAGTTAGTTTTCCTTCATGGCTTTGAATATATCTTTGCAATAGATTTATGATTCAGTGATTAGAAAAATTGATTTTTATATGCTTGAGGTTGTCATCAATTTGATTTAGATATGATAAGATAAATACATACAACAAACAAAGGATTGATTTAAAGTTTTTTCATTGTAAAGATTGATTATAAGGCAATGAGAGAAACAAGATTGATCTTTATATAGTTCCTAAGACATATATATTCATTCATAATGTATTAATATATTTCAATAATCTTTCAAGAATTATAAACTTGCACAATAATTCAACCTATAGAGGACTAACAATTTGATCCTACTTCAAAACTCATTTTGTATAACATTTTTTTTTGATCAATAAACGACTGAAGCCTTGTATTATAGATTAATAAATAAAAAAATTACATACGTTCTCCGTTCAAATGGGCACTAGTCAGTAAGAACAGAGAAAGAAAACCTCCAGTCTAGCCCGGGACTGAAGTCCAATATTATACAAAATAAAGGGGCATACCCCAGTTTTACATCATCATGTTTAATTTACATTAAGGTATTTTAATAAAAATAATTCCTTGAGAAGAAGAGAGACAAGGGAACTAAAACCCACATCTACAAATTTCCTTTTTAGATTTCGATAATTGACTGTAAATTGCATCAAAAGCACTATTCACTTCCAAATAAGGTTAGAGGCCAGCTTATACTATCAAATAAATTACCAAGTCTGAACTTGCCATACTTTCTACTAATTAAAGTAAATCTATATTTCTAAGTATTAATAGTAAAATTAATTATAAATTACATTTATCCTCTTGTTTGATGGATTAAGAGTTTTCTTCCTTAATTTATATGCTTCTCTCATTCTGTGGTAATGTAGATCAACTTATGATGAAAGTCTTGAACCAATCAGATGTGGAAAGGAGAAATAAGTTCCTTTTTTTCTTGCTTTGTATGATATCATTTGCCAATATTGTTAACATCTCCTGACGTTGAAACTAACAATTCTAGTTCCTGACCATTTGTTTACTAACTCTAAAATTAGATTAACTACTTCTCACTAGAAGTTTTTGTTTGATGGACTGATATTGCATCTTGCATTTATTAAAAATAAGTCTTCATTATAAAATTCTTTAAGGCTTTTGACTGTTTGATGCTATATTTATAATTTTGGGATTATTTTGCATACACTATAGACTTAATATGATTCTATTTTAAAACTTCTTAAGGTGCAAACTATCACATTGCTTTCCATCCTTACTCTATTTCAAAATATTTTCATTAGCAATGCGATTAAACAACATTCATAATACTTTATCAGTAATCTATCAAAAGGCTACCGAAAGCTAGAGATCAAAAGAAAATGGTAGCAAAGATACTGATATATTAATATATATACATTTTCCTCAAACCTGGAACATAACTATATGGTGCTTACAAACAAGGGAGCCCAGGAAGGAAAAAAACATCAGAGAAAAGAAGCCTAAAGACCCACGACCTACTAGAGGGTAGGGTTAGAACACAAAAGGCCCATGACCACAATGTAAGCACATACTAAAGCAAAACTAAAGTCCTACATATGGGAATAACAATCTTATCAAATTACATAACATTCGCCACAAAATAGCTCGTACCCAAACAACTAAGAAGGCGTAAACTTAAAAACCTAATCTAAACCATCAGCCATACATATGCCATGACAAGAAAGGCTTAACAAGCACAATAACCTCCAGCTAGTATCCAAGATGATCAATATTAACATCCAAAAACACCAGGGGGCTGCATCAAACTTAAGCTACCTTTTTCTAGTACACCATGATGATTTCTGTTATGTCCTTAGGGTTCTTGGTTTGGAAGTTTGGCAGAAATTTGAAGGCACTTTTTTCCTTGCTAGATTTTTCCATATTTGGTATATAAAATTTCAAATCTTCCAAGTTATCAAGCTCCAATCCTAGATGAATATAGTGATTGAAGATGTTGAGGTAATTCCTAATCTAGGCCTTGCTATGCTCTTCAATGATCCCTCTCCACCTGAGGAGAAAGTGGATACTGGCTTCCATTTTTGACCATTCTCAAAAAGTCATTCTCTTAGATTACCAGATATGGACATCTAAGAATAATAGCTAGCTTGAAACTCCTTGGTGGATGTGCTATGTAAAGCTCTGGCAGAGGGATCCTAAGCTTTTCATCTATACTCTTAACAACTTCTTCAAGCCCTACATACCGAGTTGGATTGAAAATATTATAGCAAAGTCTAATACTCACCCACTTATCCACTTTGGCTCTGGCTAGACAGCCTATAATATCACTATTAGTTCTCCAAGAGAAGTCATAATTGAAAACACCCTCCCATAAGACATGAATGACAATGATCCTAGTCATATCATCTATAGGATTTAAAAGATGATTCCATTCTTTTTGGTTTAATGTTGCCTCTAAATGCCATGGTATGAACATCTAAGGAATGAAATAAGATCACATTTGTTTCCATCCTAAGATTGAAGCTAAAATAGGCTAAACATAAATGGGGCAATATATACTGGAAATATCTAGCCGATGTTAGATAGAAAACTAACAAACTCATTTGAAGGATCTAGAAGAACCTAGATTGTTTGACATCATCAACTAATGTTAGCTAGATGACACCAAATAAATTTGATATAAGATGCAGCTTGGTGTCATACAATGATGAGAAGATCAAGGGAGTAATAAAATGGTTAAGCATAATTGGAGTAACAAATTTAAAAAACACCAACACATTTGAGCGAAAGATTAGGAATATACATTAATAGATATAAACAAAAGTATTTAAAAGGAAATACTAATTTCTTAATTCCTACATTGATTTCCTTTCATATACGTAAGTATTATTGTCCAACTATTTTTATTTTAGAATAAAAATATTTTTTAATTATTATTTTAAAATTACCTTTTGAGTCTTTCAAAATCTTGATTAATAGCTATAAATTCTTCTCCAACTACCCATTTGTTTACTACGAGGGGAAAATGCTCCAAGGATTGTAAATGTCGAAATTCACATAGATATATATAGATTTTTTGTAAATATATTCTTGAACAAACATTTACCCATACTGGCAAACATGTACCCATACTGACATAAATATCTAAATGTAATGAGGATGTTATATTAGTTAGAATCCTTATTCTCTGACTTATCCCTCAGAGCTAATTTCACTAATTAGAGTAGGATTTCCTTAATCCATATATGTTTAATATGGCTATTCAATTCCTATTTAAATTATTAATCATTATATATTAAGATATTTTCACCATCAACACCCTTATTTGCTAGCTGATCTACCTTTTTGTAACCTTCCTAGAAAATATGAAGAATCTGAATATCTTTGAAGAGGTCCAGGAAATTTAGAACTTCTTCCAGTTTAGAATTAAAAACCCAATTAGGTGTCTTTCTTTTTCTAATGGTATTTAGGACAATCTATGAATCACCTTCAATAATAATTTTTGAGAAACCTAGATTTAGGAAAATTTGGAGACCTTCTTGAAGAGCTCCTAGTTCAACAAGGTTGATAGTGGTTGATCCTATAGATTTAGCCCTTTTCGCAATCCAATTGCCAGAATCATTATTAATGATGCATCCTATTCCAATAGTACTAAGATTGCCTCTTGAGGCTCCACCAAAATTTAATTTGGTCCAACCACTAGGTGGTGGAATCCATCTACATTTGTCCCTCGCCTCTTTATCCTTCTTTTTATACATAAGTGGCGGATTAATTAGGTTTTTCCAATTCTTTTTCATTAGACCATCCCAAACTAAAAATGATCCTTCTTCTTTCTTGGTTTTCCTAAGGTGAGTGTTTAAAGTTTCAACAATACAGGCCTCAATTTTATTAGTAATCTCACCTGCCTCATATCT
Organism: Cupressus sempervirens; assembly: GCA_028749045.1. Lineage (NCBI taxonomy): Eukaryota > Viridiplantae > Streptophyta > Pinopsida > Cupressales > Cupressaceae > Cupressus > Cupressus sempervirens. The sequence goes on along the minus strand of CM053786.1, from coordinate 531,259,260 downwards.
TGATCATGAAATATTATTCTATTCCTTTCTTTCCATACTTCCCACACAAGGATAGATGGGAAAATATTCCATAATTTTCTATATATACATCTACTATTTTCTATTGGCTAGCCCTTAAGAAAATCATCAAGGGATTCTGGCATAGGAGCAATCCAACCCAACATATGTTTGAGCCATTCCCAACAATATTGTGTATATGGGCATCTATATAAAATATGATCAATATTTTCACTATCATACTTACATATCACACATCTTGATGGTCTCTCAATGCCCATCTTTCTAAGTCTATCATCAACTAAAATCCTATTTTGAGATGCCATCCACAGAAATAAGCCTGCTTTTAGTAGACAAGAAGAGTCCCAATAGAGTTTAAGTGGGATATTGGCTTCTTCCCACCTTTGGGAATGAGTGATAGCTCTATATCCATTTTTAACACTATACTTGCCATCTTTTGATGTTTTCCAAATGAGTTTGTCATTTCTCTCTAACTTCTTTATATTCCTTTTATGAATGATATTTTTGTAAACCTTTTTTTATTGCTGGTTCCATGTCTATATTCTCCAAAGATTTCCATTCCCATCTTATACTTCCATTAATAACCTTTTTAGTTTTATAATCACTTATCTTACTCCCCCAAAGTTTAACTAATTTCTCTTTAATGCTAGTTTTGATCCCCATGCTATCCACCGAGGGATAACCATCCCATGAATCCTCCTATAAGAGAGCTTCATCACCATTACCAACATCCAATGTAAGATATTTACTAATAAGGGGTCTACTTTTTACTATAAAATTCCAACTTTTAGATCCTTTATGAAGGGTCCTCATTCTAAATACCAAGAAGAAATCATCTACATTTAGATATTTGTTATACAAAATTTTACCCCATTTTTGATCCCTTTCTAAAAAAAGATGCCATGTCAGTTTAGCCCCTAATGCTTCATTTTGCCAAATTAATTTTTTCATACCTAGGCCTCCTAATTCCTTTGGTTCACATAAATTTTCCCACTTTATAAGCACCAATTTAATCTGTTCGTCAGTGTCATTCCAGAGGAAACTTTTGAGTTTTTCCTCAAGCTTCTTGTTGATATGTTTTGATAGAGGTAAGCAAGAAAGAGGATATGTTGGGAAGGCTGATAAAACTGCTTTGATCTTAGTAACTTTACCCGCTTTAGCAATCCATTTATCTTTCCAACCTCCTATCCTTTTATCCTTTCTATCAAGAATACTATGCCATCATTTGTTAGTTTTACTGCCTTTTGCTAACTCTATTCTTAAGTATTTACATGGATATCCCATGATATTAGAGATTTATTTTTCTATTTTAGATTTGGTGTTAATGAATTTTTTTTCTGATTTTTCAGCATTCACTTTTTGACCTGAAGCTTCCATATATTGATGAATAATCATCTTGATGTTTAAGACCTCATTTATTGAACTTTCTTTTGGTAAAATGGTATCATCTGCATATTGTTGGTGGGTTATATTAGTGACATTATCAGTTACAATAATACCCCTAATTTTTCCATTAGAGTACACTTTTTTAATTGCTCTACCAAAGGCTTCTGCCAAGATAATGTTTAGTAAAGGAGATAGGGGATCTCCTTGTCTTATACCTCCATATGTGTCAACGAAGCCTTCAGGGGTCCCATTAATGAGAATTGAAGTCTTCATTGTTTAAATGAATTAGTAGATAAGATTAATCCATTGGTGACATAATCTAAAAGCTTCTAAGGTTTGCATAAAAACCTCCAGTCAACCATATCATATGTTTTTTGAATGTCCAGTTTCATGAACATGCTTGCTATTTTATTATTATTGGCATAGTGTAATGTTTCTTGTATAATGAGCATCCAATCTAGTATCAATCTTCCTGGTACAAAACTTGTTTATTTTTTGATATAAGCTTAAGAAGAAATGCTTTCATTCAGTTAGCTAAAATTTTAGATATGATTTTATAGATCGTGTTGCAAAGAGCTATAGGTCTAAAATCCCCTGGGTTTTTAGGATCATCTTTTTTGGGTATCATAGTAAGAAAGGTATTACTAATTGCTGATAATAATGATCCACCATTTCTTGATGCTTCAATGGATTTCCAAAGATCAATTCTGATAATATCCCAACACCTTTGGAAGAAGAAAGCTTGGAATCTGTCTAGGCTTGGAGAACTATCTGGGTTCATGTTGACTAGCATAGATTCGACTTCTTCCAGAGATATGGGTGAGTTTAATGCTTTATTATCTTCTATAGAAATCACTTTTGGTATAGTTTCAAGCATTTTTTCTTGAGCTATCATATTCAAACTCGTAAAATTATTTAATAAATTATTAAAATGATCTACAAAAATATTTGATATACTATAAGGATTCTCAGTGATAGAGCCTGAAGCATCTTTAATTTCAATAAATTTCCTTTTAGCTCTATTGTATAATGTGCTATTATGAAAATTTCTTGTGTTATGATCTCCCTCTTCTAGCCATTTTTCTCTTGAATTTTGCCTCCAAAAGACTTCTTCCTTTGCTAGAATGTTTATCTATCTACCAAGGAGTTCTTTTTCTAAAAAGAAGTTTTCATTATTCATACCTTCTTTAATTACTTCTGTGTTTAATTTTTTAAAACTTTCTTCGATGTCTATTTTTTCTTTAAATATATTGTTGAAATTTTCTTTGTTCCACTTTATTATATTTTCTTTAATCATTTTCATCTAGATACAAATATATACATTTTGGAACCCTTAAAATTTCCTTGATTCCACCATTCTCTAATTAGCTCAATAAATTTTTTGTCTAAAATTTTTTGCATTAAAAAAGATTATTGATAGGTTTAGTAGGTTCAGTAAATTCAATCCTGACTGGAAAGTGGTTCGATCCTACTTTAGGTAGGATTGAGACTTGAATATCAAAATCTAGTCCACTTGGTTCTCTTTTGAGGAAGAACCTATCCAATTTCATAGTGATATAGGAGAAGTCTTTCCTTCTATTTTTTTTTTGATCGGTAAGGGACTGAACCCAAGATTCATTATTATTATTATATGATGTGATTAATTATTGTTATCTATTAAGCTTGTGTAGAGTCGAACCCAAGACCTCTCCAATAAGAGGCTCACAATAAATTGTTGTATTGTAAGCTCTTGCCTAAGTCTTTTCTTCTATTATTCCATGTGTACTTACCATTATTAATAGGGATATCAATTAGGTTATTAAGGTCTTTCCAATTTTTCAATTCCAAAGATGCTTGGGAAATTTGCTGGATGCCTCCAAATTTTTCATCTATATTCATGATAGCATTAAAATCTTCACCTATAAGGATGAGTTCATTGCTGTGATTTTAATAAATAGACTTATTTCTTCCCATAGTAGTTTTTTTAATCTCTATTATGGATCGGACCATAGATATTTAGAATTAGCTATAAATTAGTCTTTATGCTTTTAATTTTGCTGCTCATCCATGAATTGTTTGATTTTATTATATTTAGATTTAATTTCCTAGGATTTCGTATCATTCCTAATCCCCCTGATGCTCCTCTAGATTCATGTAAGTTAATATTCTAGCTACCTAATTTCTTTTCTAGCTTAATTCCTTCTTCCTTCTTTAGTTTTGTTTCTTGTGGCATTATAATTTTAGAATCAAATTGTTTTAAATTATGTTTTAGTAGACATTTCTTTCTAGGTGCATTTAAGCCCCTAGAATTCCAGGTAGTGATCTTCATGCTACTATGGGATGGTTCTTCCTCTTCCCAAATTTAAGTAACTAACTTATCTTTTTCTGTTCATTTGCCTACCCATTTACTTCTCTTAGTTCTTTCAAAGAATTCCTTCCTTTCTTAGCTTTCTACCTACCAAATTTTGGAGGACTTATCCCTTCTTAATTCATCAGAATACCTAATTGTTCTATGTTCTCTTGTGCATTTACTACACTTTCAGATTGCTTTCCTTCTTTCAAATCTTTTTCTTCATTTTCTAATTCTTTCATTATATGATCTGGAAGATTTATTTGATCAATTGTAAGAATATTAGCTACTAAATCTGGTGTATTCCATGTTCTACCCAAATATGTAACATCTCCTTGTCCTGTAAATATTCTATCTTTGATTGATTGTTCAAATTTACTTCTCTTATCTTCATCCTCAATGATTAACAAAGATCTTCTTAAATCTTCAAAAGTGTATTTATCTCCTCCCAATTTCAAAACTCATTGAATTAGTTCCTCTTTCTATAAATCATTACTTTTATCAATATTGTACTGGTTAAAAACTTGGATCAGTTCATTTGTTAGGAGTTTCAGGTTTTGTTTCTTAGCATCATTTGACATTACCATTTCTAGATCATCAATCTTTGACATCTCCTTATTCAAGAAGTCATGAAAATCTTGTATTTGTATTCCTTTTATCTTATTTTTCTCCTTCTTTCTTACATTGTGCCCATTAAGGTTATTAATTCAAGATTCTTGTGTTGTATTTGGTGTCTGCCAAAATTTGGTGCACTTCTTGACTACCTCTTTATTGGAGTCTATGGTCTTCTTTATAGCCTCTTCTTTTTGTTGCAATGAGGTCTTTGATAATTATTTTGTGTATTTATCCTTAGTTCTCTTAGGAGATGCAACATAGAAGAGACCTTTGTTTTCAATTTCTTCAAGAGTGCTAATAAAATTATCCAAGATATTTTTGTCTTGAGACCTAGGTTCTTTTCCTAACACATTTTCTTTCTAACTGGTTTCTTCTATAACCTTTTCTTTCTATGCTTTTTTTTTTTGTTTCTTGTTAATCCTTCTACATCTATTTGTTGTCTTTTGCATCTTGATATGGGCTATCTTAAGTTCTATTTTTTCTCCTTCTCTTCTGTTGACATCTTTAGTACTTTGAACTCCACAGGTAGGTTCACTTTCCAACTGTGGCTTACTGCCTTTATTTTGTTTCATATCTAACAATTCAATCATTTCTTTACTGTTATATGATATTGAAGACTTTCTCTTTTCTTTTCTTTGTACTTATTTTCCTTTTACTTCTTGTCGTATTTCTGTAATTTTCTTTTGAGCTTCGTATTTGATTTCTATAATTGGAGTTATGACTGTTGTTTTTCCTTTACTTATTTCACCATCTTCCAAATCTGAAACTTCTTTTCTTTCTAAAACATGACTACACTTCTCCTTGAATTCTTTTTTGTTTCTTATACTCATCATACAAAAGGTGTCTTTAAGATCCGAAGTTGGTTGAATATTTTAAACTGTGATCTTTCTTTCATTATTTAATTTGATTATTTCAAAAATTTTGCCTTGAAATCTATAACGATTTAAGTTAAATAGATCTATTGGTTATTACTTTAGTAGGTTTGAGTTTAGAAGTATTGATCTCGAAGTTAATAATTTTTAAAATTTTATTATAGTATTTATATGAAGCATCTATTCCTATCAGGTTACCAATTGATGAACCTATCTTCTTGGGAATCTTTAAATGCAAAAGTTCTAGGGGGAGAGATTGAAATGAAACCCAAATTGGGATGGAAAAGTTTAAAAATTCTTCCTTAAAATTTGGGACCCATTCCAAGAATTCAAAAGCATAACCCTTAAAATAACAAATAGAGATAAAGAGGAAATCTTTTTTAACATGTTCATCACTACAATGAATGTAAATTACTCTATCCGAGTGGTGAGATATACTTACCTAGTTTTGAAAAAAATCCTTGAGCCAATTAATGAGATTGATCATATCTTGTTTTTTCCCATTCCAAAATGCAAATACACTAACATTCTTGCATTCTTGCCACTGCTCTTCACTATCTTGATTGCTGATTATTAGTACATGTTCTCCAATTTTAACATTGGTTTGAGAAGCCTCTTGTGGTTGATTAGGAGAATGAGAGGGAGTTTTGGGCATAATACTCCTGTGGTGAGGGGGGATATATGTTTTAGGAGGATTATATGAGGGTTTGAAATTTGAAGCATCAGGCTTATAGAGATGTGCTTCATGGATTTTGAGGGAATTCACATATGGTTTATCTATAAAACCTGTCTACAGGGAATACATGGACAATCTCTTATAGGTAGCATATTTAGTATGATTAAAAAACAAAATTGATTGTCAAGATTGTTGGTCTGAATTTTTGCATAATAAAATTCCTTTGTCCAAGTATAAAAATTCAGATTGGAATCCATTGATGGTGAATAGGGTTTCTAGCTAAATCTTCCATTTGTTAGCCTTTGACAAATTTTGCTAAAACCCTATGTCTCATTCCATTTAAAAATTCCCTGGTGCAAAAGTTTTGAAAAAAGGATAAGCGAATATTCTTTTCCCACCCATTTTGTGGTCATTGTTCAGTCCTTGTGGAAGAAGTTTTACCCCACCATCGGATCTTATTTGAATCTATGGTTGTCGTATACTTGCTATGGAAAGATACTCAAATGTTATGCCTAGCGAGGTAGCAACCATTGGATAACTGTGTCTATGATACTAAAAAGTAAAGTCTGGTGCTGAGAATTGTGTTAACATGAATAAATTATGGCACGTGCTATGTCCTAGGCTTGTCAATTTTAAGAATAAACACATGTGAAGAAAGCTGTGAATGGTGTCACTAGCATCCAAGTTTCTCTGGCAATTCGCTAAGTCACTATCAGAAAATCCATGCGACTTGCCAGTGGTGACATAGCGAATGCCCAGATTTTGCAAAAGGGCAGTGTTTTTTTAAAGTTGATGTGACCACGAAAATTCCCACGCAATATTATAAATGTGCACGACCACCTTCTTTGACACCAACATTAATTGGCAAGTTTTCAATCGATGTGTGTTTTGTTCTCTATCACCAGAATTGAGAATCTGTCAAAGGTCGCTATATCGCTAGTCGGAATAACACCACTTCTCCGGTAGCGACATAGCGAGGGCCCGATCATTGCAAAAGATGACATTCTTTTATAACAAGGAATGATTTTGAGGATCTCGAAGAAAATCTTGTGTAGGCTTTGCTTTTATTTTTGTGCAAGTTGTATTTTATTTCCTAGCGTCAATTTTTGATGTTTACTGAAAGGTCACTGTATCGCTAGCCGGATAGTTGGTAATTTTGCTTGTAGCGATATAGCGATTGGTCGAAAAGTGGTGATGTAAAAAAAAATCCTCAAAGGTGGGCCTTGAATGAGTGACATGATAAAGTTGAATTGTGCATATCAAATTACACAGTGGCATCCTATTGAGCATCTATAAGCCGAAAAATCTAGATTTTTCAGAAATCGCCATATTGCTAGCCGAGTATTTAGTGTTTTTGCCAGCAGCGATGTAGTGACTCACCTGAAAGTCATGAACACGACAAGGCCAAGAATAGGTGATGTCATTAAGAGATAAAAAAAGGGGGGTACATATGTGTGCTAGTGTGTTAAGCTAGCTCAGCGATAGTAGTACTTGAACCCACTCCACATGTATAAAGCATACAAAGAATTTTGATCGTTAGATCAAACCAGCATCAAAGGCCATCGTTAACTCGATATGGAAAAATGCTTGGAGATTATGTATAGTGAGTTAGCGAGCAAGGGCCCACCATTGTTGTAGTAAATTGTTATCCACGAGATCAAGTATGGATCAACGATGCTCATTAACTCACTATGAAGAGATGTGCGAAGATTATGTATAGCGAGTTAGCGAGCGAGACACCCACCATTGTTTCTTTAAAAAGTTGTTTCAAATATCTGCTATATGATCAAAATAAGATCAATGGTTATTGCTAGCTTGCTATGGAAAGGCGCTAGAAAGTTATGTATAGCGAGTTAGCGAGTTGATGACACATGTCCCTGGTCATCCATGGGCCCAATTTGAAATGCCAGCTTTGAAGGAAAGGTACAAATGGAGGCAGTTTATTGGTTTGACTGCCAGCATGCTAAGAAGAACATTAAGTCAGCCTAGTTTATATTCCTGGATCGTAGAATTTTTCAAGGATCAAAGGTGCAAATTTAAAAGGAAGTGCGATGCTACTCTATTTTTCTATTTTGCGCATTTATGATGAATGAAAGCTTTGCGTGTGGGAGAAACAGAGTATAATACAGAAGATTTTCATTCATTCTAGTCCTGCGCAAACAAAGATTTCATGTTTTCTGAGCACAAGAACCTGTTGATCACATTGCGTTAAGCCTGGTAAAGACATGAAGCTATTCCTCATCTATTCGAAAGCAACTGTAGGAGTTCAAAGAAAATAATTTTGGTGAGTCAAGTAAGTACTCATATATAAACTTTGTGACATTCTAGTTCTAATTATTACGATCAAGATGCCTCCTAAGAAAGCATTCTCTGGGCAAGTTAATTATATGGACAGGAATATCCACGATGATTTTTAGAATTACTCCTAGGATCCACTACAAAGCTTGCACAAGTTAAAAGGTTAACTTCATTAAACCCTAGGCTTAAAATTGCTGATGGCTTATATGACAAAGGGAACTGGGTTAGAGATGCCATAACTACTCAAACTAGCCTTGTTTTGTTTAAAAAGTGGTTTTCAAAAAGGAAGTTGTTTGCCCCTCATGCTAATATTTGGAATTTTGATTTGGGAAAGCTAGTAGTTCCAAGTGTTTTCATGGTTTATGATTTGCTAGAAGACATTGCCAAGAATTATGACCAAGCTATTACAGTTGTGAGAAGAAATGATGGTGTGCCTCTGGTCTCAATTAGCCCTGAAGAAATTAGAGAGGTTTTTTTTCACCTAGAACCATTGTCAGATTACCATGTGCCAATCAATTTGCCAAAATTAGAGAATGAATACAAAGAAAAGAGAGATGTAATTAGGGGAGGTGCACTAAGGGTACACATTGGTACTATAGGAACTCTGCCAGTGATTATTGCAGCCTCTAGAGAACCTTTCAAGAAGAGTCTTTTCACTTCCAGGGCTGTAGAGATATATAGGACCTTGTGCCGTGTTTTTGGTGAAGATAAGCAGGATTTCTTGCCCATTGGCCTTATGTATATGATGGTTCAAATTGCTTCTTTCGGTGTAGATGTTATCTTTGATTTTGCTTCCTTTTTGGCTGAAGAAATTCACATTAGTTTAGTTGGAATTGTGAAAGGCAAAGTGGAGAAAATGTTAGGATAAACCACAGACAGAAATAAAAAACTACATGCAAATATAACCAATAACAAAAAATAATAGAACACACAGAAATGAACACAAGGCACCAAGATTTAACATGGTTCACCCAATCCCTGGGCTACATCCACCAAACAGCAAGTCCGATCTTATTACAATCCAGTGATTACAACCTGATTACAATCCGTAATCCCTTACAGCTCAATACCGCCGCAAGAACCAATTTCGTATCACCACATATATAAAAATACCCAACCCTAAGCCCTTTTTATACAAGTATTAAACTGCTTTAGGGTTATAACATGTCGGCCATATGTCGGCCATAATATGTCGGCTACCATGTCGGCTACTTCCAAAATTTTTTTTTTTCCCGAACCCCACTATTTATGAAGTATGTACAGTACTTTCCTGATCAGTCACCACAATCTAACAGAAAACTTTTGGCCACTATTCTCTATTAATGCATATGTTCTTGTTCAAGGGGGTGACATATTTTGGTAATGAGATGGAATTGAAAAGAGAGGAAAATGGGGAAGCATTGCCAGTCCATTTGTGGAGTGCAGATATGACCTAGGATGCAAATAATGCCAGTTTTGTTAGATTTGATAGATATTTTGCTTCTAAATTGAGATGTCTCATATTAAGAGACAATCCTAGAATCCCTAAGGCATTGATGGACCTCCTCAGACCTATGGACAAACCCCATAACTTGAAAGTTTCACACAATTGAGGAGATATCATTCCTTACCCTGTTTCTACAGTTTTCAGAATCTATGGTTTTAAAGGGAGCCCTCATGTCTTGCCTTACACAGTACCTTTGAAGGTAGGAATGGCTGAAGTCTTGTGATAATTAGGAGTAGTAGAAGAGATGTTTCTATTGAAGAAGCAACTAGGGTCAATTTTCCCCACCTGCATAGTGGCCCATCAGTTTGTGATTACCAAAGGGGGTTGGCTCTTTTTGCATAAAATTTTGGATCAGTATATGATGGCTGTCTCCCATCCCCATTTTTGTGATTCTGAGGGATTTTTCAATCAGACCTTGAGGCATAGAATTAAATTGGGACCAGTTAAACATGATTCATATTATCTAGAGGATATTATAAGAAATGAATTCTCATTACAGGAACAAGAAACTAAAAAAGAAAAATGGAGAGTTTACTCCTGGGTCCTAGAATTCATTCATTGTTTTGATAAAAAATATAGCCCTTTAGATAATGCTAATACAAAGGCTAACAGAATAAATCAGCTCATGAGTAACTTCCCTGAAATAATGGAAGCTATGAATGAGAAGAAGCTATTTTTTCTTGATTCTTATCTTGATAAGGCCAAAGAAGTCATGAGGTTGGCTTTCACTCCTAATGTAGGAGCTGGTCAAATAATTGTACAAAAGAAGCCTGGTTACACTATAATTCAAAATAAAAGGGCTCCTGTAGATAAGGGCAAAAAAATAATGGGATCCACCAGTACAACCCTAGAGGAGAGACCTGATAAGCCTAGTCCCAAGAGGCAAAAGGTAATGAGAGAAGAGAGGCCCCAAGTTGAGGAATATTTGCCTACTCAATCCCCTTTGAGGATTGGAGAAGAACAGCTCACAGGTGAGCAAATTGAACATATGGGATCATAGGGAGGCATTTTTATTACTCAAGCCGAATTGGATGAAGGAAACCCTCCAGAACTTCCCCTCCCAAGTCTAGACCTAACAATAGCTAACTATAGAGGTAGGGAATTGGACCCTGTATTAGAATAGGCAAGCCATCAATTTTTGGCTGATGACAATTTTGTGAAATCTAGGGCTTTTTAGTAGTTTGCCTGGAGGGCAAACATGAATATGTTTGAGGAAAAATGTAAAAAGTTGAAAATAGAGCATCCAAAAATGGATGAAGCCTCCATCCAAAAAAAAATAAAGGAAAAAATGATGCAAGAGCTCCAGAACATTACCCCTGAAGAGGGAAGGCAAATGGAAAAGACTTCTTACATACTATTGTTGCCTAATTGGGATATTGCAGATGCATTGATTTTCAATTCTGTTTCTAATAAATTAGAGTTGTAAGAACCAAATAAAAAGGACATCCAAGGCACTGCATTCATTGAAGATCAAGCTACATTGGTTAGTTGGTCATTGAGAAGAGGATCTAGAGCCACATCATCGCAAGCAGATGAGTCTAGATTGATGGGGAACATACTTGTAAGAAGGGTTACTGATACCTCACATATGCAGGCAGCACATTGGAATGTGGATTCTTTCAAGTTTCTTTTGGCCACTACTAAGAAGGAAGAACAAGCTATGTTCAAGTTACAAAATAAATATGAGGCAGTTGTGGATGCCTACAATAAAGAGGTAAAGAGAGAATTGAGCTTGAGAACAAGCTATTGGAAAAACCCACTAGGCCTAGAATACCATACCTTCATCCTCCAGTTGAACCCTTCAAATCCACCCCCCTCATAGAAATACTAGATACACCCAAAGGCCACAGTACTACATTGTTGAGGAGTTTGAAGAAGAAAAAGGTAAACTGTGGCACTCACATGTAGAGCTGGAGTCAAAATATGAAGATAAACTAAGAAAAGCTCTCACATATTTGGGGGACAAAGTTGAATGGCCACTAATCCATGATCAGTTGGCTAGGGTGATCAATATCTGGGAGGAGTTGAAAGCCCATGATGAGGCTCTAAAGCCTATTGTGAATAAAGGGGTAAGAAGGGAGAAAGCAATGAAATTTTTGTGTTTATCTGTTATAAATAATTCTCATGATCAAATTAAAAAACCTTTGACATTGTTTCTAATCTTACTAATTTTGACAATAAAAGGATTCATTTACAGAGAATAATAATAGGCTACTTGAACAAATACAAGAGCCAAAAATTCAGTTTGTTTCCTCGTGCCCTAGATAAAAGCAATAATTTGAAAAAAAAAGATGAATGGGTGAAGGAACTTGATGATATTTTTTGTTTAAGGATGAACATAATTATAAATGAAATAGGGCATGCATGGTGGGCTACCACAACAGAAGAAATGGTGAAAGCCCAAATATTCTTTGATTCTTTAAAATAGGAATTCGTTGATATTGATAATGAGGCTGAGTATATACTAAAAAGATAGAGGGATATTTTGCAATTCAATTGGCCAGATGACACATTATTTGACAAGTGGATGGCAAAAATGGCTCTTGATGAATAGTTTGGTGAAGATGAAATCAACAGTGATGAGGTACATGGTGAGGAAGTCCAAATCATTGACATCATCACTACTTAGGCCCAACTAGAAGAAGAAGAAAAGAATAATCAGTCACTTTCAGTTGTAGGCTTGGGACCATAGGATGCTGATACAATCGAAGAAGGGAAAAAGGTAGAAGTTACTCCCACCATATAGGATAAAGATGGTGAAAATCCACAGGTGGAGGTTAATGTGCCATCATCAGAACAAACTTCATCGTTGGCTAATTTGGCAGTTGCATACAAAGAGGGATCAAAATAATAGCCAACTCAACAACATAAGAAGATGTGACAGAAGCTGACCACCAAAAAGAATGTTTTGATTTGGATATCTTCTGTTACCTGCAATTTTGTCATTTTGCGATAGGTGTATGTAAATATTTCTTGTAAAGGACACCTGTCATTTTCTCTTAGCCTGAAGCTTGTTGCATCTCACACTATATAAGTGAGATTCTAGGGCTAGAGAAAGGGTCCAATTTCTATTGTTTCTAAGTGATATACTTAGTTTGTTCTTGGTCCAAATTTTGAGCAAGTTGTGATGTATTTTCTCTACTAGTTCTTGAGAATACCTGAATATAGAATGATCTCTATGTTTCTTCTTAAGGTCATTCTGAGTTTACTGTAAATGTATACAATTTTCAAAGAAAATGAATACAAATTATGAGCTGTCCCCATATCAGTTCTTTCTAAATTTTGTCTCCTTTTGATTACTTGGTCATCTTGATGTTGTATGAGTAAAGGCTTTAGCAATTGAATGTAATCCATTTAGGTTGTATATCTGTTCATCACTAATATTAGCTCAATGGATTAAGTAAAAGCTTTGATGAATCTGATAAGGTTGCTACAGTAGTAGGAAGGATTTTTGAATGATGAATTTTGATAAGAATTGCTGATAATATTTGTTGTAAGGCAATAAATTAGATCTAAGGATTTATAGTAGACTCTGAACCTTGATGGATTAGGCACTGGTCAAATTGATTCAAATGGAAGAGAATTGTGTCATAAATGGTTTTTGAATGTAGAATTATTATCAATTTTACTTTTATTTCTTGAAGATTTTCAAAGTTTTCTAGTACTTGTTTGCATGTAATGTTTTAGCTTTAGTTAGCCACTATTGCTGAGAACACGTGCAAACTTATAGAAGAATTTTGGCCAAGATCTGTTATATGGGACGTGTTTATCAAATTATCATGAATTATGCATGTATTTGAGGATTTGAGATGCGAATCAGAATGAAACTAAAATAATCCTCATACAATGTTTCCCAATCTTGAATCATCCCTGGGTATACCCACCCTGGTTTTGCAGAGCCTCAAGAGCAGAAAACCACCCTTGGTTTTGTTGAAGTTGGGTCCAAATCATTTGCACATATAATTGTTAATAGGAACTGGCTAGTCCTTAGATTATATGAGTGATGCCATTTTGGTATTGAGCATTTTGCTACTTAGTAGTTTTTATTTTTTAAAACACCAACAAAGACTATCAGTAGAAAAAATGATATTAGGTCAAAAGCTTTCTCGGGCAGAAGGGTTGCCAATTTTATGGAAATCAGTACTATTAGCTATTTGATGATTAAACATAATCTTACTTGCCTTATTCAATTCTAAGGAATTTTGGGTCAAAAAGATTTGCTCCATGTTGATATCTACCCATTTGGTTTTACCATTGGCTAAACTCCTAACCTCTCTGAGTATTTCTTCATAAAATCTTGATTAGTGGCACCAGATGTTTTATTGATGAGCTTGTGATTGAAATTTGTCTCCTATACATTCACTAGACCATTGGACTTAGTTAAAGCCGAAAAAAATCAATTGTCTTCACTACATACCTCAAATTTGTAGATGGAGAGTGATAAAGGGAGGGTTGCCGATGCAACGTCTCCCAGATTTATTTGTTCCCCCACTATTGCTTTGATGCATTGGCAATGAATAATGTATCAACTACTTGCATTACAAATTTGATCTTGGGCTTTGGAAATTCATCCAATCCCTCGGTTTGGGCTGCCTTCCTTTGAAACTATGTCATTTGTTTTTAAGTGCAAAATTTGTATACTTCATATTATTTCTCTCTTCTATGCTTGCCATATTCAATCACCCTGATTAACAATATTCTTGTTATTTTCAAGTAAAGAAGTGAAATTTTTTGTTAAAAAAAGATTAATAATCAAAACAACTCTAGGGTATTAAAATCTAGTTATAGATTGGGTGCCCATTTAAGAGAAACAATTCTTTGTAGCTAACTACACATCTTGCACAAATTACATAATTAAAGGAAAGTACTCACAAACAATACCATATTGATTTTATTGGAAACATTGCATACATAAAATAAAACTACAAGAGCACTAAATTAATGGCCTTCATGGTCTCCCTATATGGAAAACTCATTTATTCATTCTCTCTATTCTCTAGTATCTTTGTACTACCCCTATAATGTTGTGCATTGTTTTTACTAATAAAATGTAAATTTCAATAGCTCAAAGAAAAAGGAACAACTCTTATCATGTTCATTCTACTCTACTTCCCCTTTGTTTTCCATGCTACTAATTCCATCTCTTTGTATTCTCACATTTCCTCCACCACTCTTCAATCTCCTTACCATATCTCATCTCTCTCTTGTTTTCCTTCGTTATATATAAATTTGTTGTTTTTAGTTGTTTCCAAGTATGAGATGCAACAAGCATCATAAAAATGTATCCTTTGTTGCATTTAAGAGCCCCCAAAATGTTAGTATAGATACCTAAAATTGTCCCATTATCTATGAGCACCACTTTCAATAATATTTGTCTTGATAATTTTAAAGAAAAGTTACCTAGTACAAAATTTTATACATTCGGTGACATTGGCACAACACACCCTCCAACTACATATGAAATGATTTTGGTTCGAACAATAAACTAGTGAGGTGATAATTAGGGGATCTCATCCTTGTTTAACAAAGTTGAGGTTCAAATCTATGAGCACATTAGATTAGTGAAGGCAAAATTCCATAATCATAATGGCCCAATGGTGGTTTGAACCCTGGTAGGCACAACTTAGGGATAATTTTAATGGTAAAATTTGCACATTGCCAACTTAGAATTTGGTGAATAAATTTGGTATAGAAAGTAGGCTGTGTCACCCAAACTTTATAAAAATTGGGTCGTAAGCCCAATCCCATCACCCATCAGCTTTGCAATTTTTTCCTTTTATTTCATGATATTACTAATCAAAATTATATTTTGGATACAAAAAATTGAAAACTTTTGCCTACAATTTCCAAAGGGAAATTTTAGACTACCTAAATTTGTCTGTAGTGTTATAAAGATTTATTTAGAGGAGGCTCCAAATTTGGCTGACATTTTGTGGTTATGTATCACAAACTAATTCTATTTTTTCCAAGTCGAATATTCATAGCAAATTATTGGATGATCTAGAATTACCTGAAAAATTACATAAGACATGTTATTATTATGTGGTCTTCACATACCATATGAATTTTACACCAAATTTTCTAGAAAGTATTGGTATAAATTCATTCACAAATTAATGTTATTTTACATATTTTTTTTACGTTGGTCCTAATCAATAGTGAAGGCTTAGACTATTTAGTATGTTGGTGACTACAATTGATGCAAACGTAAGTGACTAATTTTTAGGTGTATTGTGTTATAATATTATTCCAAATTCACATGAGGATTCACCTCTAGATGTCTACAATTTTAAGTTCATTCTTATTTAGTGGAGAAAAGTTAGTGGTCACCTGGGATACCTCAAACATGATGACATCCACATTTTATATTGTCACTCATCAACCAATGAATCATATGTTATAGTTTATTGCCACTTCTTCAACAAGCTAACATTTCTTTTAGCAACCTTTATTTCATTGGAGATGTCAAAAATGAATAAGGGTATGAGTCATACATGTGGGGAAAGCCAAGATAGGCCACAAAAGCATATAACCTTATCATATTACTTTGGTGGTGGAAAAATATGTGGCCAAAATTAGGGAGCTACATCATCACAAGTACATTTACAAGATTCCCAACCTACAAGTACATGACATAGTAAAGAAGTTGGCAAACCTAATATCTGAAATCACAATGAACTTGAAGAAGATTTTTAGGTAAATACTTAGAGTAGCCAGTGTTGATGTTTCAAAACTACCAAGTAACACAATACGTGATACTAGGATTTTGAAAATTAAAATTGGTTTAAGGGTTAGCTACCTCGTACATTCAAAGTAAGAAATCTTTAGATCTAGATCCAACTTCAATAGAATCATACGGATACTCCACTCTTTAGTTTCTGTAAAACCAAGGTGGTTGCGCTTGAGGGATATATGGACATATAACTGGTTTATGGTTCTTGACTTCAACATATGCTTATTAATAACATTTTTTTTTAATTTCAATTTTATCCCTTACAATAGAAAATGGTCACAATTCTTCTATACTTCACAAATAATCCTTGATAGTAGTAACTAACAATGACATACAAGGGATTATTGCAAATAAGTAGTGACCAATAGTTTAACTCTTCATACAATGAAGTAAAGATTGATTTGTTTTATATTTGTGCTCTATGTAACCCCATGAAATGAATAGTTTGCATCCTAATTGGTGATCAGTGCCTTATCCATTGGTACAGAGAAAATCACATCAATAAAACTTGACCTATTCAATTGCCTTACAATTAAAACTATCAACAGTTAACTCCAAATTCTCTTCTTGTGAATATCCTCTCATATACCTAGAAAACCTATCAATTCAATAAAAACATTTATTTAATTCCTTGAATTAATAACAGTCAAAGAACAAACATACAACCCATTCATTTATACATTCACTCTCAAGTTTTCAGATATATAAAACAAGAGACAAAATTTAGAGACATAGATGTTTGTAAAACCTTCCTTTGTATTTATTTTCCTTTAAAATAATGCATTACTAACATCAAGTTCAAAATAACTCAAGATTAGACACCTAATCCTTCTATGTTCTAATTATTCTTAGATATGCAAAGATGAATACATCATAAAATTCACACAGAGTCTACTGGACCAACTACAAAAATATCCTAAGACTCAAATTATATAGAATTAAGACCTTTTATCTAGACTTGTGATCTCATTTATATAATAGGAGGTGCAACAAACTTTGGGCTTAGAGAAGAAAGACAACTATCCTTAAGACAAAAAAAAACAAGGAGGAAAAAAGGTCATTGTCACAACAAGACAAAAATTTGTGCTCCCTTGCTTTCTTGCAACATAATGTCTCTATCATGAACCTTCTTGTGGTCGAGCCATTTCTATTGCATCTTGTTGTTGTTGAGAGGCTTCATGTGATGATTGGTGTAGATGCATCTATTGTTCATCTGACTATGGGACCACTTGATTTACATGTGATGAGTCAAGTTTTGATATCTAAAATTTGATTATGACCCATTTATCTCCCTCCAAATCATCAGATTGAACTGCCAAATCAATAGTTACAATTGGTTGCTCTCTTATTAAATAATTAGTTTGAACCTCCACATCTATTTCTATAGTTAATTACTCCTCTTCCCTTTCTTTTGTTTGAGCCAGTGCATCAACTATCTATAATTCATTTGGATCCACACCACCTTCATCAGTTTCTTCAGGTATCAACTAATTTTCTTGAGCATGATCTGACATCCACTTGTTGAAAAGTGAATCTTCTGGCCAATTAAAGTTCAAAATTTCTTGTTGTTTCTTCATGACATCTTCCTAATTTCTTAATTTTAGCAAAATCCCTTTTAAAAGAATAAAAAAATATTTGTACCTTCACAATTTCCTCAGTTGTCTTGGCAAACCATATGTGATCCTTTTCATTTATGACATTATTGAGTCTAATGCATATCAAATTATCCAATTCCTTAGCCCATTCTTCTTTGACTTTCAATTTATCTACAACCTTAAGTGCAGGAGGGAATAGCCCAAAACTTTTACCAAGATATTTTGAAAAATAATTTATAACTCTCCTTTGTAGCACAATTCTCTTATTATCAAAACTAGAGAGGCCATTAGTCATGTCAAATGTTTTTTCTACTTGTTCACAAGAAAGACTAATGATTGAACAACATAAAATAGTGACATCACTATCCCTATTGTTCAATTTTTTCATAATTGGCTTCAAATTGGCCTCATTACTTTTAAGCTCATTCCATATATTCATTAATTTTGACAATTGTTCATAAAATGCAGGCCAACCTATCCTATCTACTAGATATATAATTGTATTTCTTATTTTATCTTCACACTGAACATCCAATTTCACATGCATTGCCTATAATTTTTTTGTTTCTTTCTCAAGCTCTTCAGTTGTGTACAATTGGGGTTCTTGTGGGGTAGCAAGTATTTCTACAACTGGTGTTGTGTTGAAAGGTGCCACTAGGGGATGAGGATTAATAATTTTGGGTTTACTTGTCTATCGTCTATGTCCTATCATTTTATTCTCAAGTTCAATCCTCTTTTGGACTTCCCTATTATAGGCTTCTAGGACCTGCTCATATTTCTCTTGAAATTATCACATATATCTTGTTGGTGTTTGAAATGTTACGGTTTGAAATTACCCCAATAAGAATAGAATACATCTAGGGGCAACTACTTCCCATCTACAACATATCCTTTTAGACACTAGGCCAACTATAAGGCTAGACCCTTCTTCTACTTTAGGCTCTGCTAAACCTAGCTAGGTGGACCTATAGATTCTTCATATGGTACCAGTATTCAAAGCATAAAATGAATCTAAACAAGGGTAAAAGCACAAACATGTGTCACCTTTTATAAAGAAATGGGATATCAGAATGTGACAGTTCAACATTATTGACGAAAAAAAGGGAATTTGTGTTTAGAATTGAAGATGATGTAAATTGATGAAATGTGTAGAATTGGATGAATTTTATGCCTATAATTTTTAAATTTTTTTTGAGTAAGAATTTATTCATTTTCTTTAATTTTGAAGTCTCTTTTTCAATTGTAAAAAGTATACAGTGTATTTCCCATCAAAGAAGTACATGCAAATCATCTTTTTTTGCTCTATTTTGAAAATATCTTATATGATAATTATTTTTGATGTTTATTTTCTTTGTTATAAGTACTCAAACTCAACCTTATCAGAATCCAATAGTTTTGCCTTCCCATCAAAATTTCCTTATCAGACCTACACCTTGTTGAAAAAAATTACATATTTGTGAAGAGGACTCTCTCCTCTATAGAAAAATATAATTTTTAATTTTTTTTTGATATGATTTACTATTTTTTTTCCTTTTTTGAGGGAGCAACTTTTGAAATCTTGAAATATCGACTTATAATATTTTTAGATTATAATATATTATAGCTAATCAAAACACTCAAAAAATTGTATAATGATATATTGAATTTGAGATCTATAAAAGGGCATTTTTAGTTTTTGAAAAAAGTTGAGTTTTGATAGAGAAATGATATTTGACAAAAATAGGTTTTGGTATCCTAAATAGTGACATAGATCTGTGCTTTTAGCCACAAAGTAGATTAAACCCTTATATTGTCTGTACTTATGCGAAGATCATAGACATTAAATAGCTAATGACATGACCTAAGAAATTGATAAGCTAAGTGAGGGCATCCTTTTAGCTCTTAAATAGAAAGGGAAAAGGATGATTATAATGTTGATTTCAACAAATCCACAAAATATGCAGTAGTAAGAACAAGTTGATCCTGTAGTTGACCGATGCCTTATCTATTGGGCAATTCCATGAATCACACACATACATCTATAATACCATTGACATATTGAATACTTCAATATATCAGATCTATCTTATCACTTTATGAATCAAACATCTATGTTCATGAAGATCTCATTCTCATGAAGTATCCTTCTCAAATAACTAGCAACCCTATCAAATACATCAAGCATTTACTTGGCTCTTTGTTCCAACAACAAAATATACCAAATATACAACCTTATGGGGATGCAAATGGGTCTAAGTTCTTTTCTCCTAAACCTCAAAACATTGTAGATTATAGAGATAGGAGATGGGAATCAAAATGAAACTAAGGAGATTCTTTCTCATTTGTATTCATTTCTTTGAAACAATACATTCTAGATGCATGCAAATAACTCATAAAACCACTAAATAAATTAAAACTATCTATATTAGCTTAACTATTGCTATTAATACATGAGAAATATACTGAAGAATGGTATCATAGTCATGAAAACATATCAAAAATTGGAACCTTGGTCTCACAATAGTGAGAAAAATCTCAAGATTGGAACCCCTATAATGGATGAGAAAGAGAGAGATATAGGAAAGGAAAGTAATCCTAGATTTGATTTGGAAATGACATGTGTCCACTTGAATCTTCATTCCTTGTTATTGCAAAGCATCTCTCATCTTTCTACAACTAAACTATGATATAATTCTCATCATTGTTCTGTAACAAACTTGAAATATCTCTTCTTCAATAATGAAAACCCTTGTGATGCCAAAATATTTAAAATACATCTAAAATGTTTATAATCCATCCACTGAACTAACTTGGAAGTGACAAAATCTGCCCCTAACTACATTCATAATGCCTTTGATGTTCATCCAGTTCACTATTTCATCATACATCAAATCTGAACTACCCTAACTGAAGGAAACTGAGAAATGGATACTTGAGACAAAACCTTGAATAACTAGAACTAGTGACTTCCTGTGTAAAAAAAAACTCCAAAAATGGAAAGTTTGTTCTCTCTCAATTCTGACAATATATAATAGTGCTATACTTTCTTACCAAAAATGCTCAGAATCTCAAAATAAAAAATAGGCTCCTAGCAAGGGTCTCAGGTCTGCATGTCATTAAAAATTTAATGCAAAAATTTAAAAAAGTTCTAAAGTCAAAACTTTATATTATATCCTTTATAAATTTAAAAGACTCGCAGGTTCATTTTCTAGAGGAAAATAATTAAAAATTTATTTTTTCTAAATTTTTGTTTTTCCCTCTATTTTCAATCTTGGTAAAAGTAGGTTTGACCAACTGGACATGTTTTACACTATGATTGGTTGGCCTTTTGTACAGTCACCTAATACATCATCCATCTTTTACACCCAGGCACCATGTGTCATGCTACTAATGGTCTATACTGCCTTGTTAGCATCCTCTGGATAGGTCCTCCACCTAGGCACCACATGTCACTTCCTGATTACGTCGCTATGTTGCATGACACTTCAACATCTTGCCACATCATTGCAACATAGTGACATCATGATACATGGCATCTTCATCCACATCATTTGCCTCATCATCACTACCACATCACTAGTCCCACCACTTGGTGGCTAGTTGCTATGTCACTATCGTTGTCAGCGACTGCCATGTCATTGGTGACATAGCAACCTTGTGCCACATGTCACTGTTAATTGATGTGGCCACCTCAAAATTTACACCATGTTTAGAAGTCCTTACCACATGTTAGTTTATGATTCATCAATCTAGCACCACTTGTCATCATTCAATTCATTCAACAAGCTACATCATCATGCCATGTCATTAGGTTTGTTCAAAATTTGACTTAAGCCATCAATTGGCCTAGGGCCCACATGAGAACTTGACATGCCAAAAGCACATGTCTTAAAGATAATGTGTTATATGGCATTGAAGTATTTAAAAAATAAGAAACTCCCTGACTGCATGAATGTGGGAATAAAAATTTGAGTTTATACTTCACGCAAAACCTCTTCTACCTTCACTAGACTTGCATATTAAACAAAAACAAGGAAAATCACTCTCCTTCCTCTACTATGGACTGTAGCTCCTTAACCAATGCTTCAAAGCATGAGCTCAATATCGTGCCTCCCAGATGCATTAACCCAAACATGATTCAATGCAAACTTGTAGCAACAAATAGTTTAGTGAGTCTAACTTTTGGAAGGTCTGGTAGGCAGGCAACAAGAGGCCTTAAAATTCTAGGGCTAGTCAAGTCAGTAGTGATAGGCACTAGCAAAATGATCCATCCATAATAGTCCCATGGAGTTCCCTTATTCATAGATTGCTTCTCCAATTGCAGTTTGAACTAGAGTCAAATTCCATTGTTCCATCCATATCTTTCATTGAATTTTTGAAAAAACTAGATGGAGGGGAATTGGATGCTTGTCTCAGAGGTAGAGATGACTCTGGGAGAAAAACCTAATTGCGAGATTGGTGAGTGTATCAATGTGTATGTCCTTGGTGGAAATCCCATCGAAAAATGAAGCATTTGCCAAAAAAGAAGCCAATCCAGATCTTGATGTAAATGCAAGTCCATGACCGTGCCCATCTTGATCAGTGACTTGGGACATTGGAGATTTTCAAGATCTTGGTTTTTATTTTAGGGGACTATAGCAATGTTACTTATGCCTTTTCCATGGATTCTATTGCAAAACCTTTTGGTGCAATGTCCTCATACGGGTCTCAACGTGTACTCCATTCTAGTCCATACTCTCTTGATTCTATGCTCTTGACTCCTCATTGTCTCCATGACCTTGGATGGGTGAGCACCAACTGTCATCACATATTTCCCAATGTCTAAAATGTATTTAGAAAAAGGTCTAGAGTGATCATATACTTGAGGATGTTCCTAAGAGATTTCCAAATCACTAGTTAATCTTTCAATGGTATATCTACTTATAAACTACAAAAAAGGAAGCCACCCCCCCTTTTTATATTAACATACATGTGGATGCATGTTTAAATGGAAATACAAAGGGAATGATCTATTTGGTCAATGCTCTTTCTATGCTTGAAAAATCCCATAAACTCGTGGAATAGAATTATAGATGGCTTAAAAGGTGGCAATCCTCCAATCAAATGCTCACATATCACTACTGATGCAATTCTACGTTCTCATTAAAAATCAAACCATTGATATGCATATACCATAATATCACATTAAAAACAAATTTCAAATCTTACTCCATTTTTGTTTGCAACACATTATTTCCCAATTGGGATATTTTCCTTAGTATTTTCATTGTATGAAAACACACAAATTCAACACTAAAATGATTTAGAAAAAAACCATTTTGTATGCTTGTTTCTTATATCCCACTTGCTCTCAAAATCAAGTGTACATATCATGGAAAAATAATGGTTAAAATCATTAGAACATCTCTTTTAGAACTAGTGCCTAATCAATTTGTCGAAAAAAGGTCGGGCCCCAAAGTGGTTTTTTTTTCAAACTAAAATGCCTGACCCCTCAAACTAGCCTACAAAAAATTTGGTACTAATTAGAATCAGTGTTGACCACTGAAATACCCATCTTCCCTCATTTTACCATTTTATGTAACCTGTCAATTTTATACAAAGGGGTCCTTTGACTTTGCTTAAAACTAACCAAAACACCTGACCGTGCTATGAAATCAGACACGTTGATTCTCTATTCCACATACTTCTACCCTATCAAATTTTGTCTTATGATGACTTTAAGGTCAAAAGAAATTGACTACTAAAGTTGCCTTCTCAAAACTGTCTGCAAGAAAACATGTCATAAAACAATAAAACATGTTCGGATTTTGCTTTGAAAATAGGTCAAACTGACACTTGGGAGCATAGAAATTGGCGTGTTAGTTCACTATCATGAGGAGAGTATAAATCTATGATTAGGGCTCATAATGAATAACAGGGCATATTTAGAAAGTGATCAAAGTGCGGTACTCATATTTGCAAAACTGGGAACATTGGCAGAAAAGTGATTTCTCAAATAGAATAGACCTAGGAAAATGTGCAGACAAATTTGTCAAGACTTGCAAATTGGTACACTTAAAGAATTTTGAGAGTAGAACACATTGGTATAATCCATTTGATATCACCTATCATGGATTCTGAGTTATGACATCCAAATAGGGGTACTGATCAATCTACACTTCATAATACCAATAAAATTTTACAAATTACATATAGAATCATGTTCAAATACTGATCAAACAGATTCTTCATAATCTCAAATTAGAAACATAAAAAGTTTCTAACATCTAGAATGCAATACAAAAGGAATTATCTCATTTTGGTCAATTGGATCAAAGTTATAACAAGTAAAATAGGGCCTCCTAGAATTATGAACAATTTACATCAGCTTGACAATAATAAAAACCAACTTTGAGGGATTCAAAACTAGTTAAAAAATTTCAAAATGACTCAAAATATGAAATATAGGTTCTATGATATGGATACTAAACACTCCCAAAGTGAAAAGTCATGAAACATAACCGGGTGCAAGATATTCAATTACAAACTAGGCCTCTTGTCGCTATTTGACAATTAGGCAAAAATGTAGATTTGGACATTGCTCAAAATGAAAATTCACAGAATGACTCGAAATGGAAATTTACCTTCATGAGATGAGTTAATTGTTAGAAAAAATAGTCCACCAAGATAACTAAGAGGGGGTGGGGGTGAATAAGCTATCCAACAATTAAAACACCATCTTCTTTAAACAAACTTAACCATTCAACCAAAGTAAACAACAACAATAACAAAATGCACATAGACAATTACACCAAATATGTTGACTAGGGAAACCCTTGATCAAAGGGAAAACCCCAGTGGGAATGATGCCTACAAGATAATGTACTAATGCAAATATTCCTTGTTAGAGGATTGACCTTGTTAGGAGTCTATTACAACATTTAGTACATAGAGTCCCAGTTAGGAGACTTTGAATCCTTGTTAGGAGATTCCAACCATGTTAGGAGTTGTAGTATAATGTATGTAAGATGATCCCATTGCTCAAACATGAAATTTAAACTACAAGAAGAGTTCATTGCTCAAACATGTAATTTACTATTATCTTTCTTCTTTCCACTATCCTGTTAATCAAACCAATCACTGTCAGACCTTGTAGACCAGGTCACAAACCTCGGATCCAAATACCAAACTTCAGATCACTTAGAAAACCTTAGAAATGAAGTTTCCTTCACTTCCACTTTTCTCTACTCAACTTCTCATTCCACACTCTTTGTTACTTCTCAATAATTCAAATTCATGCTTATGATAAAGGAAAATGTCCTTCCTTTATGCAGAGTCCATAAAACATAGCAATACCATTAATCTTCTACCTTGCAACTTGAATAATATTCCATGCATGCAATATTATGATGACCAAGCTTAACCATGTCATCCTGAACATGTCCTCTTCATGTCCTAAACCTCTATCCTCAAGATATCAACTCTACTAAGAGATATAACAAGTTTACCAGAACATGCCTCTGTAAACTCTATCTTAGAACAAAAATCACCAAAACTCACATAACTTCTTCTAGATTTATCCTTTCTTCTTTTGATGTTAACTACATATATCAGATACTTAGAAGTATCTCCCATAACCTTGGTTGGTTAAAATGCTCAACTAGACATCTGTACCAACTTGATCTTTCTATTGTTCTTCTATTAGATACCATAAAAAACTGTTGTGTTGACATTAATGAAAACCTTAGTCATGAATGTAACATATCATCATAGTAGTACTCCCCCATAGGAATATCAACAAAATTCATGCTTCTAACCAATCTTCTAACAATCTCCCAAATCTTTCAACAATCTCCCCCTTTAACATTGATAGAAACATAGATGAAAAACATCTAGTGCCAAGAACACCAACAAAAGACTATTAATATTCAAATCCTCTTCATCAATCATTCTCCCCCATTGATATACCTCAACTTGCTTTATGCCAAACTATTCATTCCATGCTATGTTTATGCCAAACTTCTTCAACTATTATGCATAATCTTTTTCATGCCAAACTCTTGCTCATTGACATTAATGTCAAAGGTAACCAATTCTACTATATCAAACTCTACAACAACTAATTCTTACTAGGTCGAGTGTCAAAAGACACTATTGAAAACAACATAAAAAAGAGTCCTAGATGACTCTATCCATGACAAATAATCCCCTGTATAGGAAGCATTCAACATTCAGTCTAGACAAATAATGGTGCTCTGCTACCTTGGATTGATGCACTGTTGCATATTCTACTTTGATGTACGAAGGAGAATGATCCCAAGCATACCTTGCAAATACTCAAAAGTCTCTTTGGGAAGAGGCTTAGTGAATATATCTACAATTTTCTCTTTAGTGGTCACATACTCCACTCTGATTTCCTTTCTGCAACTTTTTTTCTCTCAACATATGATACTTAATAGAAATGTTCTTAGTTCTTAAATGAAACACTATATTCTTAGACATATTTACCATGCTTGTGTTATCACAATGTATAACCACATGTTCATTGATTTCTATCCTTATATCCTTCAGCATTTGCTTCATCCAAATGACTTGATTACAATTATTTGCTTCTGCAACATACTCTACTTCTGCTATACTTTGTGATGTACAATCCTACTTCTTGCTTAACCAAGAAACCAATATTCCTCCAAGAAAGAAAGCCCCTCTATTGGTGCTCTTTCTATCATCCATACTACTCACCCAATTTGCAATAGTATAAGCACTTAGAGTGAAATCATTAGATCTGTCATACCATAAGCCAAACTCAGATGTTCCTTTTAGATATCTAAATATCCTTTTTACTATTACATAATGTGTTTCTCTGGGATCATCCTAGAATCTTGCAACAATTCCAACTACATTTGATACATCCAACCTTGTGTGAGCCAGATATTGTAAACCTCTGATCATAGATCTATACTTTTTCTACTCAATAGTAGGTGTCTCATCCTTTGTAGATAACTTGTGTCCAATTTCTATAGGTGTTCCAATAGGTTTGCATGTTTCCAAACCAAACCTTTTCAGTAAATCCTTCAAGTACTTAGTCTAAGAAATAAATATTCATTCTTTATTTTGTACAATCTGCAATCCTAGGAAATATTTCATCTCTCCTATCATACTCGTATCAAATTTTTTCTTCATCTCTTCTAAAAATTTCTCACTTTCTTCATCATTTCCTCCAAATATGATGTTATCAACAAATATTACTAAAATTATCAAACCATCATCACTTTCTTTTCAATACAGATTACTATCTGCCATACCTTTTCTATCTAAGTTTTTGTCAAATGTTTGTCCAACCTTGCATACTAGGTTCTGGGTGCTTGCTTCAATCCATAAAATGCTTTCCTTAGTCTGCATACTATGTCCTTGCCATCTATCAAAGGACATCCTTCAGGCTACTCAATGTACACTTCTTCAAGTTCTTCATTCAAAAATGTTGACTTGACATCCAACTAATATACTTTAAATTTCTTCTATGTTGCATAGGCTAAGAATAATCTTACTACTTGTATTCTAGCCACTGGAGCACAAGTCTCCTCATAATTTATTCCTTCTTGCTATGAGTAACCTTTACATACCAATCTTTCTTTGTTTCTTACAATTTCTCCCTGCTCATTCATCTTGTTCCTGAATGCCCTTTTAGATCCTATCACATTCTTCTTTGTTGGTTTGGGGACCAAGTCCCATGTCTCATTCTTTACTATCTGATCCAATTCCTCTTTCATAGCTAGTTTCCAATAATCATCTTTATATGCTTCATTTGCATTCTTAGGCTCATTTTGAGATATCAAGCATAGTTCTTCATTGACTCTACTTCTTTCATTACACCTTTGTCTTTTCTTTTGACGATCTATTTAGATGGGTGATTCTTTATCATATTATTTATTGAAGTAGGAGTTTTGTAAGAATTTGGCTTAGGAACAGTAGACCAAAATAGATAGAGTATGATCAGAATGATGATATTCATTCAATATGACAGCTTAGCCAACTTGAGAGTACACTAGGAGTGCCTATATATAAAGGCCTCATGAGAGCTTCTAAATGCATAGAAGTCAGCATCATGATATGTCATACAACCAAGCAATATGTCCACTAGATATGGGTTATCCTCCATTGAGCATGAGATTAAGTGCGATGATTTGAGGATAAGCCTATAATGGTGTAGCATGCAAATTAGTGGTGTAGACAACATGTGTTAAATGAGGAGTGCAGATAACTATGTTGTCAACATGATAACTCAGTGAATGATGCATACTCCTATGTTGTAGACACCATGTGCATAATTAGAGTTGCATAACTCAATGAGAGTACACAAACTCCTAATTGTCTCACCTAAAATAATACAAAATAATTAAATAAAGCATTAACCTAAGTAAACTTAAGTAAGTGTAATAAGTAAATACTTATTTACACCAACACCCCCCCTTAAGTGCAACTTAGGAGAATGCCCTTAAGCTTACAAAATCTAGGATGCAATGCAAAATGGGTCCCGACTATTAGGCCTTGTTAGGTACCCATGTACATAATGATATGCAATCTCCCACAAAGCAGGGAAAGAGGGAAAACCTCATGGGAAAAACCCTCCCCCAAAAAGAGAGATAAATAGGGATGCATGGATGGATGGAGTAATCAAGACTCCCCCATTACGAAATACATCCAGTATATACATAAGAGAATGATGAGAAGAGGAAGAGAGATAGAACTCACTACAACTATCGATAGAACTCCACATGTCTGAATATGTTGAAGCACTATCATTGGTGTCACTATCAGTATCTGCATAGTATGATGTGTGAAGAGGAGTAGAGGACAAGCTTGGTGAACTTTCCTCAAAATGTACATGCTTCTCCACAAATATCTGACGTGTCTCTGGATCTAGAAGTCTATATGCATTCACAATATCTTCATAACCAATGAGGGTACAAGGTTGAGATGGCTATGCCTTGCATCCCCTGGAAGATCTCTTTGTCCACGTAGGACAATCAAAGACTCTGAAGTGTATCACAATAGGTTTTTTACCACACCATGCCTCAAAAGAAGTTTTTCCATCTAAAGCTGGATGAGGAGAATATTAAGAATGTGAGTGGCACTAGAGATTGCTTCAACTTCTAATGATGGATCAAGAGACTTGGCATGAATCATGCAACTTTTCATAGACTTAAGAGTTCAGATCCTCAATGTTGCAACATCTGTCTTATGCGGACTGAATGGTACTGGAGTTTGAAGATCAATTCCCTCATGTCTGCAAAAGTCCATAAGTCTTCTGTTCACATATATGCTTCCATTTTCCATTCATAGTACTTTGATGGCATTTTTGAATTTTCATTCTACATGAGTCTTGAAGGCTAGAAATGTGTCCAACAC
This sequence comes from Cupressus sempervirens, assembly GCA_028749045.1. Classification (NCBI taxonomy): domain Eukaryota; kingdom Viridiplantae; phylum Streptophyta; class Pinopsida; order Cupressales; family Cupressaceae; genus Cupressus; species Cupressus sempervirens. Next base: position 531,229,885 of record CM053786.1, on the reverse strand, counting down.
TTCATTCTTGTTATGCAGAAAGTAGACCCAAGAGTACCTTGAAAAGTCATCAACAAAAGTGAGTATGTAGCAACCTTGGCTGGATGCAAAAGGACCTGCTAATACCATGTGAACCATTTGGAGAACACCTATTGCTCTTGAAGACTTCCCCCTCTTTGTAACTTCCCCTCTAGATGCATATCTATTGAATCTATTGAACACTCACCCTTAGAAAAGTTGATTTGAGGTAGACTTTTCACCATGTGGTATATGCAAAGTTGCCAAAGGTAGTGGTAGTCAAGATGACCATATCGCTCATGCCATAATTGCATGTTTGAATTTGGTTGTGATAACAAGGACTTTGAAGGAGACTTGGGTACAAAATGAGAGAAAGAGTACAACCTTTTGTATCATTTACTTTCCCTACTACAACCAAGGAATCATCTTGAAGACTATGCACCTGAACTGAGTCTAGAAGGAACTCAACTCTATGTCCATCTTCAAGGTGAGTGATTTGGTAGATTGAGAGGAGATTTGAACTTAGGTTTGGAACATAGAGAACCTCATAAAACTCTCCATTTTACATCTCCACATTTCTTTTTCCTTCATATTCCATTTTACTATCATTTCTCATGAAGATGTGCGGTACCTTGGATTGCTTCATTGAAGAAAAATCCTCCTTTGAAGAACCCATATGATATGAGGCACCTGAGTCAAATATCCATTCCTTTGAAGAGTTTGCATTTACCATGAATGCTTGTCCTTTTCCCTTTGAATCTAATGAAGACCCTTTATCCTTGTAAGCATTAGGCAATGGAACATTATGTTTCTTCATGATGTTGGTCAATTCATCAATCTTCTTGACATAACACTCATGCTCTTCATGACCTGATTTATTGCAATAAGTGCACTTTTTTTTCTCCTTATTGTTGTCCCCTTTCTTGTTGAAATTTGAGGACTTGCCTTGTTAATTGGATTGTGGTGTTGTCTTTTCTGCATCCTTAGATTTGTCCTTCTTCCACTTCTTCTTACCCTTTCCTTTATTTGAAGATTGTCCAACTAAATTTTGAGAACCCTCATTGGCCACCAATGCTTTGGATTGAGGTGTTTTGAGAATCCACATTGATTTCAAATTTTTAACTTTATCATCCAATAGTTTACCATATTCATCAAAAGTGACTTTCTTGTAGGCAGACCCTAAGGTTGTATTTGAGGTGTTAAAAGAAGATACAAATGTGAAATACTCTGATGGAAACTTGTTATGTATGAGATAGATTAGTCTGTCATCTTTGATAGAACTCCCACAATCAATAAGATTTGTCCTTAATTCATTCACCTTGATGATGAAATCCTGTACAGAGTCATATGACTTACGATCTAAGGATACAAGCTCATCTTCAATTTTGAACACATCCTCTTCAGACACTTTCCCATAAAGGTTTTCGAGAGTATCCCAAGCTTCCTTGGATGTAGTACATTTCTTGATTTGATAAATGATCTTATCATCTACCCCCAAACATATATCACCTAGGGCTTTCCTATCCATTGCTACCCAAGCTGAAATATCACTTGCTAAAACATTATCATCTGTTGGTTTAGTAAGAGTACCATCTACATATTGTGAAACTCCATTATGCATTAAGTGATACCACATTTTGATTGAAAACGAAGCATAGTTATGAGGAGTTAATTTAGGAAACTTAAAGTTTCTCATAATGCAAAAAATGAAAGAAAATTACAAAAAAGAGAGAACACAACACCAAGAACACCCCCCCCCCCCCCCCCAACAAAAAAAAAAAGATGCTTTGGGCACTTTATCAGTAATGAGATTACAATGGGCCACTTTCCAATTTTGGCCTTCGTGGACTTCTAATTTTGTTTGTTACAACCTCTATAAGGAGTACAAATCTGAAACTTTACAATGTGCTACAATTTTGAAGCATTACAAAGCAAAGAAAGGACCTATTGTTGGAAGTGACACTTTTTTCCACACAACCCTATAATCTCATACCAGATCTAGAAAGTAGACAAAAAATAATGCACTTTAAAAAAAAAGGAACCTGTTTTCAACTCTAGATGTGCTTGTACGGAGCATTTGAAGTTGCAAAATGTAGGATTATTCAGGTATAGTCACCAAAAAATGCAATTTCTAAACAATCCATGCACCAAAACTAGAAAATAGTTGCACCACTAAAAAATTTAAAAAATTCTACCCAATTTCAAAAAAAGTTGCACCTGAATTGGAGTCTGAATGTCTGAGTTATGGCCTCCCAAAGTTAGATTGCAAAAGTGAAAATCAATTTGGAGAGGGGTTGCATCAGTGAATGAAGGGGTTAAATTTGGTGATCATACGACCATTGTAATAGTTGTAATTTTCCCTAGAATGACATCTAGATGGGCATCAAATTTGAACCATTGAGAGGATGACATCAGCAAAATTTTGGACCCTGATGACATGTCATTCCGTACTGTATAGATATGTATAGAACTATACGGATTTAGTAGATGTGTGGGGGTGAGATGGCTGCTAACTAGGCAATGACTCAATAGTCTGGTGACGTAGGTGAGCAATGTGGAAGTGACATGTGTCGCTAAGTAATTAGTCCATGATTCTGTGATTGTGCACTGATGTGTGAGGACAACTCTGAGGTGAGTCAACAGTTCTTGCCACGTGTCTTCCTCACTATCATGGGAAGGCTGGAGGCTTTGTTTCAAACTATCACTACTAGAATTTTTATTTCCATTCGTCGGGAAAGGTTTTTGCACTGTAGGATTTGAAAGTGCAGTGGCCGGAGGGCAGATAACTTCACATCTGCCAGATCCTTTTTCACTGTCAGTGAACAATTTGGCAGGGGCCAAAAAACTTGAAAAGAAATGGCGCCACGTATCTCATGCCAGAGGGACTAGGCTCGTCACTAGCTTTCATTGACTGCTGCTAGGATTTATGGGAAATAATTTGACATCGCTTGGGGAAGTGATGATACTAGTAGTTAAATTAGCTATTGCCGCTAAATTGAGTAAACACAAGCCGTGGGCTTTGTGTGATAGTTGTTAGAAGTTGATTGTTGGTGCTCGGTCCAGTGGAAGGGCCATATTTTGTAGAGATATTTGCAGTATGGCTCGTGGGTAGATTTAAATGTAGATACCTTGCAAAATAATAAAATATATGTGCCAAAAATACAGAGCTGAGCCGAGGTGTCACTACCCAGTTCAGATTTTTTTTTTTCTTTGCTTAGACAATTAATAAATCTGAAAATAATAATTCAAAAAAAACCCAAAAATGGTAGAGATGAATAAATTTAGATCTGAAAATCAAACAATCAGATCAATGAAATGACCATACTTGATCTGCAAATCGACGGCTTCGGGTTTTGATTTGCAATTTTTTTTTGCCTCACGATCAACTTTCACCCAACATAGGAAAATTTATAGTTGATCTTCACTGAATCAACACTTTGGATGCAATGATGAGGTCAGATCGAGCTCTAGATGCTCCCAATTTCTACATATCCTCTAGAGTCGTGTTGAGGTGTTGAAGCATGAACAGTCTCAAATGGCTATGTGATGAGAATCTCCCTTAGCTTTGATATCATGTAAGAATTTGGCTTAGGCCAGAATTCACCCAAGAACTAAAGAACTCAACACAAGAAAATTGTAGACCAAAATAGATAGAGTATGATTAGAATGATGATATTCATTCAATATGATAGCTTAGCCAACTTGAGAGTACACTAGGAGTGCTTGTATATAAAGGCCTCAAGAGAGCTTCTAGAATGCATAGAAGTCAGAATCATGATATGTCATACAACTAGGCACATGTCCACCAGATATGGGTTATCCTCCATTGAGCACAAGATTAAGTGCGATGATGTGAAGATAAGCCTACAATGGTGTAGCACATAAATCAATGGTGTAGACAACATGTGCTAAATGAGGAGTGCATATAATTGTGTTGTCAACATTAAAACTTAGTGAATGATGCATACTCCTGTGTTGTAGACACCACGTGCATAATTAGAGTTGCATAACCAATGAGAGTACACAAACTCCTTAGTGTCTCACCTAAAATAATAATACAATAATGCAAAATAATTAAATAATGCATTAACCTAAGTAAACTTAAGTAAGTGTAATAAGTAAATACTTATTTAGACCAACAAGTTTCCATCTCAACTCTTGGCTCTACTGAAGGTTCCAAGCTTTGTTCTTTCCTTGGCTCTCCTTCATTCTAAAAATCATTGTTAGTTTCAAGAAATACCTCATCATTCCTTGGCTTAGTAACAACATCATCATCTAAATTGTAATCAATTATTCTCTCTTGTATTATGAATTTATCATCAATTCTCACATTTTCACTTTCCATAATAGTCTCTTCTATTACTTGTTCTTCATTAACCAATCTAGACTCATTAACATAGTCTTTCAAGGATATTTTCACACTTCCTCTAAATTCTTAAACTTTATTAGAAAGTAGACTCTTCCTAGCTTTTCTCAACCTCTTAGAACATTTACTCGAAAATGACCAAACTCTTTACATGTGCAACAAACAAAAATTTTCATACCTTCTGATTCTCTCTTTGTAAGTAGATCAGTACCTTCCTTTATCTTTATGTCTTCTTCAGTTCTAGATCTATCTTCGCTTGTGCTACTATTCTCTTGTACACAACAAAAGGATTCTAGATCTACAAACTCAATATTTTTCTCTTTACAAAAATCTGATAACTCACCAAGAATTTCCATCGCCCAGGTGTCAAAACTTCTTCTGTTAGATGTAGGACTATCTTCTTTGAACATGTTCACCAAGGATCTCCCAAAGTTGTTAAACTTTATCTTCAAATACTAGATGCTTTGATACCAATTGTTAGAAACAATAGTCTACCAAGATAATTGAGAGGGGGGGGGGGGGGGTGTGAATCAATTATCCAACAATTAAAATATTTATTTTCTTTAAATTTAACCATTCAACCAAAGTAAACAACAACCATAATAAAATGCACATAGAAAATATCACCAAATATGTTGACTAGGGAAACCCTTGATTAGAGGGAAAACCCCAGTGGGAATGATGCCCACAAGATGATGTACTAATATAAATATTCTGTATTAGAGGATGGACCTTGTTAGGAGTCTATTTCAACATTTAGTACATAGAGTCATTGATAGGAGAGTTTGAATCCCTATTAGGAGATTTCAACCATATTAGGAGTTGTGCCAACCCTATTAGGAGTTGTAGTGTTATGTATGCAAGATGAGCCCATTGCCCAAACATGCAATTTCAACTACAAGAACAACTCACTACTCAAACATGCAATTTATTGTTATTTTTCTTCTTTCCTCTATCTTGTTAACTAGACCAATCACTATTAGACATTGTAGACTAGGTCATGAACCTCGAACCCAAATACTGAACCTCAGATCACTCAAAAAAACCTCAGCAATGAAATTTCCTTTACTTCCATTCTACTCTACTCAACTTTGCATTCTAAACTCTTTACTGCTTCTCAATAATTCAAATTCATGCTTAAAGGAAAATGTTCTTCCTTTATACTGAGTCCATAAAAAAATTCCCCGACTCAACTGTTAGACCTTCTCAATTAATTATTATAGGACCACATTAAGAACACATTACACATAGTGATAACATTAATCTTGTGCCTTGCAACTTGAATAACTTTCCATGCATGCAATATTATGATGAGAGAGCTTAGCCATGTCATCCATAACATGTCTTCATGTCCTAAACCTTGATCCTCAAGATATCGACCCTGCAAAGAGATATAACAAGTTTACCAGAACATGCCTCTATAAACCCTATCTAAGAACAAACATCACCAAAACTTACATAACTTCTTCTAGACTTATCCATTCTTCTTCCAACATTAACTATATATACCAAATACTCAAAAGTATATCCCATAACCTCGGGTGGTTATAATGCTCAACTAGCCATTCGTACCAACTTGATCTTTCTATTGTTCTTCTATTAGATACCACAGAAAACTACTATGTTGACATTAGTGACAAACTTAGTCATGAATATAACATATCATCATAGTAGTACACTCCCATAGGAATATCATCAACATTCATGCTTCCAACCAATCTTCTAATAATATCCCAAATCTTCCAACATGGATGTGCTTAATGCAAGGTGTTAGAAAAATTAAACATCTCTTAGGCTTCAAATGGACAGGTGAGTACACATGCACTAAATGCACTTTCAAGGGCTTAAAATCTTGGAATGGTACTCAAACTGGGAAGGTAATTTTGAGTCCCAACATGTCTTTTCTCCTTCTTGGTAGTAGCTAAAGTAAGAGTAGCTATTTCAAGATTAAATTCTACTACTTCATCATGTGGAGTATCTTCTACTCTTTTAACAATCAAGTTTCCAATTAATTTAGTATCATCAGGTTGAGAAAAACTGGCTTTAGATCCTCTTTTTAGAGACCAAATCATTAGAGCAGCATGATCTTCACTAAACTTGGCACCTCTGAGTTCTTTTTCATTTTTTTCAGCATTGAATTTCTTGGTGACAGTGTTAAAAACTATTCCATTTGCAATATCCCAATTTGGAAAAAGCAGAACTCTAGATGATTTGATCATTCTTCTTCCTTCTTTAGGAGTCAAACTTTTGAATTCTTGCATCATTTCATCTTTTATTTTATCTAGTACAATTGCATCTTCCTTCTCTGGCTACTCAACCTTTCTTTTATTACATCTTTCTTCAAAACTCTACATACTTGTCCTCCAAGAAAATTGGTAGAAAGCCTTTGATTTCACAAAGTTATCATCTGATAAAAATTCTTGGCTAGCCTATTCTACCATAGGATCTAACTCTCTTCTTTTACGATCTACCATAGTCAATTCAAGGCTAGGCACAGGGGACTCTTGGGGATTCCCTTCTTCCAACTCTACAATAGTAATGAATACTCCTCCTTGAGACCCAATGTGTTCAATTTTCTCTCTAGTGAGCTATTCTTCTCCTATATATAGAGGAGATTGAGGAGTGTAATATTTTTCTTATGAGACTTGCCTCTCTTCTATTCTCTACCTCTCAGGCCTTGGCTCTTTAGGCTTTTCTTCCAATTAGAGTACCCTTGTCAAAACAACACTAGTTGACCCAACCATTTTCTTTCCTTTGTCAGCTGCATGCTCTCTATTTTTTATTATGCTATAACTAGACTTCTTTTGGATAACCAATTGTCCCAATCCTACTGCAAGAGTAAAATACTATCTCTTCATTACCTCCCTTTCTTTATTAGGATAAATGTTGATAAGAATAACCTTGTTTCATTCATTGCATCCATGATCTCTAAGAAGGTCATCATTAATTTGTTCACTTTTTCTGATGATGTCATGCATCTTTTAATGGACTATAATCCTTCTAAAAAAAAATATTGAATTCCAAAACCTTGGAATAGACTCTCCACTTTTATTTCTTGATTTCTTGTTCTTGGAGGGAAAATTCATTCCTTATTAAATCCTTAGGGAAATAGAATTGATGCTTACGAGCACTAGCCTTGGCCCTCTATTTGAATATTTCAAAAAATCCCTCACTATCATTAAATCTAGAATGGGAGACTGCCATTTTGTATGGGTTTAAAAATTTGCACAAGAATAACTAGCCACTCTTTGTAATTATAAATTGATGAGCCATGGTGTGGAATGGAAAAATGAAGCCCCTTGACCTACGAGTTAATTCTATCTCCTCCAAACCACCTATCTGCCATAACATCTCAGCTAGCCCTACCTTAAGAGGTACTTGGTAGGGAAGCACATGTCAAGTTCCTTGGAATCCATACACTCTAAAGACTATTGACACTAGATATGGTATAATATTTTCCCAATTATGGGAAACCTTTAGATTGCTGGGATTATCTATAGGCCTAATGAAATCTAATAATGCTTTAGGTATCCTAGGATTATCTTTCAATAACAGGCTTCTGAACCTAGATGCAAAGTACCTATGAAATCTTACAAAACTAGCCTTCTCTATATCCCAAGTCATGTCTATGCTCCATAATTGTATTGGTAGAGACTCTCCATTATTCTCTCTTGTTAACACCATTTCCTTCTCAAAATATGCAACTCCTTTATACACAAACATGTGCATCAACAAAGAGTAAAAACCAAAAGTCTTATGAATTTTCCTTTTTGCAATCCCTATAAGACCAATATGAATTTATTCAACTATTAATGAAGCAAAGTCAAAAAAAATATCAACCCCAAAGGATGAAATTTGTATCATCATGTAAATGAATGCTATAGGTATAAACTCCTGCTCATCATCAGTAAAAATCTTAGGTCTATAGCTTTGAAATTGAAAAATTGTTTCGTAAAAGGTTCCTTGATTGAGGATGTGACAAATGTTAGATTTCCAATTTTGGCTAAATTTCCTCTTAATGCCCCTTGCTTGATCCGATATTTTTGAGATAGATATTTCTTTTCCAAACCCTAAAAATTGATGACCTCATGATATTTTGAAACAAGATCCATCCCAAAAACATCCCAGATTTCTTCAGTAGAAACCTTCACCAAACATTCTCCATTTATCCCTCTCACCATCCTATCTATTGGATCATAATTTTAGGATACAATAGTGAGGAGGTATGAATCCATAAAAAATCCAAGAAATACCAATTTGCCTAGGTCAAAATTCTAAATATTTCCATGGGGGGCAAACAACTTTCTCTCTGGGAACCATTTTTTGAATAATTGTAATCTAGTTTTAGATGTCACTATTGACATTATAGTCAAGTTTGTTATTAGTGACACACACTTACTCAGGAAGTTAGTATCTACCAAGAATATTATATAGTTAACAAAGATAACTAAGCATTTCAAACTCTATTGGGTTCTACAATTGCTACCAAATTTAAGGAACAATTTTCAGTTTACACTGAGCAATTTCTACCGAGTTGGTGATTAGCAGTGCAAACTAAGCTTCATAAGGTTTGCCAAGTCAGAAGGTTTTCCAAGTTCCTTAGTGCAAACTAATTTGTTTAGTGCTTAGAAAGTTTGCAGTTATAGTATTGTGAATCCAATTTTGATTGAGCCACTATGTTAACCAAGCGATTCAGTTTATATCGAGCTCATTGTGATAGCATTGACCCAACTATGTAGTACAAATCAAATAATTCAATTTATATGTCGAGTTTCATAGTATTCACCAAGTCACCAGTGCAAACCAAGGTTAGAATACTTGGAAGTGATCAGTATGGACCGAGATTCTACGTCTACTGAATGCATGATGATGTTGAGCAGTGATAGTGGATGCCAAGTATCAAAACTTCACTAAGCTAGTCTTAAAAACCTAAGTTCCTACAGTTGGGCCAACTTTGTGTAAACTTGTATTGTATCTGACTTTGTTTGATTGTAAATTGGATTGGTATAAATGTAATGTATTGTATCACATCCAATGTAGTATGAAAAAAAGGTAGAACAAGTAGATGTAGAGAAGAAGTGCGAAGTAAAAGGATACAATAGTATAAGGAGTAACAAAGATTTATCTATCACAACAAGGTGATCATTACACTTCAACAAACCAAGTTGTAGATCAGAGATTAGCTACTATTTCATCCTAACAGGTGGATCAGTTAAATATTTTCACAAGGTAGACTTAACAGTCTTTTGTAAATCTCTTTATTGAGTGCATACTTCATTTTATGTTTATAAATCCTTTTGCAAGGTGGACCTAGCAGTCCTTATTGCTCATAATAGGGTAGATCATTAGAACTAATCAAGCCTTAATAGGTGAACTTTATACTGCAATACCAAATATTGTGGTTATCATCTCTACCCTAGTTTTACTTTCTATTTGGAAGGTTTTTGGTTCACCAAATTGTGTATCTAAGTTTTTGATTAAGTAAAGATAGGTTTTAAAGGACCTGAAACCTTACATCAGTAGAGTATTAAGAAAGTATCATGAAAAGAGAACAAACAAACAACATGAAACATACCTTAGAAAACAAAAAGAGGTCAGAGACAACATTGCTGGAAAAGACAACAAAAGACCAGCAAAGGAACAACAACTGACCTGCTAAGGAGTATTAATCAAATGCATAGCCTGGTCCACCAAAGAATGCATAGTCTTAGCAATAGCATTCACCTCGTCCTTCTTAGTGGTTTCCTCCATCTTCTTTGAATTGGCCCGAGTACGCTTGCTAGGACCTTGAGAGTTTGCCCCCGGGGGAGAAACCTGACCTTTATCTACCTCATTCTTTTTCAGTTAGCTGGTCATGTTATCCCCCAATTGTTTGAGTTGTTTATCCATGTTACCTAGCCTGGTTTCAAATTTAGACACCTTCCCCTGGATACTACTAATTTCCTTGTCCATCACCTTCTGCTTGGCTTACAACATAGGGATCTTATGCATCCAATTTTTCACTTCTTCCGCATTACCTATGACCTCCAAGAGCTTGTCGATATGCTAACCTAATGTTCTTTCCCCTCTGGCCATCTTGCTAAGATGCTCCATTTCTTTGTTCAACAACACCATTTTATGTTTAAGAATGTCAATGTCCTTCTTTATAGAACCAAGGTTACCAAATAAACCTTTAGAGGGCCCAATTCCACCACCAACACAATCACCTCCGTCAGATTTGGACCCTTGTTCACCATCATCAGTAAAGTTGGAAGCCTCAATCCTTGTTTTCACATTTTTGTTTTCTTGTCGCCGGAAAGACTTTCTTTTTCTTTCCAAATGTTTAGTAAGGGGCTCATCATCTGACAAAGGAGAAGCCCTCTCATCAATATGACCTTTGCCCTTTCCTTATCTACATCCCCTATTTTTTGCATGTTCTCTAGAAATTTCATCAACAAAATCACTTTCCCTCTGCCGATCAGAATCATCCTTCTCAATGCTCTATTTTTTCTTTTTAGTGCTACCACCTGAACCTCTTTTATGACTAACCAGACCCCCTTCTGCCTCATCTTGTGTCTCAAAGTCGTAGCCCTTTTCCTGAATACTTCCTTCAGTATCTTGATCTTCCCCTTTAAAATTTCTAGGTTTTGAGATTTTTTTAGATTTCAGTACATTCATAATCAAAACCATTAATCCTTCATGACAAACATGTTCACCAGTCGAGTCACACTGAATAGCTAGGGTAGAATTAGAGAGAGATTGCAACAGGTATGAAGGAAAATTTACCCTAATATAATGACAAAAATTATTTGAAACACAAAATGGTAACCATAAAGTTTTGTATATCTTCCATCCAAAGTTAGATATTCCATAATAACATAGAACACAAACCGCCACGGACGAGACACAAAAGCTGGGTTAAAATAAGAAGTACCTATTTTAACTAGTTGATTTCTTTCTTGTTTAGTCTTGGCAAAGTCATCAATCACCTTATCCAAGATCTTCCTTTCCCTATAGAAATTCATCCCATCCAACTCCAAACTTGTAGCCTCCGCAATGATTTCTTTTGTAGCCTCCAGCCTTTGGTTCCCAACCATAACAAAACCATCCTTCCAAGATTTCACAAACTGGTGTGTAATAGCTGGGTTGTTACCTTTGAGTCTCTCCATGTAACCAGCAAAATTTTTATGCCTAAGGATATCCCACACTTCGGTTTTCTTCTTTCAATCCATGTAGCTAGGCAATTCGACCCGTTTCCTCTTACCTCCCATGATCTCTGCAACAAAAGCACTGGTTTGCATGCACTAAAGGCCCCCAAAAACTCTGCGAATACCACTACCTGAGCTCGGGTATAAAGAGGCAACCCATAAACTATGAATTTTTCCCACATTTCTAAAAATAATTGCCCACCTCACTCCAAAGGAGTTAAAATCATAATTCCCTGACAACATCATAATTAAAGGATTTTTGTTGGAATTTCCATTTATCTTGCTTAACATGCTTGTGGCCATCAACAGGTAAAGTTTCATATGAATTCCATATGATTTTTTGATCATTACAACATGCCACATTCGAAGCCCAATCAACTAAACCATTAGCTTCCCTATAATTATGGGATATAATGCAATTTTGAAAGGAGTTAATAATATAACCAGCCTTAGACATAATATTACTAATGGTCCATGAAGGTGGATATTTTTTTTTTAAGCAGTTTATAATATTGAGGGAATCACCTTCAATCCAAATGTTCTTCAAGTTTAGATCTTTAGCATAAATAAGACCATAAAGTGCAGCAGAGGCTTCAGCAACATGATTGGTTTGACGACCCAAAGGTATTGCCATACCACCAAAAAAGTCCCCATTAGAATTTCTAATCATCACTCCACAACCAGTAATGCTCGAGTTCACTTTCGAGGCCCCATCAAAGTTAATTTTAAACCAATTAGTCGGAGGGTATTCCCATCTGGCACTTTCCCTAGGGTTGGGATCTTTAGTATTCAAAATCATATTCCTGATATTCTAGTTAATTGTGTATTTAAGTGTTATGAATGTTTAACGGTTTCAATTTTTCATGCATGTAATTAGATCAGAATACACATGAAGGATTAATTGGTAATAAAAGATTAAGTTTTCTTATTGGTTCACCCCTCCCCTCTCAATAACTTAGCCTATCATATATATTTCCAATAGTCACTACATCTTGAGTCCAATTCACTTCATCATATAAATCGTTTGCAACTTGTAATCTAGGGTTTACATGGACTAACTTCTTTATTTAAGTAGCCTCATTGGTAGATTCATTTAATCGCTCTAAGAAATCATTGTGAATATTTCTACTAGCATAATCAACTTTCATAGAAAAAACCTTCTTTGGAGGCATAATGAACGATAATGAGAAAATACTAGAATTCTTATTTATATGCAAAGAAAGATACTTACTAGGCCTTTTCACTTCTTCTCTAAATGCTACAATGGATTTTTGATATAGAAAAATTCATGGCTCAACAAGGCAAAATAATAGGTTTTTTGATAGGTACCAAGCTCTAGGAGTTTAGAAAATCTATTTGTAGAATAAAATTCTCGATTTTCTTCATTACATTCCTTGTATCAGTTCGCATGAGAAGATCTTAGTTCCCATAAATGGGTGTAGAGAAGAAACATAGTGGCATTCCCTTTTGAATTGAAAATGGGTAGCTAATTCATAAAAATCTAATGATCAGGGAATAAAATGCAATCTGACTCAGCTTCAACCTTTTGACCTGGTAGTCAACCCAATTGGAACTTGACACATAATACCCATTTTCCACCTCATTGGAAACTTTCATATTATTCATATATGTCACAGGACATGTGTTGATCTATTGTTATGTCACTATGGATAAAGGTCAAGCAGTTTCTATTTGCAACATAATAATAGATCTTTCGTGCATCTGATGATCAAGGATGATACTTTAAAATTATTTTGAAAGTGGGCCACCATGCTATGTGTCACAATGTCACTTTATTGCTATGAGTAAAGACCTTGCAACTTTGGATAATGACATAGTGACATCCGTTGATTAACCTTCAATCTAAAAGAAGAAACAAAACAACCATATTATTACTATGATGGGCCTACTAGACACATGTCGTATTTTCTTTATCTCACTATGAATATTTATTAAGAAAATTTCTCTAGTGACAAAGAGACATTCATTGATCTTGAAAGGATTTGACGGTTTTGACAAAACACCTTTTCTCCATAAGGTTTATCTCCATGGAAAATGAAATTCTGACAACTAGAAACCCATTCATGATTGAAACTTGCGATAACTTTCTACAAGGGTTGGTCCCACCACCTTCCACATATCGTAATGTCACTATGTCACTAAGAATAAAGAATAAGAAACTTTTGTTAGCGACATAACGACATTCATTGATCTATCATCTGATCTATGACAATGATCCTATTCTAAAACCTTTCCAATTATTGGGCCCCACAGATAGATGTCACTTTGTCTCTATGCCATTGTAGTTAAAACATGCTCATCTTTTCAAAGTGACAAAAAAAATACTCTTGAGGGCTATTGTGGCTTGGTTATTTTTTCAAGTAAGACATAAACCATGTAAAATTAAAATAAAAGCTTGGGTTATACTATGAACTGAGACTTAGGGTAGGGTAAAGTAACACAACAAAATTTAAAGGGTACCTAGGAAAATATAAAAAGTGTTTTTAATAGGTTTTAAAGAAATTTCCCACATATTTCTTTAAAATGTAGACCATAAACCTAACTTAGGGATTTTTAGGGAAAAACAAATATTGGAGCAATGACATAAAATTAGGGATTTTTCTAGGGCAAACAATGATTGAAAAGTGCATAACTCTAATTTCTAAAGGTAAATTGGATTTTTCACTAAAATATTTCAAAAATTTTAACATATGAAAAACCAGGCCAACAGTCAAAATGATGTAATTGAATTGCATGAGAATTCTAGAGATGATGATGGTACATGGCTACTAAAGGATAAAGGAAATACAAATCAAAAAATGATCAGAATACATAAAAGATTGGAAGTGAGATATGTCAATAAGGGATTTTCAAATAGAATGTGCCTCAAAGTGTCCATTCATTGAACTTGTACGAAATCCAATATAAGGTGAGCCTTCAGTAGAATGTAGATGTAAGATATGCACAAGGATACATAAAAAGGAAAAGAGGTTACAACTAAAAATTGACACCATTGAGAAGCATATGGGTAAAGTTTACGAAAAAAATCATAGATGGATTGAATAATTGGTGATAAGATGGATAACAAAGGAGGAGTCTCAAAATGTTAGGAATACAAAATTATTTGAATTTTAGGAAACTTTTTCTTTGAAAAGTAAATGAAGTAGAACAAATGGGGAAAACTCTTAAGTATCTTATTTTATCTTTTGAGAAAAGGGCATGCTACGATAGACTACCCATTAATGAGTGATTTATTACACTTTTTGAAAGTTTATGACTATCCTAATAGTTACTAATAATTAAATAGAAAATGGGAATGGGAACGTTGTCTTGCTAAGGTTGAAAAAAATAATGTAAAGGAAAAAATTAAAGACTCAAACTTTATTGCATTGTATTTAGAAATAAGCTACAACAATAGATAATACTTCTTGGGTATGCATGCATGTTTTTACTATACACAATTTTGTCTACCAACCTCATCTACTAATTATTGCTAATATAAAGGATAATATGATTGTGGGAAATTTATTTGAATTAATAAAGAGTTCTCTAATTGAATATATAGGTATAGGTGCCATGATGATTTCCAAAAAGTTTGTGTGTGTTGGAGTTGATGGAGCTTTAGTTATGCAAGGCCACAAGAACAACCTTTGCACAAAAATGGAAAAATGTTGTGCACAAAGTATTCTTTCCTATAAAAATTGAAATTTTAATCAAAAATATCTACCAACACTTTTGTCAAAGTTCAAAATGATTCAATGAATTTCAACACTTTTTTGAAGGACTAACCAATGGGAAGAAGCTTTTTATGGTTAATGATACCAAATGGATCTCTTTGGATGAATCAATGCATTGAGTTTTTTAGAATATCCATCGTTGCTTGGTCTAATAAAATCAAGTCATGAAAAAGTAGGCATACTAAATTTTTCTAAGATTCTTTGAAGGTTAAGTAATGTAGGGACACTCTTAACTTTAGTAGGTATTCTATCCATCTTGGAGGAATGAAGGATATAATAAACAAGGCCCAACATTAAGTTATGTATATTAGAAAATATGCTACGCTATGTAGATTGACATGTGTGATTCTTGATAATTTGTATTGATTTCTTGCAATATTATATGATAGTGTAAAATTTTCTAATTGGTTGAGACTCATAAATTTGGAAAATCCTGATAAATTTTTATAGATCACTATAAATGGGGAGTTTTATTCTAATGCATGCAAAATTGTGATACCAATGCACTATTATCAAGGAACTAGGAAAGAACCCCAATAAGAGGTTGTCAAGTGTTACACTTGAAGTATTTCCCAAGATTATTGAGATTGTAACTACTTTTATGAAGGAAATTTTATATGATATTTCTTTGTGAATTCGAGAAATATTCCATTTAGTTAAACTACTTGATTCCATATCTATTGTGTTTTCTCATTACTGGATTCTCAAAAATTTGAATGATTTATTAACCAAGCTACTAACTTTGATAGATCATTATTGCAAAACCAAACAATTCAATGGAGTAACTATAAATAGAATTTAAATGAATTTCATTTGAGAGAGAAATTACATCATTTTGAAAAGATAATTCAAGTATAGTATAAACTTATGTGGAGCCCCAAAGAAGAAGGATTAGTAACAAATTTATGGAAATCTTTGGCTTAGAGCAATATGTTGATGGATCCAATAGCTGAATATTTCAAGCTTGCTAATTTATATCAAACCATGATATTGAGGTCAATAAAGGATGATATATATTTTAGTGCTTTGAGGTTCTTAATGTCAAAGATAAGAGAAAAACTAGACAAGAAATTGGAAAATTGCTCGAGGATCTATACATCTAGGTATGATGTCCATAATCTTCCTTATGATAGAGGGTGAATGAAAAAATTTCAAAGAAGAGGGTTCGGAAATATTCCAAACCAAAGTGCGAATGATATAAACAATGATGTCAATAATCAAGTGTTGGCAGCGTTGACCTTGAGATGCGATTAAGTAGAGGTATGCAAAGTGAATAAAACATAGTGAAGAAACAAGGAATCTATGAACTTGATGGTGAGGAATTGGAGGATCTTGGTGATGATATGATGTAACAACTTGAACCATTATAGAAGTAACAAATCTTAGGTGTTTATTAAACTTATTACTATAGTCTACTATCTGGACTTTAGACTCTTTATCTCATCATCTATCATGCAGTATAATTTATAAAATATTCTAATGTAAAAATAATGAATATGAATGATAATGTCATCAATCATTCAACTTTTATAATAAAAAATATATTTTTATTTCACTATTCATCTCATATGATATGGTATAATTCCTGAAGATTTTTATTATTATTTTGAAAATATAATAATTCATGTTATAGAATTTATAGAGAATATCATTATTTTATTTATACATGATAAAATTCAATGAATTAGTTCATTACTAGTAGTAAGTAGAGAACTCTAGTCTCTATTTGATTCCTTATTGCGAAAGTCAATACCCAAATTCAATTTTGTAACCCTTAGCAAATTATCCTTAATTATCTTCTATAGAAATGGGGGAGCAATAGCAACTTCATGTTAATTTTCAATATGTCAAGACTGAACATCAAAATTACTATTAGAACTTAAGTAAAAGTGTAACTTGTAAAATTCTAAAGTTGAACGTATCTATGAGTCCATGACCATCATGACCCTAGATTCGTAAGCTGAATTACCAAATTATAAACAATTACAATTATCCTATTCAAACATGGAGTTAAAAATTCAAACCTTATTCAAGCCATTAAAAAACATAGATAATATCATTATAAATTGATATTACAAAATCTTGAAATTAATTTTACATACTATAGTTGATGAGATCTTTGTGCCAATTTTTGTAGGTTGCTTCATTCTCCATTTGATGAAAGTTTAGTATTTTTTAGACTATAGTAAAAGACCTACAAATTTGTAGTAAATACCTTGACTCTTGTGGTAAAAATAATGAAATAACTATTGAATTTATAGGTGGGAAGATTTACTTCTAAGAGGGGGGGGTGAATCAGAAGTAACTAACTTTAACCTTTTCAAAACATTTTAATTGAAAAAATCACATGCATCTAATCCATCTAATAAATATGAAAGTAAAGACATGCATGAGAAACACATAACACAAGATTTGGTAACCTAGAAACCCTAAAAAATGAGAAGGTAAAACTGGGGTGGGGATGACACCCTGAAAGTATTACTACAACAATACGTAACTATTCAAGGTTACATAGTTTGACCACTTCCAATGGTCTGCCCTGTGAAAGGCCTATCCTGTTAAAGAGTTTACACTCTATTAAAAGTGACCTGGTTAAAGGATTTACAAACATTCACTTGGAATGCTACCCAATTAAAGGTTTTACAATCATGTTAAGAATCTACAATATGGCTACTAAACCAATATAGCTACTAAGCCAACCTATCAACATAGGATTTCCATTCTTACAATACAATGGTTAGAAAGTATGGTAGAGTGTCTTGACCTGATGACTTGCAATCTTCAATTGCTAATTCTAGATCCTTGTTCAAATCTATCTGCTCTGATCCTTGCTTGATTTGATATGTCACTCTTCAAAACTCTAATACTCTATTCTTGATCAACTGAATGTTGCAATACTACTCTTCCTTCTAATCTTTTAAACACCCCTTTGAACTTTGCTATAGTTCACCCATACACTTCTCACACGCACACATACAATGGGGTATTATTCTCCTTTTAAAGATTTCAAAGACTTAGGGTTGGGTATTAATCTACAATCAATATTTACTCTTCACTTCCCACTCAATTCTTGCACTTTTCCTATTGGTTGCATGACTTCTCTATTTTTCTTATTGGCTGCATCCTGATTACATAGGTAATGCAAAATATTCGCCCTTATCTTCAAGATCCTCGGAGATTCATCCTGAGTTAGCTCCAAAAATGGTTTACATCTGAGTTTGTGAAGATACAAGCTCATATTCTGATTCTATGTTACTTGGCTCTTACTAGTTACTGATGCTTGACACATATAGAAATTCTATTTCACTCGACTCCTATATTAATTCTATTTCACTCGACACCTATACTCTGCTCAGCATCTATAGTGACTCGACACTTGAACTTCACTCAACACCTAAAGATCACTTGGCACCTGAAGTTCACTCGACAGCTATTGAATTCTTTGGCTCAACACACACTATAGCTCAGTTTTTGTATTATACTCGACATCATCTTAAGAATTGGTTAAGTGTGTTGACACTCAATTGTCAAAACCAATCTGAGACCAACAATAATTTCCCCTATGTTTTATAGTATGAAGGGAATCTCAGTTAGAATACTACTTGGAAATGACACTAAAGATCACCAAGGTTTTGTATCTTTGGATATTAGTGGTGGATCAAGATCATGTGGCACAAGTTTGGGTATAAGCACCAATGGTCCAAAAATTGAGTGGTAAATTAAATAGTCATATTGATGATGCCTCTATGAAAGATATATAGAATAGTAGTGAAGGTGAAGTTTGAGTGCAACATATTGTCATTTTTATCTTCCCTATATCATGAGAGTAACATAGTAAAAAATAAAATATAAACACAAAAAACCATAGGTTTTTTTTGTTTCTCAAAGAAATAATTTACTCACCAGTCAACTTATACAACCAACTAGGAAAAGTTGTGTACCCATTTTCATAAAGATGCTTCATCCTACATAGATTTTGTTTTCTTTATTGAATGGGGTTCAAGAATATGTAAAGGGATATAAATATGACAATAAATATAGACTATAGTAAATAAATTCCATGCTCCAACATATAAAAATGACATAGATTATTAAACCCTCTTTTTTTCACGAAAAATTCGTGGATAGAAAAGATATAGTCATAAGATCAACATTTATAGTTAAATTTTTTAGAGAATGGTAGGAAAATTCTCACTGTAGAAGCTCCAAATATGCAACAATATGTATGCAATCTGAGGTCTCATCATTAGATTGAAAGAAAAGATACCCAATATTAGAAACAATAAAACCTTCAAATTGGGTCATGAAAATCATGGAAGAGTTACAAATATTTATATATGAAACTCTTGATATGAAAAACACATAGAAAACTTCAATATCATTATAAGTTTTAAATTAGTTTTTAAAGTACCATAGAAATATAAAATGCTAAAAAAAGGCAAGATCCAAGATCATGTTGGAATTACAATAGGAAAGGTAAACTCTAAGAGGGGTTGGGGGGGGTTGCTGAATCAGTGCTTCAAAATTTTACCCATAAAATATTCACCACACACCCATCTCACAATTCAATAAGTAAATTGAAATAAGATGTAAAGCATATACATCTAAAGTATGTAAACAAGTAAGCATTCACACATATATGACACAAGATATGATTACCTAGAAACCCTTTAATGAGAAGGTAAAACTGGGGTGGGGATGACACCCACAAATCTTCACTACTGCAGTAATAAAGTGTATCAAATGAAGGTTACAATGTTTGATCATGAAACATGATCTAACCTATGACAAGTCCATCTTGTTAAAGACTTACAAAGACTATTAGGTCTTACTTGTTAAAGGATTTCAACACCCTGTTAGAAGTGTGACTGGTTAAAGGACTTCAACTCACAATTAAGTAAGAACCTTATTAGAGAATTTCAATGCAGCTTGTTAGGACTACTGTGTTAAGAGATTTAATTGATTCACCTATTAGAATGTCTTAGAAATGATCATGTGATTAGCACTTTGTTGCTTGATGTCAAATCACCTCTATACTATTGTGTACTTGATCCTTCTTGATCAGATGTCTATCTGTTGTTCACTATTTCCCTCCTCTATTCTCCTTTAATTGATTTAGCAATGCAATTCAAATCATAATACCTTGGTCACCATGAATGTCCTATTTGTGCATGCAAACTATCCTTCTCTCTCTTTGATCATTCATAAAAAGTTTAGGGTTTTTCCTCCTTAAGAAGACCTAGGTGACTTAGGGTTAGGTATGAATCAACACTTGTGATTCATCCATGTTGCTACTTAAACCTTCCCTTTACCTAATTGGGTGCATGCAATACATAGGGATTCCCACTTAAGATTTGTGATTATCAACAAAAGATCATAATTAAATCCTTAAGTTAGCTCAAAAATGGCTTACATAGTAGTTTGTGCCAATACAAACAACTATTTCAAAATTGTGTTGCTCGGCATCTGAAGTTCTTGGTACTCGACACTAACTATGACTTCAATGCTATCACTTGGCAACTAAATGACTTGGTATGAACTATATGCTTGACTCCTAAATCATTTAACACGTACTATCTACTCCTCACTTGAGTGACTCGAGATACACGTGACTCAACACTCACTATTTACTCAACATGCGCTAACTTATATGTTGTGCTTGACATATGTTACTTATTAGGCATGAACTAAGTAAATGATTTAAGTGTATAGACACCCAGTTGTCAAAACCAATCTAAGATTAACAGATCATGCATTAAGGGTTGAATGTCATGCTTACAAAAAACATTCAAAGGGTATTCTAGAAATATGCTATGGAACCAAGCACTTAGAAGCTTTTAAATCCTAGAGACCCTTGGTATAGTTTTGAAACCCCATATGGGTATGATAATCTCTGATAGTAGAGCTAGGGTTTCCAGAAAGATGAATGGGTGCAAAGGCAAGAGGTTAGGGTTATGAAACCCTATGTCATTAGAATGAATGCAAAAAAAGTTATGAAATATAACTTTTGGGTGCCCAATTATGTGGCCATTTTAATATTTTTGTGGGTTTTATTAACAATATCACACTATTAAATTTAAGTATATTTTATATTTTATTTATAATTTATATTTGATGAGTGATTTAATCTTATCTTATATCAAATATAAACTACAAATTAAACATATATAATATTAAGGTTAACATTATATTATTTGATATATTCTATATTGAAGTAAATTTAATAATTTACTAAATATAGGATGGGTTAATTAAAATAAGCATAACCTATGGGACTAATTGTCAATGTTCCTCACCAGGATTCATGATATGGCTTAATCACCTATTGTTTTCTATAAGTGTAGTGGTTGTATCAAGCATCAACATGTTGAATTTAGTGCAATAACAACCTCAGCTTTTAATAGTGGTATCAGAGCTTGGTCACAAGTTTGAATCTTCTTAGGTAATTCCATGGGGCCGGGGGGGGAGGGGGTGGTGGAGGGGTGGTTTGTTGGACTAATTGCCAACATTCCCCTTAAGGATTTGTGACATGGCTTAATTTCTTATTATGTTTTATAGGTATAGTGATTATATTTGGCATTGACATGTCAATCTTTTGGTGCAATGACAACCCTTGCTTGTAACATAATTATATTTAATACATTTAAATATTAAATAATTATTTTTATTTAATATTCTATATATTAAATATAATTGAGATATTTTTAATAAGTATTACTTAAATGGTTAAAGATTAAATGTAGAGTTTTGGTGAGTCTATGAGTTCTATTTTGTATTCTTGGAGGCAGTTTTAGTTCTATTGGGTTTGTAAGAATTTGGCTTAGGCCAAAATTCACCCAAGAACTAAGAACTCAAACACAAGCATAACAGTATACCAATAGAGAGAGTATGATTAGAATGATGATATATTCATTCAATATGCCATATATGCCATATGCAAGTACACTAGGAGTGCCTTTATATAAAGGCCTCTAGAGAGCTTCTAGAATGCATAGAAGTTAGCAACATGATAAGTCATACAACCAGGCACATGTCCCCAGATATAGGTTATCCTCCATTAAGCACAAAATTAAGTGTGATGATGTGAGGATAAGCTTACAATGGTGTAGCACACAAATCAGTGGTGTAGATAACATGTGCTAAATTAGGAGTGTGAATAACTATGTTGTCAACATGACAACTCAGTGAATGATGCAAACTCCAGTATTGTAGAAACCATGTGCATAATTAGAGTTCTGCACTTTTGTGAGAGTATAGAAACTCCTAAGTGTATCACCTAAATAAATAATTGAATAATGCATTAACCTAAGTAAACTTAAGTAAAGTGTAAATAGTAAATACTTATTTACTTCAAACGCCCCCCCCCCACACACACACACACACCTCCTTAAGTGCAACTTAGGGGAATTCCCTTAAGCTTATGAGATCTAGGATGATGTGCATAATGGGTCTCGACTACTAGGCCATGTTAGGTACCCATGTACATAATGAAGTGCAATCTCTCATAAAGTAGAGAAAGAGGGAAAACCACATGGGAAAAACGCTCCCCCAAAAAGAGAGATGAAATGATGTATGGATGGATGGAGTAATCAAGACCCCCCCATTATGACATACATCCATTATATACATAAGAGAATGATGAAAAGAGGAAAAGAGATAGGATAAGCTCCCCCCTAAAGAAGAATGCTTGCGAGTGACTGCTCCAATGAAGAAGCTGATCCAAGACTGCAAAATGGTGTTCCTCCCCTTAGGTAGAAAAAATACCAAAGGTACAAATGAGATGCTTCCAATGTGTGTGGAAAGAATCCCATGGATAAGTGATGCCTCTGAAACCTTCTCAACTGGCTCAAGAACCTATCTCAAAGAACTATCTATCTTTGCAATTGATGAAGAACCTTGCTACAATTGTTGATCATAAGTATCCACAATCACTTCAACCTTTGAGGATTGATCACGTAGAGAATGAACAAGAGGTTCAAATGGAACCCTCATGACAACTAAAGAAGGTACTTTTGCATCAAGAAGAAGAGACAGATCATCAATACTATCCCCCAAATCTATGATTAAATCTAGACCTAGAAGACTGGATGTAGCCTACTGTGTTGGACCTATCACTGTGGCTATGTATGCATGTGGATTGAACTAATGTAGTGACCTCTCACTACAACTATTGATAGAACTCCATGTGTCTAATTTTTTTGAAGCACTATCGCTGGTGTCACTATCAGTTTCTACATGATATGATGTGTGGAGAGGATTAGAGGACAATCTAGGTGATCTTTCCTCAAAGTGTACATCCTTCTCCACAAAAAAATTGACGTGTCTCTAGATCCAATAGTCTATATGCCTTCACACTATCTTAATAACCAATGAAAGTACAAGGCCAAGGTGACTATACCTTGCATCCCCTAGAAGATATGTTTTCCCATATAGGACATCCAAAGACTCTAAAGTGTGTCACACTATGTTTTCTATTGCACCATGCCTCTAAAGGAGTCTTGCAATCTAAGGATGGATGGGGAGACCTGTTAAGAATGTGAGTGGTACTAGAGATTGCTTCAACTTCTACTGATGGATCTAGAGACTTGGCTTGTATCATGCAACTGGCCATAGATTTGAGAGTGTAGATCCTCAATGTTGCAACATCTATCTTATGCAAACTGAATGCTGGTAGATTTTGAAGATCAATGCTCTCAAGTCTAAAAAAGTCTGTAAGTCTTCTGTTCACATACATGCTTCCATTGTCCATTTAGAGTACTTTGATGGCCTTTCTAGATTTCCATTCTACATGAGTCTTAAAGTCTAGAAATTTTTCCAACACTTCATTCTTGTTATGAAGAAAATAGACCCAAGTGTATCTTGAAAAGTCATCAATGAAGGTAAGTATGTATGGACCTTAGTTGATTGCAAAAGGTCCTACTAATACCATGTGAACCATGTATAGAATACTTGGTGCTCTTGAAGACCTCCCTCTTTGTAACTTCCCCTCTAGATGCATATCCACTGAATCTATTGAACATTCACTATGGAAAAAGTTGATTTGAGGTAGACCTTTGACCATTCTATTTGTGCAAAGTTGCTAAAGGTAGAAAAAGTCAAGATGACCATATCAGTCATGCCATAATTGCATATTTGAATTGGATTGTGATAATAAGGACTTTGAAGGAAACTTGGGCACAAAATGAGAGAGAGAGTACAACCTTTTGTTATGATTTACTTTCCCCACTACAACCAAGGAGTCATTTTTAAGACTGTGCACTTTTACTGAGTTTGGAAGGAACTCAACTCTATGTCCATCTCCAAGGTGAGTGATTTGGTAGATTGAGAGGAGATTTGAAATTAGGTTTGGAACATAGAGAACATATTGAAACTCTCCATTTTCCATCTCCACATTTCCTTTTCCTTCAACTTCCATTATGCTATCTTTCCCCATGAAGATGTGTAGTACCTTTGATTGCTTAATTGAAGTAGAATCCTCTTTTGAAGAACCCATATGATATGAGGTACCTGAGTCAAATATCCATTCCTTTGAAGACTTTAAATTAAACATGAGTTCTTGCCCTTTGCTCTTTGAATTTGAAGAAGATCCTTTATCCTTATAAGCATTAGGAAATGGAATATTATGTTTCTTCATGATGTTGGTTAACTCATCAATCTTTTTAAGATAACACTCATGTTCTTCATGACCCAATTTCTTGCAATAAGTGCACTTTTTTGTCTCCTTATTGTTGTCCCCCTTCTTGTTGGAATTCAAGGACTTGCCTTGTTGATTGGATTGTGGTGTTGTCTTTTCTGCATCCTCTGATTTGTTCTTCCACTTCTTCTTACCCTTTCCTTTATTTGAAGACTATCCAGCTGAATGTTGAGAACCCTCATTGTTGGCCACCAATTCTTTAGACTGAGGTGAATTGAGAATTCTCATTGAATTCAATTTCTTTTCTTTTGAATCCAACAGATCAACATATTTATCAAAAGAGACTTTCTGATAGGTAGACCTTAAGGTAGTCTTTGAGGTGTTAAAAGAAGATACAAATGTGGAAGACTCCGATGACAACTTGGTATGTATGAGATATATCAGTCTGTTATCTTTGATAGAACTCCCAAAATCAGCAAGCTTTGTCCTTAGTTCATTCACCTTGATGATGAAATCTTGTATGGAATTAAATGACATAGGATCTAAGGAGACAAGCTCATCTTCAATTTTGAAAACATCCTCTTCAGACACTTTACCATAGAGGTTTTCGAGGGTATCCCAAGCTTCCTTGGATGTAGAACACTTCTTAATTTGATACATGATCTTATCATCAACCCCCAAACATATATCACCTAAGGCATTCCTATCCATTGCTACCCAAGCTGAAATATCACTTGCTGAAACTTTATCACCTACTGGTTTAGGAAGAGTACTATCTACATATTGAGAAACTCTATTATGCATTAAGTGATACCACATTTTTATGGACCATGTAGCATAGTTATGAGGAGTTAATTTTAGAAAATTAAAAATTCCCATAATGCAGAAAATGAAAGAAAAGTGCACAAAAGAGAGAACACAACACCAAGAACACCCCGCCTTTTCACTAAATCAAGGATCCCCCCCAAAATAGATGCTTTGGGCACTTTATCAGTAGTGCAATTAAAATGGCCACTTGCCAATTTTGGCCTTTATGGACTTTTGATTTTTCTTGTTACAACCTCTAAATAGATTACAAATCTATAACTTTACAATGTGCTATAATTCTGAGGCAATACAAAGCAAAGAAAGGCCCTATTTCTGAAAGTGACACTTTTTTCCACACAACCCTACAATCTAACTATAGATCTAGAAAGTAGACAAAAAATAATGCACTTTGAAAAAAAAAGAACCTATTTTTGACTCCAAATGTGCTCGTACGGAGCGTTTGAATTTGTAAAATGCAAGATTATGCAGGTACAATTGCCAAAAAAATGCAAATTCTAACAAATATATGCACTAAAACCAAACAGTAACTACACCATTGAAAATTTTAGGAAATTATACCCAATTTCAAAAAAATTGCACCTAATTTGGAGTACAAATTTATGAGTTATGGCCTCTCGAAGTCGAATTGAAAAATCAATCTGGAGAGGGGTTGCATCAGCGAAAGATGGGGTTAAATTTGATAGTCATTTGGCCATCACAGTAGTTCAAATTTGGCCTAGTATGATGACCAGACAATCATTAATTTTGAGCTCATGAATTGGATGATGTTAGCCTCCTCCTACCCCATTGATGATGTCAACCGTATGGATGATGACTTCAACATATGAAACTGTATGGATTGTACGAATATGCATGGAAAAAAATGACATGGTAGAATTATGTATACAACTGACTTGGCGCCATGTGTTGTTGATTGGAGTACGATCATTTTAGGTGTCTGTCATGTGCTGCCACGTTGATGTTGCATCATTGCTGACTATGGAGGCACTGATGTGGACTCAGTAGGCATGGACTATGGTAAAATTTCACCATGTGGTAGGGTTCACATCACCACGTGTCATTGTAGGTATGATGGGCTAAAGTTTGCATGTACAAATTTAATTGGGCCGTGTGTCGTAGGTTTCCTCATCCGCATGTTGCTGAGCAGAGGTGTAGTGAGAGGGCTAGAAAGACAAATGTTCACTATGTGGGAGCCAAATTATTCCAGTCACATCAGAGTTTGCATTTTTGCAGCATCAATTATTTCAAAGCTTGATCCCACATGCATGGGATAAAAGCATTGTAAGTTGTTTAAAAATAAACACCACCCAGTGTTGAAATAAAAATGGGCTACTAGGATAAGGGGTGTTGGTAGCTTGTAAGCCTCTCGTCAAATTTTGTAGAGAGGGCTGTCAGTTGGGGCTTGGTCACCGATGTGTAGAATGAATGCCTAAATTTATAGTTCACGGTAGATTTGATGAAATTTGGATTTGATAATGAAGCCTACAAAATAAATAATTGCAGATGCCCGCTAATAAAAATACACTGCAAAAATAAATAATATTTTTCCAAAATTGTAGAGTTGGTTCTGCAAAAAAGTTTCTCTACAAATAGCCCGACTAGGAAAAATAATTTCCCAAAAAATAAAATATGAAAAATACCCAAAATTGTAGAGAATAAAATTAATTAAGATCTAGAAAAATAAATAAATAGATCCCAAAATGACCATACCTGAACTGCAAATCAGGGCCTCTGGGTTTTGATTTGCAATTTTTTTTGCCTCACGATCAACTTCAGCCCAACATAGGCAAATTTATATTTGATCTTCATTGAATTGACATTTTGGACGCAATGGTGAGGTTAGATCTGGCTCTAGATGCTTCTAATTTTTGTGAATTCTTCAGATTCAAGTCGAGGTGCTGAAGAATGAACGATCTTAAATGACTATGTATAGAAAATCTCCCCGAGCTCTGATACCATGTAAGAATTTGGCTTAGGCCACAATTCACCCAAGAACTAAGAACTCAAATACAAACACAATAGTAGACCGATAGAGAGAGTATGATCATAATGATGATATATTCATTCAATATGCCATATATTCCATATGCAAGTATACAAGGAGTGCCTGTATATAAAGGCCTTTGGAGAGCTTCTAGAATGCATAAAAGTTAGCAACATGATAAGTCATACAACTAGGCACATGTCCACTAGATATGGGTTATCCTCCATTAAGCATAGAATTAAGTGCGATGATGTGAGGATAAGCCTACAATGGTGTAGCATGCAAATTAGTGGTGTAGACAACATGTGCTAAATTAGGAGTGCAAGTAACTATGTTGTCAACATGACAATTCAATGAATGATGCAAACTCCAGTGTTGTAGATACCATGTGCATAATTAGAGTTATGCACTTCTATGAGAGTACACAAACTCCTAAGTGTCTCACCTAAATAAATAATAAAATAGTACAAAATAATTAAATAATGCATTAACCTAAGTAAACTTAAGTAAAGTGTAAATAGTAAATACTTATTTACACCAATAGGGTCTTACAAGGAGTTATAGACATTATTTTGGGTAATTTAAATTTTACATTAGTTTGAGGGCTAGTTTGGATTAGAAAATTGCAGGTTACTCCCAATTCCATGACCTTCCCCTAGGCTTATGGTGGAATTCAACCCTTTATTTTGGGCATGATTTTAAGTTGTTTGTGGAGGATTTAAGTTGATTTTTAGTTGTACATGGATTGAAGACATTGTTTGCATAGTTGATATTTTGTTTGTTGTAGTTAAGTCTTTGATTTTTAGGGATTTTCAATTTCATCTGACCCTTAGAATTATTTGAGTCTAATGATGTATTTCCATCTCATTGTGGGGAATTCATTCTTTTTTTAATCTCTTTGTACATTTCAATTTTGATAGTATTGTATTGGAGCTCATTTTTACAGAGTTGGTTCCATGATGAATAAGGGTTTTTGATTTCCTATCCATTTCTTTTGAGTTTATGCATGCTTGTGAGTTTTAAATTGAAATATTATGATTTTTTTTTTTTCAAACAATTTCTTGCATGTTTGAATTAGGAAACACATGTTATAGTTCAAGTCATTGGATGTATTGTTATTTTATGAGATTTTCATCACAATTATTAATATTTCCTCTAAAAATTTTAGAACTAGAAAGGCTCCTAATTGAAATATTTTAAAAGTACATGCTTGTTATCATTTTTGAAAATATTTCTTGTCTTTTTCATCATTCCATGAAGTTATAATTTTCATATCATTTTAATATTTGGTGATAACCTTTTAACCTTAATTTTCATTTCAATCTATCATTTTCTCTTTTTTTCAATCAAGTTATAGTTTAGGTGAGTCAAAGGAGAACTAACTCATCATCCAAAGATTGGTTTTTTGGAAATTTGGCTAAGTTAGATATTGAATGTTGTCATTTACGGTAACATATCTTCAATTTGGAGAAGGAAAACCTTAAAGATGAAGTTAAGCCATTCATACTTAGAATTTTTTAAAGTATTAGTTAGTTTATCTGGTAGAGAAGATACAATTGTGGTATGTACAATTGACAGAGGCATTATTGACATGTGCACAGTTAGGTAAAAACATAACAAGATATTAGGATGATGTGTTCAAGTATGTGAGTGAGTATGATTAGTACAAAAGAAGATATAACAACTTTACCAATTGTGACATTATTCAAACAAGAACATAACATAATAGAAAATGAGTAATTATAGGTCAAGGAATTTTTTTTAATGAAATAATTACTTGACTAATTAGAGATGACATCCTAGATGTTAATCCTAAGAGGAAAATAATTAATAATATATTTTGTCAAGTGTGTGAAAGCTTGAAGGCCGACTGGACCGTATTTTGAGAATTACAAAGGTATAAAAGAAAGTTTGTAAATGCAAAGTTAAGTGTGCATCTAAGGGAGACTATGCAAAATTAATGTGATGGTAATTCTGATGTATGATTAGAGGATTGCAAGTTTTGTGAAGAGCACCAAAAGAGATATCAAATATTGAATATATCAAAAACAAGCAAGAGGTTTGTGTATCTATCTTTTTGTACAAAGGAATTACATTATATACTGCATGTTAGGGAAGTGGGCTCTTCTTGCATACATTTTGTATTTGTGTATAATAACTCCGAACATGGTTGAAGCTTCTAACAAGTCCTAAGTCCTCTAACAAGGACTGAGACACTATATTCATGTAACAGACTCCTAATAGGGTCAATATCTTTAACCATATACTTTTGATTAGTGAGTCATTTTGTGGGTACCATCCCCACCAAGGTTTTCCCTTGGCCACAGTTTCCCTGGTTAAAAAAATTTGATGTTATGAGTTCTCTTATTATGTGGTTATGTTTACTATTTAGTATAATTAGTTTTCTTTCATATGCAAGTTATAAGGCAATTAATAATATCTAGTTTTGGGCTAAAGTTTGTAGAATACTGATTCACCCCTCATCTTAGTATTCCTTATTTCTAACATGGTCACCATCAAGTATTCACCCATAAGAAGAGGATATTTCTATGTGTCATAGGATTACCGCATTCCCATTCAACTCATGGGTGTAATCCCTAGTGATAAGAGTTTTTGGCATGCCTAATGGGATATAAAATACTTCTTAATTCCAATTGAGCTATACACTTTTATAGCTATTTTGGTGCTAACAACATATATACAACCTTCAAAGAGGAAAATTTTCAAGCACTTGGTGACTCTTCTAATTTGTTTAGTTTTAGCCTATGAGAATAATTCAAACTAGATCTACTAGAGAGTCATTAAAGCATCAAGAATTAAAACCACAAAGAAGGGGAGCAAGACCTGCAAGATTAACCATACATTCAGGAACAATAGTAATTGATAATACAATTTTTGGAAGCCCTTTAAGATCTCATGGATTAGTTTTCTAACCACTTATCCCTTTTTTATAGCTCTAATACATAATTACTAGAAGCATCAATTTTAGTTGTATTGCCAAATATACCCATTATATTTCCTTTAGTTAATAAAGTTTTGCTAGTTTTAGTTAATCATAAAATAATGACTTCACAAGTTGTACCAAGAGTTCATCAATTAGTATTGGTTGTTGCTAATACAATGACACATTAACAACTATGAAATTGATCATTTGTCTTTTAATCAAGGCAAACCACTAAATTTGACTCAACATAATGATATTCCTTGTATAATATTGAAGAGATTTTCATTTTTATAGCTGAAAAATAAATAAATTTGGTCAAACAAATCAAGGATGTAGCTCCATTGCATGGTCTTTACCATTTCATAGAAAAAAATGATACTTTGAGGTTATCGACTAGTTTATTAAGAGGAAAGGAAACACCATGGTTTAGAGGTTTGTTAATGAATTCTATTGTAACTTGGGATGAGTTTGGAGAAAAGTTATGTAGATAATTCAAGGGTATTTTGGATCACATGTCATAGATTGAACAATTGAAAACTATAAAAAGAGTGCCTCATGGGCATCTATCAAATTTCAACTATAGATTTTAGAAAAATTATCACAAAGCCCCATAAAGGGTAAGACAGTCAAATGACTATGCCTTATTATATTATCTTAAGGTATTAAATAGTGACATTTATGCTCAAATTAAGTCCATGGGGGGAAAATCTCTTTGAAATGCCTTTGATATAGAAATTAGAGCTGATAACAACTTCATTTATGTGGGTAAAATTTCTCCTAGATACCATTGTTGTTGTCCCCACATTTCCTACTTATAATGTACTAGTGCATGTTAAGAAAAGTGCTTCTATAATGCCCTTTTCAACAAAACCTACAAAATTTAAAGAAATAAAGGATTAAAATGAATAGTTGCTAAATTTTTTACAAACTTTAGGAAATGAAGTAGCAAATCTAAAGAGGGAAAATCAAGAAAATTATTGGCCTTGTCAAGCCCCATATGCTTCAAATGAGCCACCAATGTAGCTTGACCAACCAAGGAGGAATTATAATTACAAACCTAACCAATTATATAATTTG
This sequence comes from Cupressus sempervirens, assembly GCA_028749045.1. Classification (NCBI taxonomy): domain Eukaryota; kingdom Viridiplantae; phylum Streptophyta; class Pinopsida; order Cupressales; family Cupressaceae; genus Cupressus; species Cupressus sempervirens. The sequence continues at coordinate 531,198,131 of CM053786.1, read as the reverse complement.
AATGTCCCTAGTACTTCTAGAGACTAGGTTATTGTGAAAAATAATTTAGTACAAGAATATGATTGGTGTTATACCTATGATTAGTAGCATATTTGGACTACATGTCAAAAGGCCTTGCTCAATTAAGCCTTAATGGTACAAAGTAATTCTATAGCTGAGCAAGAACAATCTCATACAATTTTGAACTGAAAGAGACTTTGAAAGAAAGGGAGGTTCTTATATGTTACACTCATGAATTGACAAGAGGATAAAAGCAAAGAAAACTTAGATCAATCCAAGTGAGACAAGTGAGAAGAAATGTTACCATGAAATAAATAACTTCCAAGAACATACACCAATGTATATAAACAAAGGAGACAAATATTATGAAAGGGGAAAGCAAAGAAAACCCCTTGTGAATATTATGAATGAAGACAAATGCCTAGAGAAATGAGAGAAAGAGAGAGAATGGTGGAGCAAAAATAACTCATTACAATAACATCAATATGATGTGTAAAGAAGAATGAGAAGGATGCATCTCTTTTATAGAGATTATAAAGGACTCACATTTTTAATTCCAACTTCTATGAATGCCACATTCATAAAAAGTGTGTGCAAAGTGTCAAGATCCTCTTAACTTAAGGAGGATAAACTAATTTCCTTTATAAAAGGAATCACAAAATGAGTTGTCCTCACATGTGGACTAGAGGAAAAGTAAATGACATGTTCTTCACGTGTGTACAAGAGGAAAAACTACATGTAGGGATCCTTGGAATATCCCATATTAAATACATTCAAGGAAAGATTAATATTTCTAACACACACTCCAAATTTTCAAAATGAGAAAGTAGATTGGGATACCCTTTTTCATAATCAACATCCTATAATTGGAACATAATTTAAAGAGTATCGTATTGAAATATCAAACAAAAATAAACCTTTTTGTTTGAAATGGTTGCATCTTCATTTTGAATTGATTTAGAGTAGATTGTTAGCAAGCTCAAAAACATTGTCAAAAATCCAAATTCAACATTGCAAATTGTGTGTATCTTATCAAAATCAATTCATCTAATTGGTTCCTAGCTTCAACATCAATGTAATGATCCTTTTTATGCTGAAACTTATCAAAACTTGTTACGAAACTAACTTTTGTTGTAATCTCTTATCAGTCCTCTCAGACAAACACACTTTCATAAATACAATACCTTCTTTTGACATTGGGATGCTTTACCTTGACACCACCCATTTCATAGCCAAAGACACCAAATATTTCAAAATGGTTGATGATTCTCAAGCTCTTTATATTCTCCAAGAGAAAATTAAAGCTATGGGGATCACGTTGTACAAACTTCAAGCCATAGAGGATGAAAAGGAGCCATCAAGAAGAAACTATTCCTTACAATCAAATTCTCCTTCTACATCTAATCATGATTCAACATCTCCTTCAAATAGAAAAACTCCATAATATGCTTATCCAAACTTCATTCAAGAGGCTATGCAACAACCTCATAATGATAATCTTCTTCACATACAATAATATCCAAAAAATCCTAATCATTCTTTAGAGAATCTTTACTCCTTTTGGAGAATCCTATGAAGCAACCTTTAAAACACTTCTTGCAAAAAATCTCATCAATTTTCCTAAAATAGACCTACATGAACTATCAATTTCATCCTTGAGAATTTATTGTACTTATCATAGATATAAAAAAAATAGAACTTTAGATTGCATGGAGTTGAATCATAAAATCCAAGATCTTATTGATGATAAATTAATCAAAATTGGAGCTCCTAAGAACCTGATTCTCTCCATATTGACTATGTGTAACCTCAAGGGATGGCTCCAAAAGAAACCCAAGCCAACAAAGATTGGGCTGCAAGTCTTTTCAATACTTCAAAAATTAAAGATCACAGATCTTCATGTGTTTCTATGCCTATCATGTCTACTTTAATTAGTTCTTCCTTAGAACTTCAAGAAGACATCATGCAAAGCCAAGATACTCCTCTATCCTTAGAAATAGTTTGTCAAGAGAACTCCCCAACATTTGAAGAAATAAGTATCGATCAAGATCAAGATCCCTCCATCCCCTTTCAATCCTTTCAATAGATCTACCATTTCCTATCCACCTACCAGAAAGACCAAGATTCCATTTCTAGTGAGCTTATTGAAAATCAAGAGAGTGGTATTGTTCCTATACTATCAAAAGATCCTCATCAAGATCAAAGTATCCCTTCTTTACATTATTCTAGTTCTCCATATTCAACTCAGATTTCCTCCACTATTCCCAATCCTTTGAATAATAATAAATGTCTTCAAGATTCAACTAAACCTATCAAAGACATTTCTCCTATCAAAGTTATTCATGAACTTATTAAAAATGAGATGTATCATAAATATGAGAGCCTTGGTTATGTTTCTTACTCTAAAGATGTTGGTATTCCTATCCATTGTCCATTTACATTTTCCAAATCCACCCTTGGTCCTTATATATCAAATCCTTGACACATTTCATCCATCCTGGGACCCTATATTACTCCATAAAAGCTAAAATATTCAAGCCATTCATCTCTCTTGGGACCTTAGATGCTTCCATCTTCTATACCTCAAGATTGACAAAGACATCTTTTGTTTAGAAACATCCATCTGGTTAACCATCTAAACCAGTCACATCATCCTTCTTCATCCAAAAATCCCAAGTCTTTTGGAAGCAATTTATATGTTCAACATAAGAAATAAAAGAAAAAATTTATTCAAGAGACCACAAAGGTCCACTAGCCAAAGAACAAAATCAAAGAAAATATAGTTTCCTAAATCCATCATTGAAGAAATGTATTCTATAGAACCCAAAAGAAAAGAAAAACCAAAATCTATATGGATTGCCAAGTTTCTTTTGAAAGACTTGAACATTGAAAACAAATCAAAGTTGACATTCAAGCTTCCACAAAATTCTTATCCATCTTCTTCCAAACATCTTCCTCAAAACTATTCTAAGCTTTCAATTCCATCTTCCTCAAAACATCTTCCTCAAAATCTTCCTAAGCCTTCAATTGAATCTTCTTCCAAAAGCAATCTACCATCTTAGACATCTATATTTCAAGTTGTTTCTTCCATATCTACTCCATCATCCCACTACCCTTTAAGGTGTATGTTAATGCTGATATTTCCAACTTTTCCACTGACCATTATACAATATTTTAAAGCCTATACTTTCATATTATCCATCCCCCTTCTATCCATCCAAAGTCTAGAACCTTTTCCTCCATCTACCTCTATTTTGTCTATCTTCTTCTTTCCATCATGCTTTTAACATATTTGAGCATTCCTTTTAGTGGACTTTACCCATCATAATATGTCCTTTAAAGAGGAGCATTATTAAAAAATAACATGCTCAAAATCCATCCAAAAAAAAAAGTTCTTTGGTAAGAACTTAGTAAATAAGCACCTTGGCAACAAAAATAAATAGAAGTAAATCTATCCTATGGTGAAAAACACTTCTTGTAGTACTTTGGACAAGTGCTATGACAAAAACTTAGTATATAGGCATCATGTATCATCTCCTATCATCCAACTATTCCCTCTTTCACCTTTGATCTTGATAAATATTGATATACTTATGGGCATTAGCTATTGTATCTATTAGCTACCCTATCATGATCTTGCTTATCCCAAATCTCATAGCCTCCATAGCTAGCTCCTTCCTAATCATTCCATCTCATTACTATGCTATCCAATTAAAACCTTGGTCTTGGTCAAAAAAAGAAAGAAAAAGAAAGAAAGAAGAAAAATGTGGTCCTTACAAACCTCTTGACTTGTTCACTCTTTTGGGACTGCATGCCTTCACGACATCAAATCATTTAACTATATGTTATCTAGCTTGTTGGTTTCAATTGTTTAACCAAAACATGTTTCATATGATGTTACTATCTTTTCTTAGCTTGGGTAATCTTGAAGAGATAGTCCTTGAGGACCACATTCACCTACTTCATGCATCTTCAATTGTACATCCTATCCATTATCTTGCTCATCCATCATGGCCTACACCTTGTTAGACATTAGGGAAAAAATAATGCGATCTTTCTTGAGAAGTAATAATCTCTAAATTAAAAAAATAATTTAAAATCAATAAAAAATAAATAAAGAATCAAGCAAAAATAATAAAAATATGAATATTTCAGAGTTAATCATGAAATATATCTTTCCAAGAATTTGTTTAACTCCATGTACATAAAGAGGATGATATTATGGTATAATTTATCCCAAACATAACAAATAGCACTAGAACCTTTGCACTTCCCTAAATAACACAATTTCTTCAATGTAAAAAAAAGGGCTATAGATGAATGGTTTATTTTTTGACTCTCAGATAAATATTTCTTATTTGTGGCCTCTCCATTGCTTGTTTCTTGTTTAAGTACTACAAAAATCAATTCATAGAGGATAAGTAAGAGGAAAAAGGGGGTAGTCATTTACAATTGAATTATTTGGTGCTATTTGGTTACTCAATCCTGAATCGATTGTGCATATACCCAATTGAGAAATCATTATGAGTTTTAAGTGCTACACTAAGAATTTGTGGTTTCTTGGTGTAAGAAATAAGGGGGAAGATGAAATAGAAAAAATAAGAAAAAAGAGAGGAAATTTATTGCTCAAAGGAAATATGGAGTTAAATTAAGTTAAAGATACCACAAGCATGGATTATGGAAAAATCCATGTAAATATCAAATTGTAAGACATATGAAGATCCCTTTATTTATATTTAAATAATTTATTATGGTCATGGTACCTTTCAACAAATAATACTATTCTGACAAGCCTTGTCATCCAATTTTTATGTTTCAAGACCCATTTCCCAAGTATCTCTCAATGTAAAGATGTCAAGAATATCCCTATAAAACTTGAGATTAAGAAGCAATACCATTATATCTTGAAACATGCTTCTAGGCTTAGGAAAATCTAGCACAACACATATAGCAGAAATGAAGTGGCTCAAGCCCACTATCACCCCTTTCTCTTTAATTTATATAAATGCAAATGGATTTTGAGACTTATTTATGTTATAGAGGCTACAATTAACCAATTTTATCCAAAAATTACATCAATGCTATCCTAAAAGGCCTTGTGACCCTTAAACCTACTTCTTAGGCCTTGAACATAATTCCAGGCTTTGGAAGATTAAGCACCACTCAGATTGCCATAGAGATATGTTGCATTCTTTCATCACCATCCAAATAGGCTGACATTTTGCATACACCACAACAATGTTGCTAGCATTCTACAAGGCTTTATTAATTCTTTCTCATAAGATCCAAGCCTTCCCAAATGCATTTTTAGACCTAAATCTTCTTTTTCAAGGCCCAAGTGCCTTTTTTAGGCCCCATAGCACCTTTGTAGGCTCATTCATGCCTTTTTCGGCCCTCAAGCACCTTTTTCAAGGCCTAAATAACCTCTTTCAAGACCCAACTACCTTTTCATGTCCTCAAATGCCTTTTTATGCCCAAAAAAGCCTTTTTCAAGGTCAAACACATATTTTACTAGCCCAAAATTGTCCATCCCTGCCCAAACTTAGAGAAAATATTATGTTTGCCACACTTAGCAAAAGGGAGGGCTGTTCATCTTGATTCTAGTTCTAAATTGCATACAAAGCCTATCAACATATGTAGAATTTCTCAATTAAGAGATAATGTGCACAATTGAATCCTAATCCCTAATCAACCAAGTTAGGTAGTGGACTAAATTCTCCTCCAAACTTTGTGTACAATTCATGAGTTAGCACTTCATACTTTTCCAACTCAGTATGCCCATCTTATCACTCCAAAAATGCCTCATCATAGACATTATGATCATTACTGAAGTATCTCTACCATAGGTTCTTAATGTTGCACAAGTTCACACACATCTTTCATTCAAAGCCCGCTTCAAACCCCTTTTCGACATTAACTTCAAGTCCTTGCAATATTGGGTTACAATGCATAAGTGAAGGTCAATCTTCCTTTAACAAAGACCCACAAGTACATGATGCTAATAGTATTGGAAGAATATCACTCATCTAGCTTCTTGATAGCTTTTTTAGTCCAAATTTCTTGTTTAGTTCAAAACCTATTGAATGTGAGAAAAAATGCACAAACTTGTTGCATATATTTTACTTTCTAAAAATTTCCAAAATCACAAAAATCATAAAAAAAATCCATATATCTCAAAATTCATAAAAATATATTCACATATCTCTAAACCCTTCAAAAAAAATCTCAAAAAACATAAAAATATCCATATATCTTGAAGGAAAAACAAAAATCATTGATCCACAAATTCAACCAATATTCCCCTTCATTCCAAATGTTGTACATAAAGGCACAAAACATACACAATTTTTTTTCTTCCACAATAAAGACTTTTTATTTGTTACTGAGCTATGGTGCAATTACAACAACACATAAATAAGCACAAAGCTCACTATGGGCTTCCTTGTGGAGGTGGCATGTTTGGATTCTTGAGAGGGGGCATCCCTCTTGGTTCTATCCTAGAAGATGAAGCTCCATGCATAGATCCTCACCTCACCCAAGCAACATCCATTGATATAAGAAACTTACCACTATTTAACTAAGCATTCAACAATTAAGTAAATTGTTTATCCAAAAATTGGGTCTCTTGTTGATGCTCCATATGGATCGATTGATAATATAGCCCCATGTAATGTGCATCTTCTTGATGAACTTTGGCAGTCCTTAACATTTCTATGAACATATTGTCAACTAAATTTTTATACTGGGTGAGGTAATTACCTATTGGGCCACATCACACTCCTATTACATATGTTTTGCTGCCATCTCCTAATTCTCTTCATCAATCTTAGCCTCACCAAGCTACTGCTGATACTGTTTCACCTTCGTCTTGCTTGTCACCAACTGCTCCTAAAATCTTCATAGACACCATGTTAGTCTTTAATATTGTGTCCTTACAGGACTATAATTATACATGAATGAGATTCTTGAGAAATGTAGCCCAGATGATCAAGTGTGTCTAGTAGTTTATCTGGATGCATTTTATAAGAAAATGAGTTATAGGTTGAGGGATAAAGAGCCCAAGACTTTGTATCAAGCATTCATGACAAAAATAGAGATTGGAAATAATGAAAGGTATAGACTAACTAGGAGTCATTTCTCTAAGGGTGTTTTCTTGCATGATGAAGTAAAAAATAAAGAGTAGTATCATGTTGAGTATTAAAATACACATCAGTGCATACATTCCCCTGGTGTTTTAGATAATCTTATTAAAAATTTAGAGTAAAAAAAATGTGAAGTTGAATTTGAAGTCTCTTTGTTTCAAAAGAGATATGATCTTGTTCTTGTCGAATATAGTGCACATGTTTTTAGTACTTCAATAGTAGATGTTAAGGTTGATTCATTTTATAAATTATATATGCAAGATTTAATTTTAGTTGCTACTTCTCCTATTGATGATTTTCTTTGTGTTGAGGATGTAAGTAATGATGGAGTTGCAAGGCATTCATCTTAGTTTTATGTGGGTGAAGAGGCTAAAAGTTGTGTTTCAAGTGATGTGAACAATGCTGCTGATTTGGTATATGATGAAGAGGTGTCATATGAAGAAGATAATGAGAGTGGTTACTTGAATCAAAGTGAGGACAATAATATTACATGTTCATATTCATATGAGTCTAATGCTAATTGGGAAGAAGAGAGCAATGAGGAAAGTAAATGTCCTTATCCAAGTAAAAGTATAGTTTCTTCTTCTAGTTCTGAAAATGAAAGGGAAATTCCATCTTTGAGTTGTATAAACCAGCATATAGTTAAAAGTTTTGGAGAGGAATTGTGTAGACAATATGAGGACAAATAAATTATTTACAAAGATGAAATACCTAGTTGTGTAGATGAATTCCATGGGGATGTATGTAGCTGTAATCATTAATATATAAGTAATTCTATGATTACTGCAGCAACACCTAGTGATAAAATAAGAAATGATTGGAGGGCAAGTCATTTGAATCATCTTAGTGAAGATGATGTGAGTAATATTGATTTATATTCCACATGCTTACTTGATAAATTGGATGTCGTGTCTTCAAGTAATGATGATGATGATTCTATTTTTTCCTCTTCACATGCAGAAAGTTTTCATGACAATGATGTTGGAAATGGTTTCAAGGTTTTCACTAATCTATTGTATGGTGAAGAGGTTGATGTTGATTAGCATATCTCTTGTTGTAATGTTTAGAAGGCAACTCTACATGGAATTATCAACCCACTATTTAAAGAGCACATAGAATGTTCAGATTTAGTTGAGCCTGAGCTTGATGGTGATATGTTATCTTACTACTATTAGACATCATATTGTTCTTTTTCTAAGTGTGACAATGATCTTAATGATGATATTTCATTTATGATGATGGTGAGATGTTAGATGAAGTAGTTATTGAAAATATGATTGCACATTGCAAGGAATTTTATGATGAATTCTCTAATATGATTGATCCATTTGTTGATTGTGAAGAATCAATGGAGAGGTCTAGATTAGTTATAGTCATTGACAAAGATGACATTTGTGAGTATAAATATTGATACTCATTTGAATACCAACCGGTTATACATAAAGATACACAATTTCAAGGTGTGTCTAATCTTTTTCCCCAAGTTGAGTATGAAACCTTTACTTTCAATTTTGATAGTATGCATAATTCATCTATTAAAGACTGTTATTAGTTTGATCCTAATATATTTGAGCATTCTAACCCCTATTTTCATAGTGAACATTATGTTAAGGATGTCCCTAGTATGCACTATGAAAGTAAGGAAAGCTATTTTGTTTTGCCAACTAAGCTAATTGAGAATTTTGTTATGTTTGGTAAAATTGATGGAATTTTTTTTCTAGCTTACCTTAGAGAGACGTAAATGAAAATCATTTTTTTGACAGAGGTAAGAAGTTTGGAGAAGTTTGGTGGCCCAAGGCTACTATCTTGTACAATTAGAATAAATTTTCCTATTTTCAATAAGTTGTTTAGAGAAGGTTTTTGGGAGTGGTCTTCTTCCTCCAGAGTTCTAAATCTTTTGCATTCCTATAAGGGGCATGCACCCCAGACAAAGCCATTGATAGGACTGAAATTTGCATTCCCATTTTGAGTGTCATTCCAAACTTTTGAGTCACTTTGAGCCCTATAAAGAATTTTCTTGCTTGTGTACCCAGCTATCATTTTAAAGCCTAAAATGTGTTTTATGTTTCTAACACCTTGCATTCTGAATGCCTATGTGTTCTATAATGATAAACTGACATTTTGAGTCATTCTGTGAAGTCTTGTTGTGAGCAGTGTTCATTTTTGCATTTTTTGCCTGAGTGTCAAATAGTGACAGGAGGCCCAGTTTTCATTTGAATATCTTGTACTGGGTAATTTTTTATGACTCACTACTTTGGGATTGTTTAATATGCATATCAATGAACCTATTTTTCAATTTTTGAGTCATTTCAATATGTTTTGTTCAGGTTTTGAATCCCCCAAAGTTGGTTACTTATCTCTATCATGCTAATGCAAATTGCCCTAAGTTCTAGAAGACCTTGTTTGAACAATTATAACTTTGAACTAGTTGAGCCTACTAAGAAAATTCCTTTTGCATTATATTCTAGAGGTCACACACTTGCTACGCTTTAGATTTGAGCTTGTGACGAATCCATTTGATCAATTTTCAAATGTGATTCTAAATGCACTTTATAAGTATGATCTACTCTAAAAATACTTCAAGTGTGCTAGTTTGTAAATCTTAATGAATCTATCTACACATTTTCCCAGGGTGATTCCATTTGCAAAAAATACTTTTCTACTGATGTTTCCAGTCCTACAAATCTGACTAGCTCACTTTGCATGCTTGCCAAGTGTGTCCCGTGATTTTTCATGAACCCAAATCATAGAATTATTTTCCCCTCATGTCAATGAACTAATTCCCCAATTTTAAAACTTTTAAGATTCCATTTTCCCAGTTTGTGAAGCTAAAACCAAATGCATTTTATGGTTTTTTGACATGTTTATCTACAGGCAGTTTCAACTAGGCAACTTTGAATGTCAATATCTTTTGACTGAGTGGTTGTCATGTAAGAAAATTTGGCAGGATGCAAGAATGTGGAACATAGTACCAAAATTTCAATTTTTAGAGCCCAATTATTTGTTTGGGTCAGCCTTTAAGGTTAGCTTGCAAGCCTTCCTGTCAGTAAATATCAGTTTATGAAAATAGGGCAAAACTACTTTTAAATAACGTTTCAGAGCTCAAATTTGAATTTAGACAATTTGAGAAGACCAATGGATCAGTTTGCAATGTCAATTGTTTTAAAACAAATCTTTTTTATAGTTGGGCCCAATTTGGGGCTTGACTGATTCTAGTAGACTAATGAAAAAATGTACAAATTTTAATTTTTGAGGGGGGAATAAGGTTGATAGATAAAGAAGCATTATTAATATTCATATCAAGGTTCATTGAATATCATTGGGGACTAATTATAGTGATTTTAGTTCATCACAGGACTTTCCTCTAATTCTTCCTCCAGTTCGTATTATAGTTCTTCTCAAATTGGTGAACAATGAAATGTTGAATAAATTGGCTAGCATCCTTGGTCACACTTTTTCGTTTCCCCATTCATGCTGGAAGGTGCATTGGTAGAGTGTCCATGCTATTGGAAGAAGATGGTGCTGAAAGGGAGGCTACCAGGGCAGATCAACCTGTAGGCACATTGGGTGAGGAGAAAGTTGAAATGCATGAAATACTGCTAGTCCCAACCCCTTTTCCCATTCTACTAGCACCCATTACCAACACATTCATTTTCCAAAGGAGCATTCATAGATGCAAGGGATCTCCATGTGCCATAGCAAAGAAGGTAAGAAGAGCATCCATGGTGGAAAGAAGCCCATGACAGGAAGGAGATGGTAAGGTTCCATGGCTAGAGCAAAGCTCAATAGCTAAAAAAAAATGGAGAGAGCACCCACGTTGGAGCAATAGTCCACAAGATCCATTTACATCCTAGCATTCCAGGTGGCATCGATGACAAGAGAGAGAAATTTTGTTTGTGGGCTTTCACGATCGCCTTCAACCACTTTATTCCACATTGGCAGGTGACATTCTGTCATGTTTTTTTAAAAGATGGTGGATTTCACATTAAGATGTCTTAAAGGGTATGAGTCTTTTAAGACTCATAGTTCATTCATGGAGGGGCTCATCTAGCCAGCTGACATGCAAAGTCAAACAAATTTTGACTTTCCAAGCATTGAGAAGGACCATCATGAGATTGTGGAGCCAAATGATGAGGGTCATGATCCTATGATCTATTGGGAGATTTTGAGGCAATGAAAATGGGGCTCTGATGTTGCGATGTGGCATAGGGTCAGAAGGTAAAATTTTAAGTCATAAGATGCTATGAAATTTGGTGGTCATTGTGTGATTAGGGAGATGAAATCAAATAGGTAAGATGCTATAACAAGAAGGCTAATGTGCTTGTCATTATTGTATATTGGGAGAAGAAAAAATAAAGTTTAAGATGCTATAAATAATGGAGTTATCATGAGATTAGGGAGGTAAAGATGAAGTGTTACAATCTTAAGATAAATGCTTCAAATTAAAAGGAAATTTGGTCATAAGGTTGCCAACGTAAAGTCTTAATATTCAGATATTATGATTTCATCATAAGTTCTTGGGAGTGTAATATCATAAAGAAAAAATTTAAATATTTCAAATGTTGCATTGGATAATGCTGGGCTTGCCTTGGTGAAGGGGCGAATGAAAAGTGGACAAGTGACAAGGGGAAAATGTATAAAGGATAAAATAAAATTTTTAAATTAGTTTTTTCTAATCTGAACACATCATAATTTCAAATGATGAAAAAATTTAAATAAATTTATGATATTATATAGTTTAACTATATAGTATTTTATTTTAAATTTTTCAAATTTAATACTCTGTTCATAGCCCAGAGGCTAGAATTTTGAATGGACCTTTGAGGCATGATTTTTATCCAAAACATGTAGTGTAATATACCATTGGAACTAAGAAGAGATGGATTTTCCATTTCTGCAAGTTTTGATACAGGTATTCATGAGATGCAGCTACAAGAAGTTTTGTATTTTTAGGGCATCCTTAGTGCAAATGTTGATTTGATGTTTTTAGATGAAATACTATCAGGATTAGATCAGATTTTGATGTGATCAAGTGTTTTGAGTAGATGTAAAGAAGAAATTGAATGTTTTAAAGGTAGTTCAATGAAGTGTTTTCTGACAATACACTTGAATTTCATGGAAAAAGTAGAATTGACAAACCAAGATCAAATTTGAAGCTCCAACACATTCTATGACATGTATCTGATATTTCTTCAATAGATATTTTGTTGATTAATTTAAAGGGATATATCAGATATTTTGTTGTATCATTTATGGTTTTTGGTTATAGGCAGATGAAGAAGATTAGTTTCAATAACATCACAAAGAAGACAATTTTAGTTTGACACATGCCAGTTTCAAATTCCAGATCTTGAAATATCTTCTCCTCTATAAATCTTTTTTCTCTACTGATTTTAGAGGGTTTTAGAGTTGAATAATTTCCTGACTGCTGTGATACCATTCTCAATATTCCTTTGCTATGAATAATAAAAATGTATTTCTTTTGAAGCAGTTTATACTATATAGTCATTCCTTTGTGTTATTTTCTAAGTTTTGACATACAAATGATGCATTGTTTTCAATGTGATTACTACAAGAGATTCATTTCTCTTATTTTCATTTTGATTCTCATCTCCTTCCCTTATTATCTGCAATGTTTTGTGTTTAAGAAAAATGAGCGTAAACTCATTTGCAATCTCTAAAGGTTGTATATCAAGATAGGTTTGCTATTGGGATGAAGAGCAAAGTAAATGCTTATTTACCTTGATAGGGTTGTAGGTTTCACCAGGAGGATATTACAATAAGTATGAAAGTTTTTATGAAGATATATGTCTATTTGAAAGCTAGATAGATAGATCACATGTCTAGATATATGAGTATACTTTAGGTGTCCATGTGTATGTTAAGGTTTAGTTTATGCCTAATGGATAAGGGAGTAGTCAGCCTAGAGGTTGCATGTTCTCTGCTATTGCATACCTAGGTTATGTTGAGGTTGAAATCTTTAATCAAATATCAATTTACCTTTTTATGTATTGAAGATCTATAAGTGCTGGTCACTACTTATTTGATTTTAGTTTTAATTAGCTACTATGTCCAATAAGTGTATCAGCAAATCATAGAAGAATATTGACCATTTCTACTATAGGGGATAGTCTTGTAGAGAAGAGTATCAAGTTAATAAAATCAATCCTTAAGGTTTGCTTGCCTCAGCCCTATAAAGTCTAACATGAAGTGAGTCCTAATGACTCTATTAATGTTGGCCCAGAACCAAGATTTAGCCCTGCTGAATATAAGATTTAGGTAATCCTTAGGCTTGTCCCTATCTTATGCTTCCTAGTATCAAGTTTAAACCCACCTGATATGTTCCTTACCAGAAAGAACTCGAACACCTTGTTAGAGGATGGATCTTATTAGGACCCAATGAGTAAATTTAGTATAGAGAGTCCTTGTTAGGAGACTTTGAATACCTATTAGGAGATTCTAACCCTATTAGGAGTTGTAGTATAGTAGATGCAAGATGAGCCCACTGCCCAAACATGCACTTCCAATTACAAGAAGAGCTCATTGCCCAAAAAAGTAATTAGTCCTCTGGAATATAGGTGTTGCAACTTCTTTCTTGACTAATCTATGATCTTCAACTTGATATTTGATCACAAAAATAGCTTCTCAAAACTTTTCATGTCTCACTTTCATAGAAAGTTTGCATATCACAATACATCACTTGCTTGCACATCTCAATTTTCAAGATGTTCTTTGCATAAATACCATGCCTTTTCACAAACTATTGCTAGGTTGGATAAGACCATAATATACTTTTCAACTTAGAGTAAACATCTAGGATGTCAACCCTAATTGGTCAAATAATTATTTTGTAAAGAAAATGATTCCTTTCTTTTAATTCCATTGTCCTGTTTCACTGTTAAAACATGAATATCTCTTTCTTGTATAGTCTATACTAATGTCTAAGGTTATCCATGTCATCGTTGAGATGTATACTATCTCCATTTAACTTTTCTAGTCATAACATGACATCAACAACAAGTTACATACAAAATAATACATTGCTATAAACCAAATTCATGCTTAGACAATTTTTTGAGTGCCAAAAGCTAAGTATCTTTATTTCCATGGTTTTCTATAAGAATGTACAACATGGGTTCCCATAAATGACAAAAATTACATATCTTCATTATCCAATTATCAACAATCTTCCTTTGGCACTAATGGCAACAAAATAGGGAAAATTGGCTGAGTATCAAAAACCTTGTCAAAAACAATATAGTAACATTACATTAATCATCTATTACAACTTGTCCATCTTACATATGCTCCCCCTTACAATATGATTTCATACCTTACAATTTAATCTTTACCACTTTACCTAATTAAAATTTTTCTTATACATCTTCTCCTCCTTTGACATTAATGACAAAGGTTGGAATGTCAAAAACTATTGTAAAAAATTCTATTCTTTTGCCTTAAACTGATAGTATCTTCATTCTATCATCAAAACTTGCCTTAATATTGGTTAAACCTTTTATCCATCTATCCTTGGCTGATCAACAGATGTGAGAATTGCACATAAGGCATATGATGCAATTTCAACTACATTAAGATCAGAGTATACAAATTTTGAGTAGGTGTCCTTGGCTTTGACACTTCCCTCCAATTGTCCCTCAACAATATATATTTTAAGAGCAATGGACTCTCTAATATTTCATAATCTCTTTAAAATTTGTTCTTTTCAAAGTTCTAGTTTCCTGATATCATTATGAATACTGGCCACTTGTCCTTCAAAGTCATCAATTTTACTAGAAGGTTGCTGCATCTGGCTTGATAGAGCCTCTAGCTCACTCATCTTACCTTCAATCTTACTATCAAGATCCTTGGTCAACTTATGAGATAAGGTACACTTTGTTGGTGCTCAAAATTTCTTTTCCATTTTGAGTACCCATTCCAAATTTCGAGTTGCTTTGAGCCCCTATGAATGCTTTTCATGCATATGTGTTCGACTGTTGAATTAGTGCCTAAGTGGTGTTTTATATTTCTAACACCATTCATTCAGCCTATGCATGTGTTCTATAATGATAAACTGACATTCTGAACCATTCTGCGAAGTCCCATTTTGAGTGGTTTTCAGTTTGCATTTTCTGCCTGTGTCAAACAGTGTTTAGAGGCCCAGTTTGCATTTGAATATCTTTTACCTGGTTATGTTTCATAATTCACCACTTTGAGGATGTTTAGTATGCATATCAAAGAACCCATGTTTCAAGTTTCAAGTCATTTCAACATATTTTGACTAGGTTTTGAATGTCTCAAAGTTGGTCAGTTACCTCTGTTGTAAATCTGCAAATTGTGCATATTTCCAGGTAGCCCTATTTGACAAGTTATAACTTTTGACTAGCTGACCCAAATAAGAAAATTCCTTTTGCATCATATTCTAGGGGTCAGAGACTTGCTATGTTCTAGATTTGAGCTGATGAAAAATCCATTTGATTAGTTTTCAAATGCAATTCCATTTGCAATTTATCAAGTTTACTGGTAATCAGAAGTGCAGGATGAGTCGGTACCCCTATTCGTGATGTTATATCTTTTAATCCATGATTTACCGGATCAAATGGTTTGTTCTCCTATATTCTACTCTAAAAATATTTCAAGTGTGCTAGTTTATAAACCTTGATGAATTTGTCTGCACTCTTTCCCAGGGCCATTCGAGTCACAAAAAATACTATTTTACTAATATTCACTATCCTGCAAATCCAGGTTGCCAACTTTGCGCCCTCGCCAATTGCATCCCGTGATTTTTCATGAGCCCAAATCATAGAGTTATTTTCTCGTCATGAAAAAATGTCAATGCCCCAATTTTCACAATCTCAAGTGCCCGTTAGCTCAGTTTTCAAGGACAAAACCAAACACATTTTCTAGCTTTCTGACTTGTTTTATCTATAGGCAGTTTTAATTGGGCAACTTCGGAGGTCTATATCTTTTGATCCCGATGTCATCATGTGACGAGATTTTGTAGGCCTGTTGAATTTTTCGGAGAGAACAAAGATCCAGAGTTTCGAGGTTTGATCAGGTGTTTTCATCAATTTTTAAGGCCAACCGACAAACCTTGTCATCAGAAAATCACAGTTTGCAAAGAGCAGAGTAAAATGAGTTTTTAATGGTTAGTTTGTAATCAAATCACGTTCCACTAAGTTTGAGATGTTTAATGAATCAGTTTGCATATCAATTGTTTGAAAATGATTTTTTTTTTTCGTCGGGCCCAGTTTGGGGCCCGACTGATTCCATAAGATTGATGACAACTAGTGAAGATTGAGGATGTTTTAAGATGAATAATGGTAATAATGGTAATGATTGATTATTTTAAGATTTTGGTGTGTGTACCTTGTCTATCTAGATCAAGTGGATAGGTGAACATGTGCACATTATGAACAAGTGAAATATTGACTTGATGGCTTATATCTTTATCCTATAACCCCACAATTTGTGTGAGGCATGTGCTGACTTATATTATGAATTAATTGTAATTGATCAAAAATGTTGTCTAACCTTCCATTCATGATCACTTTTCTATCTCTTATATTTACTTATAAGAATGTCTTCTTATATCTACGATCCTTGATGGTGAGTTGAGAGGACATAGTATCACATACACGACAAACATAAAGAGCTAGAGATAGAGTATGGTAGAGAGCTCCATGCATAAGGATGGTGGAATTGCAGTCAGCATTAAGATGCAAAGCTCCACCCATATCCATGCACAAGAATAGAGGAACAACTCATAACATTGAAAGAGGGTACAATGGTGTTTGGAGGGCTGCAGAGAAGGTTTATAACAAGATTTTGAAAGGCCATGTGGCGTGTGGATTCCCTTGTTTAAAGCTTCATATCCCACGCATTCAAAGGTTAAGATTATGATTTGAGGAGTCTGCTCCCAATCCACAGGAGGAACATTGAAATTACCCATACAAATAAAAAGTGCCCCCACATTTTGAACTAGAACTCATGACTAGAGCGAGGAATCAATCGATAGGCTATAGGCTCCCACATCCAAATGGCAAGTAGCCCATGTCAAAAATAGGGGACACCATTAAGAGTCCACGTGCACAGTAGAAAGAAAGGGGCAGATCCCCACATCCAGGGAGCCATCTGGAGGTAGGGACGCTAGTAATAATAGAGCCCCACATTTAAGAAGGCTGCAACTTGTAAGGAAACACCATTAGATTTGCAGTCTCCACATTTTAGAAGAGGAGGCGACATATCCAATAGGGGCAAGTCATCCTTTTGTAGAGCAGCTTCATTATAAAACTGCCATAGCATGGAGGATGTCTGTAAATTTTTGTGGTCCATTATCCCACATTGGAGATGTGGGGATAATTTTATGTCTTTATATTCCCAGTGACTCATACTCAAATGTGTTTTTAAAGACACATTGTTTCAAGATTGCCACTCAGTGTGTGACGGGCCCGCCCATGGGCTGCTGTGTGGTCAACCAAATTTTGACCCCATTGCATGGTCAAAGGATGAAGTTTGAACTTGTGCAATATTACGATAATGTTGTAGAGTCGTAGGGAGAAAAATAAAGGTCCTCGATCCTACGACACTGTCATAAGGTTGGGGCAAAATTTTTGATGTTGCCCGATGCTACAACTTCATCGTGAGATTGGAGACTTGAGAATGAAGTGGTCCGATGCTATGAATTTCACCTGTCGTATAGTTAGGAAAGTCAAAATTGAAAACTATGATGCTACGACAGGAGGATTGAGTAAATATTTAATTAAAATGTTATGTTTTTGTGAGATCGAGGGTGATACAAAATAGAGGTGAGATATTATGAAATTGATGAAATAAGCTTGTCATAATATCGTGGAGGGGGATAATTTAAAATTTCAAAATGCATGAATGGTGATGGCAAATCGCATATGGACACTTGGCACTGTTTCACTGAAGAAGTTTTGAAAAGTTAAAAATAATAAAACTCAGAGACATTTTCAACGCTCATTTTTTTCAAATATTCATTGATTTGAATAATTTTATGATTTTATATAGTTTTCACTATATAAGATTTTTAAAGTTTTCATTTTCAATGGCTTTGTTCAGTTTGGGAGGCAAATTTTCAGAATGCTCTTAAGGGGGCTATTTTTGTCCAAAATGTGGAGTGTAATATACCGTTGGAACTAGGAAAGAGTGAATTTTCTATTTTTGAAGTCAGATTTTGAGTAGGTATTAACAGGAAGTAGCTACAGGAAGTTTTTTGATTTCGGGGGCTTTATAGTGAAATATGCAAATTTAATGTTGCAGATGAAATTGCAATTAGATATAGAGATAATTTCATCATGAATAACTTCTCCAGAAATTTTAAGGGTGATTTGATTGTCTTTGGTGCAGTTGAGAGCAATTAAATGTTTTTGGTAACATCACTAGTTGATTTTCCCGGCAAGGTAGAAGTGACATGCAAGATCAGATTTCAAGCCCAGTACAGTTTGTGATAAATTCTTGATATATTCTCCATGAGATATTTTGTAGATTATTAAAAGGGAGATATATAAGATATTTTGGCTTCATTGATGATCTTAGTTGCAGGTAGTTGAAGGAAGTTTAGTTTCAGCAACTTCAGATTGAAGACTTTTTCAGTAGGACAGTTGTTAATTCTAGATTACATTTCCTAAAAGATCTTCTCTCCTATATATCTTCCTCTTCTACTTATTGTAAGGGTTCCAATTTTTAGGACTTGTGAGACCACAAGGTTGGCTCCAGTTTTACAGAGTTGTGATACAATTTTCTTAGTGTTATTCTATTATGAAAACCATATTGTATTCCTTTTGAGGCATTTCATATTACATAGTCATTCTTTGTGTATTTTTTGAGTTTTGATATGCAGATGATGTATTATTTCCAAGGAAATTAATGAAAGAGCTTCATCTTTCTTAGTTTCATTCTGATTCTCATCTCCTGCTTCTATTATCTATAATGTTCTATGTTTGAGAATGAAGATCTTGGACTCAGTTACAATCCATTAAGGTTGTATATCAGGATGAATTTGCTCTTGGAACAAAGAAGCCAAGTAAATGCTTGTTTATATTGATAGGATTGCAGGTTACATTAGAAGGATTCCATTATAAGTACGAGAGTTGTTATGAAGATTGATATCTGTTTGCAAGTTAAATAGATAGATCATATGCTAGAATATATGAGTATACTTTAGGTATCCATCTACATGTTAAGGTTCAGTTGATGCCCAATGGATAAGGGACTAGTCAGCTTGAGGGATACATGTTCTCTATTGTTGCATACTTGGGTTATGCTGAGAAATCAAGCTTAAATGAATATCAATTTTCCTTTTTATGTTTCTAAGAACTAGAAGTGTAGGTCATGGCTTATTTGTGGTTACTTTCCTTGGTTATAATTAGGTACTACAATCAGGAAGTTTGCCAACAAATTGAAGAAGTATATTGACCATTTTTGCTATAGGGGGTAGTCTTGCATAGAAGAAGTATCAAGATTAATCAGACAATCCCTTAGGTTTTCTCGCCTTGGCTAAGCAGAGCCTAAAGTGAAGTGAGTTTGATTGACTCTGTTAATTGGTCTAGAACTGAGATTTAGCCTTGCTGAATATAGGATTTAGCTCATCCTTAGGCATGTCCCTGGTCTTTGTTTCTTGGTATCAGGTTTAAATCTACCTGGTATGTTCTTCACCAGAAAGAACTCCAACACACTCAATGTACAATACCTTTCCATCTTGTTGACATTTCTGAAGTTCCTTGATACAAGTATCAAGACTTAGCAAATTGTTCTTGATATTTTGACAAATAGTGCTAAATAGATTAGCATCATGTGAAATCTAGGCATTTGATTCTGCAACATTCAAAAAATTTGTAAATTCTTCATCAAAAGATTTCAATATTTCTTGTGCTATCTGTTCAAGATTTTCTTTTGTATGCTAGGTTGCTAGAGTATTGTGCAATCTATTAGTAACCTCCATTAAGGTTCTTTGTAGGATCTTCACTTTCCTATGCTTTCAATAATTTTTGTCAAAGATGAGATCAAGTCTATTTTATCATCATCATCACTTGTTAGGATAGGAAGAGAAAGTAGAGTAGATGAACTAGATGCTTTAGATTCATCTTCCCTTTGCTTCTTCTCAGCTACCTCTTTGACTCTTCTTTCTTCTTTCTCTTTCTCTTCTTTTTCTTTTCTATCTTTTTCTCTCTTTTTTTCCTCATCTATTCTCTTCTTCTTATCTTCCTCTAATTTCCTCTTCTTTTCTTCCTCAACTCTTCTTTTCATCTCTTCTTCAAGCAATTTTTGCTTGGCTTCTTCTATTTTCCTCTTTTCTTCCTCTAATAGCCTTTTCTCCTCTTCAATTTGTTTCAATTGATCTTGTAATATCCTTGGTATGAGATTCAGGCTATTTAGAACTCTCAAAAGGGTTAGTATCATCAATGTTAATGGTAATATTGGTCTAATCAATTTGCATTGTCTCACCACTTATTGACACTTCTGAGGTTCTAGGTGGTGGTGAAGATGCTGCTTTAGATTTTGTCATCATCTGACTGATGGCTATAGATATTTCACTTCTTATTTTGTCCTTCTCACCCACCATAAAAAGAAATGGTCTCACCTTGTTTCTCAAATAAGGTGCCAAATTGTTCAACAATCCCTTGAGTTCTTCATCTTCATCAATCTTGCATATTGTCCTTATCATAGACTTTTGAAGTTCTATGTCCTCTTCTTGAGCTGGTGCCTTCTTCTCAATAAGTTTATCATAGACTTTCTAATTTATCGTTCCTTCAATATTCTTAAGTTTTAGATTGTTAATTATTATGTATCTCACAATAGAGACATTTATCTAATCTTTCTCAATATTATCATACAAGTCATAAAATTTTTCATATGAAAAAAATTCCCTTCATTAGGAATGACTGAGTTAATCTTCTCTATCTTTAGCTTCAAGGGTTTCTGAGCTTTTCCAGTTGACTGTTTAGAAGTAGTTACTTTCTCTACTTTTTTAGCTTCTTCTTCTTCTTCTTCTTCTATTTCTTCTTCACTAGATTCCACAATTGTCAACAATGTCTTTTGTCTCTTTCCTGGTCCAGTGGCTTGTTGCTTGAGCTTTTTTGTCTTGGTGGTCATAGCTTCCACTAATCTTTCTTATTTCCTCTTTCGCTCACTTGGCTGTACATCTGACACTACTGCATAAGGAATGCTCTATTATGAAGATGTCTATAGAATAGACATTGATAAAGGTTGCACATACATTATACCTTGTTTCATGGTCTATTTTAATTACATGTGACTCACGTTTTGTCATACCAGCCTTTGTTAAAGATTTCTTCATTATTGTCTCAATCTTCTTATGAGATGCTTTCTCTAAAGATGCTTGATGGGATTATTGGGTAATCTCTTCATAATTCCCAAATCTATACCTAGCTTGGTCCTTCTCAGAACTCAACAATAAATAAATGTATCCAATTGCTACAATCTCATAACCTAAGGGATGAAGAAATGTTTCTTAAGGTTCTACTACTTGAATATGAGTAAAATATGTATCAACCATAGTACATATATCTTCTTTAAATCTTTCTATAATTGTAGGTGCAATTCTAAATCTTTGTCTCATCTCATTCTAAAATGTTTTCATTATCAAATTCCCACTATCCAAGATTTTATCTGCTGGATGACTTCTACATACATCTAGGATCTTCTCCATTGTACATCTCCCACTACTAATAATCTCTATGATGACAGATATGGAAATCTCTTAAGTAGATGAAAGAATATATGACTGATTAGTGATTGAAATCTAAACACACCATTCTTGGTCCTCTTGATTTTCTCCAAGTTTTCAAGAAGTTGCATTCTTAGAATTTCACTAAGGTTAACTTGTTCCTTCTCAACACAAATCTTGTAGGCTACATAGATGAATTCGGCTAACAATTTATCAATCTTAGAACTTACTACAATAGACTAGGCAATGGTTCTACCCAGGAATCTTACATCATCTTAGCTAATGGTGCTGATCACCATGGCCTTCCCATTATAAACTACTTTTGTGTAGCTCTCAACCTTCTTTTTAACAAATTTCTCACCTATAGGTACACTAGTTTGCTAAGACTAGTTACCTCATGAATAAGGTCAGCTGAAATGTCAACTACATTATCTTCCATCCACAGTTTTCCATCATAAATTCTACTTAGTATGATCTATGTCCACTCATTGATGTCCAATTCTTGGCAGAAATGATATTTGAAAAGGTCTAGATCCTTCAAATTTTCAAATCTAGGCTTTACATTCATATCATGGTTAAAGACTAATTCCATATCTTTGTTCATATAATCATTCCCAATAGATTCAAACTTGCTATTAAGATAACTTCCTACTTCTTCCAAATAAACTACATTATTCAAAGTAATGGATAATGCTAAATTAGGGTTTCCTTCTACAAGTTTCACAGAAACAACCTTCAATTTTGGTCTCTTCTCACTCTCAATATTATGAATTATAGACATATCCATGATTCTAACAAATATAAACTTTAACAAAGAAATTCCATGAATAAACAATAAAATATCTCTTTCTGAAAATAGGGTTTACTTCAAAATCACCTTATCAAGTCACTTCTGAGTGCTCTATGCTTTTGATGTAATCATAGTGAAGTGGTAATCAAGTCTATAGTCAATTTTATTCATACAATTTGAACTTGTATTAATTGCATACTTTAAAAACACAAAATTTAAGCTATCAATTACATTTTAAAATCAAATATATGTTTGACAACCTTTTTTTGATCTTCAAATGCTATCCAAAGTTTACCATATCTTCCTTCCATCATAAAAATGCTCCAAGAATCTTTGCTCAACAAAATTCTTTCTAAATATATAGTTTTCATCTTCTTTTATAGAATTAACTTTCTTTGTAATAACAATAACTCTTAATTCCTTTGTAACTAGTTCAGATAAGCTCCAAATTTCAAGCAAGCTTAGATACCATCTAAACTTATCTTGATACACATTTTCCCAACTTTGCTACCTCTAGTTTGATCTCTCAATGAAATTTCAAATTCTAGTGCTGTGAACAAGCTTAATTCAACTTAATTGAATCAAACTCGATTACTGACTTTGATCTTCCTATCTCACCATCTTCTAACTTTTCTTTTGAGATGTCTAATCCTTTTACAAATGTCTCATTGAGTTCTTCTTGAAGTTTATTGACTACATTTCTTTGTTCCTCATTGTCTTTCTTAGTTCTAGAGTTCCTCTCATGGTTCCTTCTATCATTTCTGACATTTCTTCTATCATTCCTTCTATTTCTAAAGTTTCTTCCATTGTTCCTTCTATCTTTGAAGTTTCTAACCATTTTACAATACTTTGTTGTATGTCTAAAGTTATTGCATTATTGACATACTAAATTTTTGCTTCTAGGAATCTATTGATCCTCAGGTGCATGACAATTCTGAGCTATGTGTCCAAAGTTTTTACACTTATAACACACAATCTATCTTCTTTCTTCATAAGGTCTTCCTTCTCTTGATTTCATTTCATTAGATCTTCTTCTATCTACAGGGTTAGTATTTCTAGACATTCTACTATTCTTTCTACACTATCATATTTAGGTTTCCTACAATCATTTTCTCTATGATCCATACCATGACTATTATCACAATAAAAATTTGTAACATGATAAAATGACTTATTTATACAATCTCTTTTCATATGACCTATTTCATTACATGAAAAACACTTACCTCTAAATTCATACCTGGTTCCTTTAGGAGATTCCACTTGCTTTGGTTCATCCAATATCTCAACTTCCTTATCTTGTCCAACTTCTTTTGGTTTATTAGAAGATTGACTGGGTTCAATCTTATCATCAAATTTATCTTTTGCTTTCAAATCTAGTCTATTTTTAGGTTTCTTTGCATACATGTTAAATAGATAACCAAGACTAGTCTTATCATAGGTGGGTCTCTGTATTGACATTGAATCATCAGGCTTCTCTCTACTAGAATAAAGCTTCTCAAGTTGTTGCTTGCACTGAGTTAATTCACCTTTCACAATAGTGTTCTACTTATGAAGTTCGTCATGATCTTCTTTCAATGTTTCAAATTCAGATGTCTTCTTCACCAAACTTGCTCTAAGATTTGTATTCTTAGTCTTTAAACTAGATTCAACTTTGCTAGGATCATTGCTCAAAGTCAACTTTAGATTTATAATCTTCAATTCATGCTTTAAGATCTTGTGCTCTATCTTTAACTTAGAATAATCATCATCACTAGTTTTAGATTCAATAGATTCAAGCTTGGATTTGAGATGTTCAATCTTATCCTTCAATTGTCTAATATATACTTTGGACTCTTCATATCTATCCTTTAGCTTATCTCTTTCTTTAGTAAGGAGATCAATTTTTTTAAATTCCTCTTCAAGGTTCTTCATCAATTGCTCCATATCCATAGGGATCTTACTCAAGTTGTTAAGCCTCTTCTGAGTAGCTATGCTCTGATACCAATTGTTAGAAATAGGAATTACTAGGGCTAGGGTGAATCAATAATTTACAAACTTTAGTCATCGACTGAATATTATTTATTACTTTGAAGCATACATAACAAAGTAAATAAGTAGTGCTAAATAGTAATAGTAACCATGCACACAGATAACTCATAACACCATATTTTGTCAACTAAGGAAACCCTAGACAAGGGAAAACCCTAGTGGGGATGATACCTACTATATAATATACTAATATATATGTTCCTTATTAGAGGGTGGACCTTATTAGGACTCAATGAGTAAATTTAGTATAGCGAGTCCTTATTAGGAGACTTTGAATCCGCATTAGGAGATTTCAACCCTATTAGGAGTTGTAGTACAATAGATGCAAGATGAGCCCACTAGCCAAACATGCACTTCCAATTACAAGAAGATCTCACTGCCCAAAAAAGTAATTAGTCCTTTGGAATATAGGTTCTATAACTTATTTCTTGACTGATCTATGATCTTTATCTCAATCTCAGATCACAAAAATAGCTTCCCAAAACTTTACATATCTCACTTTCATAGATTGTTTGCATATCACAATACATCACTTGCTTGCACATCTTAATTTGTAAGATGTGCTTTGCATAAATACCATGCCTATTCAAATTTGTTTTGCTAGGTCAGCTAAGACCATAATATACTTTTCAACTTAGAGTAAACGTTGAGGATGTCGACTCTAATTGGTCAAGTAATTATTTCATAAACAAAATAATTCCTTTCCTTTAATTTTGTTGTCCTGTTTCACTGGTAAAACATAAATATCTCTTTTTCATACACTTCGTACTGATGTCCAAGGTTATCCACATCATCATCAACATGTATGCTATCTCAATCTAACTTTTTTAGTCATAATATGATGTTAGCAACAAGTTACATACAAAACAATACACTGCTACAAACCAAATTCATACTTAGACAATTTTCTGAGTACCGAAAGCTAAGTATCTTTATTTACAAGGTTTTCTATAAGCACATACATCATGGGTTACCATAAATGACAAAAATTACATATCTTCAGTAGCTAATTGTCAACAATTTTCTCCTGGTCTCCTCATAGATCATCCCTCCTCTACATCCATAGATGGCTTTTGGGTATTCTATATCATCCCAAGTTAACTCCCCTCTACCCGAGTCACTAGATCAATACACAAATCCACCTGTAGTGTAAGGTGGGCTATAATCCCTAATAGCATTAGACAATTTTTTGAGTACCAAAAGCTAAGTATCTTTATTTACAAGGTTTTCTATAAGCACGTACATCATGGGTTACCATAAATGACAAAAATTACATATCTTCATTAGCTAATTGTCAACAATTTTCTCTTGGTCTCCTCATAGATCATCCCTCCTCTACATCCACAGATGGCTTTTGGGTATTCTATATCACCCCAAGTTAACTCCCCTCTACCTGAGTCACTAGATCAATACCCAAATCCACCTATAGTGTAAGTTGGGCTATACTCCCTAATAGCATTAACAAAGATGACAAGGAAGGTTCTTCCACCCCAATTCTTAAGCCCTTAGGATTCTCTTGCACAACCTCCGTTTGACTCACCCAACATGATCATGGTCTAATAATTGGAGCTCAGGCTGATTAAACAACTCACTCAACATAAAATGAGCATACTTCACTCTTTTCTCTTGCATCACCAATCCTCCATAACACACATCCTCCATCTCTGCCTCTTACTGTGACTAGTCTTGTGAGCCCGCAATGATCATAGTCTTCCACTCACTCTGCCTTTTCAAATATTTGATCTAAAATAGATACGATGCTTTCACTTCACTATGCTTTGTTTCCAACACTCATATTGACCTATTTATGACCAAAAATCAATGAGAATTTGTGATTTTTGCATCCCACATTTAATCTATGTGACATCCACACTAGGAATAGGTACAATAATCACTGAGTTCTGATATTACTATACCACAATGCACAAAATAACCCTCCAACCAAAAAATACATCTACCAAGGAACTTTTCTTGCAAGATTCCATGCAAAATTGATCTCCATAATCCACAAATGCTATTTTGATACACACGTACATATTTTTCACCCCCAAAAGTACTAATTTGTATCACACAACAACTCTATTCCAAAGAGATGATACAAAATAAACACTATTACACACACCATCTATTTACACAAACACTGACAAATTGTTATGCTTTTCTTAAAGTTATGCATTTTCTAGCAACTCAATGATGTAAAAACTAGAAAAGTCAAGATGAAACCATGACCTTTTCTTTGTTTTATGATTCTAGTGATTTGATCCTATGATCTTGAGATTTTTGGTAGCACTAGTGTCCATTAATAAGTTTCCCCTCCTGATTGGAAGGCCAGGTATACCTCAACTATTTTTTACATGAAATCAACAATGATGCCTCTCATTGGAAATCTACCAATTTATGTGCCTATCATGTTTCTCTTGATATTTTACTATGGTATGTTTGTGTTTGAAGGTTGCAATGTGTTACATGTACAATTTAAAAAATAATTATATATATAATTTAAAAAAATTATATATACAATGTACAATTTAAAAAATAATTATATATATAATTAAAAAAAATTATATATACAATGTTCAAAATGATAAAGTATTCATATTTCCATGGTTAAACTAGTGGTGATTGTAGTATATCCTTTTTAAAGGTGCTAAATGATGATAATTGATCGGCATCTCTTTGAATAGTGATAGTTAGTTGCATTTCATATGGATTAATTTTGCATCTCATATTAGGGCCCTCAAATCTTATCAAGGGTTTGGCATAAAGTGTGGAAATTACCATAAATTCATGAGTCTAAGGATAGCTAACATCAAAGAAAATACCTTGATCAAAAGAAACATAATCAATCCATTGGTATGTCTAAAAATCCTACATCACTAATACATCAAAATCCCTATGGTACATCCATGATAAATACAATAATCTTTTTAATATCATCATTGGATCCCATCACTAGAGGCACCAGTCCCATCTCCTTGTATTTGATCTAAAGGACCCTATTCATTAGGGTAACCACATCCATACTCTATGTCTAATCTAATAGTCCCTTCTTACTAGAGGCACCCAAGCCTTCATCTCTTGGTCATGTACCTAGTATACCTAGTGCTACCTAACTCATAAAAGCTCCCACTATTTCTACCATAATCATCATCACTAGAATCCTCATTAATGGAAGATTGAGGCTTGACTAACTATGAATATAATATAAATTGATGATCTTTGAGTGATTGCATCTTCTCATCATCCACATATACATGCATTTTGTCCCCTCAATTTCTAAGATCCCAAGATCAATCATCTCAAATGCGCAAGGGTATAATCCTCACATGTCCTACCTATGACCTCACTCATATTTTCATATCTCATCAATCAAATCATTAAAGGTGGTTTTCCTAAATCAATCTAAGTATAATCCAAATTAGCTACCAAGCTAATGGTTTGACCATGAACCAATCATTTTTCCAACTCTATAGCTTGAGGAGGACACCTCATTTTCTCACTTCTATATCTTGAGAGGGCACAACATTTTCCCAACTCTATATCTTGATAAGGGAACATCTTACCCATCTGATCTATCTGATTGAATAATTCACATCATCTAATTGATTTAACTATTATGATCTTTTTGATCTTACCATATCTCTAGGGAAGACATCTCCAATTTGACTAGCTATACTAGAACTCATCACACATTTCTCATTAAACAATCCTTTTCATCATACAACATCATTTTCAGAAATAAAATTAGAATCTCCATATCTTGTAGCCAGCTCATTCCAATTTCATTTTCGAGGGGACACCATATCAATATCCTACATCATATCAATATCCATATCATCATATAGATAAATAATCACATTCAATCAATCAATGAACCAAGGGAATCCATGCAACATTTTAAAAGTAAGGGAATTGAACACAAAAATTTTGAACATTGTCACATCCACATCTACTTCAGGTATTAAATCATCAAAAATCAGGTATTCAATCATCAAATTTTGATTAAAAATAAGAAAAATTAGGACATTTTTTGAGCTAATATTTTTCACCTATCAGCTCAAAGAAGGGCATTTGTAGACACCCTAAAATTAGCAAGACTTCAAGAACATGATTTTAATCAAATCAATAAGGATTAAGGAAAATATGAGAGAAAATGAGGAAAATAATAGACATTTAGATTAATCACAACATCAAATTATTTATGTAATTAATTTGATCAATTAATTGCCTAAGTTCTTGATCATATTAAAAATCAAAATTCTAAATCAGTTCAAAAGGGGAAAATCAACTCAAAAGGGAAAACTCAATTCAAAAAGGAAAATCAATTCAAAAGGGAAAAATCAAGTTCAAAAAGAAAATAAATAAATATTTTTCCTCACCTTTTTGAAAATATGTCAAAAGATAAAGTCAATAAAAGATAAATGGAAAATGAGTATTTATCCTCATATATTCCTTTGGATCATAATAGTTCAATTTGGATTTCCCTTTATGGATTTCTTATCCTTGGTGGACCTTATTTAAACATTATCCTCCTAAAGTTAAACTATAATCTAAACTTTACCCAACCCCTACAAGGCTATTTCAAAAGAAAAGGACCCAATTTCTATGCATCATTACTATAGGCATACTAGAGCTAAGAGTTATCAAATTGTTAGAATCATCACTATAGGCTATTTTAAGCATCATTTAACATCATACTAGAGTATTTTCATGTATTTATCTTGTTAGATCACTCATCCAGATAGATCTCATTTAGCATTTTTAAATCTTCAAGGTATCATCATATCTCTGCATTCTAGAAATGTTAGTAAGATCTTGATCTAAGAGAAATTTTAGCAATTGTAGTTAGGGAGACATGGGATGTTCTTAAATAGATGTTTTGGTATTTGTTCGGGGTCAACTTTAGATTTACTTATTTAAAATTTTTGATTAATTGTATATTATCTTTGATGTTACACAAGATGTTATATCATTAATAGTCAATGTATGCTAAGGTTACTCGAGCGATGAAGACAATTTCCTGTGTCTGCCGAGCATCCCAGAGTTTTCCTAGTTTAGAAGACAGTGTCTAATGAGTTCACTTGGGTGACAAAGCAAAGTTTGTAGAAGTTGAGTGTTAACTGAGATCACTCGGTTAATGAAGGAAATGTTGGATGGAACCAATGTTAACTAAGCTCACTTGATTACCAAAATAAATTTGTGAATATGTAGTGTCAACTGAGTTCACTTGGTTAACATAGTAAAATCATTTCTAAGTTAGTGTCTACCGAGCACGATTAGCTAATGCAGGATTTTCTTCTTTTGGCATATTAAGTTCAATTGATTTAGTTGTTGGTTCTATCAGAATAAGGAGATGAATGTTAATTATTCTAAGTTGTATTCAAGCTGAATTGACAATGTGTAAGATATAAATATAAGGTCAAGTTGAGGATTGAATGTGTGGAACATAATAGAAGATTTGATGAAGCTTAGAGGAAGTGAATTGGAAGGATAAGTAGAATATCCTTATTGAGCTACAAAGGTACATTTGATCGAGAAGCATCAAGTATATAAGCTAGAATTGAGATCTATAATCAAAAACACAATTGCATCAGAAATCAAGTCATCTCATTGTTACTTTTTCACCATTGTAACAATGCTCTAAATCTCTTAATTGAGTCATCCTAACAACTATTTTTAAATCCTCTAACAAGGTGGCATTTCTATTTGAAGTGTCTCAAGACCTCTAACAAGGCCACTCCTAACAGGGTGATTAAATCCTCTAATAGGGTCACACCTAATAGTGTATTTTGTAACCTTTAATAGGGTTGGATCCTATTAGGGCTCACTTTAGAAAAATGAAAATTAGTAACTAGTTACAATTGGTGGTTTTTTCCAAATTGGGTTTCCACGTTAAATCTTGGTGTCAATTGTGTTCATGATATTTATTTCATGTGTATACAACTAAGTTAATTAAGATTAATCACATATAATATCTTAAAGATTTTCATGTTTAGTAGTTACAAAGTTATTTTAGTATTTACCAAGTTACAATATTTACTAGTGTATGTCAAGTGAATGTGTGTTTGCTGAGTTACAATAGAATATAGTTTAATCAGAGTTCTATTTTGTATTGACATCTAAGGGATCTAGGATTTATTTTAGTGGTTATTGATTCACCCCTCCCCTCTTAGTAACTCCTCTTATATTTCCAAAAATTGGTATTAGAGCTTTTAGTGCTTGTAGAAAAGGTTTCAAGGACCTAAGCTAAAGATCAAGATGTCTTATAGAAGGGAGATTCCAAAATTGAACAAAGATAACTTCAAGGCATGGAAAGAACTCATGAGGCTACACTTGGCAACTATTGGAGATACAAGGATAAAGAATCTAGATGCTAAATACAAAGCTCCTACCGAAACTATGATTGTTGAAGAAATTTCCTAGAAGAAAAGTCATAATATCATGATGATTGATATTGCCTCATCTCTCTCAGTTATGCTAAATTTGATGAAGTCAAAGATTGTGAAACTACTCATGAAATGTAAATCAAGCTAAAGGACATCTATGGAGGAGATGACAATGGAAAGAGAGCCAAAGCTGAAAGTCTTAGAGGACAATTTGATCAAATGAAAATGAGAGAAGATGAAAATATGCAAAATATGTTGATAGAATCAAAGCCACTATTAATGCTATCAAAGTCTATGGAGGAATAATTGGTGATGTAGTAGTGCTAAGCAAGGTACACAAAACCCTTCTTCCTATCTATGTAATTAGAGTGTCTACTATTTAAGAGATGAGATGTAATCTAGATCATACTATAACTTTGGATGCACTAGTTGGAAGGTTGACAACATTTGAACTAGATAACTATGATAATTATACTCCTAGTTTTAGCAATCTTGATTCTACATTTGAAGCCAAGGTACCACTTAAGAAGAAAGACAAAAAGTCTAATAGCAAAAAAAATGAAAGTGAAGAGGAAGATAGTTTTGACAATTATCTTGAAGCCATTGAAGCATTACTTGCAAGGAGGTATCCCAAAGGAAAAGGAAAGTATAAAGGTAAAATTCCTTTAATTTGTTTCTCTTGTGAAGAAGTTGGACTGATTGCTACTAGGTGCCCAAATAGAGAAAAAAAAGATGAAAAGAAGCACAAAAAATTCAAAGGCAAGAAGTATTTCAAAAACTAAAAAGGCTACAAGGAAAAAGGTAAGAGATCTTGTTTCATAGATAAAGATTCAGATAGTAGTGAAGATGATGAAATAGTATATATTTCCATAAAAGATGAATTTGATGATGAAGGAGATAAGATGGCACTTATCTCTCATGTTAGTAAAAATGATGCATGGATTATTGATAGTGGCTGCTCATATTATATGACTGGTGATAAATTAAAATTTAAACACATGGAACATTATGATGGTGGTAGTATGAGATTTGGAAACAATGAACCTTGTTGCATAAAGAGAAAAGGTTGTATTTCACTAACCAATAAACATAAGTGTGATAATGCTTATTGGGTTGAAGGACTAAAGAATAATCTATTGAGTGTGGCACAATTGAATAATATTGGATTCAAGGTGGAACTAATGAATGGGAAGGCCAAATTATTGGATAGAAAAGGAAATCTATTTGAATTTGTGGTCCGCCTCATAATAAGTGTATCATAGTCATGCTCTGAGCCATGGTTAGGAATAATATATTCAAACTAAGGATTATTTTTTCCACTATGAGGTGCATTTAATCTTGTCAACCCAGGGACATATACTTGAAACGGTCGGCACAATATGTGCACTAGGTCTCTTAATGAGTCACTAAGTTTATGCTATAGGAAAGTAAAATGCAAGGAAAAGAACTTACACTATTGCTGCAAGAAACTAACACACTTAACTCTATGAATATTGGAAATACAATGAAAGGCTAACAAATATTCCAACTTAGTTCATCCACTATAACTGTTCTCACATATGTTGTAGGAACATCCATGAAGTGCAATGTTATAGGAAGGAACTTACAACTTCTACTTACACTACTAAGAATGCTTGGAAATAAATATATACTAACCTAATCTAATACACCTTTAAAGTGGGCCCCCTTGGTTGGCTTCAACTAAACTACTAACACATGATAGACACCAAAAACTATTTTATTACATTTCAAAAATTCATTACATAACACATAGAATTGTAAAAACACAACTCACTGTAAAAGTTAATAGTCTGTTCTCATAAACTCTTTCATCTAACTAAACTAACATACTTGGTCTAATTCCTATATATAGGAGATTGGCACTTATTCCCATAACAAAAAAGTAAATAACCTAGCTATAAATCTACAGGAGAGAAATAAGGAAAATAACAACTCAAGGAAGGAAGAAGAGATAACGGCTTAAGGTGGGAATAAAAAATGTCTAAACATCTACTCGTCATAGGAATAAATGTAAAGAATTCAATAAGTCTTAATAGCTCCTCCATACTCACTGCCATGTCCTTTGGAACTATTACAACTTTCCTCTATTGTGGCTATACCTTAGCGTTCTTTTCTCCTTGAATGCTATTGGCACTCATCTTTGAATTCTTCCAATCATCTTTAAGCTTCATTGCTAATAGGTTAGTTATAATACATAGATAATTGCAAATAAGCATTTTCAAATTAAATTCAAATATAAGAACACATATTTTGATAATTATATGAAATACTACATCATGTATATGATATTGGCAAAAGATGATATACTATCTACTCATAGGTTAATCATTGGTTTAGGTAAACATAGGTCCACAAATGTCTTGATGAAAATGAAACAGAGTATTAACAAAGTGTTTAAAAACTATCATGAAATAGAGGCAATATTTAGCATCATCATCTACCCCTTGGTAAACTGATGCTTGTTTTCAAGCATGGCATTTCCTAGTCAGTGACCTAAATTCCCCCACTTCTACCTTTTCTTTCCTATTGATCTTGAAGGTGTAATAAAATCCTCATGTTTTTTCCCAAACCTCCCTTCTATTGTCCTCCTATAGCTTGCCAAGTCTATCAACGTTATTGTCATATAAAGGCTACATGAGCATTGGAGGTTGCATAGTAAGTGGGCACCATAATTAACGTCTAGCCTATTTTCCTATCTCTAAATACTTTGGAGCTTGGTGAAGGGTAGCTTCCAAGTTGGTCAGACTGTGTGGCTCTGAATTTTTAAGTGACTTAGGTAATCTGGTCCATCTACTTCTAGCATGAGTCATAGCTCTCTGGAAAGAAAAGTAGGGAAAATTATCATAATTAGCATAAGCCTTACCTCTAGCAGTGAAGATCCTATCCCTTACTCCCTTGTTCTTATCCCCATAAGTTAACCTGAACTAGTCTTGAAGAACTTTTTCTGGTTTGCTTCTTTTAGCTCTCAATGATAGGGGTTCTGTCCTTTCCTTGTCTTTGTAATTATTCAGCTACTTGTCATAGTTTTCTTCATTAGACATCAAGGACATCAAGGCTCTTAAATGTATATCCCCTATATAAAGTAAAAGGTTCCATTGGACTTCTGAAGGGACAACAAAATATGCACATATAATTCACAAAGCAAATTCTACTGCTAGGATGACAGAGTCTAATATAATCCATAAAATTATTGGGCTGATTTAAACTCTATATTTATATTCTTAAGGGTTAGCATGAGTTGGAACAAGAGAAATTTTTCTTTTAAACAAAGATTATAAACTTGTGGTGGTGGTCTACAAGCAAGTGCTTGATCAACCAATTTAAGGGCATGATCCATGTGTGGTTTTTGATTCGCCAACTGCTCCTTTAAATTTGTAATTACTACATTTAGAGACACTATATATTTCTTCATTCTTTTCCTCTCCTCTTTTTATAAGGCCTTAGAAAACATATGTTGTCCAAACAACTAAAAAAGGAGTTTCTGCAGAGTAATAGAACCACTTTCTTCCTCATGGTTTCTTGTCCTCTTCCTCTATTCCCTCCATAATTATTCTACAAAATCAATAAACCATGTTGATTTATAGGGAAATAGGATAGTGTTTGGATCAATTTTCTCAAGAACTATTTCATCCCTGCAGCTTGAAGTACCTGGTTGGTCTACTAGCTTATCATTTGGATTTTCATTAACCTCAACCTTACATTCCTTATTAAGGTTTTTAGGAATATTTTCAGTTTCAATGTGAGGGGGAGAGTGGTCAGGAACAATCTATATAGGGGATTATTTAGTAGATGGCTTGGATGAGGGGGCTTCTTTGGAAAATTTTCCTCTCATTCTAGGACTCCTTCTTACAGGGGTTTCTTCTAATATCACAGCTTTCTGCCTACCTTTTCCTTTTGGTGTCTCTGCTATAGGAGTAACTACTATAGGACCCTTCTTAGTTCTCTTTTGCCTCACAACTATAGGGTTCAACTCTTCTTTTACTGGAATAGAGATTTCTTTTCATTTTCTCTTTGTTCAGCTAGAGGTAGGTTTTTGGATTTCTTGAATAGGTGTAGGCACAGTCTCTTGCACATTTTCTTGTATGTTTTCTTATACATTGCTTTGCACATTTTTGGTTTCAGCCTCTTGGGTGATCTATTCAGTAGGTTCATTAGTGGGAACTACATTCTCCTCACTAGGCTGTTCATGAAGGGTAGCCTAGGGTTGCAAGGTTTTGCCTTGGACAAATTCTACCCATGACAAGGGAGAAACATCCCTAAGTAACCTTTCTATAAGTAACTTAATTAGGGTATGATGGGTAACATAATTGTCTTTTCCTTTTTGAGTTTCTTCCACACTAATACACATCATATTATATAAGAAATTGGGAACATTAACTGGATGATTATGCTTTATACAACTCACTAATTTAAAATGATGTGCATGTAACTATGAGAA
Source organism: Cupressus sempervirens (assembly GCA_028749045.1). Lineage (NCBI taxonomy): Eukaryota > Viridiplantae > Streptophyta > Pinopsida > Cupressales > Cupressaceae > Cupressus > Cupressus sempervirens. The sequence goes on along the minus strand of CM053786.1, from coordinate 531,162,613 downwards.
TCTACCTTCGCATGTAAGGTACCTAATAATGTGCATCACTAGTTCATTGTATGGTGACAAAAGAGACATTCTCTTACATCCTTGCTTGGTAATGTCCATCCGAGGGTCAGCTGAGATGACAAATTGAGCTCTGGCCGACCTGGCATCATGAGTGTTGGGATAATGTTCTCCTATCACTGGTAACCCTATAACTTCTGCTATATGTTCCTCTATAGCAACCACTATTAAGTCCCATACAAAAGCTTTCCCTTCATCAAACATCCTTGTGAATTTTTTGGTTTCCTCTTCATCATATGCAATCAAGCTTAAAAAGTACCCTAACCATTTGCATGCATTAAACCTCCTTACAACTTCTACATATGAGAGAAAAATAGTATTCTTTAGTGGTTCTCTCCTCTACAATTGTCCACTCATTCTTCTTTAACACTTCACTATCTACACTGCTTCATTGTTTCCCCCTTACAAATTTAGGCTTCAATTGTTGTTTTATAGACCATTTCACATTTCATTTAATAGATAATTAATGCCATAACAATTTTTTATGAGCAATAATATGACTTTAATGAGGCTAAATCATGGAATTGTGTGAAAATTGTCCAGAAATGGGTTTAGATCACTTAAAATTTAAACACAAGTCACATCACAACTTGACAATAAAATTATTCAAAAATAAGGGGTACGATACTTAGCCACTTGTGTACTTAAGGAAATATGAATATTTGGAAAAATCTTTACGAATAAATGCAGTCATTAGGTTTTAGTAACCTTCCCTACCCCCTACTAAATAAGGACAAGTGTCCACACTTGTCAGACTTGGTACGGGGGTAGAAAACTGACATAACGTTGCCATCATATAAAGAATGTAGTTATAAATATAATTAAAGAAATCTATGGACTATAAATGAATTATAATTTGAAAACCTTAAACTTGTTAAGTGATCATCACACATACCAAAAAGGTGGCAGAAGTGATATCAATGACAACATCTATTAGCATCTTGCGAGGTTTATTGAAAACATGAGAAATTGATGACATGGTAAGTGGGTGGATGAAAGGTAAAGAAATGAGATGGGGTGGATGGGTGGAAGGTAAAGAGATGAGATGGAATGAGAAAGTGAATGAAAATGTGAACTTTATGTTGACATAAAGTTTTTATTATGAGTATGCACCAAGAAATTAATTTTGAAGAGCAGTAGCCAAAAGGTTGACACCTTCAGCTATAGGAAGAGTTACCTTGTTTATATTTGAATTTGACCATTGAAACTACTGCAGGAAGTCTTCTTTTGTTTGGGGCCATTTATATAACTTGAGTTTGTGACCATTGACTAATAATTTGAAAGGTACTGGATCAATGTTAGTTAATTGAACAACTTCATTATCAGAGACATTACTAATTTCATATGGTCCAACCATCTTGTTTGCAACTTTCCTAGCATATCTTTAAATCTGGAATCATATAATAGTGCCCAATTACCAACTTGAAATTGTTTACTAATAATATGAGAGTCATGCCATTGTTTCCTTTGTTTCTATATAAGTTCAGGGCATTCCAAAGTAGCTTTGCACATTTCATCCAGAGAGTCAAGATGTAGAAGATGTTCTGTTTTTGCTATAAGAAGTTAAATTTCTAGCTCCATTGTAGTTCTCAAAGTTTTATGTTCAAATTCAATAGGGAGCATTGATACCTTTCCATATAGGAGCTGAAATGGTGTGAATCCTATAGTAGTCTTCCATGTTGTTCTATAAGCCCAAACAACTTCTTGTAATCTACTAGTCTAATCCCTACAATGTAGATGAACTATTTTTGTTAGGATATTCTCTAGTTCATGGTTTGTCACCTCTACTTGTCCATAGCTTGATGGTGATAAGGACTGGATTTTTGGTGCCTGATGTTATACTATTTCATCAACTTTGAGATTAGATTAGAGGTAAATTGCACACCTTGGTCAGTGAATAGCTCTTTGGGTACTAATTTCTTCATACAGAAATTGAGCAACCTTTTCATCATGAGCATGCTTCATAGCCTTAGCTTCAACCCATTTTATTAAATAATTAGTGCATACAAGAATATAGGATTTCCTATTAGATGGAGGATCAATTGGACCAATAAAGTCCATGCCCCATTTGTTAAATGGTGTTAACTCAATTTGAGGGTTAAGAGGCATTTCATCTATTCTTGTTGTTTGACCCATTCTTTGACACTTGTTACACTTCTGTGTATAGTTTGTTGCATCTTTGTGAAGTGTAGGCAAATAATAACTAGTTGTTAAGATTTTCAAGGCTATTCTTTTTTCTGCAAAGTGTCCTCCACATAGTTCATTATGACATGCATGTAGAATATCTATAAGAATTTTCCTAAGGGAAAAATTCACCCAAGAACTAAGAACTCAAACACAAACACACAGTAGACCAAAGAGAGAGAGTATGGTTAGAATGACAATGTATTCAATATGCCATCATTCATACAATGTAATGTAAAAGTACACTAGGAGTGCCTATATATAAAGGCCTCTGAGATACATCTAGAATGCCTCGTAATTAGCACCATGATGTGTCATACAACCAAGCACATGTCCACTAGATATGATTTATCCTCCATTAAGCACAAAAGTAAGTGCAGTGATGAGAGGATAAGCCTACAAGGGTGTGACACGCAAAATAGTGTTGTAGACACCATGTGCTAAAATAGAGTTGCATACGCCTGTGTTGTCTACATGAAAACTCAAAAAGGTGCGCAAACTCCTAAGTGTCTCACAAATAAAAATAATAATAAAATAATGCAAAAATAATAATAATGCATTAACCTAAGTAAACTTAAGTAAGTGTAATAAGTAAATACTTATTTACACCAATACCCCCCCTTAAGTGCAACTCAGGAGAATGCTCTTAAGCTTATGAACTAGGATGAAGATGCATAATGGGTCTTGGCTACTAGGCCATGTTAGGTACCCATGTACATAATGAAGATGCAATCTCTCATAAAGTGGGGAAAGAGGGAAAACATCATGGGAAAAACCCTCCCCCAAAAAGAGAGATAAAGCAAGGATGCATCGATGGATGGAGTAATCAAGACCCCCTCATTATGACATACATCCAATATATACATAAGAGAACAAGAGAAGGAAGAGAGACATAATAGGCTCCCCCCCCAAAAGAAGAATGCCAACAAGTGAAAGATGCTTTGATGAAGAAGCTGGTCCAAGAATGCAGAATGGTGTTCCTCCCCTTAGGAAGAAACAAAGGAAAAGGTACAAATTTGAAGATGTATGGTGGCCCTGAAACCTACTCAAGTATCTCTATACTAATGCTGAAGTTCACCCCTTCCAACTATGCTAAAAAGAATGAATGCAGATTGGTCAAGGATATCTGTTGAACCTATTCCACTGAACCATTTGTCTCCTCTACTGACAAAGAGACCTCCACTAATTGTCATTCATAAGGATCCACAATCAAACCAACCTCAAAAGATTGATTATGTAGAGAATGGAGATGAGGGTCAAAGTGAGCCCTCGCAACAACTGTAGAAGAATCATCATCAATGAGAAGATGTAAGTCCTCAAGTCTGTCTCCCAAGTCAACTGAAGCTAGAGCTGGAAGACGAGATGTACCATGATGTGTTGGACCTTTCACTATGGAAATATAAGCATGTGGACTAGACTAATGTGACCTCTCACTACAATTTTTGATAGAATCCCATGTGTCTGAACCTGTTGAAGCACTATCATTGGTATCACTATTAGTTTCCACTATGTATGATGTGCAGAGAGGAGTAGAGGACAAGCTGGGAGAACTTTCCTCAAAATGAACATCCTTCTCCACAAAAATCTTGTGAGTCTCTGGATCCATAAGTTTGTAAGCCTTCATATTATCTTCATAACTGATAAAGGTACAAGGCCTAGGTGTTGGTGCCTTGCAACTCATGGAAGATAGGTTACCAATTGCTGGACAACTGAAGACTCTGAAGTGACTCACAATCGATTTTCTACCGCACCATGCCTCAAAAGGAGTCTTGCTATCTAAGGCTAGATGAGGAGAACTATTAAGTATGTGAGTAGCACTGCTAATGGCTTCCACTTCAAGTGTAGGATCAAGAGACTTGGCCTTAATCATGCAACTTGCCATGGTCTTGAGAGTCCTAATCCTCATAGCTACAACATTTGTCTTGTGCGAACTAAATGTTGGTGAGTTCTGAAGATCAATCCCCTCAATTATGCAAAACTTCTTAAGTCTTCTATCTACATATCTATTCTCATTGTCTACTCTTAGTACTTTGATGGCTTTCCTTGACTTGTGTTCAACATGAGTCTTGAAGTCTTGAAGCTTATGAAACACTTCATTCTTATGATGAAGGAAGAAGACCCAAGTGAATCTCAAAAAGTCATCAACAAATGTGAGGATGTAGTGGCCTTGGCTGACTGAAGTCACTACAAAGGGACCTACTAATACCATGTGAACTAGCTGAAGAATAATTGGAGCTTGAGAAGACTTCTTTTTATCATACTTATCCTTGAGATTCATATCCATTGAACAAGATGAACACTCTCCCTTAGAAAAGATAATATTAGGTAGACCTTTGACCATGTGTTTTGAGCAAAGTTGCTGAAGAGAGTGGAAGTCAAGGTGACCAAACCGCTCATGCCATAAGTTGATTTGTGAAGTAGAGTGAGTTAACAAGGCTTGGGAAGGACTCCTTGGCACAAAGTGGGAGAAGGAATATAAACTCTTGTCATCATTGACTTTCCCTACTGCTACCAAGGAATCATCTTTGAGACTTCACACCATCACAGAATCTGGAAGGAACTCAACCTTATGACCATCTCCAAGGTGAGTGATTTGGTAAACTGATAGGAGATTGGAGCTTAGATTTGGAACGTAGAGAACATCTTTGAATTCCCCATTTTAGATTTCGACATGTCCTTTCCCTTCAACTTCCATCTTAGTATCATCTCCCACAAAGATGTGTGGTACCTTTGACTGCTTCAATGAAAAAAAGTCATCCTTTGAAGAACCCACATGGTAAGAGGCACCTTAGTCAAGTATCCATTCCGAAGAAGAACTTGAGTTTGCCATAAGTGCTTGACCTTTACCCTTCAAAGAGGTTGGAGTAGAATCCTTGGAAGTATCTGGCACTTGAATCTTGTTCTTCTTAAGTAGATTTTCTAACTCATCGATTCTTTTTGTCTTGCAATGATGCTCGTCATGATTTGGATTTTTGTAGTATGCACAAAGGAGTTTGTCCTTCTTTTCATTACTTCCCTTTTTGTTTGAAGAAGAACCGCCTTGTTGAGAGGAGGATTGTTGTGTCTTAGATTGTGTTTTCTACTTCCACTACTTCTTGTTGTTGTTGCTTTTCCCCCCTTTACTAGATTTGTGATCATCAGAAGCCACCAAGGCTTTGGTCTTAGATGACTTGAGAAGTTCAAAATCCACCAAGTGAGATTGTTCAACAATCAACATGTCTGCAAATCCATCAAAGGAAGGCTTCTGGTAAGCAGATCCCATGGTCAACCTGTGAGTATTAAAACTCGAAACAAAGTTAGCATACTTAGAAGGTAGCCACTTCAGGATGTGATGAATCAACCTGTCATCTTTCATGGGATTTCCACAATCTTTAAGAAGTGCCCTATACTCATTGAATTTGATGATGTTATCTTGAATTGTGTCATAATTCTTAGGATCCAAGAGAAGTAGATCATCCTCAATCTGAAATCTGTTTTCTTCATCCACTTTACCATACAACTGTTCAAGTTTATCACAAGCTTCTTTAGATTTTGAACAATTTTTAATGTGAAAGAGAAGATCCCCATGTACACAACTTCCAATTTCACCTAAAGCTTGTCAATCTTGATTTTTCCAATCAATGAGTTCTTTAGCATCAGTAGGTTTGGTAATTGTACCATCAACATATAGACTATATCCTTTTTCCATTAATCTACTCCATGCAATATCTTTCCATGTAGAATAGTTGCGTGAAGTTAGAGGAGGACATTTAAAACCCATGATGCAAAAATGAAAAGAGCACAAGAGAGAGACACAAAAAACATAGTACACACCCCCCTTTTCACTCAATCAAAAGACCCCTCCAAAAAAGATGCTTTTGCACTTTATAAGTAGTGCGTTTAAAATGGGCCACTTGTCAAAATGAACAAAGTGGACTTTCTAATTTTGCTTTTACAACTGCCTTATAAGGCTTAAATCTGTCACTTAAGCACTGTAGCTTAGATTTGCAACAATTTTGAAAAAGAATCAAAGCTTTACAATGCCAAAAAATACCTAATTCTAAAAGTGAGAAATTGGTCCACACAACCTTAGAATCTAACTTTAGATCTAGAAATTAGACAAAAGAATACACACTTTCAAAAAAAATAGAACCTGAAAAAGTGACCAGATGTGCTGTACGAAGCTTCTGAAGTTGCAAAATATAAGATTATGCAGGTACAATCACCAAAAAATGCAATTTCTGCAAAATATATGCACCAAAACTAGAAAACAACACACCACTAGAAAATTTAGGAAATTTTACCCAATTTCAAAAAAAATTGCACCTGAATTAGAGTTTGGATGTCCGAGTTATGGGCTCGCAAAGTTAGGCTGCCAAACTGAAAAGCAATCTGAAGAGGGTTCTGGAGGAGAAATTGCGAGTCTAAATTTGATGGTCAAATGGCTATCACTATAGTTGTAAAATTCCAAGGAATGACAGTCAGACGGGCATCAAATTAAAGATAGTATACTACTGATGTCAACAAAAAATACCTTGGGGTGACGTGGCAGCTGAGTCAGTTGTCCGTATTGTACGAAAATATACACATAGAAATTTTGTCTAGGTTCCACGGGTGATGTGGTAGTCCCAATTTGTTGATGTGTCAATGTGTGCACATGGCGCTGCATGGTAGCTGAGTCACAAGCTGACGTGGGATGGTCTTTGTAGAGGGGACCACGTGTCAGTTGTGTGGAGGTTGAGCTATCCACAGTCGTGGGCAAGAAGAAATAGTCTATCGTAGATTAAAAATGTTGCCAAAAAAAAGTGAATATAGTAGCTAGTAAAAAGCGCAGACCCTACCGGAGTTCGTACCCAGTGCCAAAACTCCAGAACTGGCGATGTCCATAAAACTTGTATAATCTCATGCAATAGAAATAGAATCTACAAGCATGGATATCTTGTTTTACACTTGCATGAAGAAATATCAAGATGGACTTGTTCAACCAAATATAGTACGCAAAGCATTTGCAAAACATTCAGAAGCAAACATTTTTGTAGTTGCAAATCATTTCCTCTAGATTTTATCTTTTTGACTACAATAATCCAAAAAGTGAAATGAACAACAATCATTCTAACCTACACCATCTTAAAAGCATAGTTCATTCAACCATCCTGTAATCTCTTTTATGTTGGAAGCCAATGAAATATGTGTTATTTGAACTTTTGTTTTGACTGTGTCATCTTTTCTTTTCATCAACTATTCGTTTCATTATGAAGTTGATAGTGAATCATAGAATGGTTTGAAATGTTGAAAAAGAACAGTTGAAATTAGAAAATCTCTTTTCTCATTTCCAAATATTTAGTAGTCATATGGATCTTCTAAGTAATAAAATCTAACTAGTAAAGGAGAGAAATATATAGATCATGGTCTTGTAAGCCACGAAGGAGGATATTAAATAATATAATGTATACATCTTGCTAGATATGAGAAATTGTTTTACATGTGCAAGATGTGTAAAAAATTGCGGGCAAAAGTTTAAAAAATGGTGCTGGAGGGACAGATCTGCAAAGTGCCAGATCTGCAATGAGGGGGCCAAAAAATTGGAGGTGCTGATGTGGGAAATCTTGCTTCATTGGAGGGTAGGTAGAATGATAGCATCGCCAAAATTGTTGCTGCCTTTCCAGAAATGGAGGGTTAGCAGTGGTGCCAGTAATATTCTTTGTAGACACCGAAAACTCGTGCCATCATCAAATTTTTTTTTAAATGCCTGATGTTTGGTGGGTATAGTCCCACATTGAGTGGGTGTGCACTTGAAGTGCTTTTTAAATTGAAGCTTCCGTGAAAATGTAAACAAAGAGGCTGTGGGTGTAGTGGTTTGCCTTAATTGATAAAGAGGCCCGAAAATTAAGCCAAGATTTGGAGTCGGTAAATGTGGGAGCCCGCTGCGGAATGATTTGCTTCTCCTGTGACCAAATAATTAGACCCTCAAAAAATTGGCAGATATAGATGAAAATACAGATCTAAATTTAATTTAATTAAATTAATTAAATCTATGAAAAATGATCATACCCATACTACAAATCGGGACCTCTGGATTTGGATTTGCAAAATTTTTTTGCCTCACAGTCAACTTTGGGCCAAGGTAGCTGAGTTTATAGTCAATTTTCATTGATTCAACATTCTAGATGCAATGGCAAGGTTAGATCTAGCTCTAGACACTCTCAATTTCTGCACTACTCTAGATTCAGGCTGAGGTGATGAAGCAAGCGTGGTCTCGAATGGCTATGTGATGAGAAAGTCTCCAAGTTGCTCTGATACCATGTAAGAATTTTCATAAGGGAAAAATTCACCCAAGAACTAAGAACTCAAACACAAGCACACAGTAGACCAAAGAGAGAGAGAGTATGATCAGAATGACAATGTATTCAATATGCCATCATTCATACAATGTAATGTAAAAGTACACTAGGAGTGCCTATATATAAAGGCCTCTGAGATACATTTAGAATGCCTCATAATTAGCACCATGATATGTCATACTACCAAGCACATGTCCACCAGATATGGGTTATTCTCCATTAAGCATGAAAGTAAGAGTGGTGATGAGAGGATAAGCCTAGAAGGGTGTGACACACAAAATAGTGTTCTAGACACCATGTGCTAAAATAGAGTTGCATACTCCTATGTTGTCTACATGACAACTCAAAAAGGTGCGCAAACTCCTAAGTGTCTCACAAATAAAAATAAAAATAAAATAATGCATTAACCTAAGTAAACTTAAGTGTAATAAGTAAATACTTATTTACACCAACAATATCATATGTCTCATCTTCACTCACACATATTCCCTTGATTTGATCAGGTCAAGTGTAAAACAAGAGATTATCTATCTAGGAGAAAAATAAACTTTTCTCTACAAACAACTTCTTTTCCTTATAAGAAAAATGTTCTAGTATTTTATTAGCTACAATGTAATTAGCAATGTCTACATACCATGGAGTTTGAATATCAATATGAAATAAATGCTCATTTGGAAATACATTATGTACCAAAGTAGTGTTGGTATCATTATGATGGATTCTTGATAAATAATTAGCTACAAAATTGGCTTTTCTATTCTTATCAACAACAATTATATCAAATTCTTGCAACAATAGTAACCATCTTGCTAATTTGCTAGTTATATTAGGTTTATTCATGAGATATTTGATTGCTGCATGATCAGTATGAACAAGTATGGAATAGCCAATTATGTAATGCCAAAATTTATTTAGGGCGTAAACTACTGCTAGCAGTTATTTTTCTATCACTGTGTAGTTTAATTTTGGTCCTTGAAGGCTCTTGCTAATATAATAGATTGCATTTTCAAGATTTTGAGATTTTTGTGGTAGAACTACACCTATGGCATAATCAGAGGCATTTGTATATATATGAAAAGGTAAATTCCAATCAGGGCCTTGTAAAATTGGTGTTGTAGTTAGAAGTTTCTTAAGCTGTAGGAAGGCTTCATCACATTCAGATGTCCAACTTAATTTGGCTTCTTTTGTGAGTAAATTATACAAGGGACTAGCTATTTTGTTGAAATCTCTTATAAAACATTTGTAATATCCAACATGACCTAGAAAAGATCTTCCATCTTTTGATTTTGTAGGTATGGGCAGTGTTTGAATTACCTCTATCTTAGCTAGATCCACTTGTATTCCTGTAGCTGATATGAAATGACCAAGTACCACGCCTTTCTGCATGAGCATGAAACACTTTTCATTATTAAGTGCCAAATTATGTTCTTGATACCTTACCAAAACCTTTTCAAGATTCACCATTGCTTCCTTAAAAGTGACTCCAAATGTTGTGAAGTCATCCATGTATATTTCCATGTAATCATGTGATATATCAGCCAAGATGCTAGTAACTACTCATTAGAATATTGCAAGAGCATTACATAGACCAAATGGTAAAACAAAGTATACAAAAGTACCCCATGGGCATTTAAATGTGGTTTTGTCTTGATCTTTAGGAGCAATACTGATTTGGTTATAACCACTATACCCATCTAGAAAAGAAAAATACTTCTTTCCAACTAAGTGTCTAAAACTTGGTCTATAAATGGTAAAGGAAAGTGATCCTTTTTGGTGGCATTGTTCAATTCTCTATAATCTACACAAATTCTCCATTTTCCTCCCTTTTTAGGCACTATGACCAGGGGTGACACCCATCTACTATAAGATATAGGATAAATAAAACCAACATCAAGCAATTTTTGCAATTCAATTTTCACTATCTCTCTAAGGCTTGGATTTATCCTTCTCTAGGGTTGATGGAGTGTTAGACAACCTTCATTGATGTATATCCTATGGGTTCATAGTTTAGGAGTCATCCCTTTCATATCACTATAGTCCCTTGTAAAGGCCTTTTCATGCCTTTGAAGCAACTCTTTTATTTGGTCCATCTGTGTGGGCGTTAATTTGGGATTAACATGGAGATTATAACCTTTAGTCAATTTAATAGTAGTGGTGGATTCTATCATATTAGCTTTAGAGATTGGACTTGCTTCTAATTCACACGATAAGAGTGGAAAAAGAATATCAGGTTCTTTGAGAAAAGTATAATTCTTATCAAATTCTTTATATGTGATTAATTCCAACACAGAACTTTTAGATATATCTTTTTCTACCACACAAATATTAGTGAGGATACTCTGAACTACTAAATCTTCCTCTTATAGTTTTAGAAAAGATTGTCTATGCAACATCATGAGGGTACTATAGAATTTAACTCTTCTTCTTCATCCCCTAAATTTGGCCAAATAGATGTGCTCAAATCTAGTAATGGTTGTGCTAGAGGATATAAATCAAATTTCTTTGTTACTTGGCCATTTGATATGGTCATATTTCTTGATGTACAACTTATATTTGCATCAGTTGTGGCTAACCATGGTCAACCTAGGATGACAAGGTAACCAAATAGATTAACTTTGGTGGATAAAATCATAAAGTCTATAGGATACTCTAAAGAATCTAAGGTTACAACTATGTTTTCTATCATCCCATTAGGGGTGATAGTAGAACTATTTACAAGTTACAGAATTGTTGGTGTAGCCCTTAGTCCTTCTATTTTCAACTTCTTCATAGTGTCCTTTCTTATGAGATTTATAGTAGTGCCGAGATCTATTAAAGCATTTTTAACACACTGACCATTTATACTGACATTCACTATTGGACTTCTTGGATTAGAATATTTTGGTGTGATCAATTTCCCTAACATGATATCAGCCAATTGTTCCACAACATGGACTATGGTGGGGTCCATTTTCTTCCTTCAAGGATTCTTTAGGAAAGCATCTCTAATAGCCTTTCCATAAACTAGAACATCCTTAATGGCTTGAAATAGGGTTATTTGGATGTGTATATTTTTCAACTAATCAACAATATCAAAAGCCTATTCATCTTCTTGTATAGGTTTTCTTTGTATAAGCTTTTCTGGAAAAGGAGGTTCCATTTCTAGTTGAGCTTGATTTTACATGGTAACATTGGTTGGGTCAACTATTTTAGCAACTGAGGGTTTTGATGCTTTAGGGGGGTTTGGTATTTTAGTTATAAGAGGCAGTTTAGGCACTAGTAAAGTTGTACCAGATCTTAGATGTATATCTACAACACCTAAAGCGTAAGTAGGATATTGCTAAGCATAAACACTATACATGGGCTGCTGTGGCTATTGGCTACTTGGGTTTGGCTAAGGTTATGCAGGTAACTATGTCTACTTTTGAGGTCTAGGATTTGTAGGTGGTGGCATTAGAGCGGGTTGTTGAACTGGAGGTGGTAATTGTGGAGTACTAGTATTTTGGTTAGGCCACTATTGAGATCCCCTCCATTGGTTTGTAGACTGCCAATTCCCTTGGGTTAGTTGCAGTTGGTTTTGCTAGTTTTGCAAATAGTTCTATTGGTTTTTCCATTGGTTCCTCTATTGGTTAGGCTAGGCTGGTTGGGAATTTCGAAGCCATTGGGACTGTTGTGAGTTTTTTTGTCCAACATTGTTCCAATTAGGTTAATATTGTGGAGGACCTTGGGGATTATGGTTTTACCATTGATTGCCATATGAATTTGAATTTTTCAAAAAGGCATACCTTAACATTGGGCCCATGGTCGGTGTTGAGTATTAAAAAATACTTGCTTATCTTCTCCATATATCTTGAGGTACTCAGTTGGAATTTGCTAGTTCTCCATGCTTGCAACCAGTTTACATTGGCAATCCTTCTTTTGCTTCTAACAATGAGGGCAGTATTTAGCTAGTCATAGCTCAGCTTTTGTATACTTCTTCTTTGCAGTCATTATATCAAGAAGTGTAGTGACATCATTGATGATGTCTTGTTTGAAATCTGACAATAGGTTAGATATCTCAAGCTTTGAAATGTCTTGATTGATTCCTTTAGTGATTGTGGAAGGAGGTCCTCGACCTTTCTTCATGGTTGACCTTGAATAGTTTTGACAAATCTTCTTGAGGTCATCCCAGGAAGCTTGATATACATCACCACCAGCCATTAGGTCTAGTGCTTCTAGATAGTCATCGTTCACACCTCTAAGAAAGACTAGGTTTTGTGAATTCTTGGACAACACATGTTGAGGGTTCTTTTGTAGTGTATATAAGAAATGTGAATCATAGTCTTCCAATGTTTCTTCCTCCTTCTGAGATACCCTGAAGACATCATCTCCTCTTGAACCAAATGTTTTCCAATACTCTTTGTACTTATCCAGAAACATTGTTTACATTATCCAAAAACAAAGTTTACATTACATCCCAACCTCCTGCTACATTGGCTCCTAAGCCCATGAACTATCATAGAGTTGATTGTTTCAATGTTGTTGGAAAATATAAAAGCTTATGGGCATTAGTGTTGTAGTCAAAACTACGAAAAATTATCTCAAACTCAAATAAGAAAGTATCAAGGTCTTCGATTGCAAGGCCATAGAACTTTGGAAGGGAAGCTGTAGGTATATTCTTGAGATTATCAGTATTTAGAAGGCTTGGGAAAGGAAATGGAAAAGTAGGTTATGCCATTACTAGAGGTATTAGATTATGAGGTTGCTGCTGAAAATGAACATTGGGTAATGGATGATTAATAACTGGTGAATTTAAAATAGTGTTATTAAGAAAACTGGCCAAAACTTTAGTAAAAGGTTGAAGACCACTTGTATCTATTAGTTCAGCTCTTGATGATGATGCTATGGGAAAAATAGGGATTGCATCTTCACCAAGCAACTCAACTTCTTCTTCTTCAATTTCTTTATTCAAATTAATAGACTCTTGTGGAAGAAATCTGCCATATTCATCTCATCATCTTCCTCTTTGATGCATGCAATTAAAATTTTCACACTGGTGAAAGAAGCTTCAAAACTAGAAATTCTAAAAAAAAATTCATCTAAGAACTATGACTCAAAAATACTCCTAGCTTGACACCATCCCAGCAATGGTACCAAAAATGGTTTGCCTCACAATAGGTGTATCATAATCATGCTCTGGGCCATGCTTAGGAATAATATATTCAAACTAAGGACTATTTTTCCCACTATGAGGTGCATTTACTCTTGTCAACCTAGGGATGTATACTTGAAATGGTCGACACAGTATGTGCACTAAGTCTTTTAATGAGTCACTAAGCTTATGCTGCAAAAAAGTAAAATGTAAGGAAAAGAACTTACATTATTTCTGTAGGAAACTAACACAATTAACTCTATGAATACTGGAAATACAATGAAAGGATAACAAATATTCCAACTCAGTTCTTTTCTCACATATGTTGCAAGAACATCCATGAACTGCAATGCTACAGGAAGGAACGTACAAATTCTAGTTACAATACTAAGAATGCTTGGAAATAAATCTATACTAACCTAATCTAATCCACCTTCCAAGTGGGCCCCCTTGGTCAACTTCAACTAAACTACTAACATAGGATAGAAGCCAAAAACTATTTCATTACATTTCAAAAATTCATTACGTAACACATAGAACTGTAAAAACATAACTCACTGTAAAAGTTAACAGTCCGTTCTCATAAACTCTTTCTTCTAACTAAACTAACACACTTGGTCCAATTCCTATATATAGGAGATTGACACTTATTCCCATAACAGAAAAGTAAATAACTTAGCTATAAATCTACAGGAGAGAAAGAAGGAAAATAACAACTCAAGGTGGGAAGAAGAGATAATGGCTTAAGGTGGGAATAATAAAGTCTAAAGATCTACTTGTCATAGGAATAAATGCAGAGAATGCAATAAGCCTTGATAGCTCCTCCATACTCACTTCTGTGTCCTTTGGAACTGTTACACCTTTCCTCACTATGGCTACACCTTAGTGTTCTTTTCTCCTTGAATGTTGTTCGTGCTCATCTTTGAATTCTTCCAATCATCTTTCAGCTTAATTTCTAATAGGCTAGTTATAATACAGAGATAATTGCAAATAAGCGTTTCCAAATTAAATTAAAATATAAGAACACACATTTTGATAACTATATGAAATACTACATCATGTACATGATATTGGCAAAAGATGACATATTATCTACTCATCGGTTAATCATTGGTTTAGGTAAACATAGGTCCACAAATGTCTTGATGAAAATGAAACAGAGTATTAACAAAGTGTTTAAAAACTATCATGAAATAGAGGCAATATTTAACCTCAATAGTTTGGAAAACAAACAAAAGGTAATCTATTCTACCTAGATGTCAGTGAAAGTTCATGTTTTATTGCTCAAGTAGAAGAAAGTTGGTTATGACATACAAGGTTGTGTCATGTGACCTTTGATAACTTGGTGAAGATAAGAAAAAATTAAAAAGAGTAAGAGGTATTCCCAGTCTAAGGAAACTTAAATGGATCTACACAAAAATGGTCAAATTGGGAAGATGGGAAAGACTAGTTTCAAAAGAAAGAACTATAAATATGAAGAAGTCTTTGAATTTTTTCATACAAACCAATGTGGACCTATTGTAATAGAGAGCTATAGTGGAGATAAGTATTTTATTCTATTTATTGATGATTATTCTAGAATGATGACTATAATTTATCTAAAAGAAAAATATGAAGCTTTTCAAAAGTTTAAGTGGTATTTGAAAAGATTAGAAAAAGAAACTAGAAAGAAACTAAAATTCTTGAGATCAGATAGAGGTGGTGAGTTCATTTCCAATGAGCTCAATGAATTCTGCATTGAAAAAGGAATCAAGAGACAAGTATTAGCCCCTAAGACACCTCAACACAATGGTATAGTCAAAAGAAGAAAAAGACCCATCATGGATTTTGCAAGAACCTTAATGATAGAAAAGATTATTGCAATCAAATACTAGAAGGAAGCAATCAGTATTGCATTGCATACCTTGAATAGAGTATAGTTGAAGAAAGATTCAAATCAAACTCCTTATGAAATATGCTATGCCTACAAACCCAATGTAAGTTACTTTAAAATATTTGGTAGCAAATGTTATATCTTGTAGGAATCTAGGAAAGGTAAATTTAATGTCAAAGGTGATGAGGGCATATTCCTAGGATACTCCTATAGAAGTAAAGCATAAAAGATAAGACCATAGAAAGTGCACATGTGATGATTGATGAATTTGCAGAAAAGAGTGAAGAGGAAAGAAATAGAGAACTTGAGGATTACAAAAGATTTCTTTACTATGAACCTGATATAGTGCCAAATCTATTTGGAAGTCAGGAGGTCTCACCTCCTAAGTCCCCAAAATCTCCAAAAGCTACTGAGTTGACACCAACGCAACCCAAATCATAGTCTGAAGGAGTTGTGTTGTAGTTAGATGCTACTGAGCCAATGCTAGAGTAAATTGATTCTAATGGACCCTAGTCATAGACAGTGGGACCCAAGCTTGATATAGAAGATCATGAAGAGGTTAATATAATGAATTCTAAATCCAAAGTACCTATGTTATCAAGATATGTTAGAAAGCACCATGTACCTGACCAAATCATAAGAGACAAGTCATATGGAACAATGACAAGAAACAAATTGAAAGCTACATGTTTTCTTATTGAATTTGAACCTAGAAATGTTAAAGATGTTTTGGATAATGAAGGTTGGATTGAATAGAATAGATAGAGAAGAATAAGACTTGGCCTCTTGTTCCAAGACCCAAGGATAAAAATGTAATTGTCACAAAGTGGGTATTCATAAATAAGTTGAACGAAGATGAAAAAGTCTCAAGAAAGAAAGCAAGGTTAGTATGTAAAGGTTAGTCTCAAGAAGAAGGTATTGATTATGGTGAAACTTTTGCTCCTATTGCAAGATTAGAAGGTGTTAGAACTTTACTAGCATATGTAGCCACAATAGATTTAAAGTTTATCAATGGATGTAAAATCTGCATTCTTGAATGGAATTCTTGATGAGGAATTCTACATTGAACAACCATAAGGTTTTGTAGATCCTAGCAAAAGAGATATGGTCTAAAAATTACACAAATTATTGTATGGTTTCAAGAAAGCTCCCAGAGCTTGGTATGAAATACTTCGCAACTACTCGATAAAGATTGGTTTTCAAAGAACAAATGATAATAACAGTCTGTATATCAAAGAAGGACTAGCCAAGAAGATTGTATTGGTAGAAATATTTGTGGATGACACTTTATTTATTGGAACTAATAACTTGTGCAAGGAATTTTTAGAAGAAATGAGTAAAGGATTTATGATGTCTATGTTTGGAGAGATTAAATTCATTGTTAGATTGCAGATCTAACAGAAGAAAGATGGTATCTACATTACTCAATCAAAATATAGCAAGGAGATACTAAAGAAGTTTGCAATGGAAGATTCAAAATCTGTTGGAATACAAATGTCTAATGGAAATAATCTTTCCAAAAATGATGATTCCAAAGAGGTAGATTAGATCACATACAGATCAATGATTGGAAAATTGTAGTATGTCATGCATACAAGGCCTAATATTGCATTAGCAGTTGGTATGGTGGCAAAATTCTCAACAAATCCCAAAGAAAATTACATGATGGCAATCAAGAGAATCATGAGGTATCTGAAAGGTACTCAAGAATATGGTGTACAATACAAAAAATGAGGCAATTTGGATTTGAAAGCATTCGTAGATGCTGATTGGGTAGGAAGTATTGATAACAGAAAGAGAAAAAGTAGTGGAACATTCTTTCTTGGTAAAAGACTAGTGTCTTTGATAAGAAAGAAGCATAATTGTATTTCTTAGTCCACAATAGAGGCAAAATATGTGGTGGCAATAGTTAATTGTTCATATATTGTTTGGTTCAAGCAACTGTTGGTAGGTATGAAGATAGAAATCAAGGGTCCAATGGTTATATTCTGTGATAACACTAGTGCAATTAATATATCAAAGAATCCTATGATGCATACCAAAACCAAGCACATTTCTATAAAATATCAATTTTAAAGAGAATTAGTACAAGATAAAGAGATAGGATTGGAATATGTAAATACTAAAGAACAAATTGTAGACATATTCACTAATCTATTATGTAAGGATGCATTTTTGTATGTAAGGGGTAAGTTAGGGGTCATTCCTCTATCTAAAGCTCACCATATGTAGTTTAGTGATGCATCACCTATAGCATGATGAAGATCAACTAGTTGATGTAGTATTGACAAAGGCACATTGCAAATGCATTAGTACACGAGGTATATTGATATTTACTAAACATTGTTTTTGGTATGAGATGTCAAAGAGGGAGAAATTTGATGTCATATTTTATAGAAATTTTATCACTTCAAAAGTTGACTAAAAATGAGATATCAAAGAAGGAATTTTTTCTATCAGAAGAAGATGTCGAAGACAAAGTTTTGCAAATAGAGAGAGAAACTAAAGGTAAAGGGAGTTCACACTGATAGAGGGAGTTTTCATATATGAGAATTAGAATGATACTGAAGATATGTTCCTTACTTTATTCTTGCTCTAAAATTTCATTATATTATGACATGTGTTTCCATCAATGTCAAAGAGGGAGATTGTTGAAAATAATTGATTAATTGTGTATTGTCTTTGATGTTACAAAAAATGTCATATCATTTCTAGTCAGTGTATGCAAAGCACACTCGGATGATAAAGATAGTTTTGTATGTCTACTAAGCATTCTAGAGTTTTCCTAGTTTAGAAGAAAATGTCTACTAAGTTCACTCAGGTGACAAAGGAAAGTATACAAAAGTTGAGTGTTAACCGAGCTCACTTGGTTAGTGAAGGAAATGTTGGATGGAACTAGTGTTAACCAAGCTCACTTGGTTACAGAAGGAACTTTGTGAATATGCAATGTTAACCAATTTCACTTGGTTAACATAGAAAAATTGTTTCTGAGTTAGTGTCTAATGAGAATGGCTAGCTAACGAAGAATTTTCTTGTTTTGGCATATTAAGTTCAAGTGATTTAGTTGTTGGTTCTAGCTGATTGAGGAGATTGATATTAATTATTTTAAGTTTTATTTAAGCTAACTTGACAATCTGTAAGATATAAATATAAGGTCAAGTTGAGGATTAAATGTGTGGAACATAATAGAAGATTTGATGAATCTTAGAGCAAGTGAATTGGAAGGATCAGTAGAATATCCTTGTTGAGTGGAAAAGGTACATTCAATTAGGAAGGATCAAGTATAAAAGCTAGAATTGAGATTTGTAATAAGAAATTTAGTTTTATCAGAAATTAGGTCATCTCATTGTTACTTTCTAACCATTGTAGCAGTGATCTAAATCTCTTAACCGAGTTGGCTTAACAACTATTTGTAAATCCTCTAACAAGGTGACATTTCTGTTTGAAGTGTCTCAAGACCTCTAACAAGGACACTCCTAATAGGGTGATTAAATCCTCTAATAGGGCCACACCTAACAATGTGTTAAAGGTTGGCTCCTATTAGGGCTCACTTTAGAAGAGTGAAAAGTAGTAACTAATTGTAATTGGTGGTTTTTCACAAATTGGGGTTCCACATTAAATCTTGGTGTTAATTTTGTTCATTCTATTTCTTTCATGTGTATGCAACTAAGCTAATTAAGATTAATCATAGATATTATCTTAAATATTTTCAAGTTTAGCAGTTACCAATTTATTTCAATATTTACTGAGTTACAACATTTACTAGTGTATACCGAGTGAATGTGTGTTTGTCAAGTTACAATAGAATATAGTTTAATTAAAGTTTTGTTTTGTATTGACATCTAATGGATTTGGGATTTATTTTAGTGGTTATTGATTCACCCCTCCACTCTCAATAACTCCTCTTATATTTCCAACAATACTATCATTCTCTAGTGCATCACATTAAAGTCTCATGAATATGCATTTCCTCTTGTACACCTATATTATTACAAAATATGTTTTTGCTATATCTCACATTTAGTAGGAATGAGATACATTCAATGTTCTTATATATGAATGTAAAATAACCTTGTGCCTCAAAGAAAAGTGCCTTTTGAGATGCAAGATTCACATGTGTGGGACTTGATTAGGCCAAGATCAATTGGTGATGATGTAATGCTGAATTAGAATGAATTTTGAACAAATGTGCAAGTGACATGAGGATGACATCGACCTAACCAATGAATGACAATGTGACAAGTGGCACATGTTGGTGTTTTTTACACTACTAAGCAAAAAAATACTTAGTACCAAGATGATGAAGATCACAAATACCCTAAGGGTTAGCTACTCCCTATAAACAACTATATGTTCTTTAGATCTAGATCCAACTTCAACAAAATTTAGAAATATTTTCTACTCTTTTGGCTTTGAAAAACTAAGGTGGGTGTACCTAAGGAATAAAAGATTAATAACCTGATATTACATTCATAATTCATTCATTCTATAACATTTACAATAGTAATCATCTCCTTGTAGTAGATTGGTCAGAATTCTTCTTAGATCTACAGATAATTCTAGGTTATAGTAGCTATCTAAGACTCAAAAATTATGTGTAAACAAGAGATGACCAGGTTTGACATTTTTTAAACATTAAAGTAAAATTGATTAAATTTCAAGCTTGATGCATATTCATGTTTTCTCTAATTGTAGACTAAACTTAATTGATTAGTGCCTCATCCATTGGGCTACAAAGTCTATCCAATTCCTTGACCTAATTGATTGCATTACAATTAATGTTATTTATAATGCTCACTAAAACTCATTCTTACATATATCCTTACTACTACCTGGAGATCTTATCATATTCACTAAAGAATTTACCTAATTCATTGAATTGAAAGCAATAGTGAAATGACATACAATTTATCCTAATTACATTCAATTGGATAAGCTTTGCTTATGCAATCTCAAGATAACCTGGTAACAAAATGGAGACAAGATTCAGAAAGAATAGATATGAGGACAATTCATCTTTGTATTAGTTCTCTTTGAAAATTATATAACAACTAGAGTAGAACTCAAAACAACTCAAAAATAAGACAATATGATCCTGTAACATCAATGTATTCGTAGACTTTGACATAGAAAATACATCATAAAAACTACATCAAGAACTAGACCGAACAAAGCTTAGAAGAAAACTAAAAATTGTACAATGACTCAGACCCCTCTTCTAGCCCTAGAATGTCACTTATATACTATGAGATGCAACAAGCTTCAGGCATAGAAGATACTGGTAGCTATCCTTGAGATAGAAAGATATTTACATTGTTACTCTCATAAAAGACAATTTTTTCAGTACAATAGAATGGTTTACATCATGAATATTATTTTGTAGGGACCACCTCTATTTCATCTTTGTTTCATTTCTTTTTTGATAAGAAGTTGATGATTGGCTTTATTGTTATTGTAGCCCCTTGGAATATGTATCCAATGGAACTAATTATGATGGACCTAGCTTCAATTCTTTTAATTTCACTTCAACATTAGACTCCACATCGACATCATCATGTACTATTAAAATAACAATTATATATGATTCTTTAGTTGACATGTCATCATTTTAAACCATTCTACTTACCACTACAGTTGATTATTCTTCTTTTTCTTCTTTAGCTTGAATTGATGTGTTAGTTATTTGCATCCCATCTTGGTCCATTTCTTCTTCATTAGTTTCTCTGATCACTATCTATTTAGAGTGCACATAATCTTCCATCCATTTGTTGAAAATTGTTTCATTAGGCCAATCAAAACTTAAAATCTCTCACTACTTTTTTATCACCTGATTCCCTATTCTATTGATTTTAACAAATTCTTCCCTGATGGAATTATGGAATAACTATACTTTAATGGATTCCTTAGTTTTCATTGACCATAACAAATGTCCCTTTTCACTTATGACTCCATTCATTCTTTCACACAATAGATCATCTAATTCCTTGCCCCATTCTTCCTTTTCCTTTATTTTGTTTATCTTTTTAAGTGTGTGGGGAAAGAGTTCAAATTTCTCACTTCAGTATCTGGGGAGACAATTTGTTATTCTTTTTTGCACTACAATTCTTTTTTCATCAAAATCAAACAAATCATTAGTCATATCAAAAGTTTGTTCCATTTACAGGATAGACTAATAACTGATATACACAAAAGGGTAATATCTTTATCCCTACGACTCCATTTATTCATGATAGGATTTAGAGCATCTTTACCACCTTTTATTTCTTCCCACATGTTTATTATTTTCATCAATTGATCATAAAATGTTGGCCATTCAATCTTATCAACCAAATATAAGATTGTTTTCCTAATTTTATCCTCATATATATCATTTAATTCTATATGCAGGTTCCATAGTTTATTCTTTTCTTCTTCAAATTCCTCAGTGATATAAAACTCTAGCCTCTTAGGGGTATTAGGTAACTCTATGATAGGACTTGATTTGAATGGTTTAACTGGGGGTGAGGATAGGTAATTCAAGGCTTTCTTGACTCTCCCACTTTTTTCTTTCCTAATTGTTTACCTATCTGAGCCACTTGAGTCTCCAACTAATGTATCCTATTTCCATTCTCTTCATATGCCTTTAATATTTCTTCAAACTTGGCATTTAATTCTAGGAATTTACCTTTATCCTTTTTAGCCACTACTACCCAAAAGTACATCATCTCCCTAGTCATCTTAGATACCTTTTCACTATCTACATCATTTTCTCTATAAAAAATAAGGCTACCAGTATGCTCAACACTTGAGACTTCTTGTAATCTTTTTTTGTCTCTCTTATCAATAGACCATATCACCAATGCTTGGTGATCATTTTTGTATTTTAAACCTTTATGTGTCTGTATGATTTCCTCCTTAGATTTGAAATGAATATCCTTCTCCTTTCTAATAGAATAAAAAATCATAGCGTTGGCTATGTCCCACTTAGGGAAAATCAAAACTCCCAAATCTCTCAAAAGTTGCCTTCCCCCTTTAGGGGTTAGTTGTGAAAACTCTTCTGTGATGTTAGCTTTAACTTCATCTTCTATTTCAGAATCCAACCTATCTGGTTGCTCCACCTTTATTTATTTACACTTAGCCTCAAAATTACCAATATTTCTTCTTCACAAAAATTGTGCAAAGGCTCTAGACTTTACAAAGTTTTCATCATCAATGAATTTCTTGGAAGCCTGTGTGATCACAGGGTCTATTTCCTTACCTCTATACTCTACAACAGTAAGATCAAAGGATGGCACAAGAGTCTCTTCAGGTACTCCTCCTTCAATATCAACAGTTGTAATCACAATGTCCCCTTCCCCTCCAATTTGCTTCAACTACTCTCTTAGACATGCTTCATCATCTATTCTTAGTAGAGTTTGGGATGGTGAATATTTTTTTTGCATGAGAAGATGATCCCTATTCTAACCTCTATTTTTTAGGGGCATGTGCATCAAGAGGGCTTTCAAATCTTAGCCTCTTATATGGAGGAACATATTTTATGTTTTGAGCCACTACATATCCTACCCTTCTTTGTAGCATATATTGGCCTAGGGTCACAATCATCCTATTCGTTAACCTCCTCTCCACCTCAATAGCCTTCTCTAGGTGTGCCTTTATTATGATCTCCTTTTTCTCATTTAAGGTTTTCATGATCCCAAAAAAATTATTCATTAACATATCTATTTTCATCCCCAATATTTCTTGTCTGCCAAGGGATCATATTTTGGCTCAGAAGAATTTATAAAGTCTAAAACTTTATTATAAATTATCCATTTTAATTTTCTAACCTCTCGTTCTTGCAGTGAAAACTTATTTCTAATTATATCTTCAAGAAAATATAAAATTGTATTTGGATTTTAGCCTTAATTCTTTCCCTAAGGAGGTCATAGAATCCTTCTGAATCAACAAAATGATCATGGGATTGGGCCATCTGGAATTTATCTAAGAATTTCCTTAGGTTTCTCCATCCATTTTTGATGAACACAAAATGATGAATACTAGTAATCATTGTAAAGAAGGTACCTTTATATTTACTAAGAAAATCTCTTTCCTTAACTGATCTGATCTACCATAACAACTCTATAATTCCTACCTTTAAAGGCACCTAGTATGGCAACACATGGGGTTTTCCAAGAAAACCATAAACTCTACAGACAATAGAGATAGAAAATGGGATGATATCTATTGGCATTAAGAAAAGTTTGTTATTAGTGACAACACTTATTCAGATTCTCTATGGTTACCAAGCTTCATAGTTCCTACCAAGTGTTCCAGTGGTTACCTAGTAAATTCAGGTAGTGTGAAGCCCAATAGTTCTTACCAAGTAGTTTAGTGGTTATTGAGCTTCATAGTATCTACTAAGTCATCAATTCTTGTGAGGTGAAGCCAGTGTTAACCGAGCAATGAGATGATTAGTGTTTACAGAGTGCAGGCATGGTAAATGTGGAATGTAGTTTCTACCAAGTGCCATAGTATCTACCAAGTCACCAGTGTACATTGAGTTGAAAACTACATTGGAGTGATTAGTATGGACCAAGTCTCTACTTCTACTGAATGCATGAAAATGCTGAGCAATGATAGTGGATGCCATGTATTAGAAATTCACCAAGTCAATTTTAGGACCCAAGTATCTACATTTGGGCCTGCTTTGTTATATTGGTGTTAACTTGTGTATTGGCTGACCTTGTAACTATGTAAATTGGGTTGATATATATATGTAATGTATTGTATCATACCCAAGTGCAATATTTTTAATGTGAATAAAGAGTAAGCATGCAAATGTGAATTAGCAGTAGAATGAAGTGTATAGAAAGGTCATATTAGGAGCAGTCAAGTTACATCTATCACATAGAGGTGATCAGTACTTCAAAGATCTTAATCAGTAATTCAATTGTAAGTCAGATCTACTATTTCATCCTAATAGGTGAATTAGCTTCAAATCCTTTAATAGGGTAGACTTAACAGTCTTTTCTTTAAATCTCTTTACCAAGTGCATACTTCATTGTATGTTTGTAAAACCTCTACAAGGTGGACCTAGTAGTCCTAATTGCTCCTGATAGGGTAGATCATTAGAAGTGATCATTGTAAGCCTTAACATGCCAACTTTATATTGTAGTATTGAAGTTTTGTGGGTATCATTCCCACCCTAATTTTACTTTCTATTTGGAAGGTTTCTGGGTCACCAAATATTGTGTTCACACTGTTATATGCTTTCAGTTTCTCATACATGCAGTGGATTAGATCTATTAATGATAATTTAATTATGTTATTAAGTACTAAAATTGTTAAAAGTTTTGAGGTTACTGATTCACACCTCCCCTCTTAGTAACCTAGCTAGTCCTGAATATTTCCAACAATATCTCCCTAATTATGACTAACTAACAACCCTTTGGCATGATCTTTAGACCTTATTAACTCTAAAAGGGACTATGGTATTCTAGGGCTATCACCTCTCAACAACAATCTGAACCTCAAAGAAAAATACTTGTCAAATCTAACAAAGCTAGTATTAGTCACCTCCCATGTCATATCTGGACTCCATAACTGAATCGGGAGTCTTTCTCTCTCTCTTTCCAATTCTAGTTTCATTTCTTTGGAGAAGAAGGTCACTCCTTTATATAAACAAATATACATTAACATTGATTACCAATAGAAAGGCTTGCTAACTTTAGCTTGGGCTATTCCAATAAGAGCATTATGAATTTCTTCAGCCAAGAAGGTAGCAAAGTCAAGAATTGAGCTCATTCCAATCGAATTGATCCATATCAACTCCATATGAAACTACTGTTGAATCAATTTGAAGCATCAAAAGATTTTGACCATGTAGCTGATTTAGTTGAACTAGGTACTTTACCAATTTAATACTTGGTTAAAATAATTTTTTGTGTCATTTTGGTTCAATCTTAATTTAAAGTTTGGAATTAAGTTATTGTTCCATATAATGCAAGTCATGTATATGTAGTTATTTCAAATGAGAATAATGAAGAAGGAACCAATTAATTTTTTATGTCATTGTATTGAGGCCAAAAATAAATTGATAGCTACAGTCATTGATGGTGAGGGTATCAAGTACTCAATAGGATCTATCATTATGACATGCATATTTCTGATAAGGTAGTATATTTGTGTCTAGTGGTAGTAAGACCTCTTTAAGTCAATTCATCATGCTTAATGTATCAATTTTTAATAAAAATAATTTATAGAATTAAATGCAAGTACCCTTTCAAGAATTCTAGCACCTAGTTATTAAAGATTTTGAGACACATATACATATTCTTTATTACTCTCCCCTTATTGTTCTAACACATATTTAGTTGATAATATGTCATGGTAGACCTCTTAACAAGAATTTGTGGAATTTTTATTATTCTAATCATGAGGCGATACTTGATACAATAAGGGTTAGAGCCAATCCAAAAGGTTCCCTTGATTTATTGTGTGTTTTGTAGTTGAATCATTCTACATATTGTAGAACAATTTTGATAATTTTATATATATCTCGTGCAAAATGTTGTAACTTCATAGTGATGTGCATATTTGGATGCTAATTTTTGTATATAAAAAAGAGAAACATGTAACACGTGCAATTTTAGATGCCATATTTTATATTAAAAATTGATAAGAGATGTAACATGTTCATCTATAGATGCCAAATTATATATATAAAATCAATAAGAGATGTAACATGCTCACATTTAGATGTGCTTTCATAAGTCTCTTCCAAATTACTTGGTGATCACCTATATTTACCTTTTTTCTACATATTGCTTTTGTATTTGTATTATATATGTTGATTATAATCCATTTGATTATACTTAGTTAGAAACTACCAAAAAATGGATTGATTTCAACAAATAAATGATTTGATAAGCTAGAGCACTCTAAAAAATGTCTAAATCCTGAGTTTCACACTTTGAATTAGCCATGCATGAGAGATGTACCACTTTATAGTTTTGATTTCCCTATTAAGGGAAACCTGTACATGTGATGAAATTGTTATGCTCAGTGTTGAAGACTTATGGTTATAAATTTGGTTGTTGAAGGCATAGACCTCGATATGTGGGAAGGCTTTACTATCACAAATGATCTCAATAATGTTGAATTGATGAACCAATGTCATGATATAAAAGATGGATTTAGTCTTACAATAGATCTCGATGACACAAATCAAAATTAAAGACAAAAATAATCTGATTTTTTCCTTACTCATTGATTTCATGGTTATATAAATTGGTATGCTTAGTGTTGAATACATATGGTTATAAATCTGGTTGTTGAAGACATAGACCTCAATATGTAGGAAGGATTTACTATCACAAATGATCTTGATAATATTGATTTGGTGAACTAATGTCAAGATATACCAAATGGATTTAGTCTTACAATTGACCTTGATGACACAAATCAAAATCAAAGACAAAATTTTGTGAGAGATTTCCATTTTAAATTTATTTCATGGTTATATATTGTTATTCTTAATGTTTTAGACATATGGTTATAAATTTAGTTGTTGAAGACATAGACTTGCCATGTAGGAAGGATTTACTATCATAAATGAGCTTGATAATATTGAATAGATGATCTAATGTTAGGATATGCCAGATGGATTTAGTCTTACAATTAATCTTGATGAAAAAAATCAAAATCAAAGACAAAATGAACATTAATAGAGATGGCTAAGGCATGCTTGATTAATTAGGTCATAAGATTCTTAGCATCAACCTTATCACTATCTTTCAATGTGATATTCAATGTCACTATACCTAGCTTTAGAGATATGTCCTCAATCACCATACTTGAATAAAATTGTGTGGGAATATAATCATTTTCTCTATCTTGGAAAAAGTTATGTTTTTGGTAAGTGTGAGACTAGTACATATATCTGAAAATGATTTACTAAGTGAATCTTACGAATTTTGCATCAACAAAAAAGTTATTTCCCTACACAAATGACATCTAATCTTCAAAAATTAAGTTAGTATATTGTAGGGGGTCCTAACACAATCACATAGGTTCAAATAGGTCCTATACATGTATCATAATTTTCAAGAAACCATATGTCAAATTTTTTAGCCTAAACTGATAATATAATAGGTAATGTTATGATTGTATGTAAAAGAGTCATATTAGTTGTTATGTTTCCATTGATGTCAAGTCTAAGTTGATTAGACATTATGCCAACTTAGTAGAGTACCATATCATTTTATTTATGAAGAGGATTTGATTGATGAATTTTTTTTGAAGAAAGTATTATGAAGATAGTATTGATAAGTTTAGTATTCAGTAGGTACTTGAATGAGTTAGACAAGGATAATGTAGTACTATTTTGATTAGTTTACAACCATGTATTGTTGAAATGTATTGAGCTACTCAAGATTAACTGAGTGATAAGGTTAATGAAGGAAGATTGTATTCATCAAGTGACTACAATATTAATTGAGAAGTTTGGGGAAGGAAGAAGAAATTTATTATTGACCATGCAATTCTAGTTTTGATCAACTAAATATATTGTCCAAGTGAAATGTTATATTCAACAAGTAAAAACAAGAAGATCAAAACTAAAAAGGTGTAATTTGAGGCTGACTTTTGATGGAAATATGGAATGTTGGAGATGGTCTAAGACATGAGTCAAAGTTTGTTGCAAGATCAACGACTGGAAAAATTCAACAAGGATCTGACGATGGAAATTGAAGAAGGATAAGGATGAGCATGCATTTCTATGCAAAGTTTTATTTTATATTTGGTTAAGTACACTAAATCTGAGATCAATGATTATAATTAAGTTGTAATAGATAGAAGAATCTAGAAACTTGAAGAATACTATTTAAGGAGATGTTCAAGACAATTTTTGGTTGTTGATTTGAGAATGCAGATTATATTGATCATGTTGTTGATGACATTGTTTTAGATTAAGGTAAAAATAAGTTTTGAAGGGGACTCAAAACCATTAACAACAAAAAAAGAAGATAAACCATTAAGTTCCACCAGGTTTTACAAGGACTTGAAACCTATAAGTTTTAAAAGACTCAAAATCAAGTTTTATAGGGACCTGAAACCACAAAATAAAATCATAAAATGAGACCAAGTTTTACAAAGACCTAGAACCTAGTTTTTAAAACAACAAAACCATATAAAATACCTAGACAATCAACCAGAAACTAGAAACACAAAAGAACTGCTATTGCAGTTCTTTGATCATTTGGACCACCTCTTTTCTAGTTGTTGATGACATTGTTGATATTGTTGTGAATGGGAATTTGTTGAAAGTGAAAGAAGATAGTTGAGCCAAGTAAACTTAGCAGAGTTGAAAGAAAGGACTAGGTCAACCATTCATGAGAATAGAGAAAAGAGATCAAGAAGACATAGATCATACAAAGACAAGAATAAAAAGGAGATTTGAACAAGAAAAGATAATTTCTATATTATATAGATTATTTCTACCATTACTTTCTAATCATTTTAGAAGGAGATATTAGAAGACCTAACAAGTATATGAGATCCTATATGGTAACAATGATTAGTTATGTTTGTAAATCCTTTAGAGTAGGCCACTCTTTAGATAGGATCAAGGAGTGATAAGGTCTAGATGTTCTTTTGGTTAAATCCTCTAACAAGGTCACATTAACAATGTGTATGTAACCTATAACAAGGTTATCTCTTAGCTAAGATCACTTCAGAAGAGTGAAAATTTTAGTTTTCTATTCTTAGGTGTTTTTTTCCTTCACAAGGTTTCCATGATAAAATATTTTTATCAAATGTGTGGATGTTATTTGTGTTGAAAGTTATTTTACATGTTTTGCATACTAGTGCAACTTGATAATAGTTAAGTGACTACAAGTTTATACCTAAGTTATTTGACTAATATTTAGTTATGCAAAGAAAAATAAGTTAATATCTTGATGCATATTGGTTGAAAGATTTAAATAATAACTTGAGTGTATGCACTAAGTGATTAATTATGAAGTTTGCAATGTTGTTTAGTACTAGAATGTTTGAAGGGATTATAGGATAATAGATGATAATTGATTCACCCCTCCACCGTCCCCCTACAATTATCTAAGAATTGGTATTAGAGAAAAGTGGTTGTAGAAAGAATTTTAATGAAACTTGAGATAAATATCACAAGATGTATAAGAGAGAGGTACCAAGATTGAAAAAAGAAAATTTCTTATCATGGAAAGACTAAATAAAGTAGTATCCATTTTGAATTGGATATAATGTTAAAAATATACTGGAGAATGAATATGTTGTTAGGATTAACCATAGATAGAAATAATAGTTACATGCAAATATACCCAATGAAAATAATAATAAATCGCACACAAGAGAGCACAAGACAAAAATATTTAACATTGTTCACCCAGTCCCTAGGCTATGTCTACTAGCAAGAAGTTAAATATTATTATTATCCAATGATTACAATCTACAATCTGTAATACCCCGCCAAGGGATCCAAAGAATTAACCTAGAATTTTACTAAGTTTGGTAACATTTTTATTTTATTTTTAAAAATAACATGAAAGTAAATACCACATATAACTT
Source organism: Cupressus sempervirens (assembly GCA_028749045.1). Taxonomy (NCBI): domain Eukaryota; kingdom Viridiplantae; phylum Streptophyta; class Pinopsida; order Cupressales; family Cupressaceae; genus Cupressus; species Cupressus sempervirens. The sequence goes on along the minus strand of CM053786.1, from coordinate 531,132,510 downwards.
GTACATAATAACAGAAGCAATATCAATGTCCATCTAAAAGTAAACATAACATACATAACCGATTTCATTCTTTAAGAATCCCTTAACGTTGAGTTATATCTAAACTAACATACATGAATCCATCTAGTACAACATCCACATGAATAATAATGATAAGTCCACTGTTCATACATTACATTTCCAAACGCTCAATCATCCACTGTACATGTCACAGGGTATGAAAGCTTAAAAGAATATACATATGTGAAATAAGGTACATCATCCTATTCCAATCCATGATACATCAAAGTAGAGATAATCACATGATACATCATCATAGAAGACATATACAACCATCATAAAGATCATACAAAATAAACTAAGTGCACGATTCCTCCCAACCGTTAATAGCATCATTAGACCATCACGGGCCCTAGCCATCCCTCTGTGCGTAACATCCCAAATCATCGAAGAGATCATCGATATTAACATAGTAGAAATGTCACTCCTAACATATACAACATCATATGTAGAAAGTAATCTAACATGCAAATATAAGCATAAGATAACATCATCTAACATATGCTAATCATCAATGAAAGGATACATATCCACCATCACGAAGGATGCATCAGCCACGATGTCTCAATGAATCTCAAATGATAAGAGTGAAAAATACACTACCACCCGACCGCGTGGTACCTAAGTGGTCCACTCCCACTGTGCTGAGGAGATAATCTCAAGTCCCAAATAGGCTATCCATAACACATAGCACAAATCTCTATAGTCCAAGAATCCTAAAAGTATACTAACTCAAAGGTTCTAATCACGAAACTGACATCTACTAACCAAAGGCACACAATGACATGTAGGAAACCTACTATGCAAGCGAGAAAGTGTCATCGCAATTATCACGTACAAGTTACCCTAGCAGTTAACTAAACTCCACGAGTCCATACTGATCTCATGCGGCCACTAGTATCCTCTCATACTGACGAGGCATACTACGGAATGCACGGTCGCAACCATGCGTTCTCACTACTCCCATCCTAGCTTGTACAAGCACTCAAGGCATGGGCGAGAACCAAAACAATTATCTTTTTAGGTTCATTTAATCCCCATTTAGTGTGTAAATGTTATTACTTATTAACAAAATTTACAATGAGTTACCTTGGCAGCCACTTAGGGCCCCGACCCCCATTGCAAGCCATTTTTCGACACTACAAGTAGATTACCTACCCTAAGCTCATGGAATCATAAAATCACCACAGTCCTGTACAAGCGACTATAAAGAAAATCCAAAAGATAATCCATAAAAAGAATCATCAAATATCCATGATAAAAGCATCAAATATCCATAATAAGAATCATCAAATCACCAAGATAAGAATCATCAAATCTCCATGAGCATCCGAAAAAAGCATCCATAGAAAATCATGACCACAATAGTTCTCTATTGGCAACTGAAGGCATCCCTGATAATCATAAGTATCCATTGGTTCCCAATAACCAAAATATATCTCAAAATAAATCACAATATCCATTGGTTCTCAACAAGCAACCAAGAATATCTCAAAATCATACTGATCGAAGACTCCAAAATGGTTGAGTCAAACATGTCACAACATGACATCATCAAGAAATAAATTCACATTTCAGTTCCATCATGGTGACTAGAAAATAATCCAAGGATAACTGATCGATGACTCAAAAATGATTAGCTCAAGTGTCTCATATGCATACATCTCAACTTCACACATGAAAACTGATGAACAATAACAATCAACAATTACAAGCATTTCATAGAGCATACAATCACATAACCATGGTTGGGTTTATAAAGATAAAGACCAAATAAAATCAACATGCCATCACATCTCATAACCCCCGAGCCTCTGGTAACAACCTAGGACTGGTCAACACTAGTTAACCCAAAACTCAAAACAAGAAGCATATAGAATACACGATGCAAACACATGTTTTAGTTTTGCTATCTAACATAGTTGAATCAAGTGTAGAGGTTTCTATTTTTCTGTTTGTAAGTATATTTTCAAGTGTCTTAAGTTTCATCATTTGACCACAAGTCAACCCATTTGCTCCCCGATAGCATTATCCTTCCATTATTAAGAATTACATTCCAAGAATAACTTAGGGATAAATATTCACTAAATTGATCATCATTGTCCTTTAATTAAATCATTCGCTTTATTTGCTAAGATCAAAGTTACTAATTGAATAACTCTTCCTTATCATTAATTCAACTTTTCAACATAATCAAATGATCATTATTCATTTATAAAAGAACCAATTATCAATCTTCGAATAAGAAGATTATAATTTTATTAAAATGATCAATTAAATCAATATATTAACCTAGATACACAATTCCATGACTTGTATCATTCTAATAGTTCTCAATTAAATATTACCAAGTCTTACTATTAAAATATCTAAGGTCATTATTCAAGTCATCAGAACAAGACCTATCAACTTTGATATCAATATTTTTACAATCTCATTAAAAGAATTATATCAATGAAATCTCTATTACATAACATAATTATTAATTAAATCCAATTAACTCTAGTTAATTGATTTAATTAATAATTGCACAACCGTCCCATCAACCCAATGAATATCAGTTGACCATAACTAATTAAAATTCTGTAAGATAAAAGGCAACTATAATTCAGTACTCAAATGATCATATTAATAATTCAATAATAATAACTTGCTAATATTTAATGACAAGCTATATTGGGAATCTTATTAATAGATCACATTCATTATTTTTTATGAATACTAATGTTGTCTTAATTAATTCGTACTAATGATAGTCATTTCAAGATAAATCTCAATCGCATAATTATATTGACAACTCAATGAATATTATTAAAAATCAATCATACTTCAAACCAAAAACTTTTACAAAATTTTTAATTATTAAATAATCTCATCTAGATGAACTCTAATCGTATTTATTAATAACTATTCAAACCATTATTTATTAATAGTTTGCTAGTCCTTACAAACATTAATAAATAATAAACTCATCAAACTATAAATACTCGATCTATAGAACCTTTACCTAAAACTTCATTGGCCAACTCTAATCACCATTAAGGTATTCAAACGTATTAACCAATAATAATTCAATCTTAATCCAATATCGTTTAGAGTTTCTAAATTTAAATCAACATAATATAAATTATCATCTTACAATTATTTAATCAATATTAAAATCAACCATTAGACTCCATTTTCTAATTGTTTCAATAATATTTTGTCTATATAAAAATCCCTATCACAAACCAATAAGACTCATTGTAGATTTTAACATGAATAATCTCCAAATTCTTAACATTATCATCTTCATTAAACAACTCTAAAATTGTTTAATATATATTAAATAGTATTCAATATACATTATAAAAAAGTCCACTATATAAACTATGTTAAAATCTCTTTTCTTTTAATTTTCTCTCATTTAAAAATCCATTTACTTAGATTGACTAATAATTAATTACACTTTTCCTACTATTAACTAATCTTAATTAAATTTGATTTAATTAGATTAGATAATAGACCATATAAAATTAATGCATAATAATAAGATTCTAATAAGGAAAGATTACAATAATATCTTTAATTCATTTCATGCTTTGATATATATTATTTTTGTGAAGTTTAAGCATAAAGAACTCTTGGTTATGGGAGATGGAAAAATATCTGTCTTTGAATAAAACAGTCTCAGTGCGACGGCCATATCTTTCTAATGAACCATTCGATCAAGCTGAAATTTAAATATGTTGGAGAGGGCCAAGTTGCGCCAATTCTGACTGGAGCGATCGAATAAATTCGATCACGATAAAAAGTTATGAATGACTGAGTTCGGGTCTATCCAAGGGGCAGTGACAAGACAATTTTATGATTACAATTTCAAATTTTCAGAATTCCTCCATAGATCTTTGATCTCCAAAATTCTCAATAATTAATCTAATGGATTTGGCTATGAATCTCAACCCTAGCCCCATTTTCCCTTTTTAAAAAAAATCCATGCATATAAAATTCTCAAATGAATTTAATTACCCAAATTGAAAATGCATACAATAAAAATATGAAATTCCTCAGAAGACATATGGAAGACACGAAGAAGACAAGAATGCATGATGCGGAAATAGCATAAGTAAAATCACAAGAATCTACCTGAATTCTGATGCTAATTCGCTCTTCTTCAGAAAACCCACAGAGCAAGCTCCCTTCTTCAGAGTTCTTGAGTCCTCCCATGCTCCAATTGCTCTCCACGCTATATCTAAGCTTCTATGAATGCCTGAATATAAAGAGTTCTCAAGAAACCCTTGGAATGCTTCTTGAAACAGCTGGAAGGTGTCACCAACTAAGCATAGGTCTTTTCTAACCTTTTTGATGAGTCATAGAGTTGTAGACACCTTGTGCTTAATTGATGCACTAACCCCTGTGTTGTTGACACATGTTAATTCTCATGCAAGCTTATAACTCCAATTTACTTTTTAAATAATTTCTATTTAAATTTTATAACTTTCATTTTAATTTTTATAACTTTTATTATTATTATTATTTTATTTATTACTTTATTATTATTTTATTTTCTAATTATTATTAATTTTAATTTCTAGTTTTCTTTTATTTAATTCCTTTTCCCCAATAATTCACATTTAATTAATTACAATCAAAATATCAAAGATCATGATATTTTATTAAGTTTCTCAAATAAATAATTTATTAATTAAATCTATTTATTAAGACTTAATTAATGAAAAATTCACTATAGATCTCCAAGATAAAATATGAAAACCCATCATAGAACAAATCATACAAAATCAATCTAAAGGGTTAAAAATCACGAAATATGTCATTTGACACATTCGGTGGGTATTCAACTCGGATACTTGTCCTAATTTTTCAATTAGAACAAATGGCTTAAAGGGTTGGGATTTGGACTTGAGAATTTATCTCTCCCCTCTTATCATTGAGATAATGTGATAGGGTATGCTCATCCTAGCAATTCAGGGAAGTCGATACCCGATATATGCAACTTGCATAAAAACCATGCATGTACAAACACAATATATACTAAACTAAACAGGCAATGGCAGGAAGTGGTGCATCGTGTAGATCCCGACTAGCAGGTGACTACGACTCCCTTCCTTAACCACATCAGACACGTCATAAAAAAGCAAACACGCAAAGAAAATATGCACACCATACACATGCAAGTATGGGGTAAGTATCCATAAGAAAACACATATGATAATAAATCATCTTACTAATCATCATTAATAACTGCAAACACTGAAAATAATCATCATACATACATGTAGAGTCTAAGTAATCTCATCACATATCAACTGAATCCATAGCACAATATCTGATAATCTCATAATAATGTTACTAACCATCAACATGAAACTAGCTCTAAAAGAGTTTAGCAATGATAACAAAATGTGAACCAGGGGCAGGCACTACACAATCTCTTACAACTCAATACTATCATAAGAACCTATAATATCACCATACATTATGAAATCCTTAGCCCTAAGTCATTTTATACAAGCTTTTGCCACTTAAAAAATTAGGGCTAGAATAAGTCATTCAATAGATAAAATAGCAGTTGACACCTTTTACAATATAAGTCATTTTTGGCTATAGAGGTGCTACACTCAAAAACCCCTAAGGGGGTATTGCCACTCGACCCCATCCTATACTGCAATCGGGAGTGCACCTAGGGTACTACCCTAGGACCTTTTTTTGGGGGTGCTACCATCAAACCCCTTTAGAAATAATCTAGGAGGAACTATTGGAATTTTTTAGAATAACTAAGAGAGGGAGTGAATTAGTTATCCAAGGTCTAGATGTACAAATCAAACTTTTCAATTCTTAGTAGACCCATATCCATAAAACCTTATCATGCATGCATCTATTAGATCATAAGATACTTAAACTTTGTAAGTTATTGTCCTAGGTCAAAAAAACTTTGTAGAAATGTAAACATGAAACAACATAAGAACACTCACATAATTTGACACAATGATTTTATGTGGAAACCTAATTTGGAAAAAAACACCAGTAACATGCTACTAGTTCTCACTCTTTTGAAGTGATGCCATGTGAAAGGCGAACCCTGTTAAAGGCTACACTACACACTATTAAATGTGACTCGGTTAAAAGATTTCAATCATCATGTCGGGAGTGAGTCTTGTTAGAGGACTTTAGACCATTCTGTTAGAATGTCACTTGGTTAAATAATTTACAAATGACTATTAGGTCAACCTTAATCCAAATGATTTTCCCTAGACTGATACAATGATTAGAAAGTAATTGTAAGGCTTGATCTAATAACAAATTACAACTTATTTGTAGTTTACATATCTTTGTTTTAGTCCTCCATTCTACTTGGTATTCACACACTTCAGCTCTGATAGCATGTTCACCCTTCGAACATTCATACTCTTAAGCCTTCTTGCTTTGTATGCCAACTATAGTTACCTCTATTTGTCCACTAAATGAAACAATACCCTAGTCTCATTATCTTCCTTAGGTTCTCACACATGACAACGTTATCTTCTAACCAACTATCTCTATAAATAAAGAATTTAGATCTTTTTCCACTTAACTACAATCGTCCACTTTAGGGTTAGGTAGGGAAAAATGAATCTACCCACTTTTCCATTTCATTTCTCTAGAAACTTCTTCTACAATCTTCCTTGAATTTTCCTCAAAATGGTTTACCTTGAATTCTATGCCACCAACTCATTATAGTTATCTTCAACATGCTTTAAATAATTGAAGAAAACACTCGATCGACACTAGTTTACTTAGAAAGCACTAAAGTTTACTGATGCTAGAAACCAACTAAACTTTACTTTGCATTTACTAACAATCATTCACCTTGCACTTTTTTTCATCTTTTCTTGGAACCTCTTGTTTTTTACTCATCTTTTACTAATTTCTTCTCATCTTGTACTAAATTCATGGCAAGGCTTGGCAGACACTTTTCTTACTTGATCTTCTTCCATCTTAAACTTGAGTAATCTTCCATTCTAGACTTTAGGTGGATAAACAATACACTATAATATTAATGTCTTACTTGGTCTTAGTGCTTCTTTTACATACCAAATAACTGATCCTTTCTCTAGGTTCTATTGTCATATCTTCTTTTCAAATCCTCTTCATAAATCAAATAAATGATAGCTTTCAAAACAAAAAGTAATTGTCTCACCAATAGGTAGAAAGTTTGATATCATTGACAAAATAATGATTGTTCGCCATACATGTTCTTCACTTCAAAATAATATTATATCAACAAAAACCACACCAAATAAATATCTAAGTCTAATTAGCCTCCACATCACAATAATATCTCACTTGGAAATTGACCATACTCCACAATAATAACCTTCCACTTAGAGACTGATCATAGCACTACTAGACTTGTAGCTTTGATACAAAGCATCTAGGGTTCTAGTGTTTATCTCCTCCTAGTTTGAGTTTAGCTTTTTGAACAATCCAATGGTTCCTTTCTTCTATGTCTTCTCCACCAACCTTTGCCTCCAAGACCCATAACTCAACATGCCTCCTAGGTATAGTTGGGTTGATGCAAGAAAAAAACTTGTGTTTAGAAACTAGTCCTACTAGCCCTTACTTACCTTATTCCTTCCCCTAGAACTCCAAACCCTTGCTTAGGATCTTCCCCATACACTTCTTAAGTCCTTACTATATTATTTATTACCTTCCACACCCTTTCTTTATCTTTCACACTTATTGTCATGTTAGCAATCACTTAGTTATCACCACCCACAAGTACATCTAATTAGGCCTAATTTGTATTATGTCTATCTTCATTGTTTTGGTCATTTACTACAAATTATTCCATAAAAACTTATGGAAGACCATATGAATCTAAAATATATCACCACTCACTTCAAGAATCCCAAATTATAGAGCTTCAAATAACCCACAACCCTAATTGCTCTCAAGGCCTAGTTTCTAGGCTATCTTTTAGGCCTCTAGACTAGTCCTAGAAAAATGCTTCCTAGAAGTCTTCAAACTTCATACCAACCCCTAAAACCACTTGCTCCTTCAAGGGAAAATTCTAGGGCTTCCATCCATGTCATTGAATTGGTAATTTCATATCATGGGTGTGCTCTTCAAACACATATTCTCACTATCCTGGCTCATCTACTCCAAGCAAACAACCTAGGGTCTCACTACAAAATTAGGAGATTAGTTGCAAGGAAAAAAAAGAAAAAAAATATCACTATGTACAAGTCCTAAACTACTAGGGTTTCATAAATTTTTAATTATGGATGATCAGATTGGGGTCATTTTAGTTCTTATAACTCTACAAATGGAAGTTGTAGACACAAACCCTTAAAATGCAGTATAACTCTTCAATCCCTCAACTTAGAACCAAACTTGACTATGAAAAAGAAATATAAAACAAAACTCTACATTTCCATGAAGTGAAATTTTGCAATCCAATTTGTATATAGCTATACAAGAAGGTAAAAACTCTGTAAATGCAATAAAAAATTTAGAAAATGCCCGTACAGGTTGTTCACACATGTGGTTTATAATTGAAATTAATTCTAAACACCAAAAACCTTCATCCCATGCAAAAATCCCCAAGAATGGCTGGTTACAATTGCCAATTTCTTCATTTTCAATTTTCTTGCAAAGTTGCAAAATTTGCTTGAGCAACTTTTGAAAGTTGTCAGCAACTTTTTGCAATTTCTTGCTTTTTGGGTGTTTTGGCAAAGTGGGTGCTCCTAGGTCTATCCTAGGAACTTAGTTAGGACCCTTAGGACCCTATAAGATACTAAGTAACCTATTTTCTCAACCTTCACAAATTTTGACCCACTTGACAATATCTGACAACATTATGACTCTATGAGAAACTTTTTCCTTTACAAACAAATTAGGAAAATTTTGATCCAAAAGACCATTGGATCTTATTAAACTCACACAAAGGCTCTTAAATAACTCTAAAAAACATCCAAACTAATCATTGACCAAAAATGAAGGTTGTCTACACCATACTCCCTAGGAAAAATAACTCAAGTACCTTGAATTAGAAAGTCTTCAATGGTGACTCCATGTTACAATATGTCTACCTTAGTCATCCAATTGGCCTCAGCATCTGGCACTCCTTTCCATTTTACCAAATATTTTTTGTAGGTACCCTTCCTAGTCTTCTTGATCAACTTGGAATCCACTATATTGTCCAATTGTAGAGGTTGGGGATTGGGAAAATCTATGACCTAATCATCTTCTCCTAAGTTTGAAAGAGTTTGTTGACTAGTATCAGAAAGAAGGCCTTTATAGGGAAACATATCACACACATTGAAAATGGGTGAGATACCCAAATTAGGAATTAGATCCACTTCATATGCATTATTTCCAAACTTATGCAAGATCTTTCATGGTCCCATATTCTTCACTAGTAGCTTGGTGGGATTCCCCTTTGGAAATATCTCCTTCCTAAGGTAGGAAAGTACCAAATCTCCCACCTTGAATTGTAAATCCCTCCTTGTCTTATCTACTCTAGTTTTTTATTTTCAACTTGGTGTTGTAAAGTTTTCCTAACCTGGTCATGAGGTTCCTTCATCTTCTTTGCAAAGGATTCTCCTTGAGAACTCCTTCTATCCTACAAGTTGAGGTCTCTCAACTCCATGATCCCTCTTGGGTTAACCCCATAAACTATTTCAAATGGGATCTTGCCAGTGCTCCTATTAATGAAGTCATTATAAGCATATTCTGCATTTATTACAATGTGATCCCATGATTATCCATGTTGCTTAGTCAAACATCTTAATGGGTTTCCTAGAGATCTATTTACTACCTCAGTTTTTCCATCTAACTAAGGGTGATAGGATAAAGAGAAAGATAAGTTTTTTCCTAACATTTTTGAAAGGGTTCTCTAGAAGTTTCCCATAAACTTACTATGTCTATCACACACTATGTTGAGTGGAAATCCATGGGATGGTAATATGTCTTTGAAGAAAAGTCCCACAATATATGAACCATCATTGGTTAGTCTACAAGGAATGAAGTGTGTCATCTTGCTAAACCTATCCACCACTAGAACCACATTGTGATGTCCTCTTGGTGTCTTAGGCAGTCCGAAAACAAAATATATTCTTAGACACTCCCATGGTCTTTGGGGTATGGATAGAGGTTCATACAATCTAGTATTTCTATTATGTCCCTTGGTTCTTTGGCATATTTGATAGTGCTCCAAAAGATTTCTAACATTTGACTATAATTTAGGCTGATAATAATGCTTATTCACTTGCTCCAGTGTCTTGTCCACTCCAAAGTGACCTCCCAAACTACCTTGGTGTTTCTCCTTGATTATGTTCTCCCTCATGGAGTTTTGGGGTCTACACAAAAATTATTCCTTGAAAAATAATCCTTCCTACAACATATAATCAGTAAAATCCACTGTAAAACCCTGTTTGAACTTCTCGCATGCTTGTTAGACATCTTTGAAATATTTTTCTTCCTTGTAAAGGTCTTTAAGATCACTCATTCACACACTTTGTAACTTAATTTCTTGAATGGCTAACACTCTCCTACTCAGAGCATCTACAACTTTACTGCTAACACCTTTCTTGTGTTTTATGAAAAAGTTATATTCTTGCAAGTACTCTACCCATTTTAGGTTTCTTTGATTCAACTTTTCTTGTCCATTCAAGAAGATAAGGGCATGATTATCTATGTATACTAAAAATTCCCTTGGTAGGAGATATTATGTCTCCACTTTTTGAGTGCTTGTACCATTACATACAACTCCAAATCATAGGTTGAGTACTTTTTCTTGGATTTATTCAACTTCTCTATGAAGAAAACTAGAGGATGTCCTCTTGACTCAACACTACCCCAATGGCTAGCTAACTAGCATCACACTCCATCACAAATAGCTAATTAAATTTAGGATACCTAATAGTAGGTAGTTCTACTATATTTTTCTTCAACATTTCAAAGCTTTTACTTGTTGCTTCTATCTACTTGAACTGACATTTAATTCCCCTTGTAATGGTGTTTAAGATTGGTGCACACACATGGCTAAAATTCCTAACTTCTAACATCCCTTATGGACCCAGGTGTTGGCTATTCCAAAATGGTCTTGACCTTATTAGGATCCATCTTTATGCATCCATTAGAAACAAAAAATCTAAGATATACTAGTTGAGTTTTCAAAAACTCATATTTATCTTGGTTGATCATCATCTTTTTGTGGTGTAACCTTCTCAAGACCATCTCCAAATTCTTCATGTGTTCCTCCTTAGACCTCCTAAAAATAAAAATGTCATCTAGATAAACAATTACAAACTTACCTATAAAGTTTTCTACAATTTAATAACATGCTAGGTGCATTTGTCAAGCCATAGGGCATTAAAAGACACTCATACATCCCTTCATTTGTCTTGAAGGTTGTCTTCCATTCATCACATGGCCTTACCCTGATTTGATGGTACCCTAACTTTATATCCACCTTGGAGAAATAAAAAGAACCTCCCAAATTGTTTGAATGAGAAATATGTACCTAATTGTTATCTTATTGATAGCCCTGGAGTTAGTATCAATCCTCCATTTTCCATCCTTCTTAGGTGCAAGGATAGTGGGCATAGCACAAGAACTTAAGCTTCTCCTTATAAACCCTTTCTCTAGAAAGTCTTGTATCTATTTAGAAAATTTTGAATTCTAACTTGGAGTCATTTTATATGATACCTTATTGGGTAGATTAGCTCATGATATTAGGTCTATCCAATGACTCACATCCTTCATAGCTGGAAAAGCACTTGGTAGCCCATTATTTATTATCTCATGATATTTCTCCAATAATTGTTGTACTTCTTGAGATATATTGACCTTTTCCTTAGTCTCTCCTCTTGGCTTTACTATCACTGCACAACATACTCCTTTCCACTCAAAACCATCACACTAGATCCCACATGCTTCTCTTCATTAGGTTATGTCAAAGGGCATTTGAGACTTCTTACCTTGCTTAGTGATTACATATTTATTCTTTTCCCCATTATGTATGGCCTTTACATCATATTTCCATGAATGTCCTAATAGAAGGTGACAAACATTCATAGGTATTATGTCACATGACACTTTGTCTTTGTATTCTCCTATTTCAAACTTCACCAAAGTTTGTTCATCCACCACTATTTTCTGACCCTTTCTTAACCATGACACCTTGTAGGGTGTGGTGTAAAGTATCCTTATAAGATTTAGTTTGTTCAACACCTCTATTAAAACTATGTTCTCTATCAAACCAGAATCCACTATCACCTTATAGATCTTCTCATGTGACCTACAAGAAGTTTTGAGCAAGCTCTTCCTTTGGGGTGGCTTTGCAATACAAGGAAATTTCAATAATGTCCTCCTCAACATAATATTTTCTCCATCCAATTATAGCCCTACCTTGAAAATTGGTGAAGTGACGCTTTGGGTGTCCTCTTCTTGTACGAATTGAGTTCTCCTTTCTCCCATGGATGATTTTGAACCTTTTTCAGGACATCTGTCCATATTATGACACACTTGGTTTTAATTTTAGCATCTACTAATGAAGACTAAATTAGCCCTACCTTGTAACTAAAACCTACCCCTAAAAGGTTCTCTTCCTATGTATCCTCCCCTTTGAAATGTACCTTTACTTTGATTGCCTTCATTGTCATCTTTAGATTGGGCTTCTTCTATCCTACTTGGGCTTTCCACACTTAAAAAGTTACTCCTCCCTCTAAATCCCCAATTTCCTCTTCCTCTCTATTTAGAATCATATCTCATTCTAGCTTTCTCCTCTTCTCTCATTTCTAATTGAAAGCATTTGTGCATTCTATCAAGGGCCATCATGCTGATCTCATCTTGGATTCCTTTCCTCAATCCATTGAAATACCTTGCTACCCTTTCTACTTTCTCCTCTTGTCTCTTACCCATAGACTCAACTATTTGAATTCCTCAGTATAGGAAGTTATTATCAACTCCCTTTGCCTTAGGTTTTATAGCTTTTGATATATTTGTATTTCATAATCAATGGGTAAGAGTTGTGCCCTCAACCATATTTTCATCCTATGCCAAGAAACTATTTTCTTCTTCCCTATTGTTACCCTATTGTCTTACATCATATTCCACCAAACCAATGTTGACCTCTTGAGCCTAGTCTTGGCATAACTAACTCTTTTCTCCTCTAACACTTCTTTATAATCAAAGTGATTATATATGGCCTTTATCTAATCTAGTAACTCTTCTCCATTAAAACTACCACTATAGTAAGGAATGCATTCTATACTATCTTTATTGATAGGTTTGAAGGCATACAAGAACACCTTTTTGGTTATTTTCCAACTCCATTCCTTTGCCCATGTCAAATGTCTCTCCTGACTAGTTTTCATCTTCTTCCTAGCTTTCATCTCCACATTTAGTTACTCTCCTCTTGCTCTTTGATTCTGCCAGATTGGCCTTTGCTAATAGTTCTTGGACCAAGTACACTATTTCACCATTTCTCATTTCCTTGGTCCTCCCCTTCAGACATACACCAAGTTTGAATGTAATTCAGGCTTTGGTACTACTCTGATGTAGGGGCTCTAGGGTTCTAGTGTTTATCTCCTCCTAGTTTGATTTTAGCCCTTTGAACCATCCAACGGTTCCTTCCTTCTATGTTGTCTCCACCAACCTTGGCCTCCAAGACCCTTAATTCAACTTGCCTCCTAGGTATAGTTGGGTTGATGAAAGAACAAAACCTACTTGTTTAGGAACTAGTCCTACTAGCCCTTACTTACTGTGTTCCTTCCCCTAGAACTCCAAACCCTTTCTTATGATCTTCCCCACACAATTCTTAAGTCCTTATTAGAGTATTTATTACATTCCATAGCCTATCTAGATCTTTCAAACACTTATGGTCATGTTAGCAATCACTTAGCTATCACCACCCAAAAGTAGGGCTAATTAGGCCTAATTTTTAATGGGTCCATCTTCATTGTTTTGGTCATTTACTAAAAATTCTTCCACACAATACTATGGAAGGCCATATGATTATGAAATATATCACCTAGCACTTCAAGAATCCCAAATTATAGAGCTTTAAATCACTCACAACCCTGATTTCTCTCAAGCCCTAGTTTCTACTGTCATGCCCAAAATGCAGGGCATGAACACACCAACAATTTTTTTTTAAATTTAAAAAAGTGATAATAGGATTAAATGTAATAAATAATTATTTGAATAAAATCACTAAAATTTCTCATACACGTGTAATTATGAATTTTAAGTACAACTCAAATGTGAATTTCTTTCTTAACATATTTTAAACTTAATTTGCAAAACTTAATATACATTACCATGTTATCTAATTAACCTCAATTAAATGGATACAATTTCAAATCATAAAAATTCCACAGAAAGAGTGAAACATCAAGTTATCCATTTTTCAATACACACATACATAAAAATTGAATTACAAGGGAGAACTCATAAGCAAGAATACTACTCAATTTTATTTTCTTTATTTTTTATTTATTTATTTTATTTAAACCACTTGGTTCAAGGCTTCGTCAAGAAAGAGCCAGTAAGAAAACTCGACATCTTGGCCACTTCAATAATAACTTTAAAAAAACATTTTTTACACAGGATTTCAATCTCGAATATAACTAAATTTCAACAATCAATTTAAATTTCCTTCATGGCCCTTAACAAGGGATCCATTTCATTTTCTGTAATACATCGCTGAGATCATGAAGGGAGTGAAAACTAATCAAGTGACAAATAATCATAACAAGGAGACAAAATCTGACATTCATTTTCATACTGGGTTTTCACAACAGGTACAAAACTAGGGAGAAGGTGGATTTTTCCAACAGGAGATGTTAGACACAACACCAAAATAGGTGCCCAATTGGGGCTATAACTCAAGAACTTTTGTTCTTCCATTATTACATGCCAAAACTCATACGTGGTTTGTGCTGACAGGTAGGGGCCCATAACACCCTACCCTCTCTCCCTCTTCTCGTCTTGAGAAGAGACTCTACACTGTTGGAGTCCAACTGAAGACCTTTCCTAAAATTGGCCACTTCTACCCTATCTGAGGGTGAGTAATGCCAAAACATCCATACCAAAAAACTTTGAAATTCAAGCAAAAAATGTAGGAAAACCCAAGCATATCCAACATACATACAAGCATACCAATGAACAACACAATATCATAAGCATGAACCAAGCATGAAACAACATGGGCAACATGAACAAAGGAGATGAAGAAATCCTACCTTCACAAAGAGGTTATGGTAAAATGAACAACTTGAGAAGAGCTTTTCCTTCCTTCCCTTCAATCTTTCAAAACTTCACTCTAAAACTAGAGATTGGGTAACCACCAAAACCATTAAAAAAAAAAAAACCTCTAAATAAGATCCAAACTCACCCACCTAAAAAGGGCAATAAATTCCCCCATTTGTCTAAAATTCTAGATGCTTCTAACTCAACCAAACCTAAGGCTAACATCAAGATGGAGTTAAAGTCATTCAACCCATGGTAAAATTATTCAATTTTCGCACTAAAGAAAAAATGAACTTTTTGAGTGACCAAAAAACTCAAAAAAAGGGGCTAAGGGGGTGGAAAATGCCCCCAACCCATACCCATACCCCTTGGGTACTTAGATTCCATAATTAAAGGCTTAAAGGACTAAATAGGGACCTATCAAAAGCTAGGAAAATTTTAGGATTAAATAACAACCTTCTAAAAAGTAGATTACTCACTAGTCTTGATTAGGGTAATTAACCTCAATTACTCACTGATTAGCAAAAAGGTAACTAACCTAATCTAACTTAGATCTTTAGGTTACTTGGTTAATCCTAACTAACATGCTAGAATGCATATACAATTCACAAGTGTCAAGTGACACTATAAAAACACTGTTACAAATAATTAACATTTAAAGATTACAAAATGATACATTCATTCAACCCATGACACCAATAAAACATGGACAACAGGGTTTGCATCCTTTGTTAGATTCAAACCTAGTTTCCACAATCGGTACATAGGGTTTAGTTTTGTTTCTCCATTAGATTTCTTCGCTAAAATATCTTGCACACTCATTGCACAAGAAAATCACATGCATCTATGTATATAATGTATCAGGGAAATTACATAAATTAAAACATCCATCTTTCAAATAATTAACTGTTTAATTCATTTCTACTCACATTTAATTATCAGAAATCATAAAATTAATATAACATAACTTATCCATTCATTTTAGATTAAAATACTAGAATAATCATCATTAGGCATGCATATACCTAACATCATAAACATCACCAATTAAGGAATACTAAACTATCTTAAAGCACAAAACCTAATCATCAAGGTACCAAAATCAACACTCTTATCATCAAGTGAGAATGCCTTGTATCATTGTTAGTGAAATTTCAATGTTTAACGGTCAAGATAATGTAGTATTCTCGAATCATTTAGTATTAAAACATAGATGTAACAACTTATTTTAATTTTCATTACGAACTTCTCATTATAAAATATTACTTCATATCCATTCAAATCTCCTACAATAGATTTAATAGAGAAGATCATATTTAAAAAGTACATGCAAGGAGGGACCTTACATCCTCCCCCACTAGACTTTGACTTCCTCTTGGAAATCGCACAACTAAAACATTCATCTTGTGCTAGACCTTATCTAGATTTGTTCCAAAATTTACTCTTGTAAAAATAATGATCAATAATTCATATAACTACTTAGGGGTGGTAACATATTTACGTAATTATTCTTACTAAAAGAAAATTTCAATCGAAAACTCTGACATGGTTACATTTTCCAGGGTTAAAAACTCTTTAAAACATATAAGTCACATATAAACAACTTCCTAATATAATATAAATATACCTATAGAGTCTCTAATAATAATATAATAATATATTCCAAATTCTACATACCCACTCATCAGGTAATAACTGTACAAGACTCCCTCAAATGAGGTTTCATATTAAGCAACTTGTCCCTTTATTCAAGGTTAAATACTTTCCCTTAAGAGTTTCCATGATGCACTGATTTGATAGGATATTTAATGAGTCCATCACTACACATGCACCTTCCCATCTAAATGTCCTTTCGGTTAACCCATAATCTTAACCAAATTTATGTTGGGGTGCAATTTCATTACTTATAACAGTCAACGGATAACACTAGTCCTATTCTCAAGGTTTTGGGAGAGGGTGGGACATGAATACTCTTACTAATAACCCCATACCCTAATGTTGTGCATCCATGAGATTGTCAGGAATCCCTTCAGTAGGCTCATCATATGTCACTTTGCCAATATTTCATAAGAAAGTGCCTCAAAATTTAAATTCAACATCAAAGGTGAAACATCCAACGCAAAAGTTAGAAAATCAAAGAAATAAAGAGTGGCCACAATAGTAAAATTTAATCATGAAACAAAGACATAATCAAGAGGAAAAATAGAATCATTAATAATACAGTTGGCTAAATAGCCCCACATCATACTATTGGCAAAAAGGAAAAACATTAAAATATCAACATCTGAAATTAGACAAATAAGGACATAAATCCAATTACTTACAAAATTTGCATTATTGACATAATGTGGTCATACCAGGGTCTCTAAAGGAAATGAGGGATCTTAGGTCTTCTAATAACATTGTAGGAATCTTGAATTGAAATTAGTTGGTAGTCAAATGATCATGTTGCTCAAACCATGATTGATCCCCTATACTAACTACATAGCTCACTTTATCGACATCACCCTACGATTAGAGTTTTTGTACTAAGGGGGTTTTTCCTTGATTAAAACTCACTCAAAAGTGCTAATGTGAGGTTATTAATATGAGTCCCTTTCAATCCTCTTGTTGTTACATTGGTTTCTTTCCAAAGATCAAAAAATTAGGGAAACTTTAGTGTCAAAAGAGTCATACTCTGAGTTAGAAATTACAAAACCAAATCTCTCATCCTCAATTCACCAAAATTACATATTAGGGCACATACCCATAATCTTTCTTAGGTCAAATTCACTACAGTATATCGGCTGAAGTTGTGTTATCAATCTCACCAAATTTGGTATGATATGGTATTCATAACTATATCACTATCTATGTTATTCCACTGTTTACACAAGTTGTAATTATCATCCAAGAATGTACTGAATACTATTGTTCTTATCAATAATTCCATATTCCATGTCTCCTAGTCATAGATGACTTATGAAATTCATCCTTAGGTTGCAGGGTTGTAACTAGTTAGGTATAAAACCATTTGTCAAAGTTTACTTAGTCATTCTTACAACTATCTCCTTCTTGTCAATATAGCTCATCATTAAATTAATCATGACATTGACTTATCTTCTAAAAAAAAAACCAACCCATTCTATCCAGCTATTTAGACAACTCTAATCTATTACACTTCAGAATCCTATTATAGCCACTTGAACTAATTTACAATTAAATACATAATATTACTTCTAAAGCATTTCTAGAATACTTAAAATGAAAAAATAGATAATTCAATTAATAATATTCTATAAGAAGATATTATAACTATACACCTAGTAATTTAACCACTAAACTTTACCAACAAATTCAATTGTTTCAAATGAAAAATCTCAATCTTATAACCAAAAATTTAATTAATCACTAACATTCAGTAGTTTTACTAATCCATAACAAGTTCCTAACATCCTAATCACTTGCTAAAACTATCTAATTCTAACCTCTAACACATTAACAACTAACTTCAACTTACTAATTAAAACCTAATACTAATACTAACATTGAAACTTTAAAAAAAAAATCCTAACTTCTAACATCTTCTAAACATTAACTATACCTACTAACAAAATTTACTAAAATCTAATTTCAAAAGCATTAACTACTAACATCAAATATTACATATATATTCTAATTATTATTAATTATATATATATTTTAAACAAAATAAATATCTTAATAATAAATCTATAAATTGACCAAACTTTATCTAAACTAAAACAACAATCAACTTTAATTTAATCTTATTTTCTTTTACTTTATACTTACTAACATTACTAATTAGTATAACTCAATACTAACTAATTTTCTAACATCTAACATTACTTACTATACACTACTTAAACCCTTTAACTCTAACTTACAATCCAACAAAAAAAAAAACTAAAATTTTACCATTAAATAAATACAATCATGAACTAGACTTTAATGACTCATACTACACATTAATTTATCCTCCTCAACACACCAATTTATTTATTATTTTTTAAATATTTTTTTATACACTTAAAAGCATTCTCTTTAAAATATGATCTGAATAGAAAAACACATAAAATTCAAGAAAATTATAAACCGCTAGAGATGACGTGTAGACAATAAATAAATAGGGCTACGAAAGACACCAAAGTCACCTTAGTAATAGAATGAAGCTTTCTTTGACAAGGCACATGATATGAAAAATTTACCCCTATGTTAAGGTTCAAATACAATGACACAATCATGATGAGATAATGACGTTCTAAAACAACCATTGCATAAAAGTCTCTGATCAATTATCATAAAAAACTACAAGCAGTGACTAAAGGAAGGAAATACCAATGAAAAGCCTACCATTTGAAATTTAATCTTCTTTGTAATAGTATCATTTGGATTGGGACTAATGCATTGGATAAATCAATATGAAGTGAATGAGGTACGTAGATGTCAAATTTGCATTAGAGGCCAACATAGAAAAGATATACCCACGTCTTGGTCTTGTACTTGAAGTAGGCCATCGAAACTGCTATAGCTAATTATCATTTGAAAAGGTATTAATGTGAAATGATGAGCTTCTCTTACTTGCGCCTACCAACTTGGACTTGGGTGCTTACCAAGAAAGCTCACATGGACAAAGTGGGCTTGGGTGAATATCAACTCCAGATTTGCTTGTTTTCAAATTTACGTGATTACCCTTCCTAGCCATCACCAATCACCACCATATCTCATTCTCCCAAGCTCAGCTAGTTCAATTTTAATGCAGCTTTAATGGTGTGGGATGGAAGGAGGTGCAAAGACGCCAAGGTGGGGTGGGTCTAAATATGATTGTCCCCCCTTTTCATTTAATAATGCTGCCCTCCCAATTGTCCAAGCCTGCGTACCGATTTAACAATGATCAAGCTTCTCATTATATGTATGGAGCTGAAGAAAATAGATTGCCTGATGGCAAATTCTACCTTGTTGACACTATCATCCAACACCCTATTATGTTTTTGAGTTTATAAATATTATATGCCCATTGTACATGTATTTTTTTGGTTATCTACAGCTATTCAAACATCTTCACTGTATAAGGTGTGATTGAATCTATGTCTCGCTGCTATTATATCCATACTTGCTCATTCAAGTTTTGTAATAGTAGTGTTGTGATTCTAATTTGAAGATGATTTGCTATCTGTCTTGATTACTTTCAGAGATGAAAGACGAAGATCATTGACATTGAAGGAGATCCTTGACAACTTCCATGGGATGCTTCATGCATCAAACCAAATTTTTTTATGGTAAGGCATCAAAATATAAACTTCAAATATTTTAAATTTTCATTTTAAATCTAATCTTATTACATAGGACTCTTTAATTCATTTTAAAAAAAAAACTTACACAATTAAATACATAAATCATTTTTATGAACCCTCAAAACTCGAATCTTTTAAACTCACTAGTCTGATCTACTAGAGACGAAGACTAGCATATGAGCCTTGAGGTATAAAAGAAAAAGAAACGCCCAATAGAAAAGGTTTCTCTGATATACAAAATACCACTTTTTATGCTCTCTGCAAACAATGTCAATTTTAGTATCTAGCATAGCTTAAAAGGAGAAAAGACTTTATCTACCCCCTCCAAATAAATCAAGAATACTTGTGACAAGATTACAAGGTTAAAAGTAAACAAAAGTGAATTGTTTATTATCATTATTATTACTAAGATTTTGCAATGGGCCAAACGATAACAATGCATTAGTAAAAGCCTTACCCGTTCTCCTTGGGCGGTGTCTTATGGTGACTTCCTTCAGCAAGGTCTTCAAGTGGGCACATGGTCCAAGACCTATCAAGGCAATTTTGTCCCCCATGACATGGTCGTGGGTGGGAGTTTATGAGTAAATAAGATCTTTTTGATCTTTTATTGGAGGGTTCAATAACAAAACTTTTAATAGTCCTTTACCCTAACTTGACAGTCGTCCTTTTACACTTGTCAAGCATAGGGCCATGTGAGGAGCCTTTCCATTGGTTAGAATATCTTTCTAGCAACAAATTTGGAGGGAAGTGTTTCAAAAGTAATGTGCTAAAATATAGTTAGGTGAAACTTTAGGATAGGTATGAGTCCCCTTTTTTTTTTTTTTATTAATCCTTCTCTTTTCTTTTGTTTATTTAATTTATTTTCTAAATTAATTAATTTATTTTACAATGGTATTCAAGATATTATCAAGTATCAAAAAGGGAATATTCTTTGTTCTAAGAGGATTAAAATTTTCCTCATACAAAAGGTAGCGAGCTTTTCTTGCTCCAAAGATGTAAAATTTTCACAAGTCCTATATTTTTCTCTGAGGGTGGAATTTTCAAATTTATTTATATTGCCAAGGGGGATTTTTTTTATAAAATTTATTTATTCCAACAATGATGAAAATACAAGGTAATCTATCATTCAAGAATTCAAATTTTCTTAATTTAGTTTTAAATATCCATGTCGCAATTTAGGAGGAATACAATTGCTTATTAATTTTCTGCAAGGGAAATCCCTGCTTTGTATAATAGAATTTAAATGTCCACACTTATCATGGACCCACTATTGCCCCAGTGTCACAAAACTGGCCTCTGATACCAAAATGTCATGCCCAAAATGCAGGGCATGAACACACCAACAATTTAAAAAGAAACAAAGAAAAAAAAAGTGATAATAGGATTAAATGTAATAAATAACTATTTGAATAGAATCACTGAACTTTCTCATACACATGTGTAATTACGAATTTTAAGTACAACTCAAATGCAAATTTCTTTCTTAACATATTTTAAACTTAATTTGCAAAACTTAATATACATTACCATGTTGTCTAATTAACCTCAATTAAATGGATACAATTTCAAATCATAAAAATGCCACAGAAAGAGTGAAACATCGAGTTATCCATTTTTCAATACACACATACATAAAAATTGAAATACAAGAGAGAACTCATAAGCAAGAATACTACTCAATTTTATTTTCTTTATTTTTCTTTATTTATTTTATTTAAACCACCTGGTTCAAGGCTCTGTCGGGAAAGAACTAGTAAGAAAACCCAACATCCTTGCCACTTTAACAATAGCTTTAAAAAAAACATTTTTTACAGAGGATTTCAATCTCGAACATAACTAAATTTCAACAATAAATTTAAATTTCCTTCATGGCCCTTAACAAGGGACCCATTTCATTTTCTGTAATACATCACTAAGATCATGGAGGGAACAAAAATTGACCATGTGACAAACAATCATAACAAGGAGACAAAATCTGACATTCATTTCCATACTGGGTTTTCACAATAGGTACAAAACTAGGGAGAAGGTGGATTTTTCCAATAGGAGATGTCAGACACTAAGTAAACCATATAAACTTTTCTATAATCAGCACACTAAGTTTTCCTTGACTTTGACCTCAAATCCCTATGGTTGTGCCACATAGATCTCTTCACCTAAATTACCATGAAGAAAGGTTTTTTTAACATCAAGATGCTCCAAATGCAAATCTTTAGTAGCCACAATACTTAAAATAATGCAAATAGTCATTTTAACAACAAGAAAGAATATCTCATCAAAATCAATGCTCTTTTTTTGTGCCAATCCTTTTAAAACTAACCTATCTTTAAATATTTTCTTACCTCCATCCTCTTCTTTCAACTTATAAACCCATTTATTTTATAAAGCCCTTTTAGCTACAGGAAACTTGCTTAAATCCCATGTCTTATTTTTTACCAAATAGTCCATTTGTTCTTTCATTGCAAACTCCCACTGAATCTTTGTATTCACCTGCACAACTTTATCATAAGATTCAAGTTCACCAACTTCAATAAGTAAAACATAATACAAAGAAGGAGAAAATATTTCTAGAGGTCTACTTAGCCATGTTGACCGTCTAGCATTCATTGTGGTGTGTGGTATCTTTTGTTGTAGTTGTTGTAGACCATTAGGGATTGTTGGAACATCATATTTTAAAGTATAATCCAACAATATATAATCATTTTCTTTCTTCTCATGTTACTACAAGAGATCTCTGTACAACACTTTCTCATTGAATATGACATCCTTGCTTCTTACAATTTTACAATTTTCAAAATCCCAAAGCCTATAACCAAATTCATCAATGCCATATCCAACAAATACACATTTTTTTGAATTAGCTTCTATCTTGGTTCTAGTTTCAGAAGATATATGTGTAGATTCTTTACAACCAAAGGTTCTAAGAAAATAATAACTCACCTTCTTACCAATCCATGCTTCCTCTGGAATATCACAACCCATAGGAGTAGAAGTACCTCTATTAATCAAATATATAGCAATATTGATAGCCTCCACCTACTTTTTAAAGGTCAGCCCAACATGAAACGACATGCTCCTTACATGCTTCATTATTGTCATGTTCATGCATTTAGCCACTCCATTATCATGTGGAGTCCTTGGAATAGTTTTCTTTCTATGAATCCCATTAGTGGAGCAATAATATTCAAGTTCATAACTACAATACTCACAACCATTATCAGATTTAAGACATTTTAATCTCTTACCAGCTTCATTTTTAACGAAGCATTTCCATTTTGTAAAAGTTTGAAATACATAAGATTTTTGTCTAAGGAAATAAACCATACTTTTCTAGTTACATTACCAACAAATGTAACATAATAATGAGAGCCACCAAGGGAAGATACCTGAGCTGGTCTCTATACATTTGTATGCACAAGCTCTAATTTCTCATTTTTCTTTTCCTTCCCATTCTTCACAAAACTCACTCTCTTTTGTTTTCCATACACACAACTTTCATAGAAATCCATATTGACACATTTCAAAACTGGTAAAAATTTCTTTGAATGAAGTAATTTCATACCTTTCTCACTCATGTGCCCAAGTCTATGATGTCATAGCATTGTATCAAAATCTACAACAAATGTTTGTTCTCCCTACTTAACTACAACAACTATTACTGAACATTCATTTTTCTCTAAAACAATCAAAGTAGAAGGAATAGTATGACTTATA
This sequence comes from Cupressus sempervirens, assembly GCA_028749045.1. Classification (NCBI taxonomy): domain Eukaryota; kingdom Viridiplantae; phylum Streptophyta; class Pinopsida; order Cupressales; family Cupressaceae; genus Cupressus; species Cupressus sempervirens. Next base: position 531,108,205 of record CM053786.1, on the reverse strand, counting down.
TAAAGATATAAGTTTCCTACTTTCACACCTTTTTCTACTACAAGGGAACCATTTGAAACTTTCCAATTTTTATTATTAAAAGTAACTACGCAAACCTCATCACCAAGTTTCCCTACTAAAATTAAATTCCTAGTTGGTCTTGGAACATGTCTAACCTCATGTAGTAGCCAATGATTCCAATTCTATAGCTTAATCTTAACTTTTCCCTTTCCCACAATCTGACAGGTTTCATTATCCCCCAAATAAACAAGCCCAAAATCCACTTGGATATAATGAATAAAATAACCTCTATGGGGTGTAATATGAAATGAAGCACTAGAATCTAAAACCCATGAATCATCAACACTTCCTAAAGAAAGAAGCAAAGTGTCCTCTTCGTATTTGTTACCACATTTACCTCAGTGTTCCCTTCTGGTTTGTCTCCTTCATTATTTTTTCAAGTCCAACAATCTTTCTTCTTATACCCCTAGTTTTCCTTAATATTAGCAATCCCTTGGTCCTCTAGATTTATAGCTCTTTCCCTTTGAATTTCCTCTTGATTTCCCACAATTTCCAAGATTATTTCCTCTCTCATTTGTTTTGCCTTTGTTTTGTGCATTCAAAGAGCTTCTTGATGTAGATCCACCTAAGGTTTTCCTATGAGTTTCCTCAGTCAGAATAACACCAATCACATAATCAAATTTTAGGATATTAGATCCAAAAATAGAATTACTCACAACTATTACCAAGCCATTCTAGGTTTCTGACAAAGAACACAAAATCAAGAGAGCCCTAATTTCTTCATCAAAATTGACATTTCATAGAAGATAACTAACTAGTAATAATATTAAATTCATTTAAATGATCTAAAATAGATCCATCTTCTACCACCTTCATTTTCAATAAATTCTTCATAAGAAATACCTTGTTTGAAGCAGAGAGCTTTTCATATAGTTTTGCTAGTGATTGCATCAACTCTTCCATTGTCTTCACTTTTGTAATGTGAAATATAATTGATGGTGGCAAGCACAATCAAATTATTTCAAGTGACTTTCTATCCAAAATGTCCCAGTCCTCATATATCATAGTTCCATATTTCTTGATTTTTCCTTCTAACGGCTTCCATAAATCCTTTTGATAAAAATAGTCCTCTATTTGCATCTTCCATAACTAATGATAGTCTTGTTGTAAGCACAAAGGGGAAATGTATACTTCGGGGGGGGGGGGGGGGGGGGGGGGTGGGTGAACCAAAAGTACTAATCTCTAACCAATAAAACTTTTAACTTTAAAACAATGCATGCATAAACATATTGAAATACAATGTAAAGTAAATGCATCCACATAAACACTTGACATTAGATATGATTACCTAGAAACCCTCCAATGAGAAGGTAAAATTGGGGTGGGGATGACACCCATAATTCTTCACTACTACAATAATAAAGTTCACCTATTAAGGTTACATGATTTGACCATTCTCATGATCTACCCTAAGAAAGGCTTGCCCTGTTAAAGGCTTACAAAGGACTGTTAGATCCTCCCCTATTAAATGATTTCAACACCCTATTAAAGGTGTGCCTAGCTAAAGGACTTTAGAACACTCACTTGGAATGTCACCCTATCAATAGATTTATCAATGACTATTAAGTCAACCTTAATATAAAGGATTTCATCCTACTGATACAATTGTTAGAAAGTATAGTAGAATATTTGGTCTGATACACTTAAAATCTGATATTGCTGATTTAGGATCCCAATTCAGTCTTTTGTAATCCTTTTTGATCTGATATGAAATTGTTGCACCCTTGATTCTCTATTTTGATAACTAATTTTGCAATTCTGTCCTTCTTCTAAGTCACCTAGAATGTATACTGATTAATTCACCCCTTTTCTCTTCCTTCAAATCTTCGCTAGTATCACCTTCTCACATGCATTGTCTAATGCTCTTTCTCATACTGAATTATGGGGCTTTGTCTCCCTTTAAAAAGACTTTGGTGGCTTAAGGTTAGGTATGAATCTACAATTGAGACTCATCCAATTTTCCTACTCAAATCCTTCCATTTTCCTGATTGGTTGCATGTTGATCACATAGGGAATCCAAATAGATTCGATGTTATCTTCAAGGCTTCAAGATCTATCCATATGTTAGCTCAAAAATGGTTTACATAGTTGTTTGTGCCATCACAAACAACTAGGTCAACTATGTGTTACTTGACACTTGTTAATACTGATGCTTGACACATACTATAATTTTGTCTAGCTTGACACTTGAACTTGCCCGACATCTATTGTTTACTTGGCACTTGAATTTCTCAGCTTTGTCTATTTTCTTAGCACTTGATTTACTTTAGCATATGAGTGACTTGACACTCATTGCAACTTGACATCTATACACATTATGCTCAACATATGTTACTTTCTTGGCATGAACTTAGTAAAAAATTGAAGTGTGTTGGCACTCAATTGTCAAAACCAATCTAAGATAAAAAATCTCCCCCTTTGACATGTGTGGCAAAAAAATTTAACTATAAATGATGAATCTAATCTCCCCAAGTATAATATACATCTAGGTCAGCATATATACAAAACCTTAAAATTGTTCAAAATTTTGTAAAGAACTATATACCTCAATTTTTTTTGTGTGACTCCCCCTGAGTTTATATGGCTTTTTTGTATCGAAAGTCTTATTGAGTAGATTTGAATCTTGCTAATACTCTTTTCTTCATTCATTCTAATACTCTTTATTTGATATGTTTTGATATGTCCTATTTCTACTTTTTGCTTGTTTTCTCCCCCTTTGTTTGTTCTTCTCTCTATTGATCTTATCTCCCCTTTTCACATGCCTCCCCCTTGCATAAATGTTTCTACTCCTTTTTGACACTGATGTCAAAGGGACTATACACTAAGCGTGTATTTATCTAGAAAGTTCTTATTAACTTCTAGTACAATCTTTAGAGCAACATCCCAGTTGTCCATTGCAACATCTAAGGATTTGATTTGGATGGCTATCTTTGTTGCAAGGTGAACTAAGCTATCTAACCATTTCAGCATAGGCTAGTTCCATTTGTAGTATTTCCATGTGAGGGGTTAGGGAGGCTTGAATCTAGACTAACTTGGCTCTTATGTTAGCCTCTTGTACTATTAGTACAACTAGTTCCTTTTGTGTGTGAAATGTGGAATGAAAGTGCTTCTCACTTTGAGCTAGGTTTTGTGGTAGTTGCATACCAAATATTTTCAAGTTTCTCTCCAAACTCATAGTCCTTTGGCCCATTTCTTGTGTGAAGAGTGTGGGTTCACACAATATGGTGTACAATGAGAATATATTCTCAAGTACGTTCTTCACTTTTTCTATTTTTGTAGCCAATTCAACTTGTGACAGTGCTATTCCACTGGATATCTTCTCATTTATTTTACCTTGAAATTTCTTTTTAGACCATTCCCTGATTTTTGCATTGGTTTCTTGGTCTTCATTTGTCACCTGTTCAATAATTTCTATCAATTTTTTCAATATTGGAATGGTTTCATCAGGTGTTTGCAAGCTGAATGCATCTAAAAAGATGTCTTTAATTTCATGCAGTGATTGCCTTTTCTTATACTCCTTTCTAAGTATTTCTTGGTTCTTCTTCCTTTCCAATGCCTCCTACATTTCATTGATTTGTTTAAGGTTCATGGTTGCATAGTCATATTTTTGGTATGACTATTTCCTCATCTAGTGTTGGGTCTCCATAGTGAAGTACCTTTGCAACCTTTGATGAGCTCAAGCCTAGTGTAGAAATTTGGAGTGGCATTGCATCAATGCTTAGCTTCTAAATGACTTTTGTAGGAGTGCTAGTAGTTGGTAAATTAACCAATGTCTAAATGGATTCCTACTCCTTTTCTTTTGGAATTTCCTCCTCTTCTATTCTTCCTTGATCAATCACAATTATTTTTGGTACACCTTGTGTTTTTGTAGTAGGTACAAATGCCTTTGTCTATCCTTTTTATTCCTTTGTAGGCTCCTCTATAGTCTTAGTCTGTTGTTTAGTCATAACAACTTTGACTGTGGTATCAACCTTAGTTGATGTATCTTCCAATGCTTGCTCTTGAGGTTGACCACTAGTAGCTATAGGTATGGAAAAAGGTGGTTCTTGTGTTTTCACCTTTTCCCTAGATATGTCAACTATTGCTTTCTGCAACTCATCCATACCGACCAACACTAGATTATCACACAATTTTGCATGTACTATGGATTGGTCAAGGATCTTCTTTAGATCCTTTGCAGTTAGTGGATTGATGTTCTCAGCTGAGCTATCAAGAACATCTTTTACTTTTACCATCTCTGTAGGTGTGTTTGTGTCATGTAGAGGCCTTAATGGTGGCAATTATGTGTCTTGCACACTTTGATATATTTGTCACTCCTCAGCTATTGCCTTTTCATCATTTTTCTGTGGTGCCTCCTCCATTGTGTTATTTGCCTTTTCTTTTTCAACTTCTCCTTCCTTATAATTCTCTTCATCTTCTCCATTATTCCTTCCCTTAAAGGGATCTTCTTCTCCTTCCTTGACAATAGTCAAGCCACATATCAACTTCCACATTTGAGTTGATTTCTTTACAACATCTTCAATCTTGTTTTGAAGAATGTTGAAGACCCTATACTTGGGTGCAAACTTGTTACCATGTTTTTTGTTTGCCTTTTTTATTTTCCCTTTTGACAAGTCTAGCATCACTTGTGCCAATGTAGACTCTCTTATTTCCTTCTCCATGTTAGGCAATAATGCCATTTATTTTCAACAATTGAATATAAATCTTTTGGCACTGTAGTGTCAAATTCAAGAGGGGTATTCTTGAATTTTCCATCATGGCATACATTGATTCTTCAACCTTATTTTGATCTTCTCTATTTAATTTCTTAAATTAAATATTTTAAAACTAGTTAAGTCTACATTATCCCTAATATCATCACAAATATTTTCAATATTAGACTTGGTAGCATGACTTACCACTCTAAATTGGCTTGTGTCATCTGACTCAGTCCTTTCTTCATCAAATTTATGTTGTGCAACATATTTTCTCCTTAATTTCTTCTATACTAGACCTTTTTGTTTAGTAGCCTTCTTCTTCTCTTTTATTTTCTCCTTAGCCTTTTGAGTGGTGGATCATGTGGTTGCTCTTGTGGCTGGAGCAGTAGGCTTTGTAGGGCTTGGTTTTGTAATTTTCTTACCCTTGTGCTGAGTTGTAGGCTATGTCTTAGCCTTTCTCTTCTTTGCTTCTTGTCTTGCTGGCACATCCTCGACTTGTTTCTCCTTAGCACCTTCTTCTTCATCTTCACCCATACCTTGGGTTAGGGGTATAGGTTCTTGGCCCTATTCTTGTTCTTCCTCTTCATCATCATCATCATTGCCTTCAACTTCCTCACCAAATTTGGCTTTCAACTTCTTTACCATTTTATCCTTTTTCTTTAGAGTTGAGGTAGTTTTCAATTCTATTTCAACTTTGGATTTGACAACATTATAATTACCAAAGATTTTTTCTATATTGTCAACTTCTTCTACAAGTAGTGCAATGATAGCAACTAATGCCTCATCTATATTGATTTCATACCCCAAAGGCCTTAGCCATCTCACTCTAGATACTGGAACCTAGATAAATGTATAGTCAATGTCTACCAGGAAACATATGTCATTATAGTACTTCTCCATGAGGAAAACAAGAATTCTCAGACTCTATTTCATCATCTACTTGAAATCCTCAAAATAACTAATCATCATAGACTCAAAATTATCTCCCATTTGTTCAATGTACTCATTTAATTGTACTATCGTAGACCTATTGTTCTTCCATCCTACCTTACCAAAAGAGGGAAATTCATTTTGAATATAGAAGAATATACATATCAAAATTGAACCAAATTTACATTGAGCACTTTTGGATCTCCTTATTTCTTCAAAGTTCTCCATGATTTTCTACAACTATAGCTCTACAACATAAGTATGATCTTTCTTCACAATCTTGTATCCTACATCAACTACTATACATGACACACTATTCAGTTAGCTTGACTAATAGAATTTGTGAGATATGACCCTCATTGCAAATTCAAGAAGTAGATCCTTGATAGTATCTATTGTCATTCCTCTCTTGTTCCACTTAGCCCCTATATTTTTCTTAATTGCTTCTTTAGAGTTGCTCCTTAGGGTCTTGGGTCATTCTAGGTTTGGATATCCTGTAACCCTATGTATAATCTTCTTTGATAGTTTGATAGGCCCTCCTTCTAGCCATAGGTATCCATCATGGATTCTACTCAAGATAATTCTTATCCATTTAGTCTTAAAGGAAGTGGGGAAATCTAGGGCACATGTTAAGCCCTTTCTAAGATTTAGAATTCTTCTTTCAATACTCCATTCTCACATAGTTTTTCATATGCCTGAAAGATTTCCATGTCTCCTATTCCTCCAACCTTGCAATTATAACATTTTCTTACATCCTGAACCATTATGACCTTGGGTGGAATGATTGATAATGTGCCTATTGGGTCATTTTTGTAGGTAACCTCTAGAATAGCCCTAAAGTTTGGTTGTTTTACATAATTACTAACCAATTGAACTTCAAATGGTTACTTGTCCTTAGAATTCTTAGAGCTAGAGGCCATTTTGCAAACTAGGGTTTCAACAAATATGAAACTGTTTAACTGCGTAACTCAGCATATGAAGAATACCTTTAGATTGATTGAACGATGCTTGATCTTTGTTGGAATTCATGCAAATGCTTTAATCTCTACTTTTCAATTGCTTCTTTTCTCTTCTCTCTCTTGCTCTGTGTTTGTAATGACAAAAAATGAGTGAAAATATACCTTATACCATTTTAAAATATAACATTTAGTGCATGGTGTATGTATAGCTATAAACTCAGCTTTTATGCAATTTTTACTTCACTCGACATCCATTGGTTTTCCATCACTTGGAAGTTATTAGAATTACCCTTACTCGACTCTAATAGGAATTTCCTTCACTCGACAAATACTATTGACTTAGTTTCAATTGGCTTTGGTTGACAACTCAACATATATTAGAATTTTACTCAGCAATTGAAGAGGACTTTTCATACTCGATAGTAAGATGGAAACTTAAAGTTTGACCTTTGGTTTTTCCTTGTTGACTTGCATCTTTATTCATGATAATTTGTCCTTTTTAGCACTAATTTATCTTGGAACCAATGTATGATGAAGCATTTAAATATCAGTCCCACATACTTCTTTTGCTTAGTTTGATGAAGTGTGACCACTTGACCTTTTAGGTGAAGTGATCCCTTCTTTTGATGTGCTGCATCCATCTTTCTTCTTCCATGTCTTGTTCATCTCTCCTCTAATGTGCTCAATATCTACCTTGCCTTTTCCCTTGTTGAACTTTGAGTTAGGTGCCTTTGTCCTTGTTGGGCAGTGCTTGTTGATATGACCAATCTTTAAACAACTAAAGCATGTAGTTTGACTCAACCATCTGTTGTAGCTATCACTAAAGTGTGTTCTTATGCAATTCTTAGGTATGTGTCCATACTCTTGACAATAATGATAGCTATGTCTTATATTGTAATCCCAATTATAGGATTTTTCATGGCTTCTTCCCTTGTTTGATGATCATGTGAACTTGGATTTGCATTCAAAGGCTTTGTGTACAAACTTCTGACAATTGTAGAACGCCCTTCAAATTTTGGTGTATGCATGGTTTTGGTTTTGCATTCATGTGTCTGATGAGCTTATTTATTGCACTTGTAATAATGTGTCATGTTCTTAGGCTTAGCATTCTGACTAGCATTTTTGCTCCTACAGACATTAGTTGTGTGTCCTTTCTTTCCACAATGATGACAAGTAGGTTTAGAGTTCTTACCTTTACTATTTCTTTCCTTAGTAGCTTTAGATGATTCTCCTTCTTTAGTGCTTGTATAGTCCAATCCTGATGCATCTTTATTGGATCTAGGGGATTTCAATAGTTGCTCAAAGTAGTTGATAGCTTCATTTGGCTTGTTGAAACTTTTAGAAAACTCCTTCTCTCTTTTTAAGTCATTCTGCAATTGCTCATTCTACAACTTTAATGTAGTTATCTCAATGTCCTTGACATTTAACTCATGATGGACATTCATCATTTGGCTTAGGGTGTCCAACTACATGTTTGAGAACCTAGACAACTCTTTTGATTTTTCTTCCAATCTATTTGCCAAAATTCTCTTGTCTTCTTTAATCATGGCCTTGTCTTCTATAGCTTTCTTCTTTTGTTCTATCACCTCACATAGCAATATTGCTTGTGATTCTTGCTCCAACTTGAGATTTTTGATCTCTTTAGCTTGTGTTCTATTCTTGTCCATTAGATCTACAACTGCTGCATCAAATTCATAGGAGTTACCATCTACAAATAACCTTGTGGTGTCAATCTCCTTGTATTGAATGTCATTTTCTGCTATAGCAATCTCTTTCCTTCTCTTTAGTGAACTTTTCAATGCATCTCTGGCTTCATTCAATTGTTGTAGTAAGAGATGTATCTCAATTTCCTGATTCTTAATGGTCTTTTTCAACTTGTAAACCTCCATCTCAAGATCTTTTCTCCAGGCTATAAGGCTTCTCCTAATGAGAACTTAGCTCTAATACCAATTGTTGGAAATACAAATGGGAAATGTATACTTCTGAGGGGGTATGAATTAGAAGTATTGATCTCTAATGAATAAAAATTTTAACGTTAAAGTAATGCATGCATAAACATATTGAAATACAATGTAAAGTAAATAAATCCACATAAACACTTGACATCAGATATGATTACCCAGAAACCTTCCAATGAGAAGGTAAAATAGGGGTGGGGATGACACCCACAATTCTTCACTACTACAGCAATAAAGTTCACCTATTAAGGTTACATGATTTGACCATTCTGATGATCTACCCTATGAAAGGCCTGCCCTATTAAAGGCTTACAAAGGATTTTTGGATCCTCCCCTATTAAATGATTTCAATACCCTATTAAAGGTGTGCCTAGCTAAAGGACTTTAGAACACACTTGGAATGTCACCCTTTCAATAGATTTATCAATGACTATTAAGTCAACCTTAATATAAAGGATTTCATCCTATTGATACAATTGTTAGAAAGTATAGTAGAATGTTTGATCTGATACACTTACAATCTGATATTGCTGATTTTAGATCCCAATTCGATCTTTCGTAATCCTTTTTGATCTGATATGAAATTGTTGCACCCTTGATCCTCTATTTTGATAACTGATTTTACAATTTTGTCCTTCTTCTAACTCACCTAGAATGTATACTAATTAATTCACCCCTTTTCTCTTCCTTCAAATATTTGCTAGTATCACCTTCTCACATGCATTGTCTAATGCTCTTTCTCATACTAAATTATGGGGCTTCATCTCCCTTTAAAAAGACTTTGGTGGCTTAGGATTAGGTATGAATCTATGATTGAGACTCATCCAATTTTCCTACTCAAATCCTTCCATTTTTTTGATTGGTTGCATGTTGATCACATAGGGAATCCAAATAGATTTGATCTTATCTTCAAGGCTTTGAGATCTATCCATATGTTGGCTCAAAAATGGTTTACATAGTTGTTTGTGCCATCACAAACAACTAGGTCAATTCTATGTTACTCGACACTTGTTAATATTGATGCTTGACACATTCTATAATTCTGTCTGGCTTGACACTTGAACTTGCTCGACATCTATTTTTCACTCAACACTTGAACTACTTTCCTTTGTCTATTTGCTTGACACTTGATTTACTGAGAACATGAGTGACTCAACACTCATTTCAACTTAGCATCTATACATGTTATACTTGGCACATGTTACTAGCTTGACATGAACTTAGTAAAAAGCTTAAGTGTGTTGACACTCAATTTTCAAAACCAATCTAAGATCAACAAGTCTAGCTTTGATACCACGTGTTAGGATTAACCATGGAATAATATAATAGTTACATGCAAATATACCCAATATCTAAAAATAAAAAATCGCACAGAAGAGAACACAAGATACAAAGATTTAATGTGGTTCACCCAATCTCTGGGCTATGTCTACCAAAAAGAAGTCTAATATTATTATTATCCATTGATTATGATCTACAATCCCTTACAACTCAATACCACTGCAAGAAGCTACAATATCACCAGGACCCTATAGGGGTACTACCCCTAAACACCTATAGAAATAATTTGGTAGAAAATCACACTAAATAAACTTCTGAGTCTAATTAGGCTCTACATCACAACATATATTGCACCTCTTTCTTCTATGACTATGGAACAAATAAATGAAAAAAGGAATAACAATAGTCTGATGATTGAGATTTCATTTTCTCTCAATGATGTTGAGTTTGATGATAGCAAGGATTGCACTACTACCAAATAGATGTCGGATAAGTTGACACTTGTATATGGAGGGGATGGTAATGTAAGAAGAGATAAAGAAGAAAGTCTTAAAGGAAAATATGATGACATGGGAATGAAAGAAGGTTAGAATGTTGCACAATGTTTAAACTGAATCAAATAGGTTCAGAGTGAAATTAAAGCTACTAGAGGATTTATTCATGACTCTAAAATTGTAAGTAAAGTTCTCAAAAAAATTCTATCTATTTATGCTATCCAAGTTTCTTTAATTTAAGGAATCAGAGCTATGACTAGTAATGTATTGGCACTCGACAGTTTCATTGGTCAGTTGATTACAGTTGAGTTAAGAAATTATGATAATAGTATGGTTACAATTGGAAATTCTTGTAAAACTTCACTAACAATTATAAGTTCCAAGAAATAAAGAAAAAGTAAGCAAGAAAGAAAATTAAGATCTAAATATGAACTAGATGAACTTGAAGCATTTCTTGCAAGAAGATTGTCAAGAGGTAAATACAAATATAAAGGTAAATTATCCTTGATTTATTTCAAATGTAATGAAGATGGTCATTTTATTGATAAATGTCCTTATATAAGTAAGAGTGATAGAAATGATAAGAAAGATTGCAACCACAAGAAGACCATGGATTAAAAAGATAAAGGGAAGAAGTCATCCTATATTACAGAGGAAGAGCATACCAAGTCAAGTTCTAATGATGAAAATGAAATAGTTAAGATAGTTTATGTTGTAATTAAGAAAGATCCAAATGGAGAATGGTATGAATGTGAAATTTCTATTATTTCCCATTTTAGTAAGAATAATCCATGGATTATTGATAGTGCATGCTCACATCACATGACAAGTGATCTAATTAAGTTTGGTAAATTTGGAGAAATTGGTGATGGTGGAACTATTAAGCTAGGTAATGATGTTCCATATATGATAATAAGTAAAGGATCACTAATGTTGAATGATAATATTATAAGTGATGATGTGTATTGGGTTCAAGGACTAAAGTCAAAATTATTGATGATGAAGGTAATTTTATTGGGACTAGAATGTAAACAAAAGATAACTCTTGATCCTACTATTGAGACATGCTTATTTTATGAAATTGAGAATGGATGGTTATTTCATTAGAATTTGTGTCATGTGAACTTTGATAACATGGAGGAATTTAGTAGAAAGAAAAGAGTAAGAGACTTACTAAATCTACAAAAACCTGAGAATGCTATGTGTAAAGACTGTTAGCTCAATAAGATGACAAAATCAAGCTTTTCAAGAAAATAGCACACTTTAAATGATATCATGGAATTGATGCATACTGATCTATGTGGTCCAATTAGTGTTAATAGTTATTATGGTGATAGATATTTCATATTGTTTGTTGATAATTATTCAAGAATGCTGACTTTTATTTTTATGAAGGTGAAATCACATGCTTTTAATATATTCAAATGGTATAAATCTAGAGTTAAAAAGGAAACTAGTAAATCTATGAAATGTTTAAGATCTAATAGATGTGGTGAAACTATGTCTGCTAAATTCACTAACTTTTTTGCTAAGAATGATATTAAAATATAGTTATTTGTCCCAAGGAAACCAAAATAAAATGTGATTACTAAAAGGAGAAATATATCAATTATGTATTATACAAGGATATCGATGATTGAAAAGGAGATTTCTTAGATATTTTGGAGAGAAGCAATTAGCATTGGTGTTTACTCTCTCAACCAAGTTCAATTAAAGAAATGAAAAAAAAATAATTACCCTATGGACTTTGGTATGGTCATTCATCAAGTATAAGTTATTTTAAAATCATTTGAATTAGGATATATATTCATAAGGATGCAAGGAATGGTAAATTTGATGTTAAAGAGATAAAGGTATATTCCTTGGTTACTTGTATAAGAGAAAAGCTTATAAATACTTGAACAAATCTACTAACAAGTTATTGAAAGTGAAAATATAATATTTGATGAGTTTGTAGATGTGAATGATGTGGAAAGTAAGAAGGAACCTAAATATTACAATAAGTCTATATATGTCTATGAAGATCCACTTGATTGATATACTACTCAAGATACAATAGATAAACATAGAGTATCAGATAATAGCACCTAAGTTACAAAACAATTTACTTGAGCATCAGACAATTTAACCTAAGGAAAAAGTTCAACCCCTACTAAGTGGAGAAAATGCTAATAATCAAAGACCATAACCTATATCAGTTAAACATGTGAGAAATAATGATTCACCTAACTAGCTAATTGAAGATAGAACTATTGAAGTAATAAAAAGAATTAAGGTAAGAGATAGTACATTTTTTATTTCAGATTTTGAACCAAGAATAGTAAAGGCTATTCTAGACAATGAATATTAGATGAATGTTATGAATATGGAGATTGATGAGATTGAGAAAAAGAACACATGGACATTAGTACCAAATCTATGGACAAAAATGTGATAGGAACCAAATGGATTTTCATAGACAAGTTGAATGAGAATGGAGAAGTGGTAAGAAACAAGGAAAATTTGGTTTGCAAGGGTTATTCTCTAGAAGAAGGAATATATTATGGTGAGACTTTTGCACTTGTGAAAACATTGGAAGGAGTAAGAACATTGTTGGCTTATACTACATATAAGAAGTTTTAAGTATATCAAATGTATGTCAAATATGAATTTTTGAATGGGATATACTTGAAGAGGAAGTTTATATTGAACAACTTCAAGAATTGATTGAACTTGATAAGAGAAACATGGATTACAAGTTGAAAAATGCATTGTATGGATTGAAACAAGAAACAAGAGTATGGTACGAAAGGTTACATTCTTCTCTAATTAAGATTGGATTTTCTAGGGTAAGTGAAAATAGTAATCTATATGTAAAGTGTGAGTATGAAAGGATGATTTGATTGCTAAAATATTTTTGAAGAGCATTATATTTAGAGGAAATGACATGTTGTGTAAGACATTTACTGAACAAATGAGTACACAATTTGAAATATCAATGTATGATGAGATTAAAAAAAAAGAAATCATTGGATTGCAAGTCTATCAAATGAAGAAGGGTATATATGTGACTTAGTCTAAGTATGTGAAATAAATCTTGAAAATGTTTGGGATGGATGAGTCTAAGCTAGTAAATACACCTATGGTGACTTGAGTTAAGCTATCAAAGGAAGATACTGCTAGAGAAGTAAATGAGACTCAACACAAATCTATGATTGGCAAGTTACGAAATGTTGTACATTAAAGACCAGACATTGCACTTATTTTTGGAATTGTTGCAAGGTTTTCATCTAATCCAAAGGAAACTCACATGACTATTGTATTGGAAAGGATATCCAAATATCTAAAAGAAACAAAATATTATGACCTATGGTATAAACAAGAGGATTAATTTAATCATATATTCTACACATATATTGATTATGCAAGTAATGTGGATTATAGAAAATTAAAAGTGGTGGAGCTTTCTTTTTAGGAAAATGATTGACTATGGATAAGCAAGAAATATAGTTCTATATCACAATTTATTGATGAAGATAAATATATTATTGCTGCAATTTATTATTCAAATATTATATGGATTAAGCAATTTTTGGAAGGTATGCAAGAAGAGGTAACCAATCTTGTTACTATTTATTGTGATAGCACTAGTGCAATAAATATTTCAAAAAATATGATGATGCATGAAAAAAAAAGGTACATATCAATCAAGTATCATTATTTAAGAGAAAAAGTACAAGAGAAATAGGTGAGGCTTGAATATGTAAAATCTAAGGAACAAATTGATGAAATATTTAATAAGTCATTACCTACGGATGATTTCGAATGCCTAAGAGGTAAACTAGGGGCCATCCTATCCAAAATTCACTAAGTAAAGATGCACATTGCATAAATTCATGGATAAATTGTAATATCTATGTAGAGTTGATGTGTAGAGTTCACTCTTTAGTAGTATCCTAAAGTTGTGAAAATGATTGTGATTAGACTATGTAAATAGTACATGCAAGGTACTAGGATAACCATAAGTTTTTATAAGTGTCATATTGAAATTTATAATGACATTTGGAATTATTGTCAAAGGACAAGAATAATGTTGAGAAGAAATAAAGGGGGAGATATAACTCAATGAAGAAAAAAATATAGGGAGAGAATCAATAAAGAGAATCTATAGAGACAAACAATAAATGGAGAAGTGTTGGAAATCTTATTGAAAAGCTCATTGTTGAAGATCAAAGAGGGAGATTTTTGGAAAGAAGGAAGATTGTTGTTAAGAGAATGTTTTCAATCATTGTTTTGTCATTGATGTCAAACCTGCTACTTGTAGGAATGACATTTTCTTATAAGATCCAAGTACTATCACTTAGTTGATTGATGAATAGGATTTGATCAACAAGATGTAACAAGAGCACCTAAAGGAAATGTTGAGTTATGATGTTGTAATGAAGTGCAAGGATCAGTTAAGATAATGGTTACATGATGTATTGATAACATACTCAAAAATACAGAGGTTGGTCACACTTAGACATATTGGAGGAAGAAGTTGTAACAATGTTGATTGTAAAGCTTAAACTAAGATCTTTAGTGGGTGCTGAGAAAGTTAGTTGAAGTTGAAAAAATTCTTAGTAGGAGCTGAGTAAAAAAAAATTCTAGTGTGTGTCAAGTGATCTTCAAGTGTCAAGCATAAGAAAAAACATAGTTGATGCTGAGTAACACAGTATGTGCCGAGCACTAGTATTTCAATAGTGCCAAGCTACTGCATTATTTCAAATGATGAAGATCTACCAAATTTGAGACAACATAGTGGTTGCATTGAATTTTTTGAATGAGTTGGAGGATAAGGATGATGAACTGGTGGCACAGAATCCTATGTAAACCATTTTTGTGCAAATTCTAAAGGATTATTCAAGAAGTTTCTAGAGGAAACAAAATATGGGTTAGATGTAATGAATCCTACCTAATCCATATGAATTGAAATTAAAGAATGGAAGAATCAAGTGGGAAAAGGGACTCCAAGACTTCTATTTAAGGAGTCATAGACTAGGAAGCAAAGAACTACTAATATTGTTGCTGCTAAATAGCCAAATCTATGAAATGGTTGGAAGGGTGTCAGGGAGGTGACATCTAGGAGAAGGAAGAACATAGAGGCTCTACTTCTACAAGTGGTCATGAAGAGATGATTGCACTAGTACATTGAGCATAGTGACTCAAAGAGACTAAGCTTGAAAGGAAAGCAAGCTATCAAAATTTGCAGAGATTGAAGGGCAAACAAAGATATGAGTTGAGAAGTGATTTGAGATCTACAAGATAAGTTGTATGTTGTAGTCAGGTCAAAGATTTTCTAATACTCTCTAGCAATTGTATTAGATCTAAAAATCTTATGGACTTAGGTTGGTTTAATAGCCATTTGTAAATCCTTTAATAGGGTGGCATTCAAAGTGAATGTTCTAAAGTCTTGTAACTAGGCCCACTTCTAACAGGGTGGTTAAATCCACTAACAAGGTCACATTTGATAGTGTGTCGTAAGTCTTTAATAGGGAAGGTCTTTCATAGGGCATCACTTTAGAAGAGTGAGAATTGAGTAGCATGTTACTAGTGGTTTTTCTGAAATTGGGTTTCCACATAAATCATTGTGTTATGTGTAGATCTCTTATGTGTTATTCTTGCATGTTGATTTATAATAACTTGCTAATTAGTAAAGTTAAAGCTTAGAGGAATGAATAGTTGAATGGGCTCACTATACTTAGTGAAATTTTTGAATTGGACATTTGGACTTTGAATAACTAATTCACCCCCCCCCCCCCAGTTATTCTAAAGCATTTCTAACAATTGGTATCAGAGCCATTTGCTGATTGAGTTGTAAGGTACTAGAAGCAAGAAGATCAAGATGTCGAAGAGAGAAGTTCCCAGGCTCAACAAAGACAAATTTTATGCATGGCAGATTTTGATGAAATTGCACCTTTGATCAATAGGTGACTATGCACAAACCTCAATTGGAACAGAGCAAGTGAATTCAATAGGACCTCTTACTACAGATGATTTGAATAAAAAGAAGGAGCACAATCAAGAAATGTTGGAGATTGCCTCTGCACTTAATTATGTAGAATATGATGACATTAGAAATTGTGATGCTGCATTTAAAATGTGGAAAACCTTATTAGAAATCTATGGAGGAGATCAAAATCTCTAGAGAGCAAAGAGAGAAAGTCTAAGAGGAAAGTTTGATGACATGAAAATGGAGGAAGGTGAAAATGCTGCCCAGTATGCTACAAGAATGAAGGAAGTGGTAAGTGCAATAAGAAGTCTAGGTGGTCAAGTGGAAGAAGAAAATACAATCAAAAAATACTTAAGAAATCTACTCCCTATCTATGCTATTAGAGTTTCAGCACACTAACCTTTGAAGGAATAGTGGGATGATTTACTACACTTGAATTGTCCAATTTTGACAATTATAAACTTGAGGACCTTGAATCTGATTTCAAGACCAAGATGACAATAAAAGACATTGAGGAGGAAACATCAAACAAGAAGAGAAGAAAAGAAAAACATGCATCCAGTGACAACAACATAGATGAGGAAGATGTGGAACAGTTAGAAGCATTACTGGCTAGGAGATTCCATAGAGGCAAAAGTAAATTTCAAGGTAATCTCCCTATCATATGTTTCAACTACAATGAAGTAGGTCATATTGCTGCTAGATGTACATAGAAGAGGAAGTACAAAGAAGGAAACAAGTACAGAAACAAGAGAGAAGATGATAGCAAGGACTACAAGGAGAAAGGAAAAAGATGCTACATTGTTGAAGAAGATTTTGATGAGAATGATGATGAAGTAGTCTATGTAGCCATGAAGGATGAATTAAATAAAGAAGAAGATGAAGCAACAATATTGGTTACCTGTATGAACAAGAATGACAAGTGGATCATATATAGTGGATGCTCACATCATATGACAGGAGATAAAAGTAAGTTCATTACCTTTACTCAATATGATGGGAATAGTGTTAGATATGGTAATGATGCTCCATGTCAAATTAAAGGAAAAGGCTCTTTTAAGCTCATAGAGAAAGTTTCATGTGATAATGCATACTATGTTGAAGGGTTGAATTACAACTTGTTAAGTGTATCACAATTAGGCAATGTAGGTTGCAAAGTTGAATTTGGAAACAAAACTGCTCTATGGTACTAATGGAAAGATGATAGGAAAAGGTGAACAAAATAGGAGTAACCTATTTTACCTAGATATGGAGGATGCAACATGTCTTGTTTTTAGATTTGATGATGTGTGGTTGTGGCATAAAAGGCTGTGTCATGTTAACTTTAATAATTTGATCAGCATTAGCAAGAAGAAAAAAGTTAGAGGGTTGCCTAAGTTGAAGAAACCTAAAAAGATAATGTGCAAACAATGTCAACTAAGGAAGATGACTAAGTCTAGTTTAAAAATAAAAAAATACAATTTCAAGGAAGTACTAGAGTTAGTCCATACAAAATTATGTGGTCCAATAGAAGTGCAAAGCTACCTAGGAGACTGATACATAATGTTATTTGTAGATGACTATTCTAGGATGATGACTGTTATGTTTTTAAAGAAAAAATTTGATGCATTTCAAATGTTTAAGTGGTACTTGGCTAGATTGAGAAAGAAATATGAAAGAACCTAAAATGCCTAAGGTTAGACAGAGGAGGTGAGTTCACATCAAGAGAATTTGAAATTTTCTGCAATGACAAAGGTATCAAAAGGAAAACATTAGCACCAAGAACTCCACCACAAAATGGTATTGCTAAAAGAATGAATATGTTAGTGATTAACTATGCTAGAACCTTGATGATGGAGAAAAATGTTGCATTAAAGTACTAGAGAGAAGTTGTAAGTACTTTAGTCTACACACTGAATAGAGTCCAAGTCAAGAAAGGTACAAATGCAACACCTTTTGAATTTTGGTATGGTCACTCACCCAATGTTAAACATTTCAAAGTATTTGGTTGTAAATGTTATATTCTTAAAGATACTAGAAATGGCAAGTTTGATGCAAAAAGTGATGAAGGCATATTCCTTGGATACTCCACTAAAAGTAAAGCATACAAGTGTTTGAATACTAACACTAATAGGATTGTGGAGAGTGCAAATGTAAGTTTTGATGAGAATGCATAAGTCCAAATCGATGAGTCCAAGAAATTAGAGGATTATAAATACTTTGTGTACTTCTATGAAGGAATGAGTGTTGAAGACAATGTTGCAAATCAAGTTGGGAATCAACAACAAATTTTAGTATCCATCGAGTCTCAACTTATGAATGTCGAGTTACATTCAAAAGCTGACCTGTAGAATGTTGAAAATCCTCATTATGATTCTAAAAGTAATACACATGAGAGGAATGATGGAATGCCAGATGAAGAAGAACAAAATGATTCTAAAGATGAAGGATCAAACATGGAAAGAAGGACTGCACCAAGATTAGCCAAGTATGTGAGAAGACATCACCCTATAGATAAAATCATTGGTGACAAGGATGCCAAACCAATGACAAGGAATAGGCTCAAGAATGAATCATTTCTACTAAGCAAGGTTGAACCTAAAAGAGTGAAAGAAGCACTACAAGATGATGATTGGTATAAAGCCATTGAAGAAGATATGGATAAAATTGAGAAGAACAAAACATGGTCTCTAGTTCCTAGACCAATTGATAAGAATGTGATTGGTACCAAATGGGTGTTAAGAAACAAACTTGATAAGAGTGGAAAAATAACAAGAAACAAAGCCAAAATAGTTTACAAAGGCTATGCACAAGAAGAAGGACTAGATTATGGGGAGACATTTGCCCCTGTTGCAACAATAGGAGTAAGAACATTACTTGCATATGCTGCATACAAAGGTTTCAAAGTCTACCAAATGGATTTAAAGTCTACTTTTCTGAATGGTATACTAGAAGAGGAAGTCTACATAGAAAAACTAGAGGGATTTGTTGATGAGAAGAACAAGGACATGGTCTACAAACTGCACAAAGCACTTTATGGATTGAAGCAAGCACCTAGAGCATGGTATGAGAGGTTGCATAAATATCTTGTTAAGATAGGATTTGAGAGAACAAATGACAACAACAATTTGTACATCACAGCTGAAAAAGGTAAAGACATTTTGATTTCATAAATCTTTGTTGATGATATAATATTTGGAGGAAAGATGTTCTATGTAAAGATTTTACTGATCAAATGAAACATGAATTTGAGATTGTCAATGTTTGGAGAAATCAAATTCTTTGTTGGATTACAAGTACATAAACTGAAACATGGCATATTTGTGACCCAATCCAAATACATCAAAGAGGCACTTAAAACATTTGGGTTAGAAGACTCAAAACTAGTGAGCACACCAATGGCAATAGGTCATAAGCTATCCAAGAATGATGAGTCAATTGAAGTGAATCAGACATTATATAGATCAATGATTGGAAAGCTACAATATGTTGTACATAGTAGACCAAAAATTGCATTAGCTACTAGAATAGTGGCAAGATTTTTGACAAATCCAAGAGAAAATCATTTAATGGTAGTGAAGAGAATACTAAGGTATCTAAAAGGAACTGATGACTTTGGTTTGTACTACAAGAGGAGTGAAAAGTTTGAACTAAGAGCCTACACTGATATAGATTGGGGAGATCACATTGATGATAGAAAAAGCACCAGTGGAGGAGTACTTTTCTTAGGAAAAAGGTTGATTACATGGACTAGAAAAAAGCAAAGCTACACCTCACAGTCCACTGTTGAAGGTGAATATGTTGTAGCTGCTATAAATTGCACCAATATTGTATGGATCAAACATTTGTTGCAAGGTATGAAGGAAGAGGTAATTAAGCCTATGATACTCTATTGTGATAATACAAGTGCTATCAACATATCAAAGAACCCTGTAATGCATGCTAAAACCAAACACATTACAATCAAATATCACTATGTAAGAGAGTTGGTGGAAGATAAACAAGTGAAGATGGAATATGTTAGCTCAAAAGAAAAAATTGCTAACATCTTCACAAAAGCACTACCTAAAGATACTTTTGAATATCTTAGAGGTAAGTTAGGGGCGATACCCCTAGCTAAGGCTACTTGAAGCTAAAGCATGAATGCCCTACGTCAAATGAGTTGATTGTTGAAGATATTATACATTGATGCAGAGGATGTTTACTTTGGGATTTGTGCCTAAAATAATTGAAGTGTTGAAGTTCCAAATTAGTCACAAGCAAGATGACAGAGGAAGAAATTAAATGAACCTACAAAGCTACACTTGCATATTAAGATGCTAATATGTCTCTGGCATTGTTGTCAAAGAGGGAGAAGATGTTTGAAACTGATCAAAAAGAGAAGGACCAAGAGGAAGAAATAGAAAAAAATTGATCAAATGAAGATAGAGGGAGAAATTGACAGAAATAATTAGATGTTGATTAGAATAATAGAAGATGAGCAATACAAAAGGAGAAAGACAAAGAACAAGGAGGCAGTAGCAAAGAGGGAGAAGCAGAAATGAAGCAATCAGAATAGTAAAAGTAGATGTGAATACTATTGGTAATGCAATTACTCTTTTTTGGCATTTGACTTACTATTCTAACCTAGCTAGTATTTGGTTGAATAGTTAGTTTGATAGTTGATTAGTTTGGTTTGCCATCAATGCTAAAGAGGG
Organism: Cupressus sempervirens; assembly: GCA_028749045.1. NCBI lineage: Eukaryota > Viridiplantae > Streptophyta > Pinopsida > Cupressales > Cupressaceae > Cupressus > Cupressus sempervirens. The sequence continues at coordinate 531,087,179 of CM053786.1, read as the reverse complement.
AGATTGTTAGAAATCTAATTGAAAAGCTAATTGTTGAAGATCAAAGAGGGAGATTGTTGGCAAGAAGAAATATTTTTGTTAAGAGAATGTTTTCAATCATTGTTTTGTCATTGATGTCAAACCTACTACTAGTAGGAATGACATTTTCTTATAAGATCCAAGTACTATCACTTAGTTGATTGATGAAGAGGATTTGATCAACAAGATGTAACAAGAGCACCTAAAGGAAAGGTTGAGCTATGATGTTGTAATGAAGTGCAAGGATAAATTAAGAAAATGGTTACATATGTATTGATAACATACTAAAAAATACAGAGGCTAGTCACACATAGACACATTGGAGGAAGGAGTTGTAACAAGGTTGATTGCAAAGCTTAAACTAAGATCTTTAGTGGGTGCCAAGCAAGTTAGTTGAAGCCAAGAAAATTCTCAGTAGGAGCCAAGTAACAAAAAATTATAGTGTGCCGAGTAATCTTCAAGTGCTAAGTGATCTTTAGGTGCTGAGCATCAGGAAAAGCATAGTTAATGGCCAAGTAACATAGTATGTGCCGAGCACTAGTATTTCAATAGTGCTAAGTTGCTGCATTATTTCAAATGATGAAGATTCACCAAATCTGAGCTAACATAGTGGTTACATTGAATTTTGTGAATGAGTTGGAGGATAAGGATGATGAGCTGTTGGCATAGAATCCTATGTAAACCATTTTTGTGTGAATTCTAAAGGATTTTTCAAGAAGTTTCTAGAGGAAACAAAATATGGGTTAGATGCAATGAATCCTACCTAATCCATATAAATTGAAATTAAAGAATAGAAGAATCAAGTGGGAAAAGGAACTCCAAGACTTCTATTTAAGAAGTCATAGACCAAGAAGCAAAGAGCTACTGATACTATTGCTGCGAAAGAGGCAAATCTACAAAGTGGTTGGAAGGGTGTCAGGGAGGTGGCATCTAGGAGAAGGAAGAGCATAGAGGCTTTGCTTCTATAAGTGGTCATGAAGAGATAATTGCACTAGTACATTGAGCATAGTGACTCAAAGAGACTAAGCTTGAAAGGAAAGCAAGCTATCAAAATTGTAGAGATTGAAGGCCAGACAAGGGTATGGGTTGAGAAGTGATATGAGATCTACAAGATAAGTTGTATGTTGTAGTTAGGTCAAAGATTTTCTAATACTCTCTAGAAATTGTATTAGATCTGAAAATCCTATGGACTTAGGTTGGTTTAATAGCCATTTGTAAATCTTTTAATAGGGTGGCATTCGAAGTGAATATTCTAAAGTCCTCTAACTAGGCCCACTTATAACAAGGTGGTTAAATCCTCTAACAAGGTCACGTTTGACAGTGTGTTGTAAGCCTTAAACAGGGTAGGGCTTTCACAGGGTATCACTTCAGAAGAGTGAGAGTTGAGTAGCATGTTACTGGTGGTTTTTCCCAAATTGATTTTCCATGTAAATCACTATGTTATGTGTTGATCTCATATGTGTTATGCTTGCATGTTGATTTACAATAACTTGCTAGGCCCACTTCTAACAAGGTGGTTAAATCCTCTAACAAGGTCACATTTGACAGTGTGTTGTAAGCCTTAAACAGGGTAGGCCTTTCACAGGGTATCACTTTAGAAGAGTGAGAGTTGAGTAGCATGTTACTGGTGGTTTTTCCCAAATTGGTTTTCCATGTAAATCACTATGTTATGTGTTGATCTCTTATGGGTTATGCTTGCATGTTGATTTACAATAACTTGCTAATTAGTAGAGTTAAAGCTTGAATGAATGAATAGTTGAATGGGCTCACTATACTTAGTGAAAAGTTTGAATAGGACATTTGGACTTTGAATAACTAATTCACCCCCCCTCTCAGTTATTCTAAAGCATTTCTAATAAGAAGTATACTGAAAAGGGGAGATATTGAATAAAATAGATGTTGAAGATTGTTGCTACTGAACTAAGTTACAGAGAATCTACTGATGAAGACAAATAGTTGAAAAGTTGTATTGTTGATAATGCCTATATTTTATTATCTTATGTAATTTTTTGTAATGTAACATCATTTTTTTTTTCCATTAATGCCAAAGGAAGAGATTGTTAGCTCCAACTAATAATTTAATAGGTAATACTATGAATATATGTAAGAGAGACATTCAATTGTTATTTTTCATTGATGTCAGGTCTTAGTTGATTAGACATTATATTAATTTAGTAGAGTACCATATCATTTTATTGATGAAAAGGGTTTGAAGAAACCATGTTGAATACAATAATGATAAGTTTGGTATCCAGTGGGTACTAGAATGAGTTGGACATTGATAATGTAGTACTAGCTTGATTTTTACAAACATGTATTATTACAATGTATTGATCTACTCAATCTTAAGTGAGTGAAAATATTAATGAAGGATGAATATATTCATTGGGTGATTATAATATTAACCAAGAAGTTTGGTGTCATGCTCGAAAATTAGGGCGAAAACACAATTAAAAAAAAAGAAGTTAAATAACACCATGTTTAGCACATACTAAATTGAATATCTTATGGAAAGATAAAAAAGATTGAAATGAGTTTCGGTTGTATTTCATAATGATGTAGAGTTGACATCTCAACCCTACCACACCATGATGGAACCTTAGGTTTTAGTACTATAGGAACACTTAGTTTGGATTACACAATTTGGTTTACTAACCCATATTTAAATATGTGACATCAAATTCGAGGGGACATTAGGGTTCTATAATTCTTTGGTTAAAGTTGAATCAATATGTTTGACTAATTGCACTGGACATATTAGGTTTTCCATGATTCTATAAATTCATTTTGTTAAGTCAAATAATTACCCAAGGTCAACTAATTTTGCACCTCTTAGGAAGTGATTCAGAATCTTAATATTGGTTCCCAATTAATCATAATAAATTATTAAATAAAATAATATACTTAAAATAATTTATTTGAATAACATAACATAATATACTTTCTTTAATAATTGAACTCACCTAATATTCTAACATGTGAAATAAATCTAACACTTAAATATAACCCTATTAACCTTACTTTTATTACCTTTTTTAAGAAAACCACTAAATACTCACTAAACTAAATTATTAGATAATAAATCCAATTAATTTCTACTAAATAAGCTATCATAAAATATTTCTTAACAAATCTTTAACCACTAATTAAAGGTTAAAAACACAAATTTGTGTCACCCTTTTGTAAAGGAAAAAGCTAACAAAAGTATAATTGTTCACCTTCAATGACATAAAACTGGTAATATTATTTAGAATTTGATAATGAAGTATGTAGAAATGGATGAATTTTAGAATTATAATTTCTAATAATTATTTAGAAAAAGAATTGAAATATTTTTCTAATTTTTTGAGATAATTGTTTAGTTGCTAAAAAATGTTGAAAATTAGGGTATAGCTCCCACAATAAAACTATATGAAAATAAACATATTTCCCTTTGATCTAATACTATGTCATAGATAACATATGTAGCTAGAACAATCAAAAATAAAATTTTTCTTTAGACCTAAATTTTCTCTTTTATAATGATTCAAATTTCAATTCACCTAAAATTGATAGTTTTCATCTCCCACCACATTTTTCAAAACAAATCTATTCTAACTAGAAGAAAAAATATACATTCTAGAAGAGGAGTCTCTCCTCTAGAATGTCACATAATTTTAAAACATTTTAAATATAATTTAGTATTTTTTTATTTCTCAAAATTGACATATTTTTTAGTATTAAAATACGTTCTTATAGAATTTTTTAATTATAATATACTATATCTAATTAAAACAATATAAACTCTATATGAGAATATTCTTGACTTTGAGATTTATAAAATGGTGTTTATATGTTATTAAAAAAATCATAAAAATAGTAAGAGTTATTGAAATGTTAGTTTTTTGAAATAATTTTAGTTTTTTAGTAATTGAATACAAACTAGTATAAAATATGCATTTAGTAGACATTTCCAATTGGCAAAGTGTTATACCATATAAAACTTAGTTAGAATGAATTTATCTAGATCATATGTTTGAACATAATTGAATTTTAGATAAAAATACTCAAATTTAGTCATTCTAATAAATCAACCTGAAAGGTGACACAACTTTGTACTTTTACCCTAAAATATAACTAACCTTGATTGAACCTAAACTAATCCCTAACTAACCCTTACCTTTCTAAAATTTACTACTCCACTAAATTTTAATTAAAAATACTCTACACATATACCCATACCTTTATATAAAACTAAATATCTACACCTAAATATAATTACTAAACTCTAACACATAAATAGTAACTACTAAACTAACTAACTAACTTACTAACACCCTAACCCTTAACACATCTTACCCTTCCCAAGTGGCTAAGTGGCCTCACGCATTTCCACACCCCCACTAGCCCTAAGCACTGCCCAAGACTCCATGTGCACTACCCAAGGAAGGATAGACACTTCCCAAGGGAGTACACTCAAGGAAAAATGTGTAGGATATGGGTGCATTGGATATTTGGAAGGGGAAAGTCAATGAAAATATCCTAACTCCTTGTTTCTTTTTAAATCAATGACATCATATCCCTCCCTTGACACTTGTGGACATATCATGCATGAGCCAAGTACACATGGCAAAGAGGTGATACATGCTTGAAAATGCATGGGAGAGAGGGAGAGAGTTATGAATTAAAGGTTTATAGGTGGAGTTGATAGAAAAAGGTAAGTGTAGGATAAGTTAGGTTTTTGTTTTGATTTTTATTTTATATTAATAAATTTAATCTTTGAAAAGGTCTCTAAAATAGTTTTAAGGGGAATCTCATAGAGAATATTCTCTACCACCAAATGTGGAAATAAAATCTTCTCATACATTTTCTAGAGAGCATTTGAGCTCTCCCAAATAGATGAAAATTATAAGTTTTCTTTTCTCTTTCAAAGTACTAGGTTTCCTCATAGGAATTTTATAATCTCATATATAGTGTATTAATGTTTGGTCATTTTATTGGGGGGATTGTAGTTATGATTTTGATGTTTTATTTTGTATCCAAGTTAAGAGTAATATTAGGTAGTTTACATATTATGCAACATAAGGTAAAATTCATTGATCTAATAAAATTTATACAAACTGAGGTTTTAATATGCAAGTCATATGAATGTATCTAAATAAAATATTGATTTTATCACATTATTCTAAGGATGTTTTTTTTTTTTCATATATAGACTAAGTAATTCATAGATCCACATCATATACTCTTGAACACAATAAATTAAATCCAAGATTTCATGGAGAAAGTAGAGAGTTTTCAAATTGAACTTTTGCAAAGAAATATAATTGAAAGTAAGGTGATCACATAACTTTCTTAGTTCATACAATAACTAAATTTTTATTTATCAATATTGAAGTTACAACATTTAGTCCATTTCTTTCATAATCATTCTCAACATGGATATACAATACAACAGGTGGTATTACAATGGAGAAGTCTCCAATAACATGACATCAATAACACCATTAGTGCCAGAAGAAAACTAGGATCACTCCATCATGAGAACTTATCTATACAATATGCAAAACACAAAGAAAAACTATGGAGACTTCACCTCCCATCCTAGGCCTCGAAAAGCTACCCACTAAACTAGGAGAACTAATAACTGACCAGGTGACATTAAGAGTCTAATCATAATGACATAACTCAACATATAATTCCCTTCCAACATATGCACAACGAGTTTCATAATGAACCTATGACTAGGCAGAAGGTGGATTTTTCTAGGTAGGAGATGTCAATCAAGAATACAAAATCATATGCCTCTTCCAAGGCTACCAAATCACATAAACTTTCATCTCTTTCTCTCCTTATTTCCCCAAAATAAACTCAATTTTGCATTTAAAAGCAAGGGAACATAACACCTTGCTTTCTCCATCTTCTCAAGATGAGAAGATACTCTTTACTAACCTAGAGTCCAACAAAAACCTTCCCCTATACATGGCCACTTGTACCCTATTCAAGGCTGAGTAATGCCAATAGACCCTTCATAGTTTCCCCAACAAAACTAAGAGAAGAAAAATAAAGCCAAGCAAGTAAAATCCCACAATACCCATCCCTCACATGATACAAACACATGCACACACTACATTATGCAATAATTTTATACATACAAGCATTGAACAAAAGGGCATAAAAATGTAAATGGAGAACCTACCTTCACAAAGGTTGTGGTGATGCATTTTGAGATGAGCTAAATCCTCTTCTTCTTACACTTCCAAACTTGACCTCTCTAAATGTAGAGAATGGGTGAACAACTCTCAAAACTTCCAAGGGACTCTAAATAACCTCTAAACTTATCTACCCAAAATAGCAATAACTCCAAACTTGACTTTAAGCCTCCTATGGTCTTCCCACTTTCTTCTATCATCAAGACAACCTTTTGAAAGAGTGAAAACTTGGGTAACCTCATGGAGATGATCAATTTTCTCAACTAAGGAAATAGGAAATTTTAGGGGTCATAAATATTTCTAGGAAGTTCTAGAAGGGTGGAAAAGGTTCCTAACCCATACACATACCACTTGGGCACTTGAATTACATTTTTTTGGCTTCTAGGATCAATTTATGACCTATACAAGTGTCTTGAAATATTCAATCTTCAAAAAACCTAATGATGTAACCTTTCCACTAAACCCTAAGGGAACTAATTTAGTTTACTAAGTAATCAGTCTTAGATTAATGGATTACTCTTCTAACCCTAAATTGACATGTTGACACACATATGCATATAACGAGTGTCAAATGACACCATGAGATTCACTTTCACATAACATTCAACACATCACAAAATATAGAATGGTATATAGATTCAGATTAGGAGACAAATTAAATACTAGACAATGAAGTTCAAATCACTTTATTGTATTTAAACTTAGTCATACAATTTGCACATAGGGTCAATTATTGATTATTTGATTAATTGCATGGTTAATTATCTGACACACTCAATTCAAATATCAATAGTTTGATAACATCAAACTCATATATTTAACCCAAATTTGCATAATCACATTGATCAAAATATTAAAACTTTCATTTAAATAACTTTTCTCATTTTTGCAGACATATTTAATCATCACTAATTACATAATTGAGGTATTAACATATTCATAACTTTCAATCATCAACTGAAATACATCATAATGCATGCCTACACATTAAACATCAAATAACATGATTAATCATTTTTAAAGGTGTGAGGCCTCACCCAGACCACCATAGTATAGATGACATATTTTCATTATGATACTTCTAATTCAATGTTTTGATATACTTTTGAGACTATAAGATTATGTCATTTTAACATTTGCATTTTGATGATCCATAGATTCGGACTTAATTAATATAATTAATGATTCCATTCCATGTTCTAAATTATTTTAATTACTTTAATAGAAACTGAACTTGTAGAAATGCTTGAAATATCAAATTATAATGTTAGTGTTAAAGGATAGATTTTATAACCTAATATTGTGAATGAGATGATCAAATAAACATGGATGCAACTTTACACATGGAAGGATAGAAATTAGATTATGATGTGATGTAAAATTTAGATTTGATGTGATATGCAGATACATGTTAATTTGATAATGATGATTTATGATTTAATGAGATATGTAGATAAATGATAATTTGATAATGATGATTTATGATTTAATGTGATATGTAGATAAATGTTAATTTGATTATGATGATTTATGATATGCAGATTTTGATATTTTAAAATTTTGAATGATTTATTTGAAATGATTAGGAAGGAAATTTAATTGAATTATGATTTACATAACATTTGAATTATATGCATGTATGATATATATTTTATATGACCTCCTTGGACTACTGATCCTTGAGTTTAATGTGCAAGAAGTGGAACCATGGAAAATTTTGGGGGGAAACAAGTTCCAAACCTATGCGAATTTAGTTCAACCAAGGTGAATCTTTGGAAGATTCAAAAGACTTATTGTGAAATTATTTTGCTTCATAAATGTAAGATTTCTTGTATGTGGAAATGTTTAATCATAAAGATGCATTAGGGACATGTCATGGTGATGTGGAATGTGCTTTTATGTGTTACTTGACACTTGTGGACTTTGTGTGCTAATGACATGTCATTTAGGGTTTTGATCATGGTGGCATCTACCCTAAAACTAATTATCTTGCTAATGATTAAGTAAACCCACTTGACAAGGGGTAAGATAGGTCATTATCAAATTAAATTCGAATTTAGACTTGACTAGGGTTTTGAGGAGTCATTAGATGGTTCCAAAGTGTCTTTTATGTAAATATGAGCTACCCATATGATAGTATAACATGTTAGGGACCTAATTTTGACTAGGTTGATGCCTAGGTAGCCTAGGGGACCCCTTTACTAATGCCTTCTTCCATCAATTCGAAAATGGAGTTGTCACATAAGCTCTTTTCCATGTTCCCACTAAGTAAAATATAGAAAACTTATAGGGAGACAAGTTTTTAAGAGGAAGTGGCAAGGTGTTTTTGCTAAAATAGTTAGTGGGAAGGCCTTTTTAGAGAGTCTTGGACAAACTAGTGGGGTGTTCACCCACTCTCTAAGTTTAGAGACTATGAGGGTTTGGAAGCTTGGAGGGAGCTCTTTAACAAACTTTTATTTCCATTTTTCTAAGGAATTTCAAGGTTGGTGTCCTTACCATGTAGTTAACTTTTTCCATTTTAAAGTTGAATCTTGGTATTGCATTCAAGAGTATGTAGGTATGTAGATTGGCATTGTAAGAGAAATGTGTGGTTTCATCTTGTATCATATTGTGTTGTTTTGTGTGCTGATGAGCATGAAGTTTGGATTTTCATTATCCTCTTATTTTTTTGAGTTTCCATGATTTTGTGCATGAGTGTTTTTGTGGGTGTGAGGGCTTCACTCATCCTTTGGGAAGGGAAGAGAAGTCCAAGGTGAAGGACTTAGTTGGGCTTGCAATTTAGTTGAGAACCTTGGAGTATGGATTCTATTGTATGCCATATTCATTCATATCTTAATTTGGGGGTGATAAGGGAAAGATGGTGTAGAAAGGAAGTTATAACTAATGGTAGTATGTTTGGAGGAGCTTTGTGGAAGCCCCAAATGGGCATTTAAATTGGTTGATTTGAGGAAGCCCCAAAAGGGCATGTAAATTTGTTGATTTGTGAAAGCCTTGAATGGGCTTGAAGATTATATAGCAGATATGGTATGATATGGCAAGTCTCCTTTTTGAAAGCACACCTTCACCTTATGTTTAAGGTTCCATTGGTGAACCATTGTGAAAGACCCTTGGGATGGGATTGTTCAAGTGTTGTAATATGATGGTTTATGGATTTTTAAGATTGGAATGAAGCTTAGTTTGAATCTTGTTTCCCCTACTCGGTGGGTGGCTTCATAGTAGCCTAGGATAGGAGGTGAGCCTCCATGTTTCCTAGTTTGTGCATGTTTTCAAGTTTTATGAAGATGGAATCCTTGAAGAGATTAGGGTTTCACCCTTGACAAAGTTGAAAAATCAAGTTTTTAGAGAGACAAATCTTTCTATGTCACCTCAAAGTGTGTTGTGATGTTAAGTCTCCATTTTTTTTTCAATCTGATGTAAAAAGAAGTTTTCTTTAGGAATTTTCCTTGTAATGAAAAAAAAAAAAAACTCTCCATACTATTTACCTTGTTCTGATGTATGTTGCAAGGTAAAAGTGAAGGGATTTTGTAAGGAGATAGTATATAGTGTGTCATTGCTATATTAGATTGCATTTGTGTGCAAATGGAATAAAATATTGATGTATCATTGATATGGTTTAGTTGCTTTGCATAATAAAATCACTCAAAGAATATTTTTCCACTATACTCATCTTCTTCAATTAAAGACAAATAAATGGGTATTTGATGTTACTTTTAATAGACATTCATGTAATATCAAGGGGAATTTTAGATATTCCAATATGCTTTACATTGTAGAAGAAATTCCTAATGTATTTCATTTAATATGTCTATAGTTACAATGAACTTGTGATGGAATGAGGAAATCGGGTTTCATAGTTAGAACTATTAATTGTCATAGCAAGCTATGAGATCTCTTATCTTTATAGAAATAGAAATTTAAAAGTACCTCCCCTAAGTTAATTTATTTTATCTCTATGGAGTTCCATAGCCCACTAAATAATACACATAACCACCACAACCTTACTAGGTGGCTAGTTATAAAATTTAAACTCAAACCTCATGATCCTAACAATTACCAAAGGAAAATAACTAAGATAATCCCACTTGAGAAAATCAATGGAAGGGCCATTTATTTGAGCCTAATAATGGGCTAGGAGAGTGCATTAAACTCTCTAGAAAATGTATGGGGGGTGAAAAGTAATCCATTCCCCAATTACAGAACATTAAACTAATCATCTAGTATACCCCTTGATTTTTCCCACCAAACAATAAACAAACATATCCTATAGTTTCCCCTCTATAGCTTTAGGCTATCATGAATTGTGCCAACTCAGGATGGGTCAACTCCATGTCCCATTGCAAATCTTCTTATAATCCTAGTAACAAAATGACATAAAAAATAAAAAGTAATTAAATAATAATAATAAAAATGGAACAAAATCAAAGCACTACAAAAGCCCTAAGATGTAGATGCTTCTATCCAAGGAGGGAGGAAAGTCTTGTTTTCAAAATATGCAAAAGGTATTGGCCCCACCTAGGTAGACAATACTTTATAACCTCTTTTCCAAGTGCATGAACATGGTGTACATTCTAAATTAAGCAAGTACCTCTCCCTTTAATGCCCACCTTTGTTTTTTTATGAGGAAGAAAAGAGATGTTGTCAATGTGTGTGGTCCCATGCTTTTTTGAAAGGCTCAAGTGCCTATAGAAAGGAAAAAAGTGCCTCATATCCCTTGTAACACTTTTGATGCATGAGAAGGAGTTTAAACCTTTGCTTCTGATCTGACATGATGTCAAACTTCCCTCCCATTTGATGCTTCCACCTTGGAAATATGGAAGTACACCCATTCTAGATAGGGTCACCTTGGGCTTGGAGATGTTGCCTAGGGAAGAGTTGGGAGTAGGTATTAGGGATTAGAGTGATGGTAGGGAAGCGTGAAACTTGGGAATGGGGGCCATTAGAAAATAGGTGTTTCCATGTTATTAGTGAAGTGTATCTGAAAAAAAAAGGATTAAAACATTGAAGTAAGTTAATTATGTTGTTCTTAATGTTATCTTAGTTTTGGGAATAGGAAAGTAGGGTGATTTAGGGAGTTAGTATTAATGTTAGGAAATGGGTAGGGTAGTAGGTCATTAAAGTAATTTTACTTTATTTTATTTGTTTTTTTAAAAAATTCATGTTATGTGTAGGGAACAGAATGTGTTTTTATTAAATGGGTTTTCTTTGTTTAAGATGTTTAGGGATAGATTGTGATTGAGTCATGTGTTAGTGGCTAGGATACATGGATTTTATGACATGTTATGGGGATAGTATTAATGCTTTGGAAAAATGTTAAGTAGTCATAGGTGGTAGAAGGAAAGTATAGATGGTAAGTTAGAATGATGATGGTGTTAAATTATTTTGTTATTCTTTTTATTTCATATTTATGTATAGAAAAATGAATGTATGTTGTTTAATGGAATTGTTATGATATTTAGGGAAATTTTTTATTAAATAGGATTAATAGAATGTTAGAGTGGTGAGATCTATGATATTAGTTAGTAAGATAAAGGTAATTAGTAGGAATTTAGTGTTTTAAACAAAATATAGATTAATTGATTTGCAATGAATAGAAATTGGATTGTAGGATTTAATTAGTAATTATGAAGTAACTATTTTATATATAGACATTAGTGGATTGGTAGGTATATGTATTAGTCATGATTAAGTAGTTGGAAATCAAGTAATGTTTTCTAGTTAGAAACATCAATTTATTATCTAGAGGAATAAGCAAAGAATCATAATTCTTAATTGAATTTTCATATTACCTTATTTGTTTTTATTAAATGGTATGTTTTTCTGATAATAATAATAAGGATTGGTAAATCGTAACACATCATAGAAATTGGAAAATGTATAAATGATAAGTGGTTTAAAATACTTGGTCGCAAAACATCTAGTTGATTGGAGTGATTAAAGGACATAGTGCAAAACTTTCATCAAAATAGTTCTACTATAATAATTTAGGGTCAATATGGGACATAGAATGTAATGAGTGAAGGTCTTTTACCTAGGGCAATTATCAAACATCTTCACCAAAAGAAACTATGGAACCATTATAACAACATTGATGCATAATTTGTATTTCATACTTACATATGTCTCACTTTGAGGATATGATGTGAATTTCAATATGATAACATTGCCTAGCTATTATGTTATACCTAGTTATTCAGTTAATGATCAAGCTCCTATGAAAACTTGATGTACAGGAATTTAAATGAAAACAAATTCCTTTTCACCAATTAACCTTACCATCTCCAAACATAATGATCAAATTGGTATCTTCTAACATGAGTTGTTGTCTAGACACTCCATAGCTTGATAGCATGTTCATAACAAGAATAGATCTATACATATTATCTTTTGTTTACCTTTCAAAATAAAAATAAAAATTGTTGGTTGTGTTTCGCCTTGTTAAATTTAAGGCATGAAAAAAGTAAAGAATCATACAACATAAATAATATAGATAATGTCGAGTCCATCAAATAGTGTCTCAAACGCATCGAGTCACAATGTGTCAAAAATAAAGTGTATTAGATGTGATATGGGGTGAGGCCTCACATTTGGAAAATGAACAAATAATTTAGTATTGTCTAAGTGAGTCAAGTTTTGACCAAGTTATCTATTGCCTAGTTGAAATATTATGTTTGTTGAGTAACAACAACAAGATAAAATAAAAATATGGAATTTGAGGCCAACTTTGATGGAAATATGGAATGTTCAAGATGGTCTAAGATATGAGTCAAATTTTGTTGCAAGATCAATGATTAGGAAAATTCAATAAGGGTTTGATGGTGGAAATTGGAGAAGGATAAGAATGAGCACAAAGTTATATGCAAAGCTCTATTTTTTATGTGGTTAAGTACATTGAATCTAAGATTGAAAATTATGATTAAGTGACAATAGATGGAAGAATTTGGAAGCTTTAAGAATACTATTTAAGGAGGTGTTCAAGATTTTTTTTGGTTGTTGATTCAAGTTGTTGATTTGAGAATGTTGATTATGTTGATCATGTTACTGATGATGTTTTTGATATTGTTGTGAATGTGAAGTTGCTAAAGGTGAAAAAAGATAACTGAGCCAAATAAATGGAGTAGATTTGAAAGAAAGGAGTGGATCAACCATTCAAGATAATAGAGAAAAGAAATCAAGAAGAAAAATACCATACAAAGAAAAGAATAGAAAGGAGATCTAAACAAGAAAAGCTAGTTTCTCTATTTAATAGGTCATTTGTATTGTTACTTTATAATTATTATAGAAAAAAATATTGAAAGTTTGAGGGGACCTAACAAGCCTATGAACCTATATGGTAACATCAATTAGTGGTGTTTATAAGTCCTTTAGAGTAGAGAACTCTTTAGAGATGATCAAGGAGTGATAAGGTCTAAATAATATTTTCTTCAAATACTCTAACAAGGTCACATTAACAATATGTATGTAACCTATAACAAGGTTGGATCTTACCTGAGCTTACTTCAAAAGAGTCAAAATTCTGGGTTGTCAGTCTTAGGTGATTTTTCTCTTCACATGATTTCCACATTAAAATATTTGTGTCAAATGTGTGAATTTTATTTGAGTTGAAAGTTATTTTACATGTTTAATATAAAATTACAAATTGGTAATAACTAAGTGACTACATGATTATTATAACTAAGTTATTTTATTGATATTTTTGTTATACAAAGAACATTAAGTTAATAGTTTGAAGAAAATTGGATAAAAGAGATAAATGATAAGCTGAGTGTATACTCCAAGTGATTAATTGTGAATTTTATGAATTTTTTTGGTATTGAAATGTTTGAAGGGACTGTAGGGTAACTAGTCATGACTGATTCACCCCACACCCCCCCTCCCCCCTCCCCAATTATCAAACAAAAGTTTGCGTTGGCGACTCAGTGAATACTATGAAACTTGTCATATAAATTGAGTCTCTTGGTTTACATTGTACGACTTGGTAAACACTATTACCTCAAGCTTGGTATAAACTAAGTCTCTTGGTTAACACTAAGTAGCTTAGTTAACACTGGACTCACATCACATAAACTACAAACTTGGTAAGCATTGCACAACTTAGTTTGCACTAGTAAACTCATCATACACAAAGATGCTCGATTTACACTAGTGATCTTCACAGTAACTGTAACTACTCAGTAAATGTTGGAGTTTGTCCAAAGGACTTGATAGAAAATGTAGAACTCAACAACAACTAAAATGCTTGGCAAACACTGTTAATTGTATAACAGGCTCAGTAGCTATTTATAATCTAAATAAGTGTATGTCACTAATAACAAACTTGAATGTTATGTCAACAATATCCCACTTTTGCATTAGTGACAAAAACACTTATCATCCAAAACTAAATTCAAAAAGTTTCTTGAATATCTTTATATATCACCTAGTGATTCTTAGCTTGGTAGAGTATATTATTTTTGAGAATTTTCAAAATTGGTTTTGTAAGATATATATCTATACATGGTAAGGCTCCTATACAATATACTACACATCTGAATACATTTTCTTGTTATATACAATGCATATTTCTATACAAATCTGTCTCCCCCATTTCCTTTACAACTTATGTATCAATTCTAAAATGCATTTTCTCCCCTATAGCTTATTATTTCCATATCTTCTCTGCATCTTCTTATTCACAGTATATGCTCCCTCTTTTTGACATTAATGCCAAAGATTTTTTCTATATATTTACATGTTAATGCCAAAATGAGACAAAAATTTTGAATGTACCTTGAGTATTGTAGCCAACATTTATCCCAATTATCGTGCAAGACCTTACATGCATGAAGTGTAATCTATAATTCTACTGACAACTAAACAATGTGGTCTACTATGGAGAAGTTATTTTCATGCATGAGGGTTTTGGAATGTGCAATATGTTTATGAAGTGCATCCATGTTGGGAAGAATCATGTTATGAATATCTACTAAGGTAGATCTGATTCTAGCCTTTTCCTTAAGCAATTCTTCCTGTAACTCAGTCAAAAATTTAATCTTATTGAAATGTATAGGATTTGAACTAGGGTCAAGCTATAGCTGTTGAGCACTCACCTTGAGATCTTTATCTATCTTGGACAATTTGTCCTTTATTTCCTTAGTGAAATTTGAAACATCACATAACTTGCCAAAAAGTATTGATACACTTGTACATGAAGTTTCCAGCAAACCCAAAATTGTAGAGAGTTCTACTTCATAAATAGAAATTTGTTGAGCAATGTGCTTCAACACTTTATTCTCAAACTTCTTTTTTGCCTTCTATAGTAATTTTTCCTATCCATCCAAGTCTTCATTAAACTTTTTGATTGCCTCTGAAAGTTGATACAAAATTGGCTATGAAGAATCAACCTCTATACTTGTAGCTTCTGCCAAAATATTCTTGGCATCCTCAATGATTTTAAATTCCTTATCTCTTTCTTGTTTAAGCCTTTGCTGCTTGGATTTCTTTTGGAGGAGTTCACCAAATGTTTTCTTTTGGTCTAGAGTGAGCTTTGAAGTGTCCCAATTAGGGATTACAATTTCCTTACCTAGGTCTATTTCTTCCTCCATCTCCTTTCCTTTGCCAAATTTTTTTGTTCTCAATTGAGCCTTGGTCTCAATTGTCCTTGCACTTATTGCTTGTGTACCAAGAACATAAACAATAATAGATATACTAGGGCTAGCTGTAAAACTTGATATTACACTTATTGTAGGAATACTTGAATTAATACCTATAGGAGCCAAAATTGATGAATTCAAAATTGATGTGACCAAAAATGATGTTGCCAACATGGTAGAAGAGGGAAGAGTATGTAGCTTGTTAGATGAAGTGGAGGTCACTTTAGTTAATGATGCACTTAGCTAAGTTGGTGCAAAGATTGATTGGAAAGACTGTTAGGTCTATCTTGTTAAAGGAGATCCACCTATTAGGATGAAATAGTAGCTGATCTCTAATCTACAACTTGGTTTGTTGACTAAGATTCCTTTAGTGTACAAATCACCTTGCTGTGATAGATGAATCTTTGCTACTCCTTATATTGTTGTAGCCTTTGTAATTCACACTATCTACTATTCTCTTAAGACTACATTACATATGTATCGTTACTACACACATTAGATGGGATACAATACACTACATATATACCAATCCAATTATACAAATTACAAAGTCGACCACTATACAAGTTTACACAAATATTACAAAGTCAGCTCAAATGTAGACACTCGGGCTCTAAAGATTGAATTGGTGAAGTTCTAATACTCGACATCTACTATCAATGCTTAACATAATCATGCACTCGATAGATGTAGAAGCTTAGTCCATACTAATAACTTCCAAGTAGTCTTGAACTCAGTTTGCACTGGTGACTAGGTGAATACTGCAAAACTTTTCATATAAACTGAGTCTCTTAGTTTACATTTTATGACCAGGTAAACACTATCACCTTGAGCTTGGTATAAACTGAGTCTCTTGGTTAACATTGAGTAGCTTGGTTAACATTGGACTCGTATCACATAAACTATGAACTCAATAAGCACTACACATCTTGCTTTGCATTAGTAAACTCAACATACACTAAGATGCTTGATTTACACTACTGATCTTTAGAGTAACTGTAACTACTCAGTAAACACTAGAATTTGTCCAAAGGACTCAATAACAACTATAGAACTCAACAACAACTAAAATTCTTGAAAAACACTGTTAACTATACAATAAGCTCAATACCTATTTACAATCTAAATAAGTGTTTGCCACTAACAACAAACTTGACTATTATGTCAACATGGATATAGTGTACAAACATTTATGGACAAAGAGCCTTTGGATGGGTAACCAAGACCATAAGATCATGGATGCTCTTTTACATAGATGGGCTCCATGTTACTTTTCCCATGTGGTCCTAAACCTTTACCTTGATAATTCCATTTCTTGAGCATTTGAAACAAGACATGATATTTCTTATTTGGAGAAAAAGATGAGAGCTCATTATCGGGTGGACTATAATTAGGTGATAAATAACTCATCTATTTTGTTGCAAGTGGTCCACCATGTTTGAATACAAGTAAACCAAGGGGTTCAAGTGAAATTAGTGGGCTATTTTGTACTAGTGGTAATAAATGCATGTGAAGTGGAGGATATGAAATGATGGGATCTTTATTTGGATAGAGGGAGGATAACATGGCTTGAGATAGAGTAGGTATAATGGTAGCATCTTGATATGGACAAGAAGATAATTTTTTTAGTGGTGAATCTTTTCCATTTGGTGATTTTGTCTCATTGATTGATCATCATTTGGTGAATAGAACATATAAATTTGGTCAATTGTGTCACCAAAAATTTACAAAATTTGGGTTTAAAGCCCATGCTAGTCACCCATTAGTTTTCATGTGATTAGTCAAAAATCTCAGTCCAATTGCCATTGTAATATACCTTTAGGATATAATTATTTTAAATTTTTTGACATCCTTTACCTTCTATTTTCTTATTGGACAATGTTATTTCTCCATTAGTATAATAAAATATTTTCCCTTGGGTTGGGCATTTCGTACCATTTTACTGATGTGTGTCACCAACTAGCCCCATTTAGCAAACTATTTTATATTTTTGGATTACATAGGAATTGTCATTTTGCCTACTTTTGACATTCTCACTTGCTAATCCTGCACAATTCACCAACCTAGTTTGGTATATACATTCATAAGATACTATTATTCTACACAATTCATTCTTTTATAGTCTACCATTTCTTATTGCTAACAAAGTTTTAGAGTGTTGACTTCATTGCCTATTGAGTAGTTGTGACTCGTGGTTTTTCCTAAAAGGTAAGTGATTTTCAATGCCAAACAAGAGTGGTTCTAGTTGGATCTCTAAAAGCTAAGGTAAGCACCAAAATGGAGAACCTTATCAACATACTTTGGTGGTGGAAATATTGGCAACCTACAAGATTCACAACCTACATCTCCAGTACATATTGAAAAAGGAGATTAATCACAAGTTGGAGACCATTTTGAAGAACTTCAAGTTGGTGAACCTAATATCTCAGTCAAGGATGAACTTGAAGATGATTTTGAGATGAGTCCCTTGAGTAAGGAGTTACAAAATGATATTATAGACTTGGGTGAGAAAAGACAAAGTGACACCAAAAATAATATTATAGACTTGAGTGAGAAAACCAAAAGTGATCCCATAAATGATGTTCATGCATAGAAGGGGAAAATAAAATTACAATAAAAAGTATAGATCTATTGGGCTCTATCTAAAATTGACCCAAAAATCATATCAGGTTGTTAAGCTTTCTTTTAGTTAATGGTTGGGATTAACAAAGACTAAAGAGACTCTTGCCAAAAGAGTACAACTAACTGTTGTCATGTCATTTTTAATTTTCTTAAACATGTAATTTTCAAAGTTTAACTTAATAACTAACACTTAGTCCAGTAATGACTGGACATGTGTCACAATTTCAAATGAATCTAGGAACAAGGGAAAATAGTCCCCAAATCAATCCAAAATTCATCTCAAGTTGTTGATCTTTCTTTTAATCAACACTCATACATAAGAAAGACTACAATTGTCACATTGAATCTTGAGTGATTTTGGGAACATGTCTTGATTTCAAATGGAAATAGAATTTAACTTAGATCTTTTAAAATTAGGACCAAAATAGAGCCGCAGTCGTTGATCTATTATTCATTAGATGGTCTAGATCAATTCATTAAACCTTTTGTATAATAAATATTAAATTATCTTATTATTTTAAATTAAAATGTATATCACACAGTGTATTTGCACACATTTATTTTTTTATAAAGAAAATAGGTTTTGAAGGGCCCCTCAAACCCTTTACAACACAAGAGAATAAAACATTAAAAGACCAAGCTAACAAAAAATAGAGCAGAAAAAGGATAGTGACCAAAAAGTCCAATGAGAAAGACCATCAACACAAGGACAACCTAAAACAACACCAAAGAGACCAAAAAAATTAGGAATCCATATTCATAAGGAGGTTCACAACCTCCCTCTCTAGAGTGTCCATCTTCCAATAGTCTCTTTGATCTCAATGACTTCATTGTTGTACTCAGAAACTTTCTTCTTCTTGTTGGATCTAGTCTCACTCCTTGGGAAATCTATCTTAGCTCCAACACCCCCTTCATCTACAATGATCATCACCTTTTTCCATTCATGTGCCATCTAGTCTGTTGATTAGAGCATTGAGGTTTTCATTGGAGGCTTTCAGGGTATGGTAGCTGTGGTTAGCTATGCCTCGTAGGGTAGCCTGAGTGGCATCCACTTTTTTGGTAAGATCTAGTACTTTAGAATTACACACATTTAGTTAAAACATACAAATTATTTGAATTTCTTGGCAAATTCAAAAATCCCTAATTTGGATTAGAATAAAATTAAACATGAAAATAAAATGAAAATTTGAAAATATAAAAGTATAATCATTCATCGATCAATAATTTCTTGATATTCATAATGTAATTTAATAATTGTAGTATTTTTACTTTATTAAAAAAATAGATCATACTTAATAATTGCTTGATAATGATAATTAAAATTTTAATAACTGTGGCATTTTTTCAGTTAATTTAAAAATATGATAAAAATTATTATGATGACCATGATATTTAAATAAATTTAGATTTAAAAGTAGGAAGTAATTAATTAATAATTTAATATTCAATATTTTATATAAACATTTATATATAAGTTATATTTGAACTTTTTATTTTCAAATCAAAATTTAATTTAATTTATACAATTTAAATTGCATAATGTTACATGTATCATAAGTTTATCTTTAACAAACTATTTTTAAATTTATTTAATATTTTTAAAATAAATTAATATTAGTTAAAACTATTATAACTATTAAATACAAATTAGAATAATTAATAATTATTATATAACTTGCATGGCTCTGCGTTCATATATTATCAAAATTTACAAGTTTTGAAACTTTCAGGTCATACATATACATATTACAAATTTTCATTGGAGAATTTTCAATTGAATAGTTTTCTACTATAATTCATGAATCAAATATGAAACCATAAAGGGATTTTTGAAACCATTTTTTGTTTCTAACTTTCTAAAAGTTAATTTTTTATACTAGAGTCATAGACTAAAATTTGAATAGTGGATTTTAGAAAATCGTGATCCATCAGTATCACTTTGTAACAATTATAGTTGAAAAAATAATTTAAATACCTAGAATCAAGATTTGATAAATCATAATAATATAAAAATAAAATTGAACAACAATTCACACATTTACAAGAATAATGAATTGATAAGCCAAAAACTATTATTTTCATTTATTAGATTCAAGATTGTACAATGTACATATTCATAGGATAAATATTCAAAATAGTTGATTAAATAAGCCTAATTTTACTATTTTGTAATTTACATGCAAGGGAAAGTCCCAATCCTGAGTAAATACTAATCATTTTTATCACAAAAAAAAATTCTTAAAATATCTTTTTGCCAAAGGGCATAGGTCAAGGAATACAGTTTCATGGAATAGGATTCAGGAAATAGGGAATATAGAATAGGCTGAGGGTTTGAATCCTTCAATCAGAAAGGTATTTAAGCCCCTCTATAAGGAATCTCTTATAGATGATAATATCATTGAACTTGTGCACCCATGTGAAGTTGGTACCATTGACATCATCCAACAACAACCACTTGTACAGAAAATCCCTCCTAAGCCATGCCCACTTCTGATGGTGAGTCAATTGGTGTTCATTAATGCCAAGTAGGAAGGATTTCTTCCTTACAATTCTCCCTATGCATTGCTCCCAAAACTTGTTTGCTATATTTGCAAAAGGGATTTCAATGCCTGTCCCTGATAACTACTCGACTAATACAAGGATTTTGATTTCATCTTTTAAAAGTGTATTCTTAAAAAATATTATGCAGAAGCATAAAAAAAGTCTACTTGATTTACTCCTAGGTCAATAAGAGACATGAGGAAGTAAGAGGTAATGTCCATGGACACACGATACCTCTTTTCATTTCTAAAAAATTCATGGCTAAGGACCATGAGCAAAGCATAGCAAAAAAATGACTAGTGGAATCTTCCTTGCAAACCATATATAGCACATCCTTAGGTATCATGCCCAAAAAGGGATATTGTAGACCCATTGTGTTGCATGTCAAATGTTGGTGTATCCATAAAAATTACAAACCTAGGTCTTAGAGTCTATAAACAAATCTAAATTTTTTATAGGCTACACTTAAGAAACTCTTCAAACTAACAGAATTGAGAACCAAAAATAGAATTGGGAATTTGAGAAATGATAGTGAAAGAGGAATTGAAGAGACTATTTAATAGAAGTTTCATTAAATTATTCTTGATCATTCATATCTTTCTTTTTCATATTCCTATAAATTTTCAAGTGTGGGAAATGTACTCGCATTTATGTTGGACAATGGGAGTGCTTGCCAAGATGGCTAGAAATGGAATTTATTGACTGTAACTATCAATCACACATTTATTATTTGAATCTTGATATGATGTTCACTACATTATAGTTAATGGTTGTCATACAAAATTTTCCACATGTCCCCATTTTAGAGAATTTCATGTGGCTCCAGGTCTTTTCAAGCAACTAGCCCTAAAATGCATCTTCTATCATTGATCTCTAATTAATCAACAGTTGATAAAAGTAATGCATTAATGATAAATAATTGATGATGGACAACTTAGTAATGGCAACACTAACATTATTAATAATAGCCAGTACACTAGTCAGTACACTTGGCAACCATAAATCCTTAAAGGTCACTAGCCAATACACTTCACAAATTCACTTTTAAATTAAACAAATTTTTAAGTTTACCACTAAAGATTAGCCAAGACCATTATTATTCATTTTTCTAGAAAATAAGTAATTTTCCTCTAACATTACAAACTAATTTTTGGAAAGAAAAATAACAGCCAACATTTATTTATCTATTATCAAGAATTATTTTTAATACACCACATTTAAAGTAATTTTTTTTACGGAAAAAAAATCATGAACATATAATATTTTATTTCCCTACATGGAACAAAAAAACTCCCTTGACATGAAAATTTTCATGCCCATAAAAAATTGGATTCGCTAGTATTTTAGGTATTCTTTCCTGGAAGGGTTTCTCAAATTTATCACTGTAGACAAGCTAATGACTTCTCTTTAGATGAATAGACACTAGACATGGATTATGTTTGGGAATAAGTGGGATAGTAGGATTTTGAGATGAAGTAGCTAGAATGGTAGGATCTTGATTTATGCCAATAGATATTTCAACATTCTCTTAGAGGTCTTGATACAATATATCTATGCGGTCTTGTTAGATGGGATCAATAGATGGATGGTATGTTCTTTGATGGGGATGGGTATATGGAGGATGGACCCATGAGGTTCATTGGGTGGAGTTTGGATAATACTAGGAGTAGGAGATATGGATAGGAATTGGATGGATTTGATGACTAAGACAATTTTAATGATGCTAGGAGATGGAAGAGGATCTATAAGTGGTGTTTCAATAATGATAGGAAATGGAGGGGGGTCTATAAGTGGGGTAGATGAAAGAAGGATTATGGTTATGGGAGATGGAAGAGGAATTATGGGTGTAGAAGATGGGAAGGTTTCATTGCTAGAAAATTCACATGATGTAATTAAATGACATGACTCAACTTTAAGAGGTGTACTTTCTATTGGATTCCTTGTAAAACTCCTTGGATACTTGAGTTTTAGTGGATGTGGTGGAGGATTGGCATATGTAGATGGTAGAAATATATATAAAGGCATATGATGGATGGAAGGCTTCAAGACAAGTCAATTGGAACATTTTAAGGAAAATAATGACATACTACAATAATTGGACTAATGTAAGGTTTCAAAGTCCAAAGGGTCCTAGGAAGGAGCCTTTGACAAAATAGGATTGGATAGTGTAATTATAATTATGAAACAATATTTACAGAAATTTGTATTGTTAGTGTCATAGAAATTAAGAAATGATATTTTAAAGCCAATGTATCATTGTAATTTTAAGAATATTTTAAAAACTTTTCCTTGGATGTTCTTGCTCCTCACATTGCACCTCTAGCAAAACAAGTACTATGTAGTATTCTCATACCTCTTCATGCACCCTACATTACATATTGTTCACATATCAATCTATAGTATTCTATTAAATAAAAAGTTATTTACTTTAATGATATTTACAAGATTAATTAATAACATATGAAAACTCAAATAAATGTTCCTATGCCTCCTCTCCACCAAAGATCATCATCATTAAACAATCTATGAGTGTAAAATCCTCATATTTGGATACATAATAGGTCTTTTTGTAATACATATGTGAATGGGATGATAATCCATCTTGACTCATCATCTTTGGATACAAATGTTGATCAGGCCCTAATAACTTCAATGACGTACATGATGATGATGTAGAAGGTACAAGTAGGGATGAAACTAATGGTGCACATGATGATGATGAAGCTTTTGGAGGCTATGATAATGCTAATGGAACATCTAATGATGGTGGATATTCTATAGGTGATTATTAATCTACTCTACTAGCTAAATATATGCTAGGTTGAATGATGACATTTGCCAATTATGCAACTACTTATAAATCAATAGACAAATTTAAAACTGTTGGGACCACAACAAGAGACATAGTTTTTTGTGTTGTATGTCTCCTCTCATGTTTTTGTACCACCCTATGGTCCCTAAGTCTATCCTACATAGAGCCTTTCCCTCTACCCTAAAACTAGTGGATGTTAAAGTAATTTGGCTTCTTGCCAAGGATGAACTCACAATTTATATTTCTAATTTTTTTTTATAAAGGCACCACATAATTATTCCAAAAATCTAGGTAAAATATCATATACCACCTATCTTAGAAATCTAACCTCATCATAGCATGAGTGCACCAATCAATAGGAAAAGTTTTAGTTTCTTCTAGTAAGGAGTTGCCAAAAATATTTTTAGTGAAAAGAGCACATAGATAATTGTTGGTCATTTTTTCCTTCCCACTAGAATCACCACATTTGAATTTGATGTAGTAATGTTCACAAGTTTTAAATATCCAAATATTCAAAAGGGGGATGAATAATTTATGATAACCTTATTATATTTCTTCCCCTGCGCTTTTTTAAGTGTTTCTGCAAGCTTGCAAGTCCCCATCGTTGGATCGAGGAAGATCAATGGTTGGCACTATCTCGCTATGAGAAGTTGCATGTTGTTTTTCCATAGTGACATAGCACTTTTTGGCCATGTGTCAGGTGGGTCCTCCTTTTCCCTGATTGTTTCTCTAGTGCCAAGTTTTTCTAAATCAATAGTGGGCGCTATGGCGCTATCAAAAAATCCGTGTTCCTCACTGTTAGCAACATAGCGCCCAAACAGAAAGTGTTACTGCAGTGACATCAGATGGAAGGTGGATCCCAAGCATGCCCCGTTGGATATGAGTAATGAGGATTTATTAGATAGATTGGCACATGGCCAATTTCTATTGGTTGGTATACTAATAGGTTAGATCCATCTTGCTCGCCGCCAGATCTCGGAAAATCAACGATGGGCACTATCTCATTATGGGAAGCTGCGAGAATTTTATCCATAGCGACATAGTGCCTCGGCGATGTGTGGCACAAATGACGTAATGGGCTCACCCTTCTCTAAAGAGATATTAGGGTTTGTTCTCAGTGGAAGTTGTCAGGTGGGTCATAGTACAGTGGTGATATTTCATTGGTCCATTCAGCCAGCTCAGTGTGCAGTTGTACAATTTGTTGATCACCATAGATCTAAGGAAATTGACGGTAGGCACTATCGTGCTATGGGAAGTTGTGAGGATATTACCCATAGCAACATATCACCATTGTGCCACATGGATCAATGGGGCCAGATCTCGCCAAGATGAGGATGCCAGGTCGTGCCAGGTGGTTGCCAAGTGGATTCATGGACTAGAAACTTTATGGAGGCAAGCACAATATTATGAGGATCTTCCATGATCGTTGATCTCGTGGAGATCAACAGTGGGTGCTATCTCACTATGGAAAGCTGTGAGAATATTACCCATAGAGACATAACACCTCAGCAAAACATAGCAGGGTGGGACTAAGTGTTATGAAACTGTAGGGATGGTACCAGTTTGGGCTGAGTCGGATACCAGGTGCACTGAGGTGTTTCGTGGGCCCAAAGGTTTTTAAAGGAGATAGTGCAATAATACGACGAGTCTTCACGATTGTCAGATTAGTCTGGATCCATGGTGGATGCTATCTCACTATGGAAAATTGCTCGATGATACACATAGCGACATAGCACCTCGGTAATGCATGTCCCAGTGGGTCTGGTGGAGGCAGTAACAATTAGCAACCGACAATTAATGTGATTGTCATAGTCAGGGTTGCAAGGTGGCTCAGTTAGTAAAGAAGGGGTGATCAACTCGAGAAGACCTTACGGGGTGGTATAAAGGAAAGATGTTATTGGTCCACATAGCTCATTTTGGATGCAGAGTTTAGTTGACTTACTGACCCTACTAATTCAAATGCTTAGGAATGAAGAAGTTCAAGATTTTTTATGCAATTTAATCTCTGTAATCAATCCCAACCAACCCAAAATGAATGCGAGAAAAGGAAGAGCACTCCACTGCCCCCCCAGTTGATCCATCTACCTGATTAGGATAGTCAATGGTGCTGCCTCTATCTTTTTGAGGCCCTATTTTAGTTAAAAGTCAGATTTCATGGTACCTAAAGCTATACTTAGATTAGATTTCTTCAGATCCCCATGTATGTTCTTGGTAGAGCCTTGATGGCAGTGGTTGTAGGATAGTTTTGGAGGGAAAATCTCAGTTATGCCTGAACAATAAAGGCAATTTTTGTGAATTTTTTAAGGGTAAACCTTTCTCTATTGTCTCTATTACTACTCTATAGATTCTTAGTGTAAATTATCCTATGCCTCTAAACTGCATGATCTTCTATCTTATCTCCTTCATTCATTGGTATGAAAGTGCAAGAATTCTTTGCCTCTTACTGGTGTTTTGTAGAGATCTATGATCTGCATGACTGTATCTCCTTGGCCTATGAATGATAATATAAGTGAATATCTCTTTCCTTGTGTCATTCATCTAGGTCTTCTGATCTGCATGTAATTATTAGATTAAAGAAAGTCTGAATGTGTATATCCTTAGTTTCATTCTGGTTCAATAGTGCATATATGGGTAGAGATTGGTCTAAACACTCTATTTTGGTGCATCACCTCTTTAGATTAGATTAGGTAGATTTGCTTTCATGCTCTCCTTTTCCCTTTTCCTCTCCAGGAGTAGTTAGGTGCATCCTGATAGTAAGAGGAAGTCGGCCTTTTCTGGAGACTCAACCTCATAATTCAAGTCCCACAAATTTGGGGTTATTTCCATGTTTCACTAGGTTGTCCTCATGCATAGGCTTTGGAAAAGGGTGCAAACCTCAGTGACAATAGTTTTTGGCATGCCCGATGGGACCACTTTTCAAAAAATTTCAAGCCTATTGGTGTCAAAAGGGAAGATTTCAAGATCAATACCGAGGAGATAGTACAGGCTTCAGTGTTTAAGCCTTCAAGGGGCTCATTCTTCAAAGTACTTGGTGACTCTGAGCTTCAAATACATATATGGTTCCAGGCTAAAGTTGCAGTGATTCATGCCTAGAGCTGAAACAAGGGCACCTTCTAGAGGTAAGTTCCAGTATCAAGAACTTTCATTTTCAAACCCTAGAAGAAGGAAGACTAGAATATCTTTATCACTGGTTAGGAGTGCAATAGTAACAAATACACCTACAAGATCTATCTCTACTCCTCCTACTATTAGATCTCAGCCTAGACTGCCATCAATACATATCAATAGATCACTTGTCTATATGGCATTGCCTAGAGCTCATACTTTTGCCACCTTTAATGGTGGGAGCCCTCTCTTATTAGCCCAAAGACATGACATACCTGTAGCTGCCCTCAAAAGTATACCAGAGTTTACTAGTGAAACTTCTATCTCTCCCTTAGAACACATTCAAGAGGTTGCAAATGTTTGCAATATCCATGGTATTACAGAGGATGATGTTGTAGTTAGGCTTCTAGCCTCATCCCTAAAAGGAAAAGCACTACAATGGTATAGAGGTTTAGCTCATGGTTCTATAACAGATTGGGATGGATTAGGAGCAGGATTGTGCAAACATTTCAAGGATAAAAGTGACTATTTGTCACTTTTAGAGCAGTTGACTACCATAAAAAGAGGCTCCCATGAATGTATGATTGATTTTAATTATAGATTTCAAAAGACATGGGATAGAATACCTACTTCAGTGAAGCCTACGCCTGGTAATGCCTTCTTGCATTACCTTAGTGCTTTTAACAGTGATATTGCCACTACAATCCAAACTATGGGAGGAGATACCTTGCCTAGTGCTTATGACATAGTAATAAAATTAGAGAACATCCTAATACAAGAAGGTAAACTAGCTCCAAGGCCTCCTATGCCTTTCTTTCCTGATGTTCCAAATCATCAACCAGTAATGGCTCCCCTTCCCACAACTTCTACATCACAATCCCTTACTCCAGTTCCTCAAGCTTCCACATCCTCAAATGGGATAGATGAAATCAAAGAGATGATATAATCTTTGATGCAAAACATGGATAAAAGAGAAAAGAACCTAGAGAAAATATTGCAAGATTATGGGAAGAAGCTAGAGGATAACTCCTCTATGATGCAGAAAGTAAGCAACAAGGTGGTGACTTTAGAAAGACAACAAGCTCAAGGTAGTAAGCCTCATCAATTGCAATATCAAACTCCAAGTAGTGGTAGGCCTCCAAATCTTAATCATTGAAATAATTCTTTTGATTAGAGTAGGCAGGTTGGCCATGCTTCAACCTCAAATGTAAACCAAAGTAGGGCCATAGTCCCTCAAAACAATATGGCTCAAGATCAAGATTTTTGTCTCTCTTGTAACTACTCCTATGCCTTTTGTATGTGTTAGAAGGCTAAATATTTTATGGCTTTGACAGTCCTGGAACCTACAACAAAACAATCATACAAGGAGGACCAATTTAAAGATGCCTCAGATATGCAAAGATAGGGTGATTGCTCTTTTATGAATCATCAGATGGAGGAGCATTATAATGTAAACTAGGATTCCATTGGTCATAACACTAGAAGGAAAAGAAGAGCTATGGAAGATGTTGTCCCTCCTCCTCCCAATCAGGCCTCAACTTCAAATGCAATATCTCATGAGCAAGAAGCAAATAATCAATCAAGTACCTTTCAATAGCTAAGGAAAAATCATGGTAGACAGGATGCCAGTGATCCTTAGGTTATTCCATCTCAACCTCATACAATTGCAGCTCCCAAAGGTTCTACAAAAACACCTGATATGCCATTCAATGTGGTAGAGCAAATGAAAAAGACAAATGTGAATATGTCCATGTGGGATGCTATTGCTACTATACCCATGCAAAAGAGGCTACTGTAGCAAGAATTGGAAAGAATTGAACCAAAGGATCAGACACTCAGCATGGAAAGTGCCACAAGACTAGTACAACCATAAAGGGAGGTAGAAATAAGTAAAAAGGCTAGACCTCCTCCATTCTATGTTTCTCTAATTATAGGGGGCAAACTAGTCCATAATTTCATGATCAATTCAGGAGCTAGTAGTTCAGTGATGCTTAGGTGTGTTGTTGATGCTTTCGGGATGAAATATGAGCCCATTGTTAGGGATGTATTATAGTTGGATGGTAGTACTGTCAAGATTGTGGGGATCCTTAGGAATGCAGAGATGGCCTTACATGCATGCCCTAGTTGTACTATAACCCAAGATATCTTTGTTGCTGAGGTTAAGCCATATTTTGCCATCTGTCTATCAAGAGACTTCACTACCCAAATAGGTGGTTTCATATCTTCTAATTGGTCATATACGTCTTTTAAAATGAGATATGGAGCCAATGCTTCAATTAGAGCAGAGCCTCAAGCCCTCCATCATACTGAATCTTACACCTCAAAACCCATCAACATGAATCACCCTATCCTAGAGATGGATGAGAATGACATAGTGAATGAGCCTACCACATCCCTAGTAGAGATACCTAATTTTTTCTTGGATGAATGGGCTAATGTGTATCAATTTGACCCTATGTCAGAAACCCTTGAAACAGGTCTTAGTACATATTGTATATTGGAGAAAGATGCTCTAGTTCCCAATCTTGTGGAGACTAAAGAAGATATGAGTGGGATATGGAGTATGTATTTTGATGGATCAAGGAATAAAAATGGATTAGGGGCTGGTGTGATGTTGATTTCTCCTGCTCAAGTAAGGTACTACTTCTCCTTTAGGCTCCAATTCAATTGCACTAATAATGTAGCTGAGTATGAATCCTTGATTCAAGATCTCCTACTTGCTCAAAAAAGAGGAATCCAAGCCTTAAGGGTGTATGGAGATAGTGAGCTGGTGGTTAATGAAGTGGGAAATTAGAATACCACCAAGAATGGTTTTCTCAAGTCTTATAAAAATAGGGTTTGGGATTTGCTTGAAGGTTTCAATGCATTTAATATTCAAAGCATCCCTAGAAAGGAAAATAGACATGCTGATAGACTTGCAGCAATAGGTGCATCTTATGATGTGCCAGGGAATCTTGAGGAGGAGAAGAAGCAACAAATCAAAGTGGTAGTAAGGCCTGCCATCCCTAATAACAACATCCATTGGCAAGTGTTTGAGTCTGATCAGCAAATTGTGAGCTTCTTACAAAATGAGGCAAAATTTTTAGGCAGGAACCAATTGAGACTGTAGGATCAGTATGGTGATCAAATCATTCATCTCAGTTCTAAAAAATTGCCTAAGGGTCTCATTACCTTAGAAAGTGTTTTCAACCCTAATGACCAAACAAGGGGTAGGGCCATGAACCTAGCTGCTGATGAAAGTGACTACACTCCAGTCATGGTTGCTGATGGAAGGTCCTTAAACATGGGGAAGGTATGTTCTAAAATTGAACAAGAAATTTTTATTCATCTATGTCAAGAATTTAATGATGTATTTTATTGGACATATGATGACTTAAAGGGCTTTGACCCAAGGTTTTTTCAGCATACCATAGATTTAATTAATGATGTAAAACTAGTACGACAAAAAAAGAGGCCAGTGAATCCTAAAATTGAACCCTTAATGAGAAAGGAGCTATCCAAATTGATTGAGGCCCACATAATTTTCCCTATCAAACACTCATCATGGGTAGCAAACCTTGTCCTTGTTAGGAAGAAGAATAGAGAAATTAGATTGTGTGTGGACTTTAGGGACCTTAACCAAGCTTCCCTTAAAGATCACCATCCTCTCCCTTCTATGAAGCAAATTTTGTCCAAAGTTAGTGGTTCAAAGAGATTTTTATTTCTTGATGGATTTTCTAGCTACAATCAAGTATTGGTTAAAGAGTCTGATAGGTACAAGACTACATTTACCACTAAATGGGGTACCTATGCTTATTGTAAGATGCCATTTGGGCTAACCAATGTAGGTGCTACATTTCAGAAGACAATGGAGATGGCCTTCAAAAGATTGATTAAAAAGTTTGTCTTAGTTTACCTTGATGATATTACAGTGTATTCTAAGAATGCAGAGGATCATTTTGATCATCTAAGACAGGTATTCCTAAGATGTAGAGAGTTTGGGGTTTCCCTTAACCCAAGTAAGTGTGTCTTTGCTACTAACCAAGGAAAATTATTAGGACATGTTGTATCTAAGGATGGCTTAACCATTGATCCAGAGAGAACAAAAGCAATACTTGCCCTCCCTCTTCCTAAACACAAGAAAGGGCTACAAAGTTTCTTAGGTAGGATAAATTTTGTGAGAAGATTTATCCCTAATCTTGCTACCATGGTGAAACCTCTTACAACCATGCTCAAGAAACGTATGGTCTTTGCATGGACCAATGAAGGGAAGGAAAGTTTTGAAGAGATCAAGGCAGCCATAGCCTCGGCCCCTACTCTCACAAGTCCAAATTTTGAGAAAGATTTCATCCTTTATACCCTAGGTGGTGAGTCAAGCATTTCTGCTGTCCTAACTCAAAGAAATGATAAAGGTGACAAGCAACCCATAGCTTTCTTCAGTGAAGGGCTTAAAAAGTATGAAGATAAGTACAATTATGTTGAGAAACAAGCCCTTGCAGTCATCAGAGCTTTAAAGAAATTTAGACACCTCCTATCTCATAATAAGATTCATTTGTTAGTACTCTATGCTAGTGTGAAGGATTTCCTTTTGAGCAAAGATATTAGTGAGAAAAGAGCTGGCTAGATTACTAAAGTGATGGAATATGATATTGACATTTAGATTACCAAGCTGGTAAGAGGGAGGGGGTTGTGTAAATAGATGTTATCATCTCAAGAACCTGATGAGGAAGCTGCTATGATACTGACAGAGCAAAAAGAGGTAAGAAATAGTGACCCAAGGAGTTGGATGGATGATATGATGAATTTCTTATTAGGCAATGGATACCCTCAAGGATTAGATAGAACTAAAAGGAGATAGTATAGGCTAAAATCAATTCCTTATGTCATAGTTGATGGTATCTTTTTCAGAAAAGATTTTAATGGAGCCCTATTAAGATGCCTTGAAATAGACTAAGTTGGAAGAATGATCAAAGAACTTCATGATGGTCCTAATGGTGGCCACTTCTTAGCAAGGAAAACTGCAATGAAGATCATGAGGGCTAGTTATTACTAGCCATCTCTGTTTCATGATTGTCATAAGTATGTGAGGAAGTGTGAAAAATGTGCCTTCTTCTCTAGAAAACAAAGACTTGCAGCTCTTCCCCTTCATCCTATCCAGGTGGATCAACCTTTTGTTCAGTGGGGATTGGATTTCATAGGCCCTATCAATCCTTCTTCCAATTCTGGTCGCAAATGGATTTTAGCTGCTACAGATTACTTCACTAGATGGATAGAGGCAGTTGCATTGAAAGATGCCACTGAATCTTTAGTTGTTGAGTTCCTTGATAGAATTGTGACCAAGTTTGGTGCCCCTTCAACCATCATTTTAGATAATGCAAAGTCTTTTGTTGGAGCTCAGATTTGTGCATGGGTAGTGGATCATAATATCTATTTAAGCACATCTTCAAATTACTATCCTCAGGGTAATGGTTTGGCTAAGTCATCCAACAAGAACCTGATCAGAATCATGAAAAGGACAATAGAAGATAACCAGAGGTGTTGGCATAAAAAATTGAAGACTACACTGTGGGCTGACAGAATAACACCTAAAAGGTCAATAAGGAATTTACCATTTGTGTTAGTCTATGGCAGAGAGGCAAGGCTTCCAATTTCATTAGAGTTCCCATCCCTAGAGCTAGCTCATCAGCTAGAGTTGATTGAAGATGATGCCATGACAGTAAGAATGGCAGAGCTGATGGAGCTAGAAGAGAAGAGAAATAAAGCTATTTAGACCCTAGAGACACACTAGCAACAAGTAAAAAGGAGTTTTGATAGGAATGCTAGGGTTAGAATTTTCTGAGAGGGATATTTGGTTCTGAAATGGGATGCAGATAGGGCAAAACCAGGAAGACACTCAAAGTTTGATACATTATGGAGTGGCCCCTATCTAATTATTAGTTGCAAATAGGCCAATGCTTTCCAATTAAGCAAGCTTGATGGTGAAATTCTACCCATCCTAGTCAATGGGATCTATCTCAAGCCATGCTTCTGATGAAGGTTGAAGGTTTCATGTATATAAGTAGAGTAGTTCTTTTTTAGCTCTCCTATTTTCTAGGAAGTGCATGAGCACAGGACTATCTTTGTGAGATAGCCAGTTTTCTCAAAGTTTTGTGGTTGTAGAAAGGAGGTTTTGGTCTCTGGTTCCAGTTGCAGAGATAGGGGTTTCAGGGTTCTTGTCTCAGAGGTAGGGTTAGGGTTTCATAGTGCTTAGAATCTACATATTTTTTTAATGACTCTATAGCCCAATAGATGCTTGAGGTCAATGGTCTACGCATAGCTGGCTTGTGTCCCCTTTAAGTCACCAGATTTGTTGGTCATTTTTCCTTCCCACCAGAATCACCACATTTGAATTTGACATAGTAACATTTAAAAGTTTTAAATATCCAAATATTCAAAAGGGGGATTAATACTTTATGATAACCTTATTATATTTCTTCCCCTGCACTTTTTAAAGTGTTTTTGTAGGCCTACAAGTCCCCATCATTGGATCGAGGAAGATCAACGATTGGCGCTATCTTGCTATGGAAAGTTGCATGTTGTTTTTCCATAGCGACATAGTACCTTTTGGCCATGTGTTAGGTGGGTCCTCCTTTTCCCTGATTGTTTCTTTGATGCTAGGTTTTGCTAAATCAACAGTGGACACTATGGTGCTATCAAAAAATTTGTGTTCCTCACCGTTAGTGAGATAGCACCCAGACGAAAAGTGTTACTACGATGACATCAAATGGAAGGTGGGTCCCAAGCATGCCCCGTTGGATATCAATAACGAGGATTTGTCAGACAGATTGGCATGTGGCTAGTTTCTATTGGTTGGTATACTGATAGGTCAGATCCATCTTGCTCATCGCCAGATCTTAGAAAATCAACGGTGGGCACTATCTCGCTATGGGAAGCTGTGACGATTTTATACATAGCGACATAACACCTCGGCGATGCATGGCACAAATGACATAATGGGCTTGCCCTTCTCCAAAGAGATATTATGGCTCATCCTTGGTGGTAGTTGTTAGGTAGGTCATAGTACAGTGGTGATATTTCATTGGTCCATTCAGCCAGCTCAGTGTGTAATTTGTTGATCACCATAGATCTAAGGAAATTGACCATAGGCACTATCGTGCTATGGGAAGCTGCGAGGATATTACCCATAGCGACATAGTGCCATTGTGCTACGTGGATCAATGGGGCTAGATCTTGCTAAGATGAGGATGCCAGGTTGTGCTAGGTGGTTGCCAAGTGGATTCATGGACCAAAAACTTTATGGAGGCAAGCGCAATATTATGAGGATCTTCCATGATTTTTGATCTCATGGAGATCAATAGTGGGTTCTATCTCTCTATGGAAAGCTACAAGAATATTACCCATAGTGACATAGCACCTCAATGACACATAGCAGGGTGGGATTGAGTGTTATGAAACTATAAGGATGGTACCAGTTTGGGTTGAGTTAGATGCAAGGTGTGATGAGGTATTTTGTGGGCCCAAAGGTTTTCTAAGGAGATAGTGCAGTAATACAGTGAGTCTTCACGATTGTCAGATTAGTCTAGATCCATGGTGGGTGCTATCTTGCTATGGGAAATTGCTCGAAGGATAGGCATAGTGACATACCACCTTGATGACACATGTCCTAGTGGGTCCGGTTGAGGTAGTAAGGGTTAGTGGCCGACGGTTAATGTGACTATTGTGGTTAGGGTTGCAAGGTGGCACAGTTAGTAAAGAAGGGGTGGTCAACTCGAGAAGACCTTGTAGGGTGGTAGAAAGGAAAGAGGTTATTGGTCCACGTAGCCCATTTTGGATGCAAAGTTTAGTTGACTTTCTGACCCTATTGATTTAAGTGCTTAGGAATGAAGAAAGTCAAGATTTTTTATGCGATTTAATCTCTGTAATCAATACCAACCAACCTAGAATGAATGGGAGACAAGGAAGATCACTCCACCACCCCCCTAGTTGATCCATCTACATGATCAGGACAATCAATGGCACCGCCTCTATCTTTTTGAGGCCCTATTTTAGTTAATAGTCAAATTTTGTGGTACTTAAAGCTATACTTAGATTAGATTTCTTCAGATTCCCATGATCATTCTTGGCAGAGCCTTGATGGTAGTGGTTGCAGGATAGTTTTGAAGGAAAAATCTCAGTTATGCCCAAACTATAAAGTTAATTTTTGTGAATTTTGTAAGGGTCGACCTTTTTCTATTTTCTCTGTTACTGCTCTACAAATTCTCAGTGTAAATTCCCCTGTGCCTCTAAACTGCATGATCTTGTATCTTATCTCCTTCAGCCATTGGTATGAAAGTGCAGGAATTATTTGCCTCTTACTGGTGTTTTGTAGAGATCTATGATCTGCATGACTGTATCTCCTTGGCCTATGAATGATAATATAAGTGAATATCTCTTTCCTTGTGTCATTCATCTGGGTCTTCTGATCTGCATGTGATTATTAGATTAAGCAAGTCTAAATGTGTATATCCTTAGTTTCATTCTAGTTCAATAGTGCATATATGGGTAGAGATTGGTCCAAACACTCTATTTGGTGCATCAACTCTTTAGATTAGATTAGGTAGATTTTCTTTCATGCTCTCCTTCTCCCTTTTCCTCTCTAGGAGTAGTTAGGTGTATCTTGATAGTAAGAGGAAGCCGGCCTTTTTCGGAGACTCAACCTCACAGTTCAAGTCCCACAGCTTTGAGGTTGTTTCCATGTTTCACTAGGTTGTCCTCATGCATAGGCTTTGGACAAGGGTTCAAACTTGAATGACAGTAATAATCTTTATTTATGTCCTTATCTTTCACTTGCTAATATGATAAACCATTGGTATAATATGCATGAAACATATCCCTCCATGAACCCCATTTTGGAACCTCCCGTGATTGCATTATGTACCTTGTTATATTTTTGATTCAAGAGATATTTTGATACTCATGTTCAATGAAATTCAAGATGACTTGATGGTCAAATAATATTTTTTTATTTCCAGTATCATAGATGTTATAATTTATGTTTTTCAATTTGATCATATCTTCATGATGATGCGTATTGATTTGACATGATACTTTATGATGATATTTAGTTATTTTATATTTAGATATATACTCTATTTATGATTATATGATGGACTTTTTGGATTCTAGATACTATGATTCAATGCTACATGTATTTGCTTCATTCTTTCTTTGAGATGCTTTATGATGTAGTGAGTGTTGTAAATATATTATTTTAATGTAGTTAAATAAATGGTTAATTAAGTGATTTAATGCATTTATCATTTCGGCTATGTGATTATTGTTAGAAATATAATAGGAGTAACTTAGAGGGAAGGGGTGAATTAATTAACACAAAAATATATCCCAAATCCCTTAGATGTCAGTAAAAAATAAACTCTAAAAATTGAACTTCTTTAATGCTTGACAAACATAGAAAAATGTTGTAACTTGGTAAACACTCAAAATGCTCGACAAATACTTAACATGAAAATCTTAAGATATTATCTATGATTACTATTACTTTAATTTAGGTGCAAACACATAAGAGAAATATCATGAACACGTTTGATGCCAAGATTTAACGTGGAAACCCAATTTTGAAAAAACCACCAATTGAAACTAGTTACTAATTTTCACTCTTCTAAAGTGAGCCCTATTAGGAGCCAAACCTGTTAAGAGTTACAAAACACATTGTTAGGTGTGACCCTATTAGAGGATTTAATTACCCTATTAGGAGTTCCCTTGTTAGAGATCTTTTGATAATTCAATAGAAATTCAACCTTGTTAGAGGATTTACAAATAGTTGTTAAGAAAACTCTATTAAGAGATTTAGATCACTATTACAATGGTTAGAGAGAAGCAATGAGATGACCTAATTTTAGATGCAATTGAATTTTTTGACTACTGATCTCAATTCTGGCTTGTATACTTGATCCTTCTTGATCAAATGTATCTTTTTAGCTTCACAAGGATATTCTATTTATCCTTCTGATTCTCTTCCTCTTAGCATCTATTGGCACTAAAAATTGTGTGGTCAAATTTGACCACGTTTGAAAAAATCAAGCCATTAAATGCTTTTAAAATGCATATGTGCCTAGTTGTACTGGGCTATCCATTCGAGACCCCTTAGGTATTTAATGCTTCTAACACCTTTCATTCAGTGCATCTAAGTGTTTCATGAAGATCAATTGTCATCCCGAGTCATTTGGCGAAGTTTCGTTTCAAGCATTTGTCAAAATTGCAATTTTATCGAAGTGTCAAACAACGACAGGAGGCTTTGTTTGTAAAGGAATATCTCGCACCCAAAATTTTTTTGTGATCCACCACTTTGGAAGTGTCTAGTGTCCATACTAAAGAACCTATGTTTCAAATTTTGAGTTATTTCGAGTCCGTTTGAATAGGTTTTGAATCCCTCAAAGTTGGTCAGTTACTATTTTTCAGGCTTTTGCACTTTGCACCTAATTCTGGGAAGCCCTGTTTGACGTGCAATAACTTTTGACCAATGGACCCAAATGAGAAAATTCCTTTTGCATTGTATTGTAAATGTTAGAGACTTTTTATGTTCCAAGTTTCAGCTTATGAAGAATCCGCTTGGTGTTTATCACAGGGTTTACTGATTTCATGATGGGATATTCTGAGTATGAGATTCATTTTGATGCAGATGTCAATTCATAAGGTGAAAGATAGATCAGGGATCTTAATGTAGAGATACGTTTGAGGTTTCCAAGAGATGTATGGTTATGATTTATTTAATTTCCCAACAGATAAGGCACTGGTCAGAGAGAGGATCATTAAGTTCTGTTGCTCATACTTGGGTCTTGCTGATATCAACATATTAAATCAATTTTCCCTTTTATGTTGAAAGGTATTCAAAGTATAACCTGCACTTAGTTTTCCAGTTTCATGAGTCATGTCCTTAGCTATTTCATGCTTGTGATCTCCTGGTTAAGCATAGAAGAATTAGGGGTTTCATCTACTTTTATAGATCCTGAATATGGTTATTGCACTAGTCACATAGTCAGATCTAAAGAGGTTCACCCACCTAGGTTTTTCAGAGCCTGAAGAAGAAGAAGGGTCATGCCTTATAGTTGGCCTGGTGTCTGAATGGATGTGTTGATAATGGGAGTTAATTGCCCCTAGATATGCTTTTTTTCTCATCAGGGTAATTGGAAATGGGTAACATTTTCAAACACCAACAGCATCATTAAATCTTCAATTATCTTCCATGCACTCACACACTTTCTAAATCTCAACTTGACTTTATATTTATATCTTTCATATTGACAAGCTATCTATAATATAACTTGGAATGATTAATATTCATCTCCTCAGTCATTTAGAACCAACAAATAAATCAATTGAACTTAATATGCCAAAACAAGAAAATCATTTGTTAGCCAAACTTGCTTGGTAGACACTAACTTAGAAATGATTTTCTTGTGTTAACTAAGTGAACCTGGTAAACACTACATATTTTCAAAGTTCCTTTGATAACTAAGTAAGCTCAGTTAACATTGGTTCCATCCAATATTCCTTCATTAACTGAGTGATCTCGATTAACACTCAACTTTCATAAGCCTTTCCTTTGACACCTGAGTGAACTCGGTAGCTACTACCTTCTAAAAGTAGGAAAACTCTAGAATGCTTGGTAGACATAAAGTAAGACATTATTTTTAGCTTCATTTTGATTCTTATCCATGAGAACTCCCTCTATCAATGTGAACTCTTTCTGCCTTCAATTTCTCCCTCTGTTAGAAAGCTTTTTCTGATAGCAAACTCTACCTTTGATGTCAGACCAAGTTCATTATCCTTTTGTACATCTCTTTACAAAATTTCTATGAGATATAATAGCAAACTTCTCCCTCTTTGATATCTCATGTCAAAAATAGGAATCAATTAATATCAATGTACCTCAAGTACTAATTCATTTGCAATATGCCCTTGTCAATATTGCACCTACTTGTTGATCTTCAACATGCTCTGGTTGATGCATCACTAAGCTTCATTTAGTGAGCTTCAAATACGAGAATGACCCTTAGCTTACTTCTTAGATGCAAAAATGCATCCTTAGGAAATGGCTTGGTGAATATGTTTGCAATTTGTTCTTTTGTATTCACATATTCCACTCTTACCTCTTTATCGTGTACCAATTCTCTCAAGAAATGATATTTTATAGCAATGTGTTTTGTTTTGGTATGCATCACTAGATTATTTGATATATTGATTGCATTGGTGTTATCACAACATATAACTATTGGATCCTTGATCTCTATCTTCATACTTACGAATAGTTGTTTGAACCAAACAATATTAGAACAATTGACTACTGCTGCCACATATTCTGCCTCTACTATGGACTAAGCGATACAATTCTATTTCTTGCTTGTCTAAAATACTAGTCTTTTACCAAGAAAGAATGCTCCACCACTGGTGATTTTTCTATCATCAATATTTCCTGCCCAATCAACACCTGTGAATACTTTTAAATCTAAATTTTCTCCTATTTTGTACTATAAACCATATTCTTTAGTACCTTTTAGATATCTCATGATTCTTTTGATCGCCACTATGTAATTTTCTTTGGTATTTAGTGAGAATCTTTCAACCATACCGACTACTAATACAATATCAAGCCTTGTATGCACTACATACTACAATTTTCCAATCATTGATCTATATGTGGTTTGATCTACCTCTTTGGAGCCATCAGTTTTAGAAAATTTATGTCCAATAGACATAAGGCTTCCAACTAGTCTTGAATCTTCAATTCTAAATTTCTTTAGTATCTCCTTGATCTATTTAGATTGAGTAATGTAGATACTATCTTTCTTTTGTTGGATCTACAATCCAACAAAGAATTTAATCTCTCTAAACAAAGACATTTCAAATTATTTACCCATTTCTTCTGAAAATGCCTTGCACAAGTCATTATTTCCTATGAATAGAGTGTCATCCATGCATATTTCTGCCAACACAATCTTTTTGTCTAGTCCTTCTTTAATATATAGACTATTGTTATCATTTGTTCTTTCAAAACCAATATGTACCAAGTAGTTATGGAGTCTTTCATACCAAGCTCTAGGAGCTTGCTTGAGACCGTATAATGCCTTGTGTAATTTATAGACCATGTCTCTTTTTCTAGGATCTACAAAACCTTCAAGTTGTTTAGTGTAGACTTTCTCATCAAGAATTTCATGCAAGAATGAAAATTTTACATCCATTTGATATACTTCAAATCCTTTATGAGTTGCATAAGCTAGTAAAGTTATAATACCTTCTAATCTTGTAATAGGAGTAGAAGTTTCACCATAATCAATACCTTCTTCTTGCGAATAGCCTTTACATACCAACCTTGCTTTGTTTCTGGAAACTTTTCCATCTTCATTTAGCTTGTTTCTAAATAACCATTTTGTGCCAATTACATTTTTATCCTTGGGTCTAGGAACAAGAGTCTAGGTTTTATTCTTCTCAGTTTGTTCTATTTCCTCATTTCACTGCTTCATTCAAAATTTCATTATCCAAAGAAACTTTAATATTTCTAGGTTCAAATAAGTAAACATGTACCTTTCAATTTGTTTATTGTCATTGGTCCACCTAATTTGTCTCCAATGATCTGGTGAGGTGCATGATGCATTCTAACATATCTTGCTAGCACAAGCTCTTTGGATTTGGAGTTTGTTTTATTAATTTCTTCATGAACTTTAGTATTAAGCTTGGGTCCCACTATCTATGACTCAGGTCCACTAGACTTGATTTTCTCAAGTAATAGCTTGGTAGCCTCTAACTACAGCTCGGATCCTTTAGACTATGACTTGGGTTGCATAGATTGAAACTCAATAGCTATTGGGGATTTTGGGGACTTGGGAGGTGAAGCCTCCTATTTACCATATAGATTTGGTAGGGTGTCAGGTTCATAGTAAACAAATCTTTTGTAATCCTCAGGTGCTTTGTTGCTTTATTTTTCACTCTTTTTTGAAAACTCATCAATTCTCACATGTACACTTTCTATTATGATAGGAGTAGACAAATTCAAACACTTGTATGCTTTACTTCTATATGAGTATCCTTGAAATATTCCTTCATCACCTTTGATATCAAATTTAGCTTTCCTAGATTCTTTTAAGATATAACATTTTTTTCCAAATACTTTCAAGTAACTTACATTAGGTTTGTAGCCATACCATAGTTCATAAGGAGATTGATTTGAGTATATCTTTAGTTGTACTATGTTCAAGGTATGTACTGTAGTGCTGATTATTTCCTTCCAGTCTTTGATTGCAACATTCTTTTCTATCATTAGTGTTCTTGCACAATCCATGATGGATCTATTCCTTCTTTCAACTATACTCTTTTGCTAAGGCATACCGGGGGCTAATACTTGTCATTTAATTCCCTTTTCAATGAAAAATTTGTTAAATTCATTGAAAATGAATTCAACACCTCTATCTAATCTCAAACATTTCAACTTCTATCTAGTTTCTTTTTCTGCTCGTTCCAGATACCACTTGAATTTTTGAAAAGCTTCTAATTTTTCTTTTAGATATATTACAGTCATCATTCTAGAATAATCATCAACAAAAAGAATAAAAAATGTATCTCCATTGTAACTCTCTATTCCAATAGGTCCACATAAATCTATATGCACAAGCTCTAAGACTTCTTCAAAATGACGATTCTTTTTTTTGAAGCTAGTCTTTCCCATCTTGCTATTTTGATAGTTATTTCATAGACCCATATCAAGTTTCCTCAAGCTAGGAATACCTTTTACTCTTCTATTTTTTCTTATCTTAACCAGATTATCAAAGTTTAAATGACGTAACCTTCTATGCCATAGCTAGCTTTCTTCTACTTGAAAAATAAAACATGAAATTTCACTAAGATCTAGATAGAATAGGTCACCTTTTGTTTGTTTTCTAGATCCAAGTAAATTTCCTTTTCCATCTAGTAGTTTGGCCTTCCCATTAATCAATTCTACCTTAAATCTAGTGGTATTCAACTATGCCACAATCAATAGATTTTTCTTTAGCCCTTCAACCCAATAATAATTGTAGCATATAAGTTCATTAGTTAATGAGATGCATCCTTTTTTTTTATGCAACAAGGTTTATTGTTTCCAAATATCACACTACCACCATCACAATGTTCCATGTGCTCAAACTTTGTTTCATCTCTAGTCATATGATGTGAGAAACCACTATAAATAATCCATGTATCATTTTTGATAACATGAGAGATAAGTGTCATCTTATCTCCTTCATCATCATATTCATCTTTTACAACAATATATACCATCTCATCCTCATTGTTATTAGAATCTTTAGCCATAAGATGAGATTTCTTCCCTTTTTCCTTTTAGTCCTTGTAGTTGTTGAATTATTTCTTGTATTTGTACTTATTTATTTTCTTTTCATCCTTGACCAACTTCTTCACAAGAAAAGTAGATCAGAATAATCTTAACTTTGTGCTTTCCTCTACCTTTAGAATATTTCCTTGCAAGTAGGGCTTCAACAAATTCAAGATCATTGTTAGAAGTTTCTTCTCCATATTCACTTCGTAATTGATTGGCCTTTGATCTATTACTCCTTTTCTTGAGTGACATTTTGGCTTCAAATGTAGAATTAATACCGTTGGAACTAGGAACGTAGTTATCATAGTTATCCAAATCAAAAGCTGTCAATATTGCAACTAGAGAATCCAAAGTTATATTTCTATTTGGATCACATCTCATCTCTTGAATAATAGTCACTCTAATTGTATAGATAGGAAGAAGGGTTCTAAGTACTTTTCTTACAATAATTTTTTCATCAATGTCTCCTCCAGATGCTTTGATTGCACTCACACTTGTTGTCAACTTCTCAATTAGATTAATAACTTGGTTCTGAAAATACAACTCATGGATTGAACATCCAAAATGAGTAGTTATCTATGTTATAGAGAAGAATCATCCAAATTGTCAACCTGAGGACATATACCTGAAACAATGCTACAAAGTATATACACCATGAAAATCTCTAAGCTATTCTATCATTGAAAAACATAAACTGCAAGAAACTGCATAGTAATGAACTATATATTATAAACTACAAGTTTCTATCTATCTCTAAATATCTCCATATACATCCATTTATCAAATGTTTGATTAAAATTTTAAATATATAAGTTTATTTAATCTCCAACAACCATCTAACAAGTTTCTCATCATTCCTTTAAACAAGGAAGAGATTTATTACAAAACTAATGACTAAGTGCGCTGATTTTCTATTCCACCTTTTTAGCAATCCACTCAAGTGCATGGTTCTCCTTCATTATTTTGAATTAAATCAAAAAAAATTTATCAAGTAATTCTCTTCCTTGTCACATTTCTAGATCATTTTGAAAATATTAATTTCATAAAGAAACGTGGAAGTTATGATTATTTTATTGAAAGTTGTTTTTTTGCTTGAAAATTTGCCACCATTTACTCAGTCAACTTCTGATCCACATTGCTCATTAAATATTTTGAACTAACCAAAAAAAAAAAAATGGTTTGTGCTCCTTATTTTAATCTTTCCAAATCTATAAGACATTCTTAATTTCATTAAGACTTGAGAGAGATATTCCTATTTTACTAAAACTAACTTTTGACTTTTTTTTGCATTTCCTGCAACTGCTAAATGTTGACAAGTGTCAACTTGCTTCTCCTTCTTTCTAGCTACATGAATGATTCAAATACCTCACAAAAAATATTTTAATTACCTAAAAATAATTATACTTCAATAATAACCACTTATCATAATAAATCATCGCAATTTAGGTAAAGAGTTATAGTAGATGAATATAAATATGATATTTTATAGGCTCATCATTCTTGCTAGCTGAAATCTTTCTTGTCCTAAAGCAAGGGATAGGAATTAGATAGTCATGAAATATATTATCATTCCATACCTCATTTCCCCCTCTCTTATCTACATGTTTTTGACCAAGAATATAGGAGGTAGCCCAAAAATAGTCATGAAAGGTCATCCTCAAATGGTCTATGAAAATAACACAAGGTACACATATGTTCCCCCCTAGCTAAAAGGTAGTTTATCCTTAGATGATAATGTATGTATGGGAGTAGCAAAAAATCACTTATGAGGCATATTGATGTAAGGGACTCCC
Source organism: Cupressus sempervirens (assembly GCA_028749045.1). Classification (NCBI taxonomy): domain Eukaryota; kingdom Viridiplantae; phylum Streptophyta; class Pinopsida; order Cupressales; family Cupressaceae; genus Cupressus; species Cupressus sempervirens. The sequence continues at coordinate 531,043,125 of CM053786.1, read as the reverse complement.
CTTAATACCATAAAATCATAATAGAAACAAAGAAACAATAGAAAATGTGAGAACAAAATATGGACTTCTTATTATTGCTATAAATGTGAAATTACATAATTCTTAATTACAATATGCTAATCCAAATGGGTGCCTTCATTACAGTAATCTACAAGACAGTGTTGTGAACTATCACCCAAAGCTATCCTAGATAATGTTTGAGCCTTTCTTAAACAGACAATTTTATGCTACTCAAGAAGGTTCTAGATGCCTAAACTTAATACATGGGGCCGACAGACCCTAACAATACACATAGAGTCGGCCAAATACATCTTTGACAAATTATTTTAGAAATTTTGATAGCCCAACTTTTGAAGGCCATAACTCATGAAATGTTGCTTTAATTGGCTATTATAACCACTTTTAAGAAATGCCAGCTCCTGATCTACAGGCTCAAAACTACACTAGCATCCTTTTGTCGAGTTTTTGGACCTATCTAGTCAATCTAAGGCCTCCAACAGTGAGCCTGAAGATTTTTTTGCAATTTTTTCCACCAAAAATCTGCAATAACTTCTCTGATACTTAAGTTGGAGCAATGAGACTTTTATGGTAGGCTCATATCTCTAAAATGAACCTTCCTATAAAAAATGAGAACATTCCAAGATCATATGAAAAACTTACTATAAATGTCAAGTTCCCATAAATAGTAGCCACCCTGTCTACTACTCCTTATTAAAATAGAAAAGACTGAAAATAAAATATTTTTGGGTGATGCAAGATTATCCTTACACCTAGGATGCTCCTACATCACATATAATTACAATAATGATAATTGAGAAACAAAATGAAATGCATAGATAATCAATTACTAAAAATGATAAATATTATGAATAAATGGAAATCATAAATATAGTACCATTTCTATTGTTGTGAGAAGCTTCAAAATTTGCAACAAGCTGAAAGTATAGGTCACTTTATTGTCAAATAATGGATAGGTTCCTCTAAGAGTGTAATAGTTGCTACAAAATAATTTTTCTATCACACAATAGCTACTAGAGGACTTTCTATTCAATCAAAGAGCAGTGGCTACAAGAATGATTGTTAAAATCAGACAATAGTTATTGTAGGACTGACCGCTACAATATGAAACCTATAGATAATACCAACTAGACACCATCATTGAATAGAACATTCTTGAAATCATGAGGAATCAATTACTCAATGGAACTCTTGGAAATATATGCAAAGATTCTCTTCTAGAATTAGAAACTTGTCTCACTCAGGCCTTTGGAAAATGATTTGAAATATGACCAACCAACTAGCTATAGACTCCTCCAAAATAGTAATTGAGACAAGAAGAAACAAGAAACAAACTAAACTAGACAACTACTAACTCTAAGACATTTTATAAAAACACTTATTGAATGTTAAACCTACCCTATCCTATCCTAACCTACACTAACCAAATAACATGTCCTATTCAAACAAAACCATTAACTAGTTCTTTGAAGTATCTTCCTCTTCTAAAATCTTCCAATGCTTCACATGCTTATGATCAATTGGAAATAGTTGCAACATCAATAGAAACTTCACAAACAAAAATAATTTTGGAAATACATCAATAAAACCACTTATAACTTCATGTTGACAATACATATTGCTGTATTAAAGTGCATAAATGAGCTAAAATGTTTCCACTTTAAATGTAGCTACATATGTAGCTTCATCTTCAATTGTAACTTCTTTGTTTGCTGCAATCATAGCTTGCAATAACATATTTTCCTCCATATGAATGAGATATCTAATAGGACACCCTCATGTAAGAACACATTTTAAACCCTCGTTGTTGGCTTGGTGTGGATGAGCTGCTTCTTTATCATCTTTTTGACTTTTAAAAACTAGTTTGTGTGGCTCAGTTGATAAAAGTATAGGAATTTCTACACCATCTTCATAAGGCTCATAGTTTTTCTCTACAAGAGATATTGATTTAACCTATAATGTTAAATAAAACTCTTTGAAATCATCCCAAAATTGATCTTCTTCAATACTTTCTTTACTTTTATGAATGGAAGGATTGATTTTCACTTTATTTCAACTCTCTTCTTGAAATAGGAGTTTTGATTTGACATCAGATTCATCTTTGGTAGAAACCTTGTGTATGGTAATTTCTTCATTTTGTAAAACAAGGTTCTCTTCATGTGCCTCTTCATAAATCAACACTTTATATTCAATATGTATACAAAATTCTTCTATGATTCTAGAGAACATGTCTTTATTTATTTCCAAACTTGCTGAAAATGATAGTGGCTCTTCATTATTGTTCTCCATGGATCTAAATTTCAAATTGTGTTGCTACAAATTTTTCTAATTCTAAGTGCTTTGGAAAGAAACTAAGATTCTAGGAAAATGACAAAAAGCTACTAAAAATTCAGAGACTCATAGCTTGACCTATCCCAAAAAGTGGTGCCAAAAATGTTGGCTTCTCAATTAGATTAATAAATTGGTTCTAAAAATACAACTCATGGATTGGACATCCATAATGAGCAGTTATCTTTTTTATGGAGAAGAATCATTTAAATTGTCAACTTGAGGATGTATTCTCGAAATAATTCTACAAAGCATATGCATCATGAAACTCTCTAAGCTATTATATTAATGCAAAACATAAGCTATAACAATGCTAAAAATACATCTAAGTACATAGTAATGGCCGCAAGAAATTGTAAGAAACTGTATAGTAATGGCTACAGGAATTGTATATTACAAACTACAAGTTTCTATCTATCTCTAAATATCTCTATATACATCCATCTATCAAATTCTTGATTACAATTCTAAATATATAAGTTTATTTACTCTCTAAAAATCATCTAAAAAGTGTTCTCATTATTCCTTTAAACAAGGAAGAGGTTTATTACAAAACTAATGACTAAGTGTGCTAATTTTCTGTTCCACCTTTTTAACGATCCACTCAAGCACCTGGTTCTCCTTTATTATTTTGAATTAGATAAAATTTTTTTATCAGGTTATGCTACTCATTTTAAAATTTCTAGATCATTTTTAAAATATTAATTTCATGAAGAAATGTGGAAGTTATGACCATTTTATTGAAAGTGGTTTTCTGCTGCCTGAAAATGTGCCACCATTTACTTAGTCAACTTTTGATCCTTGGTGCTCATTGACTATTCTAAACTAACTCAGATGTTCAAAAGGGTTTGTGTGCCTTTTTTTAATATTTTAAAGTACATAAGAAATTCTTATTTTTTTATTAATACTTGAGAGGGATATGCCTATTTTACTAAAACTAACTTTTGACTTTTTTTTGCATTTCCTACAACTAATGAATGTTGACAAGTTTCAACTTGCTTCTCCTTTTTTCTAGCTAGATGAATGACTCAAATACCTCACAAACAATATGTTAATCATGTCAAGATAACTATACTTCAATAATAACCACTTATCATAATAAACCATCACAATTTAACATTAATTAGCTACATATACAAATTGTAATCAATAAATCATTTATCATAGTTAATGCTTCATAAATCAAGCTAATGTATAGAAATGGCTTGGGAATATATTGAAATCATAGGGTAAAGGGTTATATTAGATGAATATAAATATGACATTTTATAGGCTCATCACTTGCTTTGATTGTTTCCACATATTTTGTAATGTTTTTATCTTCTCTCATCTTCATCTGATCAAATTGTTCTCTAAGACTCTCTACTTTAGCTCTTCTTACATTATCATCTCTTCCATAGATGTCTTTCAATTTAATCCACATATCATAAGCTATAGTGCAATATTTGACTTCATCAAATTCAACATAATTAAGAGTGGATGTAATGTGAATCATGATGATGTTATGATTTTCCCTTTCAACAATATCTTCAACTGATAATGTTCTAGTAGGATTCTTGTATTCACTACCGAGATACTTATAGCTTGAATCACTTATAGTTGCTAGATGTAACCTCATAAGTCCTTTCCATGCTAAAAAATTGTCTCTATTTAACTTGGGAATCTTTCTTCTGTAAGACATCTTGAACTTTAGCTTAGGTCCTTGAAATTTTCTTTGCGAGCACCAAAAGATTTGATACCAATTGTTGAAAATATAAGAGGAGTAACTAAGAGGGGAGGGGTGAATCAGCTATTGCAAAAATAAATCCCATATCCCTTAGATGTTAGTACAAAATAAACTCTATTGATGCTCAGAAAACATAGAAAAATATTGTAACTTAGTAAACATTGATAATGCTTAGAAAATATTATCTATGATTACTATTACTTTGATTTAGGTGCAAACACATAAGATAAATAGCATGAACACATTTGACACCAAGATTTAACATGGAAACCCAATTTGGAAAAAACCACCAATTGCAACAAGTTACTAATTTTCACTCTTCTAAAGTGAGCCCTATTAGGAGGAAACTCTATTAAAGGTTACAAAACAAACTGTTAGGTGTGATCCTATTAGAAGATTTAATTACCTTATTAGTAGTGGCCTTGTTAGAGGTCTTTGGACAATTCAATAGAAATTCCACCTTGTTAAAGGATTTACAAATAGTTGTTAAGAAAACTCTATTAAGAGATTTAGATCACTGCTACAATGGTTAGAGAGTAGCAATAAGATGACCTAATTTTGAATGCAACTGAATTGCTAATTATAGATCTCAATTTTGGCTTGTATACTTGATCCTTCTTGATCAAATATATCTTTTCAGCTTTACAAGGATATGCTACGTATCCTTCTAATTTTCTTCCTCTTAGCATCATTAAATTTTCAATTATCTTCCTTGCACTCTGATGCAGGAGCATCTAGTGGTGTAAGGGCAATCTTGTATCACCCAAAAAAAATATGCTTAGAGATAGTTTCAATTTAATGTATTTTTATTTCTAGATAGCCATTTAAAGGTTGCAACTCTCACAGTTCCACTATTAGTTTTCTGGGTTAGAGTTTTTAAGCACCTTGGGATACATGTAAATTCTAAAAATGGGTTATTTTGTAATAGAGATAAAATTATGATGAGTTAGAGGGTGTAATTTTTAGAGATGATTATATTTCTAATTTAAAGCACTCCAAAAAAAGAATCAGGTCAAATGACTTTACACTTAGAAAGTTATTACAGTTTTAAGTTTACTAGAGACCTCCTAAGAGTGCTTCAAAGTTAGATATGGGGCACTAAATGGCCTCATACAAGGCCAAAAAATGGAGAAAAAGTAAAGCTGGTACATAGGGCTATAGAGAACTTCAAGAGCTTTCCAAAAATGTAAATGGTTTGTTAATCAGAGTTTCGGTTCAAAAGTTATGCCTCTCAAAAGTTGGACTACTATTTTTGGATTCTTCTAATTTTACACTAACTTCTAACATGACTTTTGGAACCTTCTATTTTGGTGGTTAATTCCAACTGGCATATTCTAGAATGTATTCCTAACCCTAAATGAATTGGGCTCTATTTAAGAACATTTTTGGCATTGTAAAGTCAGTTCTTAGAAGATTAGAGAGGAGGTACTATATGGAGGAATTCTTTCTCCAAAATCATACTATTATAAGCCCACAGGGCATTTTTCATTGATAATAATATTTTCCTTTTTCAGTGTGTTTATTTTTGTCTTTGTTTATGTCTCCATCAAGTGTATTAGAGCAGGTTTTCTTGAGTGTGTAGATAGAGCACCGACTATGAGAAAGTTTGCACCAAGACTGTGTGCTTGTGGGTTTGAGACAAGAAGATGCCTCCATGAAGGGAGTGTGGTGGAAGGGCCAGAGTTGTTACTCCTAAGGTTAGAGCCCTCTAGAGACAAGTTCAAGCATTGTAGGAGGAGATCCATAAAGGATTGAGTGTTGCTGCAGGCAACAAAAGTGAGGAAGAAAATGAAGAAGAAGAAATTATTGGACATGAAGGGGAAGGTGAAGAGGAAGTCCTAAATTAGGTAGAGGAGAGGTTCTTTAGGGCCATTTGTAAGCTTGAAAAAAGACCTAAAATTGATGTGGGTACTTTTTTAGGAACTCTAAACTTGGATGAGTTGATCGATTGGATCAATGAACTAGAGGAGTATTTTGAGTATGAGGATATTAGAGACCTAGAGAGGGTTAAGTTTGTGAAGGCCAAAATGAAAGGACATGCCAAAATCTAGTGGCAAGAGATTCAACTAGAAAGGAATAAAAGAGGAAAGGAGAAAATCACAAGGTGGCATCGCATGGTAGACAAACTAAAGAAGCAGTTCATTTCAATTGATTATTAGCTTGATTTGTTCAAGAAAATTCAAGGGTTAAAGCAAGCAAGAAAATACGTCCAAGAATATACAGAGGAATTTTATCAACTTCTTATTAGGGCAAGGCATGCATAAGCTAATAAGGAGAAGGTTTCCTATTACCTTAGTGGGTTATGACCTAACATTTCAGAGGAGTTAAGTCTGGTTAGAATGACTAGCATTAAAGAGGCATACCAGTTTGCCCTATGAATTGAAGAGAAGCTAAATATCAAGTTTGAATGAAGGCAAAGAGGGTGTGGTCAAGGAGGAAGGGGTGGTGGTAGGTCATTTGGAGGCCAAAATGAGACCCATAAGAAAAATGAAGATGTACTAGCAGGAACTAGAGGAACGAGGGTTTCAACTACTCCCATGATCAAAATTTTGAACATCAAAGATGAAGAGGAAAATGATATGGACAAGGTTTAGGAAGAGGAGTCTTTTGTGGTACCTATTTTCATTGCAATGAAGAAGGTCATTATGCATTTGAATGCCCTCAACGAGAAGGAAGGATAGATAGGAGAGCTGACGGTCAAGTGACAGTTGCTCATATGGATAAGGATGCATAGTCATTGCATTCTGAGGATGTAGAAAGAGGAGAGGTTATCATAAATGAAAGGGTCTTACTAAGTAGTGAGATTGAACCTGGACAAAGGAGATATTTGTTTTGTACCAGGTGCAAGTGTGAGGATAAGTGTTGTGATGTGATCATTGATGGTGGTAGCACTAATAACTTGGTGTCTAAGGATATGGTCACTAAGCTAAAGCTCAAGAGGGAGAAATAGCCCCAACCCTATTGGATTGCTTGGGTGAAGGATGATCATAAGGTCATGGTTAGTGAATAGTGTTTGGTGAAGTTAAAGATTGGGAGTTACCATGATGAAGTTCTTTGTGACATTATTCCAATAGATGTCTGCCCTTTATTGTTGGGAAGATCATAGCAATTTGATAGACATGCTATACATGATGATCATGCAAATACATACTCTCTGATAAAGGATGGAGTTCACCACTAATTGAAGCTCTTGATAATTAAGGTGAAAAGATATGTCTTTTTGATGGAAGCAATTTTCTGGATGGTATGAAACATCAGCGTATGTGTTATGCTTTGATTCCTAGAAGAGATAAGGAAGGTAGTAGTGATATTCCACTAGAAGTTTTAGGCCTATTAAGTGAGTATAGAGATGTCATCTTTGATAATGTTCCAGAAGGGTTGCCACTAGTAAGGTAGATCAGTCATCAAATAGATTTAATCCTTGGAGCTAGTTTGTCTAACAAGGCTACTCGTAGGATGACTCCTACTAAAACTAAGGAGCTAAACAAACAAGTTCAAGAGCTATTGAGGAAGGGTTTGATTCGAGAGAGCCTAAGTCCATGTATAGTACCAACAATACTGGCACCAAAGAAGGATGGAGAGTGGAGAATGTGCATAGACTCTCGAGCTATAAATATAATAACCATCAAGTATTGGTTTCCTTTGCCAAGAATGGATGATCTTATGGACTGCTTGAGTGGAGCTCAGTACTTCACAAAGATAGATCTCAAGAGTGGCTATCACCAGATATAGAAATGAAAGGGAGATGAGTGGAAGACTACATTTAAGACCAAGAAGGGTTTATATGAGTAGTTAGTCATGCCTTTTGGACTAACTAGTGCACCAAGCACCTTCATGCAACCTATGAATGAGGTACTAAAGAAATTCTTGGGAAAATTTGTTTTTGTCTATTTGGATGATATTTTAATTTTCAAAAAGACTTTGGATGAACATTTATTGCACATTCATAGCATCCTTGAAATGTTGGGGGAAGAGAAAATGTTGATTAATTTGAAGAAATGTAGCTTTGTAAAAAAAGAGTTAGTCTACTTGGGGTTTGTTGTAATAGATCCAGAGAAGGTCAAGGCTATGTTGGAATGGCCTACTCCAAGGTCTACTATTGAGGTGAGATCATTTCATGGTCTAGTTAGTTTTTACAGGAAGTTCATTAAGAATTTAAATGGCATATGTGCACCCCTAACTGAAATAATAAGGGGGGATAGGAAAGAGTTCAAGTGGACTACAACAACTACAAGGAGTTTTAAATTTTTGAAGAAGAAGGTGACAGAACAACCTGTGTTGGCACTTCCTAATTTTAGTAAAGTGTTCTAGGTAGATTGTGATACTAGTGGTAGTGCTATTGGGGCTATATTGGGCTAAGAAGGTAAGCCTATAGCATATTTTAGTGAAAAATTGAATGATGCAAAGAAAAATTATTCTATTTATAATCAAGAGTTCTATGCAATCATTCAGGGCTTAAAGAAATGAAGGTATTATTTATTGCCAAAATAATTTGTCCTATATAATAATCACCAGGCATTGTAGTACCTAAATAGTGAAGGTAAATTAGACCATAGACATATGAAGTGGGTAGAGTTCATGTAGAGCTATGCATTTGTACTGAAACATAGAAGTGGAAGGTCTAATAGGGTTGTAGATGCATTGAGTAGGAGATAGTTGTTGCTGGCAGTAATGCAAGTTGAAGTGGTTGGGTTTGATGAACTCAAGAATCTGTACTTGGAGGATCTTGATTTTTCTAAAGTGTGGAAAGCTTGTAAAGAACTTGTTACTGTAGATAGAACTAGGTGGCTAGATTATTTGATTCAAGATGGTTTAGTATTCAAGGGTAGCCAATTATGCATTCCAAGAAGTTCCATGAGGAAAAACTTGATCAAAGAGAAACAAAGTAGGGGAATGGTAGGACACTTTGGTCAAGATAAGACCATTGCCATTCTTAGAGAACATTATTTTTGGCCTCAAATGTCACAAGATGTGAAAAAATTTGTGTAGAGTTGTCAAGTATGTCAAGCAACCAAAGGATTTAGTCACAATACTAGATTTTATCAGCCATTGCCTGTTCCATCAAAGCCTTGGGAGGATATAAGTATGGATTTTGTTCTTGGATTGTCGAGGACACAAAGGGATAATGATTCAATATTTATGGTGGTTGATAGGTTCTCCAAGATGGTACATTTCATCCCATGCCACAAGACTCATGATGCTATACATATTGCAGATTTTTTTTCAAGGAGGTGGTGAGACCACATGGTCTCTCAAAGAGTATTGTTTCCGATAGAGATACTAAATTTGTCGAGTATTTCTAAAGGAGATTATGGAAGAAATTGAGGACAAAATTGAGGTTCAGTTCTACACATCATCCATAGTCTGATGGATAGACCAAAGTGGTAAATAGAAGTTTGGGCAATTTGCTGAGGTGTTTATTAGGAGATAAGCCCAAGGGATGGGATTTAATTCTACCACAAGCAGAATTTGCTTACAATAATTCTATAAATAGGAGTACTGGTAGATCCCCATTCCAAATTATGTATGGAAGTAGCCAAAGGACTGCACTAGAATTAAGGAAAATGGAGCAAGGGGAGAGGACAAGTGCCAAGGTAGAAGAATTTGGTGAACATATCAAGTGCTTACATGAGGAGGTCCATGCACACATCACCAAGATGAATCAATAGTATAAAGCTAGGGAAGTACAAAGGAAGAGACAAGGAGTTCCAAGTAGGGGATTTGGTTATGGTACACTTACGAAAGGAATAGTTTCCAATGGCTATTTACAACAAGCTAAAGATGAAGAAATTTGGTCCCTATAAAATTTTGAAGAAACATGACTTGGAAAATGCATATGAGGTGTAGTTGCTAGATGGGATTCACATTTCTCCTATCTTCAACATTGCAGACTTAACAAAATATCATGATGATGGTATAGATGAGGGGTCGATGTTGGAGCCATGTCCAATTCCTACTTATAAGGAGGAGATAGAAGAGATTCTAGATAGTCATGTGGGAATGAGTACCATAAATAGGCAGTATGAAGAGTACCTAGTGAAGTAGAAAGGATGACCAATAGAGGACTCAACTTGGATATCAACATCAAAGGTTGCCCATTTGGGTTTTCCTCTACCATAAAGTGACAAGGTCACTTTTCAATCTACCCTAGGTGTTTGATGTAGGAGCATCTAGTGGTGTAAGGGAAATCTTGTATCACCCAAAAAAAATGCTTAGAGATAGTTTCCATTTAATGTGTTTTTATTTCTGGATACCCATTTAAAGGTTCCAACTCTCATAGTTCCACTATTAGTTTTCTACATTAGAGTTTTTAAGCACCCTGGGATACATGTAAATGTGGAAAATGGGTTATTTTGTAATAGAGCCAAAAATTATGATGAGTTGGAGGTTTTAAATTGGAGGGATGATTATACTTATAATTTAAAGCACTCTAGAAAAAGAATCAAGTCAAAAGACTTTATGGTTAGAACATTATTGCAGTTTTAAGTTTCCTGGAGACCTCCTAAGAGCACTTCAAAGTTAGATATTGGGCACTAAATGACCTTGTATAGGGCCAAAAATGGGGGATGAGTGAAGCTGGTCCATAAGGCTATATAAAACTTTGAGAGCTTTCCAAAAATGTAAATGGTTCATCAATCAAGTCCCAGTTCAAAAGTTATGCCTCCCAGAAGTTGGACTACCATTTTTGGGTTCTTCTAATTTTACACCAACTTCTAACATGACTTTTGCAACCTTTTTTTTTGGTGGTGGATGCCAAATGGCATATTATAGAATGTATTCATAACATTAAATGAATTGGGGTCTATTTAAGAATATTTTTGCCATTGTAAAGGCATTTCTTAGTGGAGTTAGAGAGAAGGTACTATGTGGAGGAATTATTTCTCCAGAATCATACTATTGTAAGCCCATAGGGTATTTTTCATTGATAATAATATTTCCCTTTTCCTGTGTGTTCATTCTAGTCTTTATTTGTGTCTCCATCAGACTCACTCAATTTCTAAATTTCAACTTGACCTTATATTTATATCATTCATATTGTCAAGTTAGCTAGAATATAACATAGAATAATTAATATTCATCTCCTCAGTCTTCTAGAGCCAATAGATAAATCAACTAAACTTAATATGCCAAAACAAGAAAATCCTTTATTAGCCAACCTTTCTTAGTAAACACTAACTTAGAAATGATTTTCTTGTGTTAACCAAGTTAACTTGGTCAACACTACATATATTCAAAGTTCCTTTGGTAATTGAGTGAGCTCATTTAACATTGGTTCCATACAATATTCCTTCATTAACTAAGTGATCTTGGTTAACACTCAAATTTCACAAGCCTTTCCTTTGACACTTGAGTGAACTTAGTAGATACTACCTTCTAAAACTAGGCAAACTCTAGAATTCTCGGTAGACAGAAAATTATCTTCAATTCTCGAGTGAGCTTGGCATACACTCACTAGCAATGATATGAAATTTTGTGTAACATCAAAGACAATACATAATTAATCAATTGTTGCAACAATCTCCCTCTTTGGCATTTCTGGCAACAAAACATGTCATTATGCAATAATTTTTTTAGACTATGAATAAATTAAGGAATTATTTTTAGTTTCATTTTGATTCTCATCCATGAGAACTCCATCTATTAGCGTGAACTCTTTCTAGCTTCAATTTCTCTCTCTACCTTAAAACTTCTTCTGATAGAAAACTTTTCCTTTGATGTTAGACCAAGTTCATTCTCCTTTTCGACATCTCTTTACAAAATTTCTATGAGATATGACAACAAACTTCTCCCTCTTTGGCATCTCAGATAGTAATCAATTAATATCAATGTACCTTAAGTACTAATTCATTTGTAATATGTGCTTGTCAATACTGCACCAACTGATTGATCTTCAACATGCTTCAGTTGATGCATTACTAAACTTCATTTAGTGAGCTTCAGATAGGGAAATGACCCCTAGCTTACTTCTTAGATACAAAAATGCATCCTTAGTTAATGACTTGGTGAATATGTCTATAGTTTGTTCTTTTGTATTCACATATTCTAATCTTACCTCTTTATTTTGTATGAGTTCTCTCAAGAAATGATATTTAGTAGCAATGTATTTTGTTTTCAATGCTCAAAAATTGTCTTGTAGTAATGAGATGACCTAATTTTGGATGCAACTAAATTGCTGATCACAGATCTCAATCTAGCTTTCATACTTGATCCTTCTTGATTGAATGTATCTTTTCAGCTTCACAAGAATATTTTTCTTATCCTTTTGATTCACTTCCTCTTAGCATCATTAAATCTTCAATTATCTTCCATGCACTCACACAATTTCTAAACCTCAACTTGACCTTATATTTATATCTTTCATATTGTTAGGTCAGCTAGAATATAACTTAGAATAATTAATATTCATCTCCTTAGTCAGCTAGAATGAATATACAGACCAATTGAATTTGATATGCCAAAATAAGAAAATCCTTTGTTAGCCAACTCTGCTTGGTAGGCACTAACTTAGAAATGATTTTTCCTATAATATTCATCTTCTTTGGTAACCAATTGAGCTCTATGAAATAATAGTTCCATCCAATATTCCTTCATTAATTGAGTGATCTTAGTTAACACTCAACTTTCACAAGCGTTTCCTTTGATGCTCAAGTGAACTCAGTAGATACTGCCTTATGAAACTAGGCAAACTATGGAATGCTCGATAGACACAGAAAAATATCTTCAATGCTTGAATGAGTTTGGCATACACTGAATGGAAATGATATGAAATTTTGTGTAACATAAAGACAATACACAATTAATCTATTTTTCCAATAGATTATATACAATTTCACTTGATCGTGTTGTTTAGTGTCCATGATTTATATCCCTAGCAGTGACACATGAAGTTAGTGATTCAATTGTTTATACCTAGTAGATGTCATCCTTGTATGGGCAACACATCTTGTTTAATTGTTAATTAAACCCTCTAGTGAATTAATAAATCCAAATCCATTTGCATCTATGACGAGATGTGTATTATTTCTGTGTGTGTGTGTGTGTGTGTGTGTGTGTGTGTGTGTGTGTGTGTGTGTGTGTGTGTGTGTGTGTGTGTGTGTGTATTTGGTGACATAAATTATTAAGGAAATTATGATTTAAAGTTTAAGGGTATTTTGGATTTTATTTATTGAAAATTTTGTCATAGTGGAATTTCATTTAATTAGAATTACCCAATTTTTCTAGGCTATAGAGTGATTTATGTTTTTGATAAGAAAAATAGGTTTTACAGGGACCCTGAAACCCAAAAGTAGCTACATAAACAAGGTTGAAAATAAGCAATATAAGCCAAACCAAATAAAAAAAAGTCTAATGGCTGATAATAAGCACAAGGCCCAACCAAAAATAGAGGCCAATGGAAAGGCTAGAAAAACAAATTGTCTTTAACAAAACTTAGCAAAAGCCAAAACCAAAAGCCAAAAAAGATACAACAAAAAAAAAAAAGATAGAACAAGAGGGCTACTCTTCATTCTTCCTCTTGAGATCTTGCATGACCTGAGCTGCCCCATAAATCTTTTGGTTCTCCTTGACCATCTACTCTTGGGATTTTTGTGTATCCTGGTCCAAATTGGTAAAGGTAATATCAGTGGCCATATCTTCATCAGACCTGGCTCTATCTCTATCCTTACTATCCTCACCAACTAGCAGGCCTCTATCTTTAAGTACATTGGTTAAGGGGAGAATGTTGTCATTAATCAAATTGAGGAGAGAAATCATCTGATTAGCCAAGTTATGATTGTAGTTTTCCAGATTCTTTATTCTCCTCTCGGCTAGACTGACTCTTTATTTCTCCATGTTAGTATGCCTATTATTTCCCTATTTCCCTATTTCAATTTTAAAGTCAATATATATACCAAAAAGAGGATCATTCCTCACTTCTCACTTTTGAATTAGAAATTTGAGAGAAAAATCCCAAATCCTCTTAAGGAGGAATTGTTGTTTCACTTGTTGCAGGGGCTATGGGCATGGGATTGTCACGAGGTTGATCTCATTGGATCCACTTTAGGGAATGCCTATTATTTTCCTATTTTAATATTTCACTTTTAAAGTCAATATATATACCAAAAAGAGGATCATTCCTCACTTCTCATTTTTTAATTAGAAATTTGAGAGCAAAATCCCAAATCCTTTTAAGGAGGAATTGTTGTTTCACTTGTTGCAGGGACTACGGGCATGGGATTGTCACAAGGTTGATCTCACTGGATCCAGCTCAGGAAGACCTTCATTTTCTATTATTTTGGGTAGATTTTGCAAAGAGATTATTTTATTGCAAGCATTTTTGATTTTTACCTTTTGGCTATCTAGTATGTCTCTCCCATTTTCTTGTTTTGACTCTATTTCTGAGTCTATTTCTAGTACTTTTATGTTAGGAGGTAGAGAACTAGTGTTCCTTTTATTTCTATATGTTGGCTCTATATAGTTGGATGAGTATGAGAATTTATGGCTTTATGGTGTAGGAGTTTTGGGGTTTTGGACCATTATGCTACTCATTTTTGCAAACAGAATCAAAACCCAAATTTCATTAGATGTCTAGGGGTTTTATACCCATTTGTGAAAAGGGTTTTAGTTTCATTGATTTTGTCAATGTTGAATTTTGGGTATTTTTTACTTTACCTTGATTTTCATGCTACCCAATTTTCTTGGGTGTTTCTTGGCACTGACATTGGTCATGGACCCAGATTATCCATGAGGAATCCAATCCAACCATAAATGTTCTTTCTTGCATTGGGATTCATGTCGAAATCATTCTCCTCATTGTGTGCTTAATTGAGTGATTTGATACTTGGTATTTTATTTTTTTCTCATGTAGTGCCTGCCCCTATTTCGCATTTTGCTAACATTGTTGAACTCTTTTAGAGCTAGTTTCATGTTGTTGGTTAGCATCATTCTTTTGAGATTATCAGATATTGTGCTATGGATTCAGTTTATTATGTGATGAGATCACTTAGGCTTTATATTTCATGTATGCATGATGATTACTACATTGCTTTCAGTTATTAATGATGATTAGTTAGATGATTTATTATCATATGTGTTTTATTATGGATACTTACCCCATACTTGCATGTGTATGGTGTGCGTGTTTGCTTTGTGTGTTTGCTTTTGTATGGCGTGTCTGATGTGGTTAAGGAAGGGAGTCGTAGTCACCTGCTAGTCAGGATCTACACAATGCACCACTTCCTACCATTGCCTATTTAACTTAGTATATATTGTGCTTGTACATGCATAGTTTTTATACAGGTTGCAGGTACTGGGTATCGACTTCCCTGAATTTGCCAGGATGAGCGTACCCTATCATATTATCTCAATGATAAGAGAGGGGAGATAAATTCTCAAGTCCAAATCCCAACCTTTTTAAGCCATTTGTTCTAATTGGAAAATTACGACAAGTATCCGAGTTGAGTACCCTCCGAATATGTCGGATGACATAATTTGTGATATAAACCCTTGGTTTGACTTTGTATGTATTTTGGCTATGATGGGTTTTCATATTTTTACCTTGAGAGTCTTTGATGTATTTTCTATTAATTAAGCCTAATTAAAAGATTTAATTAATGGTTTAATTTAATGGAAAATTAATATGATATTTTAATATTTATTTTATTTAATTAATTGGAAAATTAATTAAATAAAATAATTAAATTTGAAAATAAAAAGTTAAAAGTTTAAATTTGGAATGTGACAATATTTATTTTAATAATAATATATTTGGAGTTCATTTTCAAATAAATGACTAAATAATATTATTATTAAAGCTAATAAATATTTTAGCAATTAAGTTTTGGAAAATGAAATTTAAAAGTGGAAGATATATTTAAATTAATAAAAGATTCTAAATTTCATGTGATTAAAATATAAATATATTAAGATTGAAAAGTGGAATTATTAAAGTTAGTGCATGAGATTTAATAAATAAATAAATTAAATTGGAAAGAGTAAATTAAATATTATATTAATTAATGTGCATTATTTTAATATTTGCTCACATAGGAGTTTGCAAATTCTCGGAAGTTGTCGTGTAGACAACATTGGAGTTTGCACTCTAAGAATGCACAAGTTGTCTACATTTAGAAGTTAGCATTTTATTTGAGCACATGGTGTCTACAACCTTAAGACTCATCTAGATGGTTAGAAGAGACTCATGCTTAGTTGTCATGCTTATCTTCTAGCTATTTCTAGAGACACTCTAGATGCATCTTAGAGGCCTTTAAATTGAGGCTCTCCTAGTGTGTTTGGACAAGCTTAAAGGAAAGCTTAAATGGAAGCTACAAGCCATAAGCTAAAATGGAAGCTTCAAAGCTTACATGCATCGGAGAGGATTCATATGCTCGTATATTTTCTATTTGCTTCTATGCTCCTTCTAGCATTTTTAGTCACTTGGAGATTCTCGATTGGCTTGGATCTTGGAAGGATTGTGAATGATGGAGAAGGAAAGAATTTTCTATGGACTTCTGAGGCATGGCAAAATTAGCATCAGTGTCCAGGTGCACTCATGATAATCACATATTCTCTTTGCACTATTTCTCTTCATATCTTCATCATGTTTGTTATATGTGTCTAATTACATTCCATGAATGAATTTGAAATTTGGAATTGGAATCTAGATATGTTATTGGTTGAGAAGAAAACATTAGAAAACCCTAGATCCAATTAAAGAGACATTAAATCTAAACGGGTTTGGGTTCGAAATAGAATCAAATTGGGGAAGGTGATTTCAAATTTATAGTTAAACTCGTTGGATGAATTAATGGATATGTTTTAGAAAAACAATTATTTAAAAGGGAAAAATACTTATTTAAAAAAAATCCCTTAAATCTAAGTATGCATTTTCTTTTGTAAATCTGCAGATAAATAAATAAATATATATGTATTTTAAATACAATAATGATTGATAACAAATTCATGTAAGTCAAAAAGAGAAATTTTATTTACAATTCAAATTTGTATATGAAAATGTTTATTATAAACCAAATTAAGAAAAAGGAAAAACGTTCAATCAAAAATCGTTATATATATATGATTGGGGGAGGGACAGACTCGTACCCCCCTGTCTCTGTTCGATGGAGAAGGGTACCTGCGGGTACCCCACACCGCAGAATGCTTGCGATGGGGGCGAATCTTAAACTACCACACGACATCGCTCACACCACTTGCAAAATACAAACGTGTTGTACCTGCGATGGGCAGTCAACTGTACAGTGTAGAGCACCTGCGAATTGGGGTGGCTCCATTTAATAAACCGTGTGCCCATGTATGTATCACACGACAGATGATGCCGATCAGTGATTAGGGTTAGTATGGGGTCATTTCCACTGACTTGACGTCGGATGGGTCGTAGGGTACCCGCGACAGTACTTAGAGTCAACTATAACATTTTACAAATGTTTCAATGTTATAATATATGATGTGGTGATGTTATTCTCATATGAATTCAAGGGTAAAATTTATGTTAATTCGATTTTGAAGTTATTGATATCGACTATTATATATATATATATTGTAATTCAAATGAATGTTAAACTATTTTATATATATATATATATATATATATATATATAATATATTAATAAAGTCTTAATCAAGTTAATTAGATTTCAGTAAGTGGTATAGTTAGAATTTAATAATTAACTTAATTAAATTTAATTTAATTAAGGATAATTATTAGTGTATTATAGATCGAAGATTTAAGTTATTCAATTATTGTTATCGATGGTATTGGGTTTCAGTAGAATTGCACATTGGTTAATTGGGAATCAATAGATAGGTGCAGATCAAATTTAAAAAAAAGTGATGGTAATTGTTATATCAAAGTTTATTGATTGTCCATGAGATGCTTAAAGGAGATTATAAATTATTTAATGACTCGTATAATGGGAATGTATCTTAAGGAAGTTATAAT
Source organism: Cupressus sempervirens (assembly GCA_028749045.1). NCBI lineage: Eukaryota > Viridiplantae > Streptophyta > Pinopsida > Cupressales > Cupressaceae > Cupressus > Cupressus sempervirens. Next base: position 531,025,117 of record CM053786.1, on the reverse strand, counting down.
CAATTGCTAATGACGTTGTTGTTAGTAAAGTAATGAAGAATCTACCATCATAGATTGGTATTAGCTATTAAATTATTATCAACTCAATTGTTAATGAAATAGAGTATAGATGATTATCATTAATACGAGTATGTTAAGAAGATATTGGTATGATGATTGTGGTCATTATGGATAAGATTTTGTTATTATTAGTTGACTTTCTACATATGAGCTATGTAGGTCAACTGATATTCTTTAGGTTGATGGTATGGTTGTACAATTATTAATTAAATCAATTAACTAGAGATGATTGGATTTAATTAATAATTATGTAATAGAGATTTAATTGATATAATTCTTTTAATGAGATTGTAGAAATATTGATATCAAAATTGATAAGTTTTATGACTTGAATTATGACCTTAGATATTATATGATTGTCAATGATGATAACGATTAAATTAAAAGACTTAAACTTTAGTAACACTTAATTAAGTTTCTAATTGAAGACTATTAGAATGTTAATAGGTCATGGATGGTGTACCTATGTTAATTGATTGATCAAGTTGATCATTTTAATTAAGTTATAATTCTTCTTATTCGAGGATTGATAATTGGTTCTTTTATAAAAGAATAATGATCCTTTGATAATGTTGAAATGTAGAAATAACATTTAGGAAGAGTTATTCAATTAGTAATATGGATCTTGGTCAAGTAAAGAGAACAATTTAATTAAAGGTCAATGATGATCAGTTTAGTGAATATTTATCCTTAAGTTATTCTTAGAATTTAATTCTTAATAATGGAAGGATAATGCTATTGGGGAACAAATGGGTTGACTTGCAGGTCAAATGATGAAAACTTTATACACTTGAAGTATACTTGAAAATGGAAACTGGAAACCCCTACACTTGATTCAACTATGAGATAATAGAAAAACAAAAACATGTGTCTGCATCATGTATTCTATATGCTTCTTGTTTTGGGTTTTGGGGTTGACTAGTGTTGACCAGTCTTAGGTTGTTACCAGAGGCTCGGGGGTTATGAGATGTGTTGGCATGTTGATCTTATTTGGTCTTGATCTTCATAAGCCCAACCATGGTTATGTGATCGTATGCTCTATGAAATGTTTGTATTTGTTCATCAGTCTTCATGTGTGAAGCTGAGATGTATATGTATCTAAGACACTTGAGCTAATCATTTTTGAGTCATCGATCAGTTATCCTTGGATTTTTTTCTAATCGCCATGATGGGATTGAAATGTGGATTTATTTTCTAATGATGTCATGTTGTGACATGTTTTGACTCAACCATTTTGGAGTCTTCGATCAGTATGATTTTGAGATATTCTTGGTTGCTTGTAGAGAACCAATGGATATGGTGATTTATTTTGAGATATATTTTGTTTATTGAGAACCAACTGATACTTATGATTATCAGTGATGCCTTCAGTTGCTAATAGAGAACTGTTGTGTTCATGATTTTCTATGGATTCTTTTCGGATGCTCATGGAGATTTGATGATTCTTATCTTGGAGATTTGATGATTCTTATTATGGATATTTGATGCTTTTATCATGGATATTTGATGATTCTTTTTATTGATTATATTTTGGATTTTCTTTACATTCGCTTGTACAGGACTGTGGTGATTTTATGATTCCATGAGAATTAGGGTAGGTAATCTACTTGTAGTGTTAGGAAGTGGCTTGCAATGGGGGCTGGGGCCCTAAGTGGCTGCCAGGGTAACTCATTGTAAGTTTGGTTAATAAGTGATAACATTTACACACTAAATGGGGATTAAATGAACCTAAAAAGATAATTCTTTTGGTTCTCGCCCATGCCTTGAGCGCTTGTACAGGCTAGGATGGGAGTAGTGAGAACACATGGTTGCGACCTTGCATTCCATAGTATGCCTTGTCAGTATGAGAGGATACTAGTGGCCGTATGAGATCTGTATGGACCCATGGAGTTTAGCTAACTGCCAGGGTAACTTGTACGAGATAAATGCGATGACACTTTCCCACTTGCAGAGTAGGTTTCCTACATGTCATTGTTGTGCCTCTGGGAATTAGATGTCAGATTTTGTGTGATGGAACCTTTGAGTAGTATACTTTTTAGGATTCCTGGACTATAGAGATTTGTGTTATGTGTTATGGATAGCCTATTTGGGACTTGAGATTATCTCCTCAGCATGGTGGGAGTGGACCATTTAGGTACCACGCGGTCAGGTGGTAGTGTATTTTCCACTCTTATCATTTGAGATCTATCCAAGACACCGTGGCTGGAGTATTCTTGGTTGGTATTTATTTTCATTATGTTCTTGGAGCATTATGATAGACGATATACCTTATGATGGATGTATTTACTGGTATGTTCTTGTATTGATAATTTGCATATGTTAATTGATGATGCTATCTTATGTTTTACCTTGCATGTTAGTAGGATGTTTTTAGGAGTGACATTCCTACTATGTTTATAGTCAATGATCTCTTCGGTGATTTGGAATGTTACGCATGGAGGGATGGCTAGGATCCACGATGGTCTAATGATGCTATTTACGGTTGGGAGGAACCGTGCACTTAGTTATTTATGTTTGTGATGTATGGTTATCTTACATGATGGATGTTTATATCTTTTGTGATGTTGTATCATGTATGAAATGTGGTTTCATTTATGTTATTGCATCATGGAATAATATTGGATGATGATGTACTTTATTTACATGAATGTTTATTCTTTCAAGCTTTTCATACCATATGTCATGTACAGTGGATGATTGAGCAATTGAAAATGTAATTTATGAATGCTGAATGTATCATTGCTATTTCATTGTTAAGGAGGTAATGTTAGATGAATAAGTTACGATTAGAAGTAATTCAACGTTAAGGGATCTTTAAAGAATGTAATCTATTATGTTATGTTATTTTCAGTTGGATGTTGCTATTGCTTCCGCGAATGTTATGAATGGTTTTACTTTCATGTTTTAAAAAAAAAAATTGTTTGGTAAACTTAGTGAAATTCTTTGGATCCCTTGGCAGGGCATTACATCTCATCTAGCCCTTGTTGTTTATGATCATCATGTATTTGGTGTACCCACACACAAGCACATCAACATTCACTTGTTGATTTTTTATGATACCTAAACTCCTAGTTGATTTTGATTGAGTAATGTTCATTAGAGTTGGGTTGGGAAACTGCATTGCCTATGGGCACTCATCATGTGATGAGCATGGGTATTTAGGGTAGAGAAGTGGAGGGGCTTCTCTTGTATACCTTAGATATCTTGACAAGGTATATGTGAAAAAGTTTTAAATAAGTGATGACTAAATGAATTCATGGGTAATTAACTAAGATAATAAAATATTATGTACTTGTATGGCTATCTTGAAGGTATGTGCCTGTTCAGTTTATTTGAGGGCCATAGTGTGAGGGAGTCCCAAGGGGTATTTTATGTGTGATTCTTAGCTTGAGAGTCCCAAGTGATATACTCTCCACTAGAGTCCCTACATAGTAGACCCATAAAGTGTTTGACCAGGCCTTGTTGTATTGTACTGTCTCATAATCTTGGTTTCGGTCCTCTATACTATTTGGTGTGTGTGTTTGAGTTTGGATGAATATCTTCATCAACATGGTTGGGAGGTGTAGCTACCTTTACCATTTTTGGAGACCAATATAGTGAGTTTCCTTTCCTCCATGTTTAGTTTTGGAGCTAGATGCTCACATGGTTCTTTGTATCTTCCAAAGTATGTTTCCATGTGGTTTATGTTATTTTAGTTTATTAAGATAGTTGATTTATGCACATGTATATTTACTAGGATGTTTCTTTCTACATCATTACATTGTATGTTATGGTAGAGAGGTTAGAATTATTTGATCTTCTTTATGCTTTTGAGTGTTAATTCATTGACTAAAGTAGTTCTAGTACTCCTCGATGTGGAGGTTCTAACTCTATTTTCCTTTTATATTGATCGTCAAGATTTTTCTTTGTAATCTTAGGTGACATTCATTCAACATTGAGTGATACTAGAAAAGTATCACATAGCTATAGGGAGAATTATCATACAATACTAGGAAGTATCACACAACAATACCAAGTTCTATCGTGCAATACTAGAAAGTATTGCATGAAAGTAGAAATTTCTATCATGTGACACTAAAAAGTATTGCATATTAGTTATAATAAGTATCATGAATAGTATAAAAGTATCTCTTGGTAGTAGTGAATAGTATCATACGATGCTTGAAAAGTATTGCATGATTTTTGTGTTAAAAAAAAAAACTCCCTGGGCAAACAACAAGTATTTTTGAACTTGTCATATGAGTTCCAAAGGATGTTTTGGATACCCTATTTGGTTGTTACCCTTCCTAGGTTTTGACAGATTGGAGACTAAGGGTTTCTTGTTTTCTTAAACTTTCATAGTTGGTTTTGAACGTGTTGGTAACTAGTGACACTTGGAGATTGTTGGATGTTTGGATTGCTTCGTTAAGTCTTTCATTGTGATCTTTTGATTAGTTGCATGTTGATGTTATTTGAATCCATGCTTGTTACTTTTTTCAAGAAATGTATTGATTTTTATGTACCCTTGTTCTAAGGATCTCTAGGTGGGGCATTACATCATTTTCACTTTTGACTATTTATTCTAGTGTATCTACCAAGGTTGAGTGGTGACCAAGGCTAGATGAGCTCAACCTATTAACCATTTGGGAAATGTGAGGGGTATTTTGTGTAAGTCAATTGATGAGGTCCTCTTGTGTAGTATTCAAATGATCTATTTGGATGTGTGGAGGTTTTATAGGTGGTTTTGGTTGTTGGAGGAGAACATTGAGTGAAGGGTTTTGTGCTTATGTTGTAGCAGGTGGAGGGTTTGGTAGTTATGTTACAACTAGTGGAGGATTTTCTGGATATCCCATAGTCAATGGAGGGTTATGTGCTTTGAGGGTTGATTGTATTATTTGTGTAGGAGATGGTCTTTCATCTCTAGCTCATTTTCTTGGTTTCTTTGATGCATTTGATATTAAAATTAGATATTAAATTTTTTTAAAAGTTAGAAACCTAAATTTAATAAACAATACAATGCAAAATGAAATAAAACTATTGAAAATGGTGATGAAAATACAAAAACTTACAAAAATACCTTTTTTTGTTGGTGACATGCTTGGTAATTCTGAAAATAGAAATAAGACTTTCAAAGCATGACCAAGTTAGCATTTTCTCCTTTTCCTCAAGATCCTATATGAATTTTTTGTTGTGTAAAAATAGTGAAAGTTGTCATTTTTAAAAAAGTTATAGTTTTATTGAACTCAGTCAAGTTTTATAAAACTCAATTTTTTTAATAACCCAATTGGGTTTTTTTATATTGAAAAAGTATAATTAGCAATAGAGAGATATTTTAGTATGAAACAACTACAAAATATAGGACTAGCCCTTACCAAGAGACACAATGGAGGGAGGTGCCTTAAACATTGAGGGGATTAGCCCATAGGGTACTACACATTTTTTACATGAGTACTTCATACAACTTTACATTAAAAAAATCATCTTAATAAAAAAAACCAGAGCCTAAGATCTCTAATAACCATGATGCGGCTAAAAAGTGTTATCAACAGGTGCTATTTTTGAGGAAAAAAATGTTTTTCCCCCTCTTTCACTCATGCTCTTTGTGTAATGATGTATTGATTTAGTACTTTTCCCATTAGAATCTAGATGACAGTTCTCCAAAAGACTACTAATCTCATCAACCTCTACTTGTGTACGAAAACTTTGAAACTTCTCAATATACTATGCTACCTTAACATCATCTTTATATATTTGTAGAACTCCATCATATATCAGCTTCATTAATCTAGAATTTGAAATCTCCAAGAAAAAAGATACCTAAGACATTATGTAGAAATATATGAGTTTAAGATTAAACTATGTAGGTCACCTTCTGACATTTTGAAAAATCTCCTTGTTCCTTTGCTTCCAAAGAAACCACAATATTTCACCAATAAGAGAAAACAAAAATTTGTTAAAAAATAAGTCAAAAGATTTAACATAACCAACCAAGATTTCACACCATGAAAAGCCAATACTACTCTTCCAATAAATTGGAGACCCAAAGAAAATGGCTCAAATTTTCTCGGCATATATACACTTAAAGAAGACATGCTCAAAACTCTCATCCTTATTACACAACTTGAAAATCACAGACTCAACATTAATGTAAGATAAAAATGGCCTAACAAAAATACTTTTAATCAATAAAAACTATCTAAAATGAATAACCTTAGGTTCACAAGGACCCTTCCAAAAATAATCAAAGAGAAAATATCAGTTTGAGAAAGGACACCCAAGACCCCAACATTTATCTATATGCAAGAATACAAAGTGATCACTTTTAAACATTCCATAAATTTGCTTGGTCAAGTTATTATCAATAACATTACCATTCTTCCATTTTTATATTTGATAAAATTATCACCATTCTTGATTTTCCCAACATTCTCCTTACATATCACTTGGATAGAAGAGTATATGTCTTCTTTTGAGATTTGGAGATACCATACTTGTTGGAGATCTCATCCCATGACCCTAGCTTGTTATTAACTAGTAAATCATTAATCATAGAAATGCCTTTATCATTCCATTTTTTTTAGAATAGCATTGAGTAAGAGAAAGATGTTTATTAGTCAAATATAATCCCCACCAAATTGATCTATCAACAACAATATATTTAAGAGGACCCCCAATGGCATTCCTATACGAGATGAAATTCCTCAGTTGTGATCATGTAGACCAAAGAGAATTGAACACTTTAGAGCTCAAAATCTTCATCTTAAAATCCCCCATAATAATATCCCAAAATGGAATGTTAGCCCATTTCCTTTTTTAATTACTTTAGACACAAGTTAGCTAGTCATTTAATTACAATTTAGGTCCAATATTGGAAGAGTAAAACAAAACCCAAGAGAAAAGGAAACATAAGACCATGCACACTTAAGGATGAGTTTCTAAGAGATCTATGAGTTGCCTCCTAACTATACAAGATGCCATGTTAGCATAGGAAATTGTGTCAAAAAAATAGGATCCTTCATTGGATGAAAATTGTAAGAAATAAAGACCACAAACAATGGTACAGAACTCGATGAATATGAAATATTAAAACTCGTGTTATTAGGACAAGGTTCAATGATAGGTCCTCAACATTATATCAATTGTGCATGACCCATCAATGACTACTCACAAATAGAAGACTAGTACAAAAAAAAAGAAATACTTTTTGTTAATGTAATATTTCTCTAAGACCCAAGATGCTCCTACATCAATTGCATTTACATAATTGATCCTATATCAAATTCAATTGCATCTTTGAAGGTAATATATATTTTATTTGATATTATTTAGATCAACTACATGAAATAATTTCTCTTATCAATTATATTTATATTTATGATTAATTCCTTAACCCAAGGTTTGACTAAGCTAATCCCTCATCCAATCCAATAAAAAAAAACTCTTAATCTTTTGTGTATAGGACTAGGATAGAAGAATATTTCATATCGATATAGAAATATCTCCTTGAAAGATTTCTAAAGAAATTAGTTTGATTTTTTCATAGTACTGTCAAACTACATCAACTCATAGGAATATATCTTTTCTCAAGTTGACCTAGTCCTTTTTGCTTTTTTGACGAGTGATTTTTGGGTTTTTTTTCCTTTCTTCATTTCATTTAGGAATCCATAGTTAAATTTTTTGAAATGGGCTTAGATCCATGACTTTTAGAAAATAAAATACATTTTTCTCTACATATTTCAAGGCGATTCTTTTTATATTTATTTCCTTTCACATGTGTATTTTAGATCTATGTCTTAATTGGGCTAATTGTATACACATAGCATCTATATGCATTACTTAAGAAATTGGTTCAATTTTACATACACAATAACCTATAAGGACCAAAGTGTGTATTTCCTTGTATTGTATCCCCCTTTATAATTTGAACTAGTTTTGGAACCCTTCCTCATTTGGGTTCTAACTAACCTAATTTAGATTATAAGATGAATCATATTGGGAAATTTCCTCTTTCCCCTACACACATATTTGAATGGCTTTGCGGCCTAGAAAAGTGGAGATCTATAGTCCTATTAAAGTGTCATCATTTTCCCATGTTTATCCAAGAAGATTTCTAGTCTCTCATCCTCAGGGATATTTTGCAAATACTTAGAATATAGTTATCTCCATCTTTGAAGAAATTTTACAAATGACTCTCTAGTTATCTCTTTACTATTACAAAGGTCCTTCACGGTTTTAGGATGTTGAATCTTGTATGAATATTGTTGTAAAATCATTTTTGCAATTTCTTCAAAAGTTTTAATTTTTGTTGGTAGTTTATAAAACCATTCCATAGCTTATCTACCTAATATTTGTGGAAACAAGTGCATAAGATAAGATTGATCATGCATGAATTCCATTGATAGGGATCCAAATTTTCTCAAATGATCTTGGGGATTTATTGTACCCAAATACTTGTCAAATTTTGGCATCTCAACTCCTTTAGGGAAAGGAGTCATGTACATGGCATTTTCAAAAGGAAATGAACAAATAACATCTAATGAGAATTTCATAGTAGGTTTATCTTTCTGTTTCTTCATTAGTTCTATTTGTGTTTTCATAGTTTGCAATTTTTTGGTTAGAAGAGACATAGGAGTTTCTTCTTCCTAACAAGAGTTTCAATATCATAGTATTTAGGTAGTTTAGCTCCTTCAAGAGGAAGTTCAAGGAAGTACTTATCCTTCTCTTGTTTCATCATTTTATGAATTTCTTTTCTCTTCTAACATTTTCAAATCTCTTCAAGGGGTAGTTCTTCATCATCTAGGAGTTTAGGGACATTGTTTTTGTTTTCATTGTTATTTTCCCTATTATTCCTCTATCATTTGTTGTTTTCATTGTTATGTTTAGACATCATTAAAAATGATTTTCTAGCTAGTATCTCAGTATTAGGTCCATCCAAGGTATGTTTTCTACTTCTAGTGATATACTCAAGTTCAAGAGATGAATTATCAACTATTTTATCAATATATTATTGTTGAAAAATAGAGTTGATCTTTATAGTAAATATTTCTTTCACATAAAGATGTTTTGGAGGTGAATGTGATCTCCTTGAGTTACCCAAGAATTATAAGACTCAAGAAAGACTCTTGTCTCTCTTGTATCATTAAACTATAAGTTTTCTAGCACTCCTATTTTCAATAGGCATCAAAGTATGTAATAGAAACTTAGTATGATAGGTTTAGATCTAGATCGTATTTCAAATTTTGTCTCACTTTATGTGTAGGTAATAGTGGGTGAGGCACACCAAGGTATCATCCATCAAAGTAAGTGACTAGAATAAGTAAAGTAATGACTTTGGAAATAATAGGTGTGACAACACAACATGAAGAAAAAGTTATAAGTTTTGAGACTAGTTTGAATGTAAGACAATATTTTTGACCTAGTTTCAAATAAAGTTTTATGTTTTTGGTAAGACTGTTGAAGACCTACTATTGACTAGATAGTTTCTAGAAAAAAGAACAAATTAGATTTGAGACCTAATTAGTAAAATAATGTCTTCTATTTTAACAATTTTGGTATAGTCTTGCATGAGGAAATATCTTATTAGACAAGTAATTGACATGTACGAGTGAATGTTAGTCTCAAGCGAGACTTTGCATTATTTTGATAGTTCAATAATAATTTTGGTAGTATTCCAAAAAAGAATCATGTGATAATAGGGTAGCATCTAGATGACAATCAAAAAGTTACCATGTGAGTAAAGGAAGACATCAAACCCTGAGTTCTTGGCTTGTGCAAGATTTTCTGATAGATGAGGTGAGAAGACACCTAAAAATCTCAGTTTTGGATAGTTTTGTTAGATTTCAAGGACCAATTTTGATAATGTAATGATGCAAAAATGATTCTAAAATATGTATAGACTAGAGTTTTGATAGTAATCCCCCTATATTATCATAAGTATGACAATTTCATGAGCAGATTTTGATAGTGTAGTGATGCAATAATGAATCTTATGTATAGTAGATTTACTAGTTTTATTAGTAGAATGGTGTCAAAAATAGTAGTCAACAAGACATTCTACAAGAGACAAAGAAATCTCATGGAATGACCATCATGGGGAAACTGACTCAAGGACCAATACATGACATGTTTGCATTCAAGTACATTTACATGAGTATACAAGAGTAAAGAAACTTCAACCTAAGGAAAAATATATAGAGAAAGAAATATATTTGTCTCACAACTTGAATGTATACATTCACATCACATAGTTGTGCCACCCCCTAAAGGCAAACCAAATTTTTGGTATTTCCAAGACTCAATAGTATATGTTTAAAGGTTACCCTTGAAGCAGGGCCTAGTGTCATATACCACCTTGAAATTTCTAGGTGTACACCTATGGTGAGGATCTAAAGGAGAGATTCTTTCCCCCTCCCTAAACAAAGATTATGCCCCCTTTTGAAAGTGAATGCGTAAGATTCTATTCTAAAAGTACTTAATATGGATTCCAGTCACAAATACCTCCTATTGTCATAAAATGCAAGATTAAGGGCTTTTGACACCCCTCATTGGCAATCAAATAAAAGGAAATCTTGTAAACATGATTAAGAGATCTAGCCCTCATATAGAAAATGGTGCATTCTATCATATTTCTATGAGTATAAGGATAATAATGGTCTTGTAAATGATATTAGAACTTGAGGGCCGCACATATTTACCAAAGTAAAATAAAAAAAGATAACTACATCACTTAAGGTTTTATTCCCAAATGATTCTTTATTATAGTGGGTCAAATTAGCTAGGTTCTCTTGTTCCCACTTTGGTCACTTCCATGATACTTTTTCAATCAATTGTAGGCCCTCTAAAAGAGACTCAGAAGACTTAGAATTTTTTTAGGGTCAAGATTTTTTATTGGACCAAGAAGGCCAAGAGCATACTCTCATATTCTTAGACTCCTCTCAAACATGCCAAATAGATCTAGTATGTTGTGAATTAAACCCCCTTATGAGAACTCCCAATCCATCATTTTTGGCTTTTTGATTAGACCAAGAAGGCCAAGAGCATAGTCCCCTAAATTTTGAATTAAAAAAACTTACATGGTATTATGATTCTAAGAAAGGAAAAGTAGTAAGAAGACAAGATGTTTGTTTTAATTTGCCCGAGGCAATGTGTAGAACAATTAGTTAGTAATCTTTATATGAGTTTTTCGATAATAAATCTTATGTGTTAAGCTATTCAAAATTAGATCAACACAATGAACACTCTTAGCATTAGTAATAAACATTTTGTAAATTCAAACCCTAAAAGTTGCTTTCTATTTTTGAAATGACATAAAAAACGATATAAAATGTCGTGAGAATTCGTAGTTGTCATGCAAGTGAGGACTCTTTTGTGAAATTTTGTAAGTACATCCAAGTGATATTTAATATGGATCTAGGACTTGCATGAGTAAGGATGGAGTCCCACGTGAGAGTTTCTTAGTAGTGAATAGTTGTACGAGTCCAGTTTATTCATCATGCAAGAATTCAAAAATTGTATGAAAAAAGACAACAAAAAACTATAAAAATATGCAAAAATGAAGCCAAAAATCTAGTTTTTGACCCCATGGTGGTGCCAAAGATGTGTTTGTATAACTTTTACTTGTAGTTATAAACATGCAACCTCAATAAGTCATTAGATCCATAGTTAGTATATTTAGATAATCAATAAATGTATACAAAATAATGAGAAAGTGACCTATCACCTTCTAGTCAATAGGAGTATGATGTTCTCAAAAATCAAGCATTTTTAGTGACTATAGATGATATTAAAATGAAGGATTTAATATGAATTAAAACTAGTCTATTTTGGGAGGTTTTGTATGCAAAAAGTATGTGTGAATCTAAGTGATTAAAAAGACAATGCAACTAATCTATATGAACTATGTAAAAGAAATAATCTCAATGAAAGTGATGCACAATATCTCTAGAACAAAATAAGAATTATAAATTTTGATGCAAGAGCATCCTCAGTGTAAGGGGAATCTTGCATCATCCAAAATTTATTTTATTTTTAGTCTTTTCTATTTTAATAAGGACTAATAGATAGGGTGGTTACTATTTATGGGAACTTACTATTTTTAATAAGCTTTTCATATGAACTCTAAATGTCCTCATTTTCTACACGAAGGTTAATTTTAGAGATATAAGCCTACCATAGAAATCTCATTGCTCCAACTTAAGTATCAGAGAAGTTATTATGGATTTTTAGTGGAAAAATTTGCTGAAAAATCTTCAAGCTTACTGTTAGAGGCCTTAGAGTGCCTAGATGAGGTCCAAAAATTTGATGGAAGGGTGCTAGTATGGTTTTAAGTATGTAGATCATGAGCTGGCATTTTTGAAAAGTGCTTATAATAGCCAATCAGAGTAATGGTTTGTAAGTTATGGCCTTCTGAAGTTGGGCTACCCAAAATTTCTAAAATAATTGTCAAAGATGTATTTGCCTAACTTTATATGTGTTGTTAAGGTCTGTCGGCCCTAGGTATTAAGTTTAAGCATCTAGAATCTTCTCGAGTGGCATAAAATTGCCTATTTAAGAAATGTCTGAACATTGTCTAGGAAAATTCTAGGTGATAGTTGATAGCTTGTCTTGCAAATTATTATACTGAAGGCACCCATGTGGGTTAGCATATTGTACTTATGAATTCTATAATTTCACATTTTTGGCGTAAATAAAAATTTCATATTTTGTTCTTACATTTTCTACTAATTATTTGTTTCTATTATGAGTTCATGGTATTAAGGGGAGCATCGTGCATCAAGTGGTATTAGAGATAGAGTTTTTGAGTGTGTGTATAGATCACTGACTACAAGGCAATTCTCACCAGGAACATGGTTTGGGTTGAGCATGTAGACAGATCACTAATTGTGAGGTAGTTTGCACTAGGGTTTTAGCAGAAGTGCCAAAAATGCCTCCAAAAAGAGAGCATGATGAAAGAGTTGTAGGTATTACACCTGAGGGTTTTAGAGCCCTCTAAAGATAGATCCAAGAATTATAAGAACAAATGCACATAGGAATAAATCTTCCCATAAGAGATGAAAGTGAGGATGAGGACAAAGTAGAAGAAAATGCCAAAGTAGAGATAATTCTCAACCCAGAGGAAGAGAGGCTTTTTAGGGCCATCTCCAAGATTGGAAAAAGACCTAGGTTTGAAGTTTTCACATTTTTGAAAAATTTTAATCTAGAGGAGCTAATCGATTGGATTAATGAACTGGAGGAGTACTTTGAATATGAAAATATTGAAGATCCTAATAGGGTCAAGTTTGCAAGGGAAAATTTGAAGGTAGATGCAAAGATCTAGTGGCATGAGGTTCAATTAGAGTGATATAGAAAGGAAAGGACAAAATTGCGAAATGGGAATGGATGGTAACTAAACTGAAGCAACAATTCATTCTTGTAGATTATGAGCTTGATTTGTTGAAGAAAATGAAAGGGTTAAAGTAAGCGAGAAAAATTGTTCAAGAGTATACTGAAGAGTTCTATCGAGTTCTCATTAGAATCAATAATGCAAAAGTCGATAAGAATAAAGTTTCTCATTATCTTAATGGGTTAAGGCCATGCATTTAGGATGAGCTAAGTCTAGTTCAAATGAGTTGTATTAAGGAGGCATACTAGTTTTCCCTAAGAGTTGAGGAGGAACTAAGCAAGAAGTTTGACAATAAGAATAGTGGAAGAGGTCATGGTGAAAGATTTGGTGGATGATCTTATGGTGGTCATAATGATGATAAAAAAGAACACAGATGAGGCTAGAAGTAGTAGTCAAAACTAGAGGAAAACAATTCCAATCATTTCCATGATTGAAACAATAGAGATCATAGAGGAAGAAGTAGAGGATGAGGATCTAGAAGAGGAGGCTTCTTTTGGAAATATTTTCACTATGGAGAAGAAGGACATAGAGAATTTGAATGTACCCAGTACCAAGGAAGGATAGATCAAAGAATAGAAGGCCAAGCCAGAGTTGCACATGTTGATGAAGATGCCAGATCCTCACATTCTAAAGATGCTGAAAGAGGAGAAGTCCTAGTTAATGAAGAGTCCTACTAAGTGGTGAGAATGAACCTAAGAAAAGAAGGAGCTTGTTTTGTACAAGGTGTAGATGTGAAGATAAGTGTTGTGATGTGATCATTGATGGTGGAAGTACTAACAATCTGGTGTTAGAAATGAAGGTCACCTAGTTGAAGCTAAAAAAGTAGAAACACTCATGTCCATACCATATTGCTTGGGTGCAAGATGACCACAAGGTCATGGTCAATGAGTAGTGCTCAGTAAAGTTCAAGATTGGAAGCTACCAAGATGAGGTATTATGCAATATCATACTTATGGATATATGTCATATGTTGTTAGGTAGGCCATGGTAATTTGATAGGCATGCTATACATGATGGACGAGCAAATACCTACACTCTATCTAAGGATGGAGTGAAACATAAGTTAGAGCTATTGAAGGATAAAGAAGAAAAGGTATGTAGTGCTGCTAGAATATGTTTTTTTGATGGAAAAGAGTTTCTTAAAGGTATGAAGCATGAGCATATGTGTTTTACTAGAATTTCTAAAGATAGTAAAGAAGAAGTAGAGGAGGTACCTACAAAAGTTGTAGATATGTTGGGAGAGTTTTATGATATTGTATCAAATAATGTACCTAATGGATTGCCCCCAATGAGGAATATCAGTCACTAGATGGATTTGGTTCCAGGAGTTAGTTTTCCAAACAAGGTAGCACATAGAATGACACAAGTAGAAAGTGACAAGTTGAATAGGCAAGTTCACAAGTTATTGCAGAAGGGGTTGATTCAAGAGAGTTTGAGTCCATGTGTTGTGCTAGTAGTTTTAGCACCAAAGAATAATAGATAATGGAGGATATGCATAGATTCTCATGCTATCAACAAGATCACAATAAAGTATAGATTTCCATCGTCAAGGATGGATGATATTATGGACTATTTGAGTGGAGCTAAGTATTTCACAAAGATAGATTTGAAGATTGGGTACCATTAGATTCATATCAAAGAGGGAGATGAGTGGAAGACTATGTTTAAGACAAGAGAAGGATTATATGAGTGGTCAGTCATGCCTTTTGGGCTAACCAATGCACCAAGCACTTTCATGAGACTCATGAATGAGGTATTGAAGGAATTTCTAGGAAAGTTTGTCATTGGTTACCTAGATACTATATTGATCTTTAGTAAGCCATTGGAGGAGAATTTGATTCATATTCACAAGGTGTTTGATAGGTTGAGGGAAGAAAGTTGTTGAGAAGCCTGAAAAAATGCAGTTTTCTAAAGAAGGAGTTGGTGTACTTAGGACTTTTAGTCTCAGTAGAAGCTTTGAAAATGAACCTAGAGAAAGTGAAGGCTATCATTAAATGGCCTACTCCAAGGAGTGAGACAGAGCTAACATCTTTTCACAGACTAGCTACATTTTACAGAAAGTTCATAAGAGGTTTTAGTAGTATTTGTGGACCCTTGATTGAAACAATGAGAGGAGATAGGAAAGAGTTTAAGTGGACTGTAGGAGTAGATAAGAGTTTTAATCTATTGAAACAAAAAGTTATTGAGTGAACTATTTTAGCACTTCCTAATTTTAACAAGGTGTTTCAAGTAGACTATGATGCTAGTGGTACTACAATAGGAGTTGTTTTTAGCCAAAAAGGTAGACCTATTACTTATTTCAATGAGAAGTTAAATGATGCAAAAAGAAAATATTGTGTTTATGATTAGGAATTTTATGCTATAGTTAAAGCATTGAAGGAGTGGATACACTATCTTCATCCTAAGGAGTTTTTTTTTGTATATTGATAATCAAGCTTTGTAATATTTGAATAGTAAAGGAAAGTTGAACCGAAGGAATTTAAAGTGGGTTGATTTTTTGCAGAGTTATACATTTGTTTTAGAACATAGGAGTGGGAAGTCTAAAAACATTGTAGATGTTCTTAGTAGAAGACAACTTTTCATGACAAAAATATAGATAGAGGTGGTTGGGTTCAAGGAACTCAGTGCTTTGTATCCAGATGATCTTGATTTTGGTGAAGCATGAAAGGCTTGTATAGAACCTATTACACTTGACAAGACAAAGTGGTTAGATTTTATGATCCAAGATAGTATGTTGTTCAAAGGAAGCTAGTTGTGCATTCCCAGAAGTTGAATGAGAGAGATTCTCATCAAGGAGAAGCATAATGGAGGATTGGCTAGACATTTTGGTAGAGATAAAACCATATCTTTTGTTGCTAATAATTATTACTAGCCACAACTACAACAAGATGTGACAAAGTTTGTACAAAGTTGTAGAGTATGTCAGATGGCTAAAGGAGTGAAGTATAATAAAAGGTTGTACTAGCCATTACCTATACTAGAGAAGTAGTGGGAGGATGTCAAAATGGATTTTGTTCATGGATTATCAAGAACACAGTGCAGGCATGACTCCATTTTTATGGTGGTTGATAGGTTTTCAAAGATAGCACATTTTATTCCTTGCATGTGTATGCATAAAAGTGTCACACTTCTATAAACCATTATTCTTGAGAGAACTCATGGAAGAGGGAGTCTCAAGAGTCAGCTTATAGCTCTCTATCTATGCTATGCAAAGGCTATGAGATGGTGGCTCTCAAATGAACCAAACTATGCAACCCTTGCAAGGTGCACCATAGAACAAGAGATTCAAAGAGTAGAGGCAAGAGTTCTAGTATCCAAGAATCTAGAATAAAATGCAATGCAAATGCAAGCTAAAAAAAAGAACTAAGCTAAAGCATAAATAAAATTAAGCTAAAATGTATGTCATAGTGTATATAGAAAGAGAGCTAAACTAAAATGCAAAAATGCAAGAATGCTCCAAGTCTTCAAAATTACCAAGAAAACCTGCAACATAACAATAGCATGAGAGACTAAGATTTTTTTGAATGAGAAGAGAGCCCTCCCTTTAAAGAAAAATAGATAGTAGAGATTAAGAGGCAAGATGAATGTAATCAAGAGTGGAGTTTGAAAGTGGGAGTGATCCATGTGCACAAGCATCTCAACCAATCACAATTAATGGTTGAATTTTGAGAAGGTTCAAAATGTGTGGAGGAGAATTAAAGTTATTTTAAAAGTAGAAGACTCTTCTCACATAGAAAAATGTGAACTCGTGTAGAAAAAAATGCCTTTTCTTTTATTTCTAAAATAAGAATAATGCTTTATGTGTGCACATTTAGGATAAGAGATGAGTGGGGAATTTTATTTAATTAAAAGAGGGACATGTTCTTTTAATTAAATATGAATTTGGGATAAAGTGGTCATACCATAGGTTATAATTGAATAAATAGATTTTTGAGGATTTGATAAAAAATAAACATTAGATAAATTATGGAAAAATGCTAGAAAGGGGGCTCATAGTCTAGATGACCGTTTTTAGTTGATTATATTTGCCCCTCTTTGACTAATGTGTGATCCATCTGGGAACACATTATGTCAAAGAATGAAGAAGCTAAGATGATAGAGAGATTTGATTATGAAGAATGAAATGCAGAAAGAAATAGCAAGTCCTAAATGTACAGTCTGATAGCGATAGTACTAAACACTAGGGTAGAGATGATATAAGAATTAAAGAAGAGTACTAACACCAAGAAAAGTAGATAGATCAAGAGAAAATAGATAGTTTTAGTAGAAAGCAATTTGCGACAATGATAGAATATCCATGCCTCCTCGGGATCAAAATCAAAATAAGATAGAGGAGATGTAGAAATAAGCTAGATTTGATCAAATAAGAACAAAGAAAAGTTCATAATGATAGATAGGAATTAAGATCAAAGAATGACCACCAAGTAATGAAGATATGCCCCAGTTTGACTAACTTTGACCAAGAAAGATAAAGCATAAGAATTAGGTCAAAGAAAGAAGAAAGATGAAATAGAAATGAAAGAAACGAGTGGAAGGGAGTAGAAATGATGAAGAAATGAAGAAATGATGATTTCCCCTACAAGATTCAAAGATTAAGTCTCAATAGATCAGCCAACTACATAGAAGAAAGAAGAAATCTTTAACTAGCGAGATGAAGCCAAATTTAGATTTTGATCCCAAAAATGGATATAGGATGTTGAGATTAGCAAAGATAGGTAAAAAGCATAGATGAGATGGTAAGATAGAAAAGAAGAGATAAGATAAGATCTAGAAGAGGTAAGAAAAGGATGAACATAGTTAGCTGACATGGCCATGAAATATAAAGAAGAGAGCTCTCTCAACCTGCAAAATGCAAAGCTAAGCTAGAATGAACCCTAGAATGCAAGCTAGTATGAAAAGGTGCAATTTCAAGGGTTACATAAGTAGGTCCTAGTTTTTATTATCAAGCCTTATTAGGGACATCATAAGATCATAAAATCATCACTAGTAAAACTATGAGGATATGAATATGATCTACATCAGATAGAAATGTGGGAATCCAACCTAAGCATCAAAGACATGCAAGTCAAGATGGCTAATATAATTAGTTTTCCTAACTTTAGTATAACAAGATTACACTTGTATTAAGGCATAAGCACTAGGATAACCCTCAAGTGTAGTCTTGCAAAAATAGATAAGGATGATACGTTGTAGGTCCAAAGCGTCACATAGGACAAGCATGAATGCTCTAAACACCTTAAACTAATAGAGTATACCCACAAGTAGAAAGCAAGTAAAACATGCCCCATGCCCTCAGTCTTCTAGTCCATGACATCCTCGAAAGACTTATTAGGGAGGGAACACAAAGCAAAGAAATCATAATAGACAATACACAAAGATGATAAAGTTCATCATATCTTAGTAGTTTAAGTGTTTAAGTGTGTGTGTGTGTAAGTCACTTGGCCATTTCTTTAAGACTTGATTTTGATAGTGAGAAATATCATGACATCGAAGACCATAGGTAAACTATGTGAAAAGTGTTGAGAAACACTTGATGTCAAGGTGGGGGTAGTGTTAAGAAACATTGTTTTGTGAGTTACCACACAAACCCTAATGCACAAGGAGACATTAAATAGGCTAAGTAGTTGTGCCCCTAAGATGAGGACAAGAAACAATTCCAAGCTAGGAAATGTGTTGCAGAGTGTGTGATTGATATTGTTAGACATAGGTGCAATGATTCAAGGAGCACCTATTTCCAGGTTTTCACCGCTTGGCAAATTTTGTCAGGACTTTTTTTTTCAATTTTTTTTCCTTGAATTTTTTGAATTTTTTTGGTGATACATCAAAGCGCCTATTGCTAGGTTTTCACTAAGATCATTTTTTCAGGACATTTTCTGATTTTTTGGATCTTTTAGAATATTTTAGAGATTTCAAGCAAGATCACATCATTTTCTCCCAATATCTAGCAAGGTATAGGATATGATGGAGCAACAAGATGGTAGATAAGCAAATACATATAAGAAAGGAGTATGAAGCAAGTGAAAGTGATCATGAAGGACTGACTCCTCAAGAGTACCCAAGCTAGGGAAAGAGGTGAAATAATCAGATGAAGTATGTTTTGGATAAGCAATTGAAGTACTGAGCAAGATAGCATGTAGGATAAGTAGTGAAGCCAACTAGTGAGATAACATGAAGCATGTAGTCCAAAAGAGTATCCATGTCAAGACAACTACGAGAACTATGTTTTATTTATTGTGATCAAGACTAAGGGGTGAAATAGATAGGATAGTAATGCGATAGAGTGATAAGAATAAATCTTAAGATGGAGGCTATGAGTGAATGAGAGAGCACAGTAGAAAATCTCATGGTTAAGATAGCCAATATGCAAAGATAGCTCAACATTGTCAAGATCAAAGAGAAGAGGGGATAGATGGATGATGGAAGAATTATGCGTGATGCCTATTTACTAGGTTTTCATCATGGTACTTATCCCAGGTGCCACAAGAAGTAGTTTTCACCATAGGATGAATTTTATTTCTCTTTACTTTTGCTACCAAGGTGCCACAAGAAGTGGTTTTCACTAGGCACACTTTCATTTTTTTTGCTTTTTTTCTTTTTCTATTTTTTTTTTCAAATGTTTAGAAAGAGCTCAACCTGTTTGAATGTAGATAGTGCTCCTATAGGAAAGGCAAGTAATGATAAGCCAAGACCATAGAAAGGTATGCTAAAAGATGTTGATAGGGTGATGAAAGAGAAATTATAGTAGGAAGAATATATTGAGGATAAGAGTTCATGTATAGAAAGTAAGTGTAAGCTTAAGAGGATTTCATGAGAGTAGCTGAAATATTTCACAAGATCAATGTTGACACACACCTTGAAGGGTATTGGAATGATGGAGGAATCATGGATGAAATAGCTTGAGGTTTAAATGTATGAGGTGGTAGAAGAGATTTGGAAAAAAGTGGAATGGAAAGCTTTGGAATATTTTTAGGAAGATTTTTGGAAGAAGATGGAATGGAAGCCTTTGGAAGCTTGAATGTCAACTTTGAAGTATTTTCAATATTCAAGTCTTTTAAAAGAGACTTGAGAATCCATATAACTTTAGGTTTTCCTTTGGATACTTCAAAACACATTTCTTTAATAATGGGTTTAGGAACCCATATTTTCTTTGATTTAGCTTTTTTAATACTGGACCTTTGTTGTCTCTTGAAATTTTTCTTTGCATTCACATGTCAATTAGATGGGACATAGTGATCTTTATTTTTCAATAGATTTTGATGTTTATTCTCACTTCCAAAGGACTTGGGATTTTTGGATGAATAAGGATGATATGACTGGTTTAGATGGATAGATGGGTGGAAATTCACCAAGGATGAGGGTCTTTGTTGATCTTGAGGTATGATGGGAGAGCTAGGAGTGGAAAATGTAGGAGATGGAGAAACATAAGGTTCCAATATAGATGGAATGTTTGAAGGCTTTAGCTTTGATGGATGAGGACCAAGGATAGAATTAGGATATGCAAATGGCTAGTGGAAAGGGATATCAACATATTTAAAGTGAGAAACATGGTTAAAGCCATCAATAGACTCATGAGTAGCTTTAATAGTAACAACATTTTTAATAGGATAACTTGAAGCTTGAGCACAATTCTGAAGTGGATGTGGAGAAGTAGAACATGAGGGGATGCTTTGATCTTGACAAGTAGCTTTGGATAGCATATGAAGAGAACTTTTCTCATAATTTTTAGTAAGCTCAAGGGAGATAATGGAAGTGGTCTCTTCATCATACTTAGGAGGTGGATATGATATAAGATATGGAGAGGAAAAACCTTGAAAGACATGAAAGGATGCTTGATCTTGATCTTTCTTGACATTTACAACTTTTTCTTTTTGAGAGTCCTCTTGACATGGAGCCACTTCTAAGGACAAAGGAGAATGAAGAGTGAATGGAGTAGTGTTTGGATTAGGCATAGTAGTGCATGAAGGTTGAGGATATTTAGGATTAGTAGCATGGAAAAGGTTTGTAGCCAAGTGAAGGTTAGCTTGAGTTTCTTTTAGAGGTAGCCCTTGAGCATAGGCATAATGTATGTGAAAAGCATTAGTTTCTTTATTTTATAGAGGCATGATGGAAAGATTTGAAGTATTGGGAGGTGTATGAGTGTTGGAAGAAGTGGAGGTATCAAGGAAACCATCACTAGACATAAGTTAATTAATATGATCTTTCTCAATAAAAGTATCCTCATCACATGAATCATTAGAGGTGTCAATAATTCCATTATCAATAAGATCTTGGATTTTATGTTTTAGCTCAATGCAATCTGAAGTGCTATTCTCATTATGTCGATGATAAGCACAATAGATATCCAAGAATGGGTTTCCATATGAGCTACACTTAGGTAATGTGATGAGCTTGGTGCCAAGAAGTATTTGCAAATTGTCATCATAAGAATCTTCCAAGGGAGAAAAAGTTCTATCAAAAATATGTCTAGACTCCTTTTTTTTGTTTCTCAAGTGAATGGCATGCATCCATGTCTTCATCATTGTCTTGGTCAAAGATAGGTCCATCATGATATCTTGGAATATGCTTAAAGTAGTGAACCGCCTTATAATAAGTGTTCCATAGTCATGCGCTAGGCCTGGCTTAGGAATAATCTATTCAAGCTAAGGACTACTTTTCCCCTATCATGAGGTGTATTTAGATTGTCAACCCAAGGACGTATACTTGAAATGGTCAGAACAGTATGTGCACTAGGTACCTTGATGAGTCATTATGCTTGTGCTGTAGGAAAGTAAAAATGCAAAGGAAGGAAACTGCACTGCCACTGTGGAAAGGAAGATACTGAATCTATGAATGTTGAAAACACAATGACAAGATAACAGAGATTCCATCTTGACTCATCCACTAGACTGTTCTCGCAGATGCTGCAGAAACATTCATGAAGTGTGATGCTACAGGAAGGAATTAACTAGCTACGTATTACTTAAAATACTGCTAATGCTAGTAAAATGAATCTATTCTATCCTAATCTAATCCACCTTCCAAGTGGGCCCCCTTGGTTGGCTTCTCTAATCTACCAATGCAGGATGGAAGCTAAAGAGAACTAATTTATTTCATTAATCAGTCATTACATGATTTAGAATTGTAAAACACAACTCCAACAGACTATGAATTAGTGTTCTCTCTTACTCGATAAAACTTATTAAAAACCAAAACTTCACACATAGGAGTCGATCCTGACATATATAGGGAATCTACTCTTTATTACATAACAAAAAAGTAACTGTCCTAAGTTAAGTCTACAATAGAGAATATAAGAGAACAATTGAAAGCAGAAAGGAAGGATAAAAAAATTGAGGAGGGAGCAATGAAGTCTCAGAATCCTCTTGTTACAACATAAATGAAGAGAAGGGAATGGCTCATAAAAGCTCCTCCTTATTCACTACCATGTTTCCTAGAGTGGTTATAACTTCCTTTTTGTGGTTGTTCCTTGATGCTCATTTCTCCTTGAATGCTGTCGGCAACAAACTTTTGGATTCTTCCACTCATCCTTTAATCCTTATCATCAGGTTAGTTATGATATAAGACATATTTGCAAATAAACATCCATCAAACTAAATTCAAGCATAAGAACACACATTTGGATATTTATATGAAATACTGCATATTAGATATAATTTAGGCAAAAGATGACATAGTTTTTCTACCCCATAAATCATCAAAGGTTTATCAAACATAGGCTTATAAGTGTTAAAACAAGGATAAATGGAGTATCACAAAGTATCTTGAATATAACAAAATAAAGGCATTTTTTAGACTCATCATCTGCCCCCTGCTAAACTAATGCTTGTCCTCAAGCATTACACTTCTTTGTCAAAGATCTGAGCTCCCCAACTTCTGTCTTTCCCTTTCTGTTGCTCTTAAAGGTGTAATAGAATCCTTTGGTCCTTTCCCATACTTCTCGCCTATGATCTTCCTGCAACTTATCAAGTTTGTCAACATCAATATCATACAGGGGCCATAAAAGCATTAGAGGTTGCATGGTCAAAGGACACCATAGCTCTGGCCTTAGTTGCTTTCCCAGTTCTAAATATTTTGGAACTCTATATAGTGCTGCTTCCAAATTAATAGGACTGTGTGGCTCTGATTTCTTGAGAGAATCAAGTAACCATGCCCATCTACTTCTTACTCCAATCATAGCTCTCTGGAATGCAAAGTAGGGAAATTTTTCATATTCGGCATACACTTTGGCTCTAGCAAAAAATACCTTATTTCTAACTTCTGGATTACTCTTCCCATAGGTTAATGCAAACCAGTCTCGAAGCATTTCTTCTAGTTGTTTACTTTCTACCCTCAAGGTTAAAGGTTTTGTTCTCTCCTCATCTCTATAATTAACCAGTTGTCTATAATAATTTGCCTCATTAGACATCCATGACATAAAAGCTTTCAAATGCACATCTCCTATATAGAGCGAAGGATTCCACTCAGTTTTTGTAAGAATGATAAAATTATGAATATACAACTCACACAATAGATTTTTCTGCCATGGTGGTAAGGTTTGATACAACCCATAAAACTCTTGTGCAATTTTGAATTCTGCATTTACATTTATGAGGGTTAACATCAACTGAAACAAAATATATTTTTCTTTCAAAAAAAAAGCATATACTCGAGGAGGTGGTTTGCAAGCAAGAGCTTGATCAACTAATTTAAGTGCATGTTCCATGCGTTGTTTCTGTCTTTCTAGCTGTTCTTTCAATTGTTCAATCTCCTCATTTTGTGATGTTATGACCTTGCTCATTCTTTTCTTCTCCTCTTTCCATAGTGCTTTAGAAAATAAATGCTATCCATATAATTGGAAAAGGAGTTTTTGCAAGGTGACGACATTGTTATCCTCTTCATAATCCTTTTTCTTTTTCTACTCTCGTCATAGATGTTCCGCCAAACTATTGATCCATGTTGACTTATATGGGACTAAGGCAGTATTCAAATCATGACATTTAGGAACTACTTCATTCTCATGGCTTGAAACACCTGGTAAATCCATTAAGGTTTTGTTAATTTCTTGCTCACATGCTACAGGAGGATTACCAAAAGCTTTTGTCATCTTAGTGTGAAGGGGAGAATGGTCAAAAATTATCTACACAGGAGACTCTGGAGTAGGTGCTTTAGACAATATAGGATCTTTAAAAATTTGCCCTCTCATTCTAGGGCTTCTTTGCAAAGGAGTCTCTTCTTGTACTACTATCTTTTTCCTATTTTTCTATTTCGGTGTCACTGCTGTAGGATTAGTTGCTACAGGAACCTTCTTTGTTTTTTTCTATTGCTTAATTACAGGACTAGGTTTTTGTTGAGCAACAGTTTCTTTTGGTGACTTACGTTTCCTTTTAGCTTTACTAGTAGTGGGTTTAGGGATGTCCTGTTAAGGTGGAGGCACATTCTCTTGAATGGAAGCAAATTCTAGTTCAATCCCTTGTGCATTTTTTGTTTCAGCTCCCTCAATATTTTGTTCTACAGGCTCACTACTGGGAACTACGTTTTTCTCACCCTACCATTCACTAAGGTCAACTTGGAGTTGTAGGGTTTTAAATTTCACAAAGTCATCCCATGTCAAAGGGGATACATCCCTAAGAGACCTTTTTATTAACAACTTAATCAAGGCATGGTGAGTGACAGAATTATCTTTCCCTTTTTGAGTCTCTTCCACACTAATACAAAGCATATTATACAGAAAATTTGGAAGATTCACAGTAATATTGTGCCTTATACAACTAAGCAACTTAAAATGGTGTGCATGTAAGTGAGAAAATCTGCCTTCACAAGTAAAATACCTGATGACATGCATTGCTAGCTTAGGGTATGGAGACGGCAAAGACAATCTCTTGCACCCCTACTTTGTAACATCCAATTGAGGGTCATGTGGGGTAGTGAACTGGGCCCTTGCTGACCTAGCGTCATGTGAGCTCGGATAATGCTCTCCAATAGAACATAACCCTGTTACTTCTGCAATTCATTCTTCTATTGCAATTACTATCAAACCCCACACAGAAGCTTCACCATCATCAAATGTCCTGGTGAATTCTACAGCTGCTTCTTCATCATATGCTGTTAAATTCAAACAATAATCTAACCACCCGCATGAATTGAATCTTCGTATTGCTTCTACGTCAGAGAGCAACAAAATGTGCTCAACTGACTCTCTTCTCTGTAAATCTCCTCCCATTTCTTGATACTTCTTCTGCTACTCCATTTCTCTCTCCCTTTCTGAATGCAAACTTCAAGACTCTGTGTTATTTCTCAGACGCTTCACCATTTCTTTTTGGGAACATTAATTGCCATAACCAATTGTTATGTGCCATAATTAAACTTTAGGTAAAAGTAAATCATGAATTTGCATGGAAATCATCCGAAAACATGGTTCAAATGCACAAATTTTAAAAATGGGTCACATCATGGCTTAGCATGAAAAATTTGGCACGAACAAAAAAAAATAATTCATTCAGAAAGTGGAAGTACAACACTTCACATGGCATACTTATGGAAAAAAGTTCTCATTAATAAGGGGTAATGCTAAGATTTTAGAAAATCATCACAGTTAATCAGGCATGTCATTGGATAGTATGGAACTCCCCTACCCCCTACTAATTTTATGACAAGTGTCCTCACTTGTCAGACTAGTATGGGTGAGGGATTGGAATACGCCGTAATTATAGAGACTATGTAGTATTATATATAATAAACAAAATCTGCAAACTTATAAATGAATAATAGTTTGAAAACATTTATACCTGCCAAGTGGATTGTCACATGCTCCAAAAAAAGGTGGCAAAAATAATGTAAATGGCAGCATCCATCAGCATATGCGGATTTGATTGAAAACACAAAAACTTAATTATGTAGAAAGTGAGTGGATGGAAGATTAAGAAATGGAGTGGGGTGGGTGGATGGAAGATTAAGATATGAATGGAAAGAAATATCATGAAAAAAAAATGCACTTTATGCAAACATAAAGTTATTATTATGGACATGCAAATTAGAATTAATGTTGAAGAGGAGTAGGCGGAAGGTTTTCACCTTCTGTTGCAGGAAGAGATACTTGAGTTGTTGTTGGATCTGATTGTTCGAACTGTTACATGAATTCAACTTTTGTTTGAGGTTGTTTGTAAAGCTTAAGTCTGACCATTGATCAACATTTTGAAAGGAACATCATCAATTGTGGTTAGTTGAACTGTTCCATTGTCAAAGACATGGATGATTTGATATGGTCCTAACCATTGCATCTGTAGCTTCCCTGGCGTATCCTTAAAGCAAGAATCATACAATAATGCCCAATCACCAGCTTTGAACTGTTTGTTGAGGATATGAGAATCGTGCTAGTGTTTTCTCTATTTTTGCACCAGTTCAGTGTGTTCTAAAGCGATCTTGCACATTTCATCCAAAGAATTAAGATGTAGGAGGCATTCTCTTTGTGCTACAGGAAGATCAATATCTAAGGTCAAGGCTATTCTTAAAGTCTTGTGTTCAAATTCAATTGGAAGAATTGCCACTTTCCCATACAAAAGCTCAAATGGTGTGAATTCGATAGTGGTTTTCCAAGTTGTTCTATAAGCCCAAACAACTTCTTGTAACTGGCTGGTCCAATCCCGACGATGCAAATGGACTATTTTAGTTAGAATATTTTTCAGCTCATGGTTGGTAACTTCTACTTGTCCATTAGCTTGTGGATGATAAGGACTGGATCTATGATGCCTAATGTTATACTATTTCATCAACTCTGAAATCAGGTTGGAAGTAAACTGTGTACCTTGATTAGTAACAATTTCTTTAGGAACTCCATAGCGTGTAAAAATCTCTTCATACAGGAATTCGACAACTTTTTCATCACGGGCATGCTTCATAGCCTTAACCTCAACCCATTTGGTTAGGTAGTCAGTACAAACCAAAATATAAGACTTTCCATTGGATGGAGGATCAATAGGACCAATGAAGTCCATTCCCCATTTGTCAAATGGTGTTAACACCACTTGAGGATTCAGAGGCATTTCATTTGTTTTGGTTGGGCGACCCATTCTTTGGCATTGGTCACACTTCCTTATATAATTGATTGCATCTTTATGAAGGGTAGGCCAATAGTAACTAGTGGCTAAGATTTTGAAAGCTGTTCTTTTGGCTGCAAAATGTCCTTCGCAGGGCTCATTATGACATGCATGCAAAATGTGATATGTCTCATCTTCTCTTACACATCTATGCATAACTTGCTCAGGTCCAGTATAGAACAGAAAATTGTCTATCCATGAAAAATGGAAGCTTTTCTGTATGAGCAGCTTTCTCTCCTTATAAGAAAAATGTGCTAGTGTCTTATTAGCTGCAATGTAGTTAGCAATATCTGCATACCATGGAACTTTAACAGCAATATGAAACAAA
Organism: Cupressus sempervirens; assembly: GCA_028749045.1. Classification (NCBI taxonomy): domain Eukaryota; kingdom Viridiplantae; phylum Streptophyta; class Pinopsida; order Cupressales; family Cupressaceae; genus Cupressus; species Cupressus sempervirens. Next base: position 530,997,297 of record CM053786.1, on the reverse strand, counting down.
TGTTCATCTGGAAATGCATCATCTACCAGAGTAGTATCAGTATCATGATGATTGATTCTTGACAGATAATCAGCTACGACATTTTTTTTTCCAGGCTTATCCACTATGGTTATGTCAAATTCTTGTAGCAATAGTAACCATCTTGCTAACCTACCAGTTATAGCAGGTTTGTTCATGAGATATTTGATTACTACATGATCAGTATGAACATAGATAGGATAACCTGTGATGTAATGCCAAAATTTATTTAGAGCATAGACTACTGCTAACAATTCTTTTTTTGTCACTGTGTAATTTAGTTCTGGGCCATGAAGACTCTTACTAATATAATAAATGACATTTTCAAGAATTGAGTGTTTCTGTGCTAAAACTGCACCTATGGCATAATCAAAAGTATCTGTATATATGTGAAAAGGTAGGTTCCAGTTAGGGCCTTGTAAAATTGGGGCTATGGTCAAAAGTTGCTTAAGCTACAGGAAAGCTTTATCACACTTAGGTGTCCAATCAAATTTAGCTTCTTTGGTGAGCAACTTGTACAAGGGACTAGCTATTTTACTGAAGTCTTTTATAAAATGCCTGTAATATCCAGCATGTCCTAGAAAAGATCGGATATCTTTTAATTTAGTGGGTATGAGTAATGTTTGAATTACCTAAATTTTAGCTGGGTCTACTTGTATACCTGCAGTAGATATGAAATGACCGAGTACCACACCCTCTTGCATGAGCATGAAACACTTTTCACTATTTAGTGCCAAATTATGTTCTTGACATCTTACCAAAACTTTTTCAAGATTTATCATTGCTTCTTCAAAATTAATTCCAAATGTTGTAAAGTCATCCATATAGATTTCCATACAATCATGTGATATATCAGCAAAAATACTAATTACAACCCGTTCAAACATTGCAGGAGCGTTACAAAGAACAAATGGTAAAACAGAGTATGCAAAACTACCCCATGGACAGGTAAATGTAGTTTTGTCTTGGTCTTTAGGAGCAATACTAATTTGATTATAGCCACTATATCCATCTAAAAAGGAGAAGTACTTCTTTCCAGCTAGTGTATCCAAAACTTGGTCTATGAAGGGTAAAGGAAAATGATCATTTTTAGTAGCCTTATTCAACTCCCTATAATCTACACAAATTCTCCATTTTCCTCCTTTCTTAGGTACTATAACTAGCGGTGATACCCATTTACTCTCAGATATAGGATAGATAAAGCCAACATCAAGCAGTTTCTGCAATTCTATTTTGACTATTTCTCTAAGGCTTGGATTTATCCTCCTTTGAGGTTGATGAAGTGGTAGACAACCTTCATTAATGTATATTCTATGGGTACATGGTGTAGGGCTTAATCCTTTCATATCACCATAATCCCAAGCAAAAGTCTTCTCATGCTTCTGAAGCAATTCTTTTAATTGTGCCATCTGTACATATGTCAATTTGGGGTTAACATGTAGTTTATGGCCCTTACTCAGTTCAACAGGAATAGTGGATTCTACCATAGCAATTTCAGAGATTGGGCTTCCTTCTAATTCACAGGGAAGTAGTGAACAAAGATTTTTAGGTTCCTTAAGTAAAGTACAACTTGTATCACACTCCTAATATGTAATCAATTCTAATACAGAGCTTTCAGACACATCTTTTCCTACCACACAAGTGTTGGTAAGGATACTCTGGATTACTGAATCTTCTTCTTGAAACTTTAGAAAAGATTGCCTATGTAACATCATAAGTTGTACTATGGAATTTATCTCTTCTTCTTCATCTCCTAAATCCAGCCAAAAAGATGTACTCAAATCTGGTAATGGTTGTGCAGGAGGATATAGATCAAATTGCTTGGTTGCTTGGCCATTTGATATGGTCATATTCCCTAATCTACAATTTATGTTTGCATCAGCTGGGGCCAACCATGGTCTACCTAGAATGACAGGATATCCAGATAGGTTTACTTTAGGGGACAAAATCATGAAGTCCATAGGATATTCTAGGGAATCTAAGGTCACAACAATATTTTCTATCATTTCATTAGGAATGACAGTGGAATTGTCTGCAAGCTACATAATAGTTGGTGTGGGCCTTAATCCTTCTATTTGTAACTTCTTCATGGTTTCTTTAGTCATCACATTTATAGTAGCTCCCAAATCTATTAAGGCATTTTTAACAAATTGACCATTTATGCTGACACTTACTACTGGACTCCTTGGGTCAGAATATTTTGGTGAAATCACTCTTCCTAACATGATATCAGCTAAGTGTCCAACAACATGAACTATGGTAGGACCATTCTTCTTCCTTCTAGGTTTCTTTAGACAAGCTTCCCTTATAGCTTTTCCATAAGCAGGAATGTCCTTAATAGCTTGAAACAAAGGTATTTGGACATGCATATTCTTCAACTGATTAACAATGTCAAAGGGTTGTTCCTTGCTTTGTTCAGGTTCCTTTTGTATTAGTTGGTCTGGAAAAGGAGACTCTACTGCTGGTTGAACTGGTATTGGTATGGTAACATTAGTTGGGTCAATAGGTTCATCAACCAAAGGTTCTGATGTTGCAGGAGAGTCTGATACTTCAGTTATAAGAGGTGGCTTTGGTGCTGGTAAGGTCGTTCTAGATCTCAAATGTATATCTGCAACATCTAGGGCATAAGCAGGGTACTGCTAGGTATCATCACTATACATGGGCTTATGTGGTTGACTATTTGGATTTGGCTGAGGCTGTGTAGGTAGTTGTGTTTGCTTTTGAGGTCCACTATTTGTAGGTGGTGGCATTAAAGCAGGTTGTTGAGCTGGAGGGGGTAATTGTGGAGCACCAGTATTTTGGTTAGGTCATTGTTGAGATCCCTTCCATTGGTTTAGAGATTACCAATTCCCTTGGGGTGGTTTCCATTGGCTCTATTGGTTCTAGGGCCATTGGTTATTCTGCTGGTTAGGCCAAGGTTGTTGGGAATTTTGAGACCATTGAGACTGTTGTGGGTTATTTTGCCCAGCATTATTCCAATTGGGTTGGTTTTATGGAGGACCTTGGGTATTGTGGTTTTGCCATTGATTACCATATGAATTTGAATTTTGCAAGGGGTCTTGAGGCATACCTTGACGTTGAGCCCATGGTCGACATTGAGCAACAAAGAATACTTGCTCATCATCCCCATCTATCTTTACATATTCAGTTGGAAGATGCTGGTTCTCCATGCTCACAACCAATTTACAGTAGCAATCCTTCTTTTTCTTTTGGCAATGAGGACAGTACTCAGCTAGTTGTAACTCAGCCTCTGCTTGCTTCTTCTTTGCAGTTATTGTATCCAACTGTGTAGCGACATCATTAATGATGTCTTGTTTGAAATTTGACAACAAATTGGATATTTCAAGTTTTGAAATGTCTTGACTAATTCCTTTTGTAACTGTAGAACGGGGTCCTTGACCTTTCTTCATGGTTGACCTTGAGTAGTTCTGACATATCTTTTTGAGGTCATCCCATTGAGCTTGATATACATCTCCACCGGACATCAGGTCTAATGCTTCAAAACAGTCTTCATTCACTCCTCTTAGAAAGACTAGTTTTTGGGAATCTTCAGACAATGTGTACTGAGGATTCTTTTGTAGTGTATATAAAAATCAAGAAACATAGTCTTCTAATGTCTCTTCCTCCTTCTGTGATATCCTAAAGATATCATCTCCTCTTGTGCCAGATGCTTTGCAATATTCTTTATATTTTTCCAAAAACAAGGCTTGCATTTCATCCCAATTCGTAGCTGCATTGGCTCCTAAGCCCATGAACCATCGTAAAGCTAATTCTTTCAATGTGGATGGAAATAATTTAAGCTTATGGGCATCAATGTTGTAGTCAAAACTATGACAAAGGATGTCGAACTCAAACAAGAAGGTATCAGGGTCTTCAGTTGCAAGGCCATAGAACTTTAGAAGAGCAGTGGGAGGTATATTCTTGAGATTGGCATTGGTTATGAGACTTGGAAGTGGAAATGGAAAAGTGGGTTGTGCCATGACTGGTGGGACTGGATTATGAGGTTGCTGCTAAAAAGGAATGTTAGGCACTGGATGATTAACAACTGGTGGATTCAAGGTAGTGTTATCAAGAAGAGTAGTTAATGTTTCAGTGAAAGGTTGGAGACCAGATATATCTAGGGATTTAGCTCTTGATGATGATACTGTGGGGAAAATAGGACTTGTGTCTTCAAAGGACAACTCAACTTCTTCTTCAGCTTCCTCATTCAAATTAATAGATCTTTGTGGAAGAAATCTGTCATATTCATTTCATCATCTTCCTCTTCGATGCATGCAACTAAAATTTTCACACTGGTAAAAAGAACTTAATCTAAAAACTATGACTCAAAAATGCTCCTAGCTTGACACCATCCCCGACAATAGCACCAAAAATGAACTGCCTCATAATAAATGTTTCATAGTCATGCGCTAGGCCTAGCTTAGGAATAATCTATTCAAGCTAAGGACTACTTTTCCCCTATCATGAGGTGCATTTAGATTGTCAACCCAAGGACGTATACTTGAAATGGTCTGCACAGTATGTGCACTAGGTACCTTGATGTCATTATGCTTGTGCTGTAGGAAAGTAAAAATGCAAAGGAAGGAAACTACACTACCACTATGGAAAGGAAAGTACTAAATCTATGAATGTTGAAAACACAATGACAAGATAACAAAGATTCCATCTTGACTCATCCACTAGACTGTTCTCGTAGATGCTACATGAAGGAATTAACTAGCTATGTCTTACTTAAAATACTGCTAATGCTAGTAAAATGAATCTATTCTATCCTAATCTAATCCACCTTCCAAGTGGGCCCCCTTGGTTGGCTTCTCTAATCTACCAATGTAAGATAGAAGCTAAAGAGAACTAATTCATTTCATTAATCAGTCATTACATGATTCAGAATTGTAAAACACAACCGCAATAGACTATGAATCAGTGTTCTCTCTTACTTGATAAGACTTATTAAAAACCAGAACTTCACACACAGGAGTCGGTCCCAACATATATAGGGAATCTACTCTTTATTACATAACAGAAAAGTAACTATCCTAAGTTAAGTCTACAAGAGAGAATATATGAGAACAACTGAAAGTAGAAAGGAAGGATAATGGAATTGAGGAGGGAGCAATGAAGTCTCAACATCTGCTTGTTACAACGTAAATGCAGAGAAGGAAATGGCTCATAAAAGCTCCTCCTTATTCACTGCCATGTTTCTTGGAGTGGTTATAACTTCCTTTTCATGGTTGTTCCTTGATGCTCGTTTCTCCTTGAATGGTGTCGGCAACCAACTTTTGGATTCTTCCGCTCATCCTTTAATCCTTATCATCAGGTTAGTTATGATATAAGACATATTTGCAAATAAACATCCATCAAACTAAATTAAAGCATAAGAATGCACATTTGGATATTTATATGAAATATTGCATATTAGATATAATTTAGGCAAAAGATGACATAGTTTTTCTACCCCATAAATCATCAAAGGTTTATCAAACATAGGCTTATAAGTGTTAAAACAAGGATAAATGGAGTATCACAAAGTATCTTAAACATAACAAAATAAAGGCATTTTTTAGACTCATCAAGTAGGTATCACTTTCTTTCTCTCTAGGGAGATCTTTAGATCTAGAAGATGAAGACATTTGATGTCTTGGAGTAGAATATGTAGACCTTGAAGAAGATGACCCATGTGAATGTAAAGGTCTTAAGGGAGAATCATTTAAGAATTCAATATTCTCCTCCAACCTTTTCTCAAGTTTAGACTTCATTTTTATCATGCACTTAGAGAAATGAAGGTAAGAAAGATCATTTGTCTCTTCTAGTTCTTTGTATTGAGCATATAGATCTTGAAGCTCTTTAGTGGCATGGAGGATATCATGATCATCTATCTTTGGTTGAGGTTTGGTATCAAAATGTTTGAATGCCATTGTGGTAGATAGATAATCAAGCATGAAGGAGACTAGAGGAAGCTAAGAAGGTGACACAAGATGATGTCCAAACTAGAGAGGTAGAGTGTTCACTTAGCAAAATAGTAAAGATAGAGTAAAGTGACTTGTCAAGAAAGTGTCCAAGAAACTTACAACACTAGTGACTCAAGTCAAGATCTAGGCAAGAAGCCAAATAGCCAAGTAGATAGAGAAAGCAAGGTGATAAGTGAACAAATTTCCCAACCTAAGAGTGTAGTCAAGAAATCAAGGTAAACATTTCAGCAAAAAGATAACTAGCAAGTAGACATAGACCATGAAGATAGAAATACCAAGAGCACTAAGACCAAAGAGCCACTTTAAGCATGTTTAAGCATTAGATACATAACAAATCAAAGCCAAATGATGAAACTCCCCTTAGTAACCAACACAAGAAAATGTTTGCACTTGATGTTTGGACTTGGTTGACAAAGTTTGACAATAGTTGATAGCATAGAGAGTTTGATGTTCAAAAGTAATTTCCTTCCAAGCAAGATAGTGACACATGGAGTAGTCATCAAAAAATCAAGCAAGGGACAAAGCAACCTTGCATGATACAAGAATATGTGAGGTCTCAAAATAAATTCCTAGAACTATCACCACCTATATGTTCAAAAGATTTCCATAGGTATAACACATTCGAGAACACATCAAGCAATATCTACCTAAAATATATAGTTAATTACTCAACAACTTTTCCCATGCTTGATGCTCCTTCAACTCACACCAAGTGGTTACCCACAAGAGATATTGGCTTTTTCATGGAAGTTCCATAAGCATAACCAAGGGAGCGCAGATGGTGAGTGTAAAATCTTGGGGTGATCCAGCTAGTCCACCAAGATCGATCCTTGCACCAAGAAGTTGAGTAGCAAAATAGGGTAGCTACTAAACTAGGGTGTTTAGAAAGGGCTTTCATTCATAGTGTTTATCTTGCTCCCAATTATGGGACACCCCACCTTGTGGTGGGTAATAGACCTCGCGGTCACAAGAGCGCCTTAAGCATTCTTGCCTAGTGATCTCCTTATGGTCAAAATCCCATAAGTGATCACATAAAGTGAAGATAAACACTAATTCTATAAAAGTTTTATCTCTTTGATAGCCTTGAGTTTATAGTGGGTTGGAAGAGTTGGGTAATTTTCTTATCCCCACTTGGGTCATTCCTCTTAGGTTTTTTGAGAGCAGACCCTCTAAGGGATTCTAACTACCACAAAATGGATCCACTCTCAAGGGTCAAAATTTTTGATTCACCTCAAGGGTGAAGAGCATACTCTCCTACCTTGATTGCTTCTCCCAAACATGCCAAGAAGATTCAATTTCCCACTTGCTTTCAAAATCCAAAGGTGGGTCAAGATTTTTGATTCACCACAAGGGTGAAGAGCATACTCTCCTATCACAAAGGAATCCCAATTTCAAGTTTAATATGCCTAAAAAAATGAACACTAGTAGATACTACACATGAAAAAAAAGAAATCAAGTTGGGTTTTTATGCGTTGGACAACCTTGCAAACAAGTGTTAGTAGCCCTTGTGCATTTAAAGCTTTGACATGCGTTCCTTTTTAGGAATGAAAATGAGAAACTCCCTATAAAGAAACCAAGGTTAGGGAATAAAAACCAAATAAAACTTGCAAAAAAAGTGTTTAGTTGCCTCAAAAATCTAAGTCATCTTCCAACGAAGTGCATGCAAAGAAAGTGCAAGTTAATCACAAATGCTCTCATTTTCACTCTTTAATTTTGACCTACTGAACATGATTGGACTTGTTTGCTATGATTTTGGATCCAAAAATAGAAATTCAAATAATAGACCCCTACTAAAAACCAGAGCTATCAAAAAATGCAAGTAATTTAAAAAAATCTCTTCATTTGTGCCCTAGGGACCCTTTTTTTTAAAAATAGACCATATTTATCAAATCAAGTTTTTGGTCTATAATATGACCTCTAAATTCAAACTACAAAGAATATACCTTGTATATAATTTAAAGATCTTTCTAAAAATATAAATTTTTCTAAAATATATGCTGATTTGTGACCAAAAATGACTTTTTATGAAAAAAAAGAAAAATTGATAACTAATGCAAATCAAGTCAAAATGATTTGAAAATTGGACTGAGACATGTATGATGCATCCCCAACCTATAAAAAAAATTCAGATCTGAACTCAAAGTAGTTTGGGAGATATGCTCAAATATTTCAAAACTAGTGTTTTGGTCTTCAAACAAATCTACACAAAGGTTAGCCTTAAAACCAAAGTAAGAAACTTGCAAAACCACTTGATTAGATCCAAGAATTTTCTATAAAAAAACTAGAAATGGTAATGTAACCAAAATGAAAGAAATAAAATAGAGCTAGAAACTTGGTTCTAGTCCCACGGTGGGCACCAAAAATGTGTGCATAAAAGTGTCACACTTCTATAAACCATTATTCTTGAGAGAATCCATAGAAGAGGGAGTCTCAAGAGCCAGTGTGTAGCTCTCTATCTATGACATGCAAAGGCTATGAGATGGTGGCTCTCAAATGAACCAAACTATGCAACCCTTGCAAGGTGTACCATAGAACAAGAGATTCAAAGAGTAGAGGCAAGAGTGCCAATATCCAAGAATCTAAAATAAAATGCAATGCAAATGCAAGCTATTTTAAATGAAATGCGTGTTAAAAAAAGAACTAAGCTCAAACATAAATGAAACTAAGCTAAAAAGTATGTCATAGTGTAAGTAGAATGAGAGCTAAGCTAAAATGCAAAAATGCAAGAATGCTCCAAGTCTCGAAAATCACCAAGAAAACCTACAACATAACAATAACATGAGAGACTAAGATTTTTTTGAATGAGAAGAGAGCCCTCCCTTTAAAGAAAAATAGACAGTAGAGATTAAGAGGCAAGATGAATGTAATCAAGGGTGGAGTTTGAAAGTGGGAGTGATCCATGTCCACAAGCATCTCAACCAATCACAATTAATGGTTGACTTTTGAGAAAGTTTGAAATGTGTGGAGGAGAATTAAAGTTATTTTAAAAGTAGACGATTCCTGCAACATAGAAAAATGTGCCTTTTCTTTTATTTCTAAAATAGGAATAATGCTTTATGTGTGCACACTTAGGATAAGAGATGAGTGGAAAATTTTATTTAATTAAAAGGGGGACATGTTCTTTTAATTAAATATGAAATTGGAATAAAGTGGTCATACCATAGGTAATAATTGAATAAATAGATTTTTGAGGATTTGATCAAGGCATTCTTGCATTTTTGCTTTTTAGCTTATCTCTCATTCTACTTACACTATGACATAATTTTCAGCTTAGTTTCATTTATGCTTTAGCTTAGTTCCTTTTTTTATCTTGCATTTAATTTAGAATAGCTTGCATTTGCATTACATTTTATTCTAGATTCTTGGATATTGGCACTCTTGCCTCTACTCTTTGAATCTCTCGTTCTATGGTCCACCTTGCAAGGGTTGCATGATTTGGTTCATTTGAGAGCCACCATCTCATAGCCTTTGCACATTATAGATAGAGATATATAAGCTAGCTCTTGAGACTCCCTCTTCCATGGGTTCTCTTAAGAATAATGGTTTATAGAAGTGTGACACCTTTTGTACACACAACATGAAAACTAGTGATGTTGTTCACATACCAAAGTTGTTTTTCAAAGAAGTGGTGAGATTACATGGTCTACCAAAGAGTATAATTTCAGATAGAGATACCAAATTTTTTGGGTATTTCTAGTGTACATTATGGAAGAAGTTGAAGAAAAATTTGAAGTTCAGTTCATCACATCATCCACAGACTAATGGACATGCAAAAGTTGTGAAACATAGTTTGGAAAACTTGTTGAGATGCTTGCTTGGAGATAAACCAAAAGGATGGGATATGATTTTACCAAATGAGGAATTTGCATATAACAATTTTGTCAATAGGAGTACTCATAAATCAAAATTCCAGATTGTATATGGGAGTAGTCCTAGAAATGCTTCTAAATTAAGGTAGTTAGATAAAGGAGAGATAAGTAGCACTGAAGCAAAATATTTTTTTGAACATCTGAAGAACATCCATGAGGAGGTGAGGAAACACATCATAAAGATGAATACATAGTATAAGAATAAGGTAGATGTGAAAAGGAGATATAAGGAATTTCATATTGGAGATGAAGTCATAGTTCATTAGAGAAAGGAGAGTTTTCTAGTGGATACATATAATAAGCTAAAGATGAAGAATTTTGGACCATGCAAGATAGTGGAAAGGCATGATTATGGAAATGCATATGAAGTGGAGTTACTTGCTAAATTGAATATTTCACTAGTATTTAATATTTTAGATTTGATAGAGTATTATGAAGGAGGTGTTGGAGATGAAGTTACAAAAGCATAGTGGGGCATTCCAGTAGCTAGTTTGACTACAAAGGAGATTGAGGAGATATTGGACAGTCATGTTGGAAAAAGTACTAGAAATAGAACTTATGAGAAATATCTAGTCAAATGGAAAAGGAGACCATTTGAGGATTCACCATGGCTAACAAAGAAGGAGGTTAACCATCTTGGTTTTCCTCTAAACACCTGAGATTTGATGGGGTCACTTCTCAAATTACCTTGGGCGTTTGATGTAGGAGCATCCTGGGTGTAAGGGAAATCTTGCATCACCCAAAAAATATTTTATTTTCAGTCATTTCTATTTTAATAAGGACTAGTAGATAGGGTGGTTACTTTTTATGGAAACTTTCTATTTTTAGTAAGTTTGTCATATGAGCTCAGAATGTTCTCATTTTCTACAAGAAGGTTCATTTTAGAGATATTACCATAAAAATTTCATTACTCTAGCTTAAGTATCAGAGAAGTTATTGCAGATTTTTAGTTAAAAAATTTGCTAAAAAATCTTCAAGCTCACCGTTGGAGGCCTTAGAGTGCCCGGATGAGGTCTAAAAAATCAATAGAAGGGCACTAGCACAATTTCAACCTTATAAATCAAGAGCCAATGTTTCTGAAAAGTGGTTATAATAGCCAATCAGAGCAACAGTTCATGAGTTATGGCCTTCCAAATTTGGGCTACCCAAAATTTCTAAAATAATTATCAAAGATGTATTTGGCCAACTCTATATGTTTTGTTAGGGTTTGTTATCCCTAGGTATTAAGTTTGAGCATCTAGCACCTTCCTGGGTGGCATAAAACTGCCTATATAAGAAAGGCTTGAACATTGCCTAGGACAACTTTGGGTGATAGTTTGTAGCTTGTCTTGCAAATTATTGTACTAAAGGTGCCCATGTGGGTTAGCATATTGTACTTATGAATTCTATAATTCCACATTTGTGGCACAAATAAGAAGTCCATATTTTGTTCTCGCATTTGCTATTGATTCTTTGTTTCTATTATGAGTTCATGGTATTAAGGGAGCACCTTGCATCAACTTTACTCTTTAATTACACACAAGGAATAAAGTTTAGGAAACCTTCTTTTATAAAACTCAAGATATAAGTTTGAGTTGAGTTTCACACTTGCACCTCCTATTGATCAGATATATTATGAGGTGGAAGCACAACTTTCTTTCCCTATCTGAGAGTGATGGAAGAGTTGACTAGTCCATCTGAGTTAGATTGCTCAACTAACTTACTATCTTTTCATGAAAACAATGCAAAAGTTCCCTTGACTTTCCTTTTAATTTATGCACAATATGTTCACTTTTGTATTTACTTTTTTATTCCATGTTATGAAATTGAACTCAAATATTCATTCAATATATTTTTTGTATTATTTTCATCAATTTTAAAATTTGGAGAAGATAATTGAATATTTATCTCATTTAATAAGATTTTCTCAATTAATGATTTTTAATTCAATAACTAATATTTTTAGAGACTTAATTCATTTTGATCAATTTTTATTCCTTTTTCATGTGTAATTAGTAAATGAGTTCAATTTAATTGATGTTTTAGGATATTGAAATAAATTAAATGATTTAATACCAATTAATGTCAATATTTAGGAATTATTTGATTTTTTATGATTATTGCAAGTCAAGAATTTTATATAATTTGATACTCCTCTTAGATTAATTAATAGATATAGATTGTCTTTTAGATTAGGAGTTTTAAAGATTTTTTTAAAATAATTGAGGCTAGGAGAATTTGTTTGATTATATAATTTGTAGGTGATTACAAAAAGGACCCATTTACATTGTTCCAAGGTTACTTTATTTCTACTATAGATGATTATTCCCACTAAATTGAATGAATAAATATGTGATTAAAAACTACTATGTGCTTTGCCTTTGATTAAATATTTCACTAAATGGATGCCTTTAAAACCCAATTCTATTTTATAGTTCAAAAACACAAAATTTTAATACTTTCACATTTATTATGGTACTCATCAATATGGAATTCATTCTATTCTCTAGCATAATAGATTAAACATGGGTAGATGGAAAGTGTATATACTCCCATTACATTCATCATATTTACATATTACAATCGAAACAAATGACATTCCTTATTGTGTTACATCATATACTACACCTCACTTAGCATGAGAATAAGGTAATCCAAGTGGTAATATAATTGTACTATTAAATTATTTATTGAATCATAGTCCACCATTGTTTTACACAAAACACTATGATCTTGATAAGAAGGTTTAGGATACAGGGTTCTTTTTTTACAAGTTCAACATTTTCATCATTGCTATAAATGTGAGAATTGATCATTGATATGATAAAATACTTTAAAAAAAAATACAAATCACACTACATATAAAGTTATTGGGATCTATAATTAATGATTCTATTTTTTTCACAAGTGTCGAGACTTTCCAAACAACTTCTTAGACCAATAACTTGATTTGAGATTAATCACCATGGATACTAGCATCAACATCCACTAAACTAATATATTTCTACAAAATCTTTATTATATTTGATGATAAAACTACATTATAGTTATTTGTATTTATTTTACTTCATTCTTATTATTACAACTTGTGAGAAGGTCCAATGAAACCAACCAAATATTAGAATGTTGCTTATAAATATTTGACCATGAATTTCACATCAAGTATTATTTTCTTCCTTTCATGCTTTGATAAATCATGTTCTACAAATTATGCTTTTGTATAGAGTGATAGTTAAATTTTGGTATCTCTAACTATTATTGTCTATTAGTGTTAAAGATATAGTCATATAATAGGTAGAGTTAGAAGGTCATCACTATGACTGAGCTACTTTGTATAGGCTAAGTCGTGTAAAGACTTGTGTATAAACATGTATATGTCAAGCTCTATAGGAGTCGAGCAACTCTTTGGTCATCAAGTATTTTCAATGTAATCTGAGTCTAATGTTTATTGAGTAGTTTGAGCATATTGATGTTGAGTTACATAGAAGGTGTCGAGCATAGTAAAGACTAAGCATCAACAACATGTATAGTGAATGTTGAGTTTCAAAGATAGTAATTGTTGAGCAATGCAAAATTGACATTCAAGTTAGGAATGATATAAATTTTGAGGTAAAACATTCTAGGATGAGATGAACAAGATATTTAATACTTGTAGTGGTTGTTCCAAAGCTTATTATGCATTTTATGATGCAGATCATAGATGTCTATGTTCCGTGATTAACTAATGAGATGAAGAGGTAAAATAAGGAAGCATCTAGAAAACTCTTTATGAAATCTTTAAATACAACATATATAACCTATCAAAAGGAATGAATTATGATGAAGAGCATGGAATGTGAAGGAGAAAAAAAGTTTTTTGTGTGATTACAGAGCAACTTAAGTGTGAATGTGTGAACATTTCAATGAAGGAAAAAGAGTTAAGTTATTGTAAAGGAACTGATCTTTTCAAAGTAGTGAAGGACAATAAATCTATATCAGATAATAGATCAAATTAGAATGAATAAAGGAGACCCAAAATCATCTTATTAGGGAAGACCAAGGATTAGGCATTGAATCATTTTTAATAGATTGAGTCAAGGTTAATCTCTTAATAGAGTGGTCTTAACATATCTTTGTAAATTTCTCAACTGAGTCATTAGTTTTTTGTACGTATAATATCATTTTATAGGGTGAGACCTAATAGTCTCAAATTCCTTTAATAGGGAAAACCTCTCATAGGGTAGATCATCAGATATGGTCAAACATTGTAACCCTAATAGGTTACCTTTATTATTGTAGTAGTGAAGATTTGTGGGTGCCATCCCCACCCTAGTTTTAGCTTTACCTTAGAGGGTTTCTAGGTAAACAAATCTTTGTGTTATGTGTTACCAATTTTTATCATTGGGCATATTGGTATAAATTTTGACTAGTCTCAAACATCTAGGGTGGTAGCCATGACCCATGTCCATTATATTATTTATATTTTCCATGCAAACTTGATAGGGAAACATAAAATCCTAGTCATTCCCTTAAATCCCTAGGTCTTCAAATCTCTTATATTGCATGATACATCCTTAAGAGGTTTTAAGTTGAAACCATGTGGCTACCTTGCATCAAAGTAACTATAGTAGTTTATCTCATGCCCTATTTGCACTATCATGGAAGGTCAAGCTAAACAGGGGGTAAGAGTGGCAATGTAGTGAGAATAGTTTCATCACATCATTATAGGAGTTAAAGGCCTAACCAAATGTTGGGCCATTATGCAATGATTGCTTTGATTTCTTGGTCATGTGAGTTAATGGTTGAGTTAAATATTTCAAGCTATGAGCTTGCAAAATAGTGGGCAAAGTTCTTTTGAAATCCTTTAATCATAGTGTTGCAAGAGTCAATTTTTAAGGGCAATCTATTGAATGAAAGTAGATCAATTGAATTGATGCACTCCATTGAAGAGATTCAAAGATTTTAAGTCATGATCATGTGAAAAGTATGCTTGTGGTTAATTTTATGAAGAGATCATAAGGTCATAGACATTTAATGGCAATTTTAGTCTTAACCACAATAGTGTGAAAGTCATTTTAATGCAGTCACAAGGTTGAGATGTTAAGAAGATGACAATGAGAATAAGTCACAACTTGGCGAGCATACCACAAGAAGTCATGGAATCCTTTGTTCACTCAATTGAGTAGTTAAGAAGTATAAGAGAAAGGAAGTTAGTGATGCAAAAAAATGCTTAGCACAAAAGAGATATATGTGATTGCACAATCATGATGTCAAGTGGAAGTTAGTCAAAATAAGACATGATATGGAAAACTCAATTAAAGGATATTCATTTGCTTCATCGCATGGTTAAGGATTGAAAGAGGTTTAAAATTGTGACTGCATAGATAGGTTAGAATGATAAGAGGATGTAGGTGATCACTCAGTCGTGATATCAATAAATGTTAGTAAAGATGAATGGTGAAGAAACATTAGTGAAGATTGAAAAGTTGTGGGCCAAAATTAATAATTAGATAAAAGGTTGCGAAGCAATGACAAGATTAAAGCATTCAAGATAAGCTTTAGTTTCCTAGCCATGGCAGTTAAGCCATAACATTCCAAATAAGCCACAATATGGTGAAAGAAACTAAAAATGCTTGTTCACATGGTCACACAGTTAAGGATGGTAAGAAATATTTAGATTAAAAGGACATGATAAGTCACATTATCACGATGTTAAAAATATAACAGTTAAGATAAGTTGTGAAGTAGGGATTGGGCTAATAATGAACAAAGAATCATTTCCTGACATAGTCATAAGGTAATTTTGTTATAAAATAAGAGAACCCACAACCTTGTGAAGTCTTAAATAAGTTGTAAATATTAGGTGATCACTTGGTCATAGCCAGGGATAAAGAAAAGGCATAAACTATTGTGAAGGTGTGATAGAGGTTAGAATGGAAAGTTCATAACATCATGGGTCAACATGATCAACAAAGAAAGGTAGATGTGAGGGTGTGAAATATTGACATGAAGATAGGTCCAGCCATTCAAATAGTGACATATGGCTCTTATTGGGAAATCAACTCAAGATTGATTAAATGTGGTAGAAAATAATGGGTTCAAGTTTCAAACTATAGAGTTAGAATAAGGAGATGTGAAAATCTTCTTTCTGATGGAGTAATGTAGAAAGAGGTCTAGATAAAATCTTGGTCCCCCATATTTTGCACTTATCCATAAATTCTTTGGCCTAAGGGAGATGAACTTTGAATGGGGCTGTATTGAATGAGATTTCTTAAAAATGGAGGACATGGTGGCATTAGATCTAGAATTTTAGAAACATGGAAGGGAATTTTATCAAAAACATAAACATCTTGTATGTTTTCCATGGGTAGCCCTTTAGAATAAACACTAAAGTTTCCTTATATTGAAATGGTCAAAATTTCTCTTATGAAACTTTAGGGGATGAAGGAATGAAGGGAGACATGGGTGATTCTTGAAGGTTAATGTATTAATAGGAAACATGTGTGTCATCCATGTATTTCTTTAGAATTCATGGTATTATTAGACATAAGTAAGGGATTTTGATTCTTCTCCTCAACAATTTATTACACATGATCTAGTTTTAAAAATAAATAAATTAAACCTTTAGACTTGATTTTGTGTTTCTTGGTTGTTCATATTGGTGATGATAAATCAACATTTCTATTTGGTAAATGATCTGTTGGTTGACTTGGTACCACAATAAGTTTCTCATTTATTATACTTTATTGGTTTCCAAAGGGAACATCTTTGAAGTTATGTTTTTTTGGGACACCCTTGGTGGTGAATTTGAGGCTATAAAAGGATGTTCACTAACATGTAATAATATTGAAGTAAAAATATTTTGTGACATTGATATTGATTGACATTTTTGTAAAATTGGCACAAGGAGTTGTGACATTTCATGAGAATCACTTGATTGCATTATAATGAATATTAGAATCTCACCAAGGATCATAAAATCAAATTCTAATTCAAATTTGGGTCCAAGTTAGCATGTGAGAGGTGAGTTTTAATGTATGGAACAAAGAAACATCACCATATATATCTTGAATTGTCCTACATAAGGCAAAAAAGATCAGATTTAAGTTGGAGACCTCAACATGATCATGGTTGTTCAAAAAATGTGCATCACATTGGATCATGATAAATAAAAATGTCTAAAATACTCCACACAAATTAATTGAGCCTAAGTACATAAGAGACACCCATAAGTAAGCTACCACATTAATTAATTAACTATAAATGACTAAAATGCATGTAAAAAGTCTTATGATTCATAAAAGAATGAATACACACTAAAATGGGCACTACATAAGTGTTATAATGGACACACTTAAGCAACATGCATAATATATGATGCTATAGATTGGAAATGAATTGCTATTTTATCTTTTTATCTTGGAAAATATTTTCACTAATATTCTAGTTCTATGGGTTTGATAAGGAATAGGATCTATAAGGAATCCTTCATCATTATATGAGGTTAAATTTGGAACCAAACAAAGCTTTCATACTACATTTTTCTTGTGTTTTTTTCTTGAAAATTTCCAATTTTATAGAAAAAAAATTTATCTAAAGAAAACAATCTTATATATGTCTCTATAAATTTAAAATTGGTATTATGAGAAAATGTATGATAAAATACATAAGTTTATGATTAAATGGTAAATGGCATTCAAAAAAATCCATAAACAAGTAACTTTTCTCCTAGTCTATGGTACATTGTACATTGTTTTCATCATTCTAAATTAGTTAAAATTTGTGCATATATTATTGGTTTTGTCTTATGATTATTGTAACTATTCCTTTTCTTTAAAATTATTACTCTCTTATAAGAGCAAGTTGATATATTATATCTATGTACACAATTTTATTACTGGTATAGGAGCAACTAGGGTATTTGTCTAACCCAAGGTCAATTTTGTCTTGTAGTGATCCTGGACAAACCACAAGTGAATAAGGGTTGTTTAATAGTCACAAATATGTGTGTTTAGGTTGGTTATAAATTCAATTTTTCATAGGAACAAGGTTGCCTAAGTAGTTGTCGATTTAAGCTTATTATTGCAAAATTTTCTTAGGTTGGTCAGAGGAGGTCAAACTTTGACATTAACTCCAACATGAGTGAGAAGGTAGTAAAAATTATTCAAAGGTGGACTAGATCCAAAATTAGCACATGGGAAGTGGTCATGAATCTAAAATGTATTGGAATGCAAAATTGCAAAAGTTTCTCATGACAAAAAGTTGTCATGACAACATTATCAACAAAACATGTAACTTGCCAAGAATCAATTGAAGGACTATACATGCAATTGATACATGTGAACCAAGGATATATAATATCACTTAAGAATTGAGTTAAGGGTTGGAGGTCATAGTGTAGGAATTTTTTGTTAGAAGCAATCAAATTTAAGGGCACCTTTGTTTTTAGTCATATTGAAAACCCAACATCCACATGATAATTGATTGACCTAGGAAAATTATTTGTATGATTATATATATATATATATATATATATATATATATATATATATATATATATATATATATATATATATATATATATATATATATATATATATATATATATATATATCTCTTTATTTCTAGTTTCTTTGTGTTCCATTTGGTCTCTATTTCATTAGGTTTTATAAGGGTTTGTGAAATCTTTTTTTAGAAATCTATTCACTATCTTGTATATGGTAGATAGGTACATAATGGCTATTGCTTAATTTCTACTAGTTGGATCATCATGAAAATTTGGAAGAAAGTATGGAAATTTATATAAAATTTACATATGCAATTTGGAGTTTGTTTGAGATATTTTTCTATTTTTAATACCAAGCCCTAGGTGAGTATTCATACACTTGGCTAGGGACTTGAAATATTGTAGAGCCTGGATGGAGGAGTTAGCTGATTGGTTTGTGCCAATAAAGAGTTGATGTAGGTAGAGAAATGTGTAAGGGTCATTATAGAAAGATTTGGTTGGAAGTTTAATCCATTTGAATTTCCATTGAACTTTTGAAAGAGCATATTGTTTACAAAACCTACAATCCCTAAAAAATAGAAGTAATTTGGGAATCATGCATATGGATAAGTTGGGCACTAGAGACCTAGAAAATCCTTTCACTCTCTCAAAAGGGTATCAAGAACCCTACTCTATTTGGGGCCTTGTTAAGGAGTTTTGGGAGTTATTTGTAGAAAATTCAATTACAAGACCTAATTAGGGTACAAGGGCTACTAGCCCTATAAGAAGAGTTTGAAGAGACTAGTAGAGAACTAATGGAGCCTAAAAGAAAGAATACTTCTAAGATAACTAAATGGACTAAAGACGAGTCCCCCTCCATCCTACCATGACCTTGTTGAAGTTGTTGATGAGTGGAATGAGGAGTTGTTGTCACTAGTTGTAAAGATAGACTGGAAGAATAAAATTGATAGAGAGATCCTTGAAGGGGAAGGAGGAGAGGAGTGTGAGTCCTATTAGTGTGGGGGCTTGGAGTGAACCTTAGGAAGGCCTAGAATAGAACCTTGTGAAGTCCTATTAAAGAGATTGGGAGTAGTGTGTTTAGGATCTTCCCTATCAAATTGATACTAGAGAAGTGAAAGATTTTGGATATGACATTGTAAATGTTAGACTTTGTAAGTGAGTTAGTGGAATAAATGACCATGGTGAAAAATAAAAAACTAGCCAAGGAAGTGACAAATGAAAAAAAGAAGAATAGAATCCTATAGGAATCCTTAGAGACTACAAAGACTAAACTAGATGAAGTTGCATAGATGAATGATAAGGTAAAAGAGAAATTGGAACATAGTAAAGATAAGGGAAAGGCACTTTATGTGGAGGATATAATCCTTGAACCTAATCCTCCACTATAGGAAGAACTAGGCCATCAAAACATTGGGTGCAAAATATCTTGAGGGAATACCCTTGTTTAATAGAAATATTGATTTAGAGTTAGTAATGAAATGGATAGAGGGAATGGAGAATAATTTTGAGTGTGAAGGAATCAGAGAGTCTCAAAAGGTGAAGGTTTCTAAAAAATGTTTAAGGGGGCTAGACCTGACTTGGTGGAAATTCCTTTGAAAAGAGAGGGAAAGAAGCCAATATCTAATTGGAAGGCTATAGTGGCTAAAGTTAAGGAGAACTATCTACCTAAGAATTATATGATCCAATTTCACAAGAAAAAGAAGAGTGTAAAACAAAAAGACTTGGATGTTGCTTCCTATATAGAGGAATTTCAAAAGCTATGCCGAAGATCCAAGGTTCAAGAAGAGTAGATTATTAAAGTGGCAAGGTACTTGGGAGGACCAAGATGGGGCATTCAAGAGGAGAGCAGATTATGGACCCTTATTACTGTCCATAATTTTTTTTTTCAATTGGCTCTTAAGGTCGTGGAGGAAAATAAGAAGAGGCAAGATACTAACTTAAGAGGTAAAGGTATAGGGAAAGATTCAAGAGGTCAACATAAGGGTAGATATGGTTGAAAGAGTAATGAGACTAAGAACCAAGGAGACTCCAAATACTCTAAACAGAGCAATGACTTAAGTGGAAGAGGTATCTAGAACAAGGGTAAAGGTTTCAATACTAGTGGAAGAGGAAGATTTGGAAGTTTAGGAAGAATTTCATACTTTTCAAAAATGAAATGCTACAACTATGGTCACCTAGGCCATCCTTCTTATAGGTGTTATGATGAATCTTCATCTTCACAAGGTGACATGAAGGTTTCTTATGTGCAAGAAGAAATGAGTAGTGTTAAGTCTCCTGAAGTGAGTCTTGATTCAAAGAGTGGAGAGAACCTCATGTTTAGGAGGGTAGGTAAGATAACAAGGAAGAACCCAAATATAGAAAATAATTGTTCAAAATCAAATGAAAAATACTTGGGATAGTGTGCAAGGTTATTATAGACTTAGGGTCCACAGATAATATCATCTCAAAGGAATAAGTAAAAAGGTTGAAACTTGTCAAAATATGTTATACTCATCCTTACAAAGTCACTTGGTTGATCAAAGGTTAGAATGTGATTATAAGTGAACATATATGGGTTGAATTTGTTATAGGTGAATATGAAGATAAAATAATTTGTGATGTAGTACCTATGGATGCTTTCCATTTTTTGTTAGGTAGAGCATGGCAATATGATAGGGATACAACTCACCATGGTAACAAGAGTTTGTACACCTTCAAGAAGAATGGAATCACTTACAAGATTTAGTCTATAATTGATGAAGAATTTGACAAATCAGTGGAACCAGACGTAATTTTAATGAGTAGGAAAGTTTTCCTACACACTAGTACCATAATGTAATGTCCCCTTTTCAGAGCTATATTTGAATGATAATAGAGCCTAAATACAAAGTTAAAAAATAAATCAAATTAAATATAATCATAATCATAATAATAATCATGTTTATCAAATAAATAATAATATATTATGAAACATTATTATTCAAATTATTATAATAAAGAAAGAAAAATATTACATAATATAATTTATTATTACAAATATAATTAAGAAGTAACATCTAACATAATATTATGAATCATCTAAGGAAAGAGCCTACAACGCATTGGTAAAATGTGAGCCTCTCATCGGGGAGGTCTTGGGTTTGAGTCTACTCATGATTAACCCATAATAATAATTAGTCTTAATAATAATAAATAACCTAGGCTTCGGCCATTTACCTATCAAAAAATAAAAAAATAAAATTATGAATAATCTATTTTAAGATGATTAATAGAATTAAAATAAAATATATATCAAAAAATTATCTAGGTAATTGACTAACTAGCACACTTAATTCAAAATTTGATATGCCCTTTAACTAAGTTGATGTGACATATGCCAACTCTTTGTGGGAGACTTCAACCAAATGAGCAGAATTGAGCAATGTGTTATCTAGATCCAACATTAAATAGAGTTTCTCTTTTGGCAGTAACTTCATATCATTATCATGTAACTGTGAAACTTCTCTATGTGAGCTCAAAATCCTAAAAAATATTTACATATGGAATGGTTTTAGTTACAAAAATATATAATTGAATTTTATTTGATGAAAGATCAATGTAGGGAATTATACAAGGAAAATTGAAGACTAGTTGTATTGTCTATAGACAATTAGTTTGTAAAAACATTTAAAAAAAGGTTATTTTTTAATAATTGAATCACAATTCAAGGAAATCAAAAAAATAATTAAATAATATAATTGGATTTCATAAAATGGATACCTTATGAATTTATTTAAGAGAAACTCCAATTTAATCATCTGAATTTGAATTTGGTTTCATCACACCACATTAGACAGAAACTCCCCACATAAATCCTAGATGGGGAGGGATATTGGACTATTGCTAGATGCTTCTATATTATCTGGAAAAGAGTGTTAGTGTGTGAAATAATAGTAAATCATTTTCATTTAGATGTTTGAAAACTCCAAACAAATATAATAATGATGATGGTGATGGTGTAGATGAGGCAGATGAGGAGCTAGTGTTAGAGCCATGTCCAATTCTTGCTTCTAGGAAGGAGGAGATAGAAGAAATTCTAGATCATTGTGTGGGTAGGAGTAAGATCATTGTGTGGGTAGGAGTACCAACAAAGTAGTATGAAGAGTATTTGGTCAAATGGAAAGGATGATCGATCGAGGACTCAACTTGGATTTCAATAGCTGAGGTTTCCCATTTGGGATTTTCTCTACCATTCATAAAGTGACAAGGTCACTTTTCAATCTACCTTGGGTGTTTGATGCAGGAGCATCCAGAGGTATAAGGGCAATCCTATGTCACCCAAAAAAATGTACTTAGACTTAGTTTTTATTTAATGTGTTTTCATTTTTGGACACCCATTTGGGTCAAATAAAGGTTCCAACTCTCATAGTTCCACTATCAGTGCGCTAGAAAATCCCAAAAAAATAGGAGCATGTAATTGGGCCATCATTTTGGTAAACTAGAAGGTGTGAATTGGCCAGATGAATGTAATTGTGATTTAGAACATTCCAAAAAAAGAATGGGGTCAAAAGGCCCCACGGTTTGAAAATTATTGCAATTTTTCAGGTTTTGGAGACCTCCTAAGAATGCTTCAAAGTCAAGTTAGGGGCATTAAATGACCTCAAAAAGGGCCAAAAAATGGGAGATGAGTGAAGCTGGTCCATAGGGCTATAGAGTGCTTCAAGAGATTTCTAAAAATGTAAACGGTTCATCAATCGGAGCTACGGATCAAAAGTTATGCCTCCCAAAAGTTTAGTTACCATTTCTGGATTCTTCTAGATTTGTGCCAACTTCTAACGCAGCTTTTGGAGCCTTCTATTTGGTCAGTGGATGCCTACTAACACTTTCTAGAATGTATTCCTAGTCCTTAACCCTCCGAGGTCTATTTAAGGAGATTCCTGGCATTGTAAAAGGCAGTTCAGAGTGGAGTTTGAGAGGAGGTACTGAAAGGAGAAATTATCTCCAGATTTATGCTATTGTAAGCCCTTAGGGCATGTTTTGAAGTTTATTTTCTCTGTACTATTGTACTAGCTTATTTTCTTAGTTAATATAATTTTCCCTTTTCTGTTGTGTCCATTTTGTGCTTGGGTGGTGTCCCCATCAAGTGGTATCAGAGCTAGTTTTCCTGAGTGTGTAGACAGAGCGCCGACTGTGAGACAGTTTGCACTAGGACTATGTAGTT
This sequence comes from Cupressus sempervirens, assembly GCA_028749045.1. NCBI lineage: Eukaryota > Viridiplantae > Streptophyta > Pinopsida > Cupressales > Cupressaceae > Cupressus > Cupressus sempervirens. The sequence continues at coordinate 530,973,798 of CM053786.1, read as the reverse complement.
GTGGGTTCGAGTTAGAAGATGCCTCCATGAAAAGAGAATGGTAGAAGGGATAGAGCTATTAATCCTAAGGAGGTTAGAGCCCTCCAAAGGTAGGTATAGGCATTGCAAGAGGAGCTCCATAGAGGAGAAAATGTTGCCATAGGTGATGACAGTGAGGATGACAATGAAGAAGAAGAAATGGGACCAAAAGGGGAATTTGATAGGGAAGTTCTAAATCATGTAGAGGAAAGGCTTTTTAGGGCCATTACTAAGTTTGGGAAAAGACCTACAATTGAAGTGGGTGTATTTTCAGGAAATCTGAAACCAGATGAGTTGATCAATTGGATCAATGAACTGGAAGAATACTTTGAGTATCAGGATATCAGGGACCCAGATAGGGTTAAGTTTGCAAAGGCCAAACTGAAAGGCCATGCCAAAATCTGGTGGCAAGAGGTTCAATTGGAAAGAAACAGAAGAGGAAAGGAGAAGATCACAAGATGGGATCACATGGTGGACAAATTGAAGGAGAAGTTCATTCCTGTGGACTACGAGCTTGATTTGTTTAAGAAGATGCATGGGTTAAAGCAAGCAGGAAGATCAGTCCAAGAATATACAGAGGAATTTTACCGACTCTTGATTAGAGCAGGGCATGCAGAAGCAAATAAGGAGAAGGTTGCTCGTTATATCAGTGGGTTGCGACCTAGCATCTAGGAGGAATTAAGTCTGGTAAGAATGACCAGCATTGAAGAGGCATACTAGTTTTCCCTATGAGTTAAAGAGAAGTTGAATAAAAGGTTTGAAGGAAGAAAAAGAGGGTGTAGTCAAGGAGGAAGGGGAAGTGGTAGGTCATCTAGAGGCCACAATGAAACCCAAAAGAAAAATGAAGACGAGGGTCCTAGCAGGAACCAGAGGAATGAGGGTTTCAACCGCTCCCATGACCAAGACTTTGGAAATTAGAGAGGAAGAGGTAGAGGACGTGGACAAGGAAGAGGAGGCTTTCGTGGTACCTATTTCCATTGTAATGAAGAAGGTCATCGTGCCTTTGAATGCCCTCAATGACAAGGAAGGATAGATAGGAGAGCTGAGGGCCAAGGTAGGGTTGCTCATGTGGATGAAGATGCACAATCATCACATTCAGAGGATGCAGAAAGAGGAGAGACCTTGGTAAATGAAAGAGTCCTACTAAATGGTGAGATTGAACCAGGACAACAGAGGAGTTTGTTTCATACTAGATGCAAGTGTGAGGATAAATGCTGTGATGTGATCATTGATGGTGGTAGCACTGATAACTTGGTATCAAAAGAGATGGTCTCTAAGCTGAAGCTCAAGAGGGAGAAATATCCCCAACCCTATCGGATTTCTTGGGTAAAAGATGATCATAAGGTCCTAGTAAGTGAACAATGTTTAGTGAAATTCAAAATTGGGAGTTACCATGATGAAGTTCTTTGTGATGTTATTCCAATGGATTTTTGCCATCTATTGTTGGGTAGACCATGGCAGTTTGATAGACATACAGTACATGATGGACATGCAAACACATACTCTTTGACAAAGGATAGAGTTCGCCACAAATTGAAGTCCATGAAAAAGGAAGGTGAAAAGGTATGTAGCAGTGCTAGGATTTTTCTTGTTGATAGAAGGAAGTTTTTAGATGGCATGAAACATTAGCATATGTACCATGCTTTGATTCCTAGGAAAGATAAAGAAGGTAGTAGTGAAATACCATTTGAAGTTTCAAATTTACTAGGGGAATTTGGAGATATTATCTTTGATAATGTTCCAGATGGATTGCCACTAGTAAGGAAAATCAGTCATTAGATAGATTTGATTCCAGGAGCTAGTTTGCCTAACAAGGCTGCTCATAGGATGAATCCTACTGAAATATAGGAGCTAAATAGATAGGTTCAAGAGCTATTGAGGAAGGGCTTGATTCGAGAGAGCCTGAGTCCATGTGTAGTACCTGTAGTACTCATACCAAAGAAGGATGGAGAGTGGAGGATGTGTACAGATTCTTGAGCTATAAATAGGATAACCATCAAGTACTAGTTTCCTTTGCCAAGGATGGATGATCTTATGGATTGCTTGAGTGGAGCTCAGTACTTCACAAAGATAGATCTAAAGAGTGGTTATCACCAGATACAGATTCGAGAAGGAGATGAGTGGAAAATAGCCTTCAAGACCAAGGAGGGTCTTTATGAGTGGTTAGTCATGCCCTTTGGATTGACAAACGCCCCAAGCACCTTCATGCGGCTCATGAATGAGGTACTTAAGAAGTTCTTGGGAAAATTTGTTATTGTCTATTTGGATGATATTTTAATTTTCAGCAAGACTTTGGAAGAACATTTATTGCATATTCATAGTGTCCTTGAAAGGCTAAGGGAAGAGAAACTGTTAAGTAATTTGAAGAAGTGTATCTTTGCAAAAAGGGAGTTAGTCTATTTGGGGTTTGTTATATCACCTGAAGGTCTCAAAATGGATCCAAAGAAGGTAAAAGCCATCTTGAAATGGCCTAGTCCAAAGTCTGCTACTAAGGTAAGATCATTTCATGGTCTGGTCAGTTTTTACAAGAAGTTTATTAAGAATTTCAGTGGCATATGTGCACCCCTAACTGATACAATAAGAGGGGATAGAAAAGAGTTCAAATGGACTGCAGCAGCTATGAGAAGTTTTGAATTGCTGAAAAAGAAGGTAACATAACAACCTGTGTTGGCACTTCCAAATTTTAGAAAGGTTTTCCAGGTGGGTTGTGATGCCAGTGGTAGCGCTATTGGGGCTATATTAAGCCAAGAAGGTAAGCCTATTGCATATTTTAGTGAAAAATTGAATGATGTAAAGAAGAAGTATTCTATTTATGATCAAGAGTTCTATGCAATAGTTCAAGCCTTAAAGAAATGGAGGCATTATTTATTGCCAAAGGAATTTGTTTTGTATACTGATCATCAAGCATTACAGTACCTAAATAGCCAAGGTAAATTGAATCAAAGGCATATGAAGTGGGTAGAGTTCTTGCAGAGTTATACATTTGTGTTGAAGCATAGAAGTGGAAAATCTAACAGGGTTGCAGATGCACTAAGTAGGAGACAATTGTTGCTTACAGTAACGCAGGTTGAAGTAGTTGGGTTTGATGAACTCAAGAATTTGTACCTCAAGGATCCTGATTTTGCTGAAGCATGGAAAGCTTGTAAAGAACCTATTGGTGTAGATAGAACCAAGTGGTTAGAGTATTTGATTCAGGATGGCATGTTGTTCAAGGGTAGTCAATTGTGCATTCCAAGGAGTTCCATGAGGGAAAATTTGATTAAGGAAAAACATAGTGGAGAGATGGCAAGACATTTTGGTCAAGATAAGACCATTGCCATTCTTAGAGAACATTATTTTTTGCCTCAAATTTCATAGGATGTGAAGAAGTTTGTACAGAGTTGCCAAGTTTGTCAAGTTGCCAAGGGGTTTAGTCACAATACTGGCCTATATCAGCCATTGCCTATTCCATCAAGGCCATGGGAGGACATAAGTATGGATTTTGTTCTTGGATTGCCAAGGACACAAAGGGGTAATGACTCAGTATTTGTGGTGGTTGATAGGTTCTCCAAAATGGCACATTTCATTCCATGCCACAAAACTGATGATGCTATCCATATTGTAGACTTATTTTTCAAAGAGGTGGTAAGACTACATGGTCTTCCAAGGAGTATAGTTTCTGACAGAGATACTAAATTTGTGGGGTATTTCTGGAGGACATTGTGGAAGAAGTTGAGAATAGACCTAAAATTCAGTTCCACGCATCACCCGCAGACTGACGGCCAAACAGAAGTGGTAAATAGAAGTCTGAGAAATTTGCTGAGATGTTTAGTTGGGGATAAGCCCAAGGGATGGGATTTGATTCTACCACAAGCAGAGTTTGCTTACAATAACTCTATAAATAGGAGTACTAGAAAATTGCCATTCCAAATTGTATATGGGAATAGCCCAAGGACTGCACCAGAATTGAGGAAGATAGAGCAAGGGGAGAGGACAAGTGCTGAAGTGGAAGAATTTGTTGAACATATCAAGCGTCTACATGAGGAGGTTTAGGCACACATTACCAAGATGAATCAAGAGTATAAAGCTAGGGCTAATCAAAGGAGAAGACATAAGGAATTCCAAGTAGGGGATCTAGTCATGGTGCACTTACAAAAAGAAAGATTTCCAACCGGGACTTACAATAAGCTGAAAATGAAGAAATTTGGCCCCTGCAAAATTTTGAAGAAACATGACTCAGGAAATGCATATGAAGTGGAGCTGCCAGATGGTATTCACATTTCTCCCATTTTCAACATTGCAGATTTAACAGAGTATCATGATGATGGTGCAGATGAGGAGCTGGTGTTAGAGCCATGTCCAATTCCTGCTTCTAAGAAGGAGGAGATAGAAGACATTCTAGATCATCGTGTAGGTAGGAGTACCAGAAACAAGCAGTATGAAGAGTATTTGGTCAAATGGAAAGGATGATCGATCAAGGACTCAACTTGGATTTTAGTAGCTGAGGTTTCCCATTTGGGATTTCCTCTACCATTCATAAAGTGACAGGGTCACTTTTCAGTCTACCCTGGGTGTTTGATGCAAGAGCATCCAGAGATATAAGGGCAATCCTATGTCACCCAAAAAAATGTACTTAGACTAAGTTTCTGTTTAATGTTTTTTCATTTTTGGACACCCATTTGGGTCAAATAAAGGTTCCAACTCTCATAGTTCCACTATCAGTGCGCTAGAAAATCCCAAAAAAATAGGAGCATGTAATTGGGCCATCATTTTGGTAAACTAGAAGGTGTAAATTGGCCAGATGAATGTAATTGTGATTTAGAACATTCCAGAAAAAGAATCAGGTCAAAAGGCCCCACGATTTGAAAGTTATTGCAATTTTTCAAGTTTTGGAGACCTCCTAAGAATGCTTCAAAGTCAAGTTAGGGGCATTAAATGACCTTGAAAAGGGCCAAAAAAGGGGGACAAGCAAAGCTAGTCCATAGGGCTATAGAGCACTTCAAGAGCTTTCCAGAAATGTAAATAGTTCGTCAATCGAAGCTACAGATCAAAAGTTATGCCTCCCAGAAGTTCAGTTATCATTTTTGGATTCTTCTAAATTTGCACCGACTTCTAACGTAGCTTCTGGAGCCTTCTATTTGGTCGGTGGATGCCTACTAGCACTTTCTAGAATGTATTCCTAGTTCTTAACCCTTCGGGGTCTATTTAAGGAGATTCTTGGCATTGTAAAAGGCAGTTCGAAGTGGAGTTTGAGAGGAGGTACTAAAAGGAGAAATTATCTCCAAATTTATGCTATTGTAAGCCCTTAGGGCATGTTTTGAAGTTTATTTTCTCTGTGCTATTGTACTAGCTTATTTTCTCAGTTAATATAATTTCCCCTTTTCTGTTGTGTCCATTCTGTGCTTGGGTGGTGTCCCCATCATTATCCTTATCTCCAAAACATTTGTCATGGAAGACACAAGGTATGGAAAAATTAACAAGCATATTACTAATTGATCTTTGGATTTGAATCTACTACCACACAAACTCCCAAAACATAGTACTAGGACATGAACATGGAATGTGACTATTGTTATTTTGGTTGGCAATTATCACTATCATATTTGATAACAATGGAAGTTTCTCTCATTGGTCATCATCCATAAGCAGTCATTATTGTATAAAATTAATTAATGATTATGCTATTCCTCAACTTTCCATTATTTCATCATAGATGTTAGTGTTTTTGTTGTCTTCTTATCATTTTTTCTTATCAATGGACACTGCTAATGTTACTTCATTTACTAACATAGTTTTATTACTGAGGAATTGTTTGGAAATTTCATTGTCACATCTCATCTATTAATAATGTCATATTAGTTAAGATTGTTGTCATCATTTTTGTCTTTTGACATAACTCTGTGATTAATAATATTCTTATGATCACCATACTGCATATAACCTAGAGAAGGAAAATTGGTGATAAAATTAAATTATCAGAGATGCTTGTAGTCTAAAAATGTGTATCCAATCTTGCCATTCACTAATGACATCAATGATATGGCTTTGTACACCCTTAGAATTCATACATTACTTTTTCTTATTCAAGAATATTATTTAATTTCAAAGAAAAATGCCTAAATCTTTAAGAGAACATTGTTAGTCATAAGCTATAATTATGTAATGTAAATAATCAAATTGTTATTTCTATGAAATTGAATTTATATATAAGTTAAAAATGATTGCCATTTTCCTTGCACCACAATCTAAGCATGTGATTCCTCTCACCCATGATTTGAAATGTCAAATTTCAAAACTCCAAACTCTCCCAATTTGGATGGATCTAAAACAAGTTGTTTATTTAAATTTCCAAGAATGGGTTGACACCAAACATGACCTTGCTAGATTGCTCCACAAACATTTGCAGCAAGATTTTCTAGAAGGTAAACCTATAATAGATACAACTATAGGAATAATTATCTGGTTACAATATAGAAAGTGCATAGGACATTATCTCACTTTATGTAGAGACAACACTTCATATCTCTCTTTCTTGTGTGATTGTTTCAAGCATTTTTCACATATTTTGATTGTATTTGCATTGATTGCCAATTTTCCTATCCAATTTTTGGGATTGATTTAGTGACAACATTAGTATAAGGATAACATAGACTACTAATTAAAAAAAAAGACTTCTTATGCACTAATTTCTCCAATGATGATGCTAAGCTCAAATCAAACACATTTTATTCTTGTACCATATAGGTAGAATTCCTCTTCCTCTCAGTCCAACATTCAGAGAATTGATTCTTACTCCTTCATATTTACTTGAAAAAGCTAGAGTATAGTTACAAAAAATGCTCAAACTAAAAATAATGGTTTCTAATTCCTAGAACTGATTTTAAATATTATATAAGAAGAATTAATTAATAATAATAACTAAGAAACAATGATGATTCCCCTTGATCAACTAAAACAATAATCCTCCTCCCAACACTAGGTGATACTTCTATGATGCTTCTCTTGTTGGTTAGTTTTGTTGAAAATTGCACTACAAGGGTGTCTCTTAAGAGTTGTAAATGTACTTGCCAAATTTTCAATATAGTCCTCTCATATTGTTAGGTTGAAACTATCATCTAAAAACTATGAGGAAAATTTATTGGCCAGTATTTATACTTAATCAATTGGTACCTCAAACCAAGGGAAACATCAATTTACAAATTAATTTTCCCTTTTTGTATTAGTTGTATCTGGAGGGAACTTCTTTGGTTGGCCCAAAACTTGCACAATTTTATTCACATTTCTTTTATGAAAAGTAGGAAAATATCTTTTCATACACCAAGATGAGAATTAGTTAAAGAAAATTGATTAACAAAAAATAAAATTGCCAATTGCTAAGAATTATCTAGAGAGAAAGAAAGCATGCACCACACCTGATGGAAAAAAAATGATAGAACTGAAAAAAATTGATTTCATGATAATGAAATTACCTATATGAGTGCAAGTTACATGTGCAAGAATTCAACTCTTCCTTGTAATTGTCACATTTGATGGAATGGAGAAAACATTGGAATCTAAACCATAAAAAAGGTTCTCTTTGGCATGTCCTAATAACTATATTGCACCTTAATTTCAGACCTTTTTTGTTGTAATTATCCTAAAATTAGACCACCTTTCCCACCATGCATGAAAGATGTAGAATGATTATTGAAATAATTAGCTCCAACATGACCTACCAAAGTGGTTGTTGGGTCATGCAATAGAATTTCCAAGCTTGAGGAGTATCGTTCTCTAGCTTTGAATAGCTCCAATCTTCACTTTTGTGTTGTACATATACTCTCCAAGTATAGATATTCCCTTGATACCTTTTCATACCATGGAGGAAGCTCCATAGTTTCTATAATCTGATGGTCATTTGTTTAATCTGGCAACATTTGATGCACACTTTTGAGGTCCTGAGTTCAAATCTCAGCTACAGATCAATTCTCTAGTGGGATTTATCTTAACCATCATAGATTGGGGGATTGTGGGTGGTGTGAAGGTTACATCTATTTACAAGAGGAACTAATCTAGTGTTAATAGGATAAAATTGCAAAATTCTATCCTCTACATTGTCATTATTGATTAGAATTGACACAAAGATAGGCTCTATTTTAGTCAAATACAAGAGCACAAGAACTATGATATATAATATTTATTCCAAATAATTTCTTAATTTTTAAAAATAAGATGGCCCTTTTTTACCATTCTTCTTAAATAAGAAACAAAGCCAAATCACAATGAATATTCCCCCAAATTTTTACACATCTAAGATTATAAATAAATGATCTGTAGAATTATATATTAAAAAAATTGCAAATAAAAACTAATTTTAAAAATCTATCTTAACTTAGTCCAAAGAGATGTGTATTTCTGATGGATTTTATTCATGATGTTAATAGCCTAGGTTCACATGTCTATAGCCATAGTAAGGTAGCCCATAGGTCTCCTTAGCATGTGGCAATGTTGTGATGCATAATGGGATACATTCCAGCATGACCAAAGTTCACAAACCTTAAGAATGTTGTTGGTCCAAGATAAGATAGCTAGTAACCCTAACCAAATTTTTAGGGTTAAAAATATAATCTATTTCTCTCAAAAGCCAATATATACAGACTTGAGTGAGTTTGCTAGGATTTTCTCTAAGTTTCTAATAGTAAATGGGGTGCTTATTGCTAATTCAAGGTTATTGATATCTATATTAATTGAATTTTATTATGAAATCCTATAGTATCATAATAATTATAGGTTATATCAAAATGACAACTTTTCCAAGATGGCATTACTATAGAAAAAATAATATCTATTGTTTTGAGGAAATGAGTCAAAGAACTAATATCTCAAAAGCAAGAACATGGTGTTGAGATAGTACATAAAGTGCATGACATGAGAGGTCCTCAAGTGTGGGTATTGACAATTATTGAAAACTTTAATGTTGAAAAGAAAGCTATCAAGGATCAAACACCTATAGTAGAGTTACAACACAATGTGAAGTTGATTTTAGGTATGGTAGAGGTAGGCATATAGAAGTTTGATCAGAACTTAAGGCATGAGAGAGAGTCTGTGGCAACATACTAGAAGGGGAGGGAGCAGCTTCAGAAAGAGACTACATGGTATAAACAACAACTAGATGACATAGAGGATATTATGGGAGTATTGGTAGGTGCTATGACATTGGAATCATTTACATGTATCTTTGAGAAATTATAGTCCAAATATAAGGGGGGGTGCATGTTGTAAATTTTTCATGTATTGCATATGCATTTTCTTTACCATTGCAGTTGGGAACCACTTCAACATCCTTTGCATGGTTTAGAAGTAATGTAATTGTGGCAAAGGATTGCATAAGGGTACAAGCCTCATGATTATTGCATTTACATATAAGAAGAAATTGCTTCTTCAACTCCTTACATTCAACTCTTCAATGAAGGTATTCTTCCAATAGTGAGAATAGTTGCTAAAAATTCCTAGGAGTTGAAGGACCTATGCTATGCTTTCTAGAAACATGGTTGAAGTCACTATCATCTTCAGTACTTGATAACATTCTAGATCATATAGTGATGCCCAAATCAATTGCATTAGAACATACAGTGGGATCATTATAGGGAGACTATTCAAATCTTGATTTTAATGAAGTAACACAATGGTTTTAGGGTGGAAATGACTCTTTAATCCTGAGCTTCTTACTAATGAGAGAACAAGAATCCAACTAAACAGAGCCATTGAAATGAAATACCAAGTTGTAGAGGGTATGACTGTGAAACAACCAGTGGCTAGAGAGAATTTAAGCTATCTTAGGGTGATGGAGTAGTGAAAAATTGAGGCACTTCAATAGCAACAAGTGGCAACAACATATGCTCAACAAAAAACTTCAACTTCCTTGGGCAATGGGATTCAGTTGAATTTTTTAATGGGTGAACCTAAGTTGAGATTGATGGAAGCAATTGAGACTAATTATTGAAATAAATTCCAAGGATGAATTTTGGATAAGTTAAATTGGATTTCTTGACCTCTATCTATGAGTCAATCTAGTTTGGAGTTCAAATGCAAAACTAAGATGATGAATCAAATCTTATGTTGTTGGTTATTAATAAGGTTGATAATATTTGATGTCATGAGGTGCTTGGATTTTATTTATTCTTTGAAAGGTATTAGGTTTAGATTAAGCTTGAAGAAAGAGGAATGTAGTATCATTTCATTGATTTAAACAATTGATTCATATCATGGGTTGATCTTAGTTTTGTTCATGTTCCTCCCACTCTTTCAAGGGAAATGCAGGTTAAATTTTTTATGATTATTTCTACAAATTGGTTGGATAAACCAATGAAATATTTTTTTTGCTTGTTCTATTAGTTTCTTGATAGGAAAATGAAGATTGGTAGGCAAATTTAGGTATCATCTCACTATACTTGCACTATGAGTATAATGGAAAAAACTTAAGCTTGAGGAGTATAGGAAAATACAAGTATAGAAATTCATCAAAAATAATATTTTTTCCTCATGGAGGAGATTTATCGTCAACTATTTGAAAAAATGCCTCAAGGGAATAGGGATATCAAGTTAGGATTTCATAAAATAAATTTAAACAATTACTTTCATGTTAGTAGATTTTAAAAGCACAAATCAAAATCCCTCAACTATTTTTACAAAATACCTCAGATAAATAGGGCAAGAGGCATGATTTCATCTAAAAAATTAGAAGGAGTGTGATTTCAAAACATACCCATGCCAGTGACTGGTTATTGCTATAAGCTTTGCCTTTTAGAGTAAATTTAATCATGTGCCTCCTAAACTATTGAGGATTGGTCATATGCTATTGGAAGGGGATTTCATTCTAGAGAAACATCATAATAAAGGGTAGCAGTAGCGTAATGACCACCATCTATGCATAGACCATATTATTCTAATGAAGTGATCTCTATGATATGAACTCTAGGAAAGTGACCCCCCAAATGGATTCCATGCAACCAAAAGTAGATGCAAGATGATTTGGTTTATATTTATGTTTTCACTACATGTGAATCCTCATAAGTATTTTCAATGGCAACATGCATAAGGGGCAAGGGAAGTCTAGTAGCCATCAATGCCAACAAAAATTCATCTCCCCTCCTAGAAATGTATGTCTCCTATTCTATGGTGTTTACTTTTGTTTTGAGCATCAAAATGAAAAGCAAGGAGAGGGAAAATCCTTTCTATGCAAATGTCAAAGAGTTGCAGAATAGGCTACTTATCTTTTATCATAAACTCATGTTGTCAAAGGAGACCATTTGGTAAAGATTTTTTTGGCCATGCATTTGTTTTAAAGAGATGAATAATGCATTCAGAATATGATATTACAATATTATTAGGAATAATATTAAAATATAATTGGGAATAATCTCTGAATTAAGAAAATATTTAAAGTTTACTATCAATAATTATCATTCTACTTTATGATCAATTACTTTTTAATATGCTAGATAAATTAAATATTAACAATATTATAGTATAATATAAATATTAAGATAATACTATAAAATATTATAGTTATAATAAATATTTTTTTATATATTCTAGAATTCTGCACTCCAAACATGGAGAAATTGACCTAGGAAAAGAGTGCTTTTGAATTCCCACCAAATTTCTAGGCAGAGAACCCCAAGGACATCATAGAGATCATTATGGTTTTTTGGAAATAGGAGCCAGTTTTGGAGGGTTTTCCCACATTGGTGTCACTTGTTTTCTTTTTTATTGTATGTAGTAATTTGGTTTGGGGGTTCCCTCTTTTTGGGCTTCCCTCCCTTGTTCTCAGCCCTACTTGCTAGTTTGGCCAATTTTTGCTTTATAGGTTTTGCTTTTCTCTTTTGATCTATTTCTTAGTTTCTTAGTTTGGTTCATTACAACATATAGTTAGTTTATCTAGATGTTAAGACTAGTAATTTTGTAGGTTTTAGGTAGTCTAGCTTATATAGGTTATCATGCTTTGTATTTTGGTACTTTTCTCAGAAAATGGTTCATAAGTATGGACGTATATATTAGTTAATATTACTTTATCCAAATTCATTATTTTGTAAATCTCATTATCATAGATATACATGAATAATATACATATTTTTTTGATGTAATTATTGAATGGTATTGCTTGATTGGGATGGTTTTATTATACTATTTTAATCTACCATTTTAGCCTCACCATGTTCTCTCTAGTTTATCCCATTTCAGAGAAGTGTTTAAGTGTATCTGATTCATAATCTAAATATGGTAACAAACTAATTGAATGTGTAGACCCTAATCCTCTCTAGCTCAGTAAAATAGAACTATGTTTAAAGTAATTTGCAAAGTCTACTAAAATAATCACAAAATTAGAATTTGAAATATGAATGTTTCCTCTATCAGTGGTGATTTTTATGCCTTTGCCTCCTCTGAATGGTGCAGTATAGCTAGATTGAATATACTTGGGAAGAATTACATATTTATTGTTAATAACTCCAAGCTCTAGTTACAACTGTGATATAAGTAATGTTTGATTAAAATTAGAATAATGGTGATAATAAAACTAAGTAGTTTTAAATGATTCTAAGCATCCTAGAAGGGTAATTAGTAACTTTACAAAACATTCCACAAATGCAATTTAAGAAGAATAGTATTTTAATATGATGTTTTTGAAATTAAAAGTGACCAAAAATAAGGGGGTCGGCCCTTAACAGTCAAAAGCCTGGTAACCAGCACATTACCAGCTAGTAACAACAACAGACAAATAGAATAGGAGTACCAGTAGGCTAATACTTAAACCATAAACTAGAAAGTTAGAACCAGAAAGGAAACAACCTAGCTACTAACCACATAGTCCAAAAAGGCACCCAAGCCTAATAAAAACTTAAATACAATTGATAACCAGCAAAACCATAACTACCATAAAAGTATATAAAGTCTTTGGATCCTTAGATCCCCATAACTGAACATAACTAAAAAAGACTTATATTTCTTTTTTCCCTTTTCCCCTTGCATGAAGTAGAATCTGGGCCTAGTCATCAACAAGAAACTTGAAGAGTAATTTGTTGTCCTCCATGTCCAAACTAGCTTCCTCCTCTTGTGCCAACAATCGGAGTGTAGTAGCAGCCGCATGAGTAACTTTAAGTCCAAACTTGGAGAAGGTGAAAAACCCCTCCTCCAAAGCTTTGACCCTTTCCTCCAGGTTCATGTAATGCTCCTCCACCACCTTAGCCTCCTCTTTATGCTCCTTGACCTTCTTTGCAGCAACCTCCTTCATTTTTTGTCCCTATGGTTTATCCTATAGCACCCATGGGTTAGAGGAGATCTTCAAATTTTCCTTAACAGGGGAAGAAATGGTAATAGGGGAATTATCCTTTTTGCTCATCTCATCACAAAAAGTAATAGGTTTAAGTGAGAAGCTAGCAAAAACATGGCTTGTCTCAGTATTCCTTTCTTTGCCGTCTGACACTTGAGTTTGACTATCATCCATCAAAGTGTTCCCAGAATTGAAACTTTTTCCCCCTCCTCATTATCTTCATCCTTTTTGGAGTTGGAAAGATTTTCCTCCTCTCTTATATCACTATTATTACCTAAGCTATCTTCTTCAACTTCCTCAATAGGGTATCTGATGGACTTCTGCTTAACCCTAGCTTGGGACCGAGCTAACCTGCCAGACCTTCTTCTTTCTTTTCCCCCAATATCCTCACCAGAATCCTCCCCAACAACCTCAAAAACCTTATCAACTTTAATTTTCTTATTCCCCTTTTGTTCTAGGGCTATGTCAAGTTTTTTCTTTTTCTTAGTACCCTTGCTAGGAGATGGCCTAGGAGTATAGATTTTTGTCCCCGTATTGGAGCTCGGGGGAGAACTCAGACTATTGCGGGGGTTTTCCACTACAACCTCTCTAGGAGGACAAAAAGCTAACTGGAACTGATACAAATGGAAAATTAACCCCTGATGAATAATTGTGAAGTTTAAGCCTTTACTCTTTTTTTCCCTTATATCATTAATCATATCCTCAAGTGAATGCAGAAGGAAAAATGGAATGGAAATGAAATCCCTATTTCTAAAGTGATTCAACAAAGGAAAATGATAATAATAGCACACTCCAAACCTGCCTTCCAGAGTGAGATACTTGATCAAGAGCAGACACACATCATCCCAGGGCTGAGGTAACTTATCCCTTTTAAACCCTCCTCTATAGTGAATCGGCTCCTCATTCTCCGGTAAGAAGTTATTCATGCTAGCCTCATTCGAGACTTTAGTGACTTTCTTCCATTTTTTGCCCTTCATTGTGAGTTTTTTTGCCATGGAAATTACCTCCTCTGTGACTTGAAAAGTAATGCCATTGATTGTAACCTTCCTATCGCTCCAATTATTCACAAATTGTAACACAAAATTTTCATCGTACCCAGCTATGGACATCATGTAGGGCAAAAAAACCCCTTCTTTTAGAAGATACCAGGTCGCCATCCTGTCCTTGAAATTCTCAACTCTCGTTGGTTCCAACCAATTCAGATCACCTCCCATTTCAATTCCTCCACTATCCGCCCTCTCTTCCTCAGAACTATGCATCAAAACTTTAACACTTTCAAATTCTTTGTGGCTACTCTCTTGCTTAAATCCTTTGAGGAAATATGGGTTAAAATTATAGACCCATGTATGATGTGCTCCAGAATCCTATAACATCTTATTATGAGATTCGTGGGTATTTAAAAACCCAATTTTCTCTCCCCATCAATTTCTGACATCCCAATCCATAATATCTATCGTACTTCCTTTTTGAGAGAAATTCAAAGCTTGCAACGAGTTTCCATAATTATGAAAAGATAATTTCCTTAATTTGTAATTACTCCACTTGTCATTTGTATGGCCACATTTGTCTCTTATTTCCAAAATGCTAAAGTTTAATTTAGCAACAATGTTCTTCATCTTGCCAAATTTGGCCTTACTTTTAAATTTAGTGATCACCATTTTGAATTTTTCCACCTTTTTCCTTGGATATCAACATCCTTATATTTTTGTTGATATCAACTAAATTTTCCCAGCACATGATTGCCCTAACGTTAAACCCCATGGTAGCTACAACATCTGCCACTTGATTACCCTCCCAGTAGATATGTTGCAAGTGGACCATTCTCATTTGCTCCAATATATTTTTAATATCTAGGATGATATTTCTAATCTTCCATCCCAATTTTGCCTCCCCCTTTACCCAATCGATCACTAGTTATGAGTCCCCTTCTATAGTCAACTCTGAAATGTTTCTTTCCCTAGAGAGTTGAAGACCCCATAATAACATAGTAGCTTCTGCCACATTATTGCTACCAATCCCCACCTTGCCTACATAAACCAATAGCACATCACCATTCCTGTCTCTCAGCACACCTCCAATCGCTCCCTATCCTCCTTTTGTAGCTCCATCAAAATTTAGTTTATACTATGTGATGGTGGGTGGTCTCCATATTGTCTATTGTCTCCTTGTCCTAGCAAAGTTATCAAAAAGGAAGAAATCCTCTTGAAAACCCCAATTCTCAGCCACAATGCCTTCAAGTCTTCTGGGTTCCTCCTTTGGCATCTTGTATTTAGCTACCCTTAGATTTTCCTTCAATAGTTTCTTCATCACTCCAAAAACCACTTCAACGTCCTTTTTTCCTCCTTGAATATCCTGTTATTCCTTTCTTTCCATATGTGCCAGCATAAATATGGTGGGATAATCTTCCATAAAAGGATTAGTCTTGGATGATGGAATGAGAAATCTCAATTGTCCACAAATTGTCCCAAGTTATCTTTCACAACCCCAGCCACCCCCAATCTTTCACAAACCTTAGTAGAGATGTCAACTGCAAACTGACATTCAATGAAAAGGTGGTAAATACTTTCTTCATTTTGTTCACAAAGGCAGCAATAGTTTGTTATGTAGAATCCCCTTTTTTTCAAATGATCAATTGTTAAGATTTTTCCATGTTGAACCATCTAGCAAAAGAAATTAATCTTAGGTATAAGGTTACTAATCCATACCTTGCTCCATGTAGTTGGGCATTGTTCCTTATTGAACATTAAGGTATAAGCAGATTTGACAATGAAGTTCCCATTCAGAGTTAAATCCCAAGCCATAATATCCTTCTATGGCAATAATGAGACTCTCTATTCCTTTATTAGTTCTTCTAGTTCCTCAATGAGAATAACTATCTCATGCAGATAGTCCTCCTTATATAGCTTCTTCCATCTCCTCCCCTGATCAATGTAGTCTCCCACTTTAATCCCTATGTCCTCCTTAAGGAGTTCCATTAAACCACTATATTCACTTAAGGCCAGTGGTTTCCCATCCATCCACCTATCTTCCCAAAACCTTATATTGAAGCCATTTCTCATAATCCACCTCAGTCCTTTTCTTAGCAGCCCTCTATTTCTAACAATGTTCTGCCAGATCTTTGAACCTCTTGGGAGGTCATTCTTATATAGGTTCCATCAAAAGGAGGTATTAGACAAATATTTAGCTTTCATAATATTTCCCCATCCTATGTTTCCTTCTACCAGTCTCCATCCAATTTTTGTGAGAAGAGCCTTATTAAGGTTTTTCATTCTTCTAATCCCAAGCCCCCCCTTAGCTTTTGGTTTACACACCTCCTCCTAGTTGACTAGATTCAATTTATTTTTCTCTTCAATCCCTGACCACAGGAAATTCCTTTGAATTCTCTCAATTTTCTCAGCCATATTTAGATTAATCTTAAATATGGATAAGAAATAAATAGGGATTCCCTAAAGAGTAGCAGCAATCAGTTATAGTTTTCTAGCATTGCTTAATATCTTCCCTTTCCACCCTGCAAGCTTCTTTTGAATTCTCTCTACTATTGTATTCCAAAATTCATTAGAAACCTCCTTGGTAGTGAGGGGGAGGCCTAAATAAGTGTCTGGGAGGCAAGCAGATTGGAAATCCAAGATTTTCCTAATCCTTCTTTGAAGTGAAGAATCAATGTTAAAGAAATAAATCTTGCTTTTATGGTAGTTCACCCATTGCCTGAGCTTTCTTCATAATTATGTAAAATCATTTTCCAAGCTTTAGCCTCCATGATTGAAGATTCCCCAAATAGGAAGGTATTATCCAAAAATTTCTATATAACCTCAGCTTCAACATTAGTGCTTGGTTTAACACCTTTGATGCAGCCCGAATCCGCTAATTTATAGAATGACCTTCCCAAGACTTCTACTACCATGATAAACAGGTAAGGTGAGAGTCGATCACCCTATCTTAAGCCTTTTCTTGCCATTATGTTACCCCATGGGGACCCATTTAGTAGGACAGAGTACTACACTGAGGTCACCATCAACATGATCAAGTTTATAATCCTATTGTTAAATCCAATTCTTTCTAGTACATCCTGAAGGAAGTCCCAATTGACCTTATAATAAGCTTTGGAAATGTCCAACTTGAATGCCATTCCTGGTAGCCTGCTCTTTTCCATTGAATGGATAACCTCATGGGTTGTAATAGCCGCATCAAGGATTTGCCTTCTTGGCACAAACCCCTTCTAAGGACTACCAATAATTTTTTCCAAGAGAGGCTTTAATCTATTCACTAAAACCTTGGCAAAGACCTTGTAGATAGTATTACATAGACTTATAGGTCTAAAATAATTCAAATTTAGAGGATTGGAATTTTTTGGAATAAGGGCAATAAAGGTCATATTCATGTTCTATAGTAGTTTACCTATTCTAAAAAAATCCCTAGTCACCCAAATTACCTATGATTTGATCACCTCCCAGAAATGCTGAAAGAAAGCAAGTGGGAAACCATCAGGGATCGAGGCCTTGAAAGCTTTCATTGAGAACACTACCTTTTTCACTTCCTCTTCCATGATCTTACCAAGGATCAGATCATTTTCCCCTTCTCTTATACTCCTTGGGATTGAATTAATCAAACTTCTCGTGATCACCTGGTTCCCAATGAAGTTATCTTTTTTAAGCACCTTACTGAAGTGGTCTACCACAAGTTTCCCCATTTCTTCCTACTCTTTCAACACCCTTCCCCCTTCTTCATTTAGTTTTGAGTTGGTGTTTCTTCTTTTTTGGTTAGAAGTAGATCTGTGAAAGAAAGTGGTATTTTTGTCCCCTTCCTTCAGCCATTGAATTCTAGATCTTTGTTTTTAGAAAATTTCCTCCTTTTGGAGGATCTCTTTCCACCTCCTTCTAAGTTTCTCCTCTTCCTGAATATTATCCTCTGAGTTATTCCCTTCTACAATAATGCCTTGGATTTTTTTAAAGCTTTTCCTCTACTTCTCCTTTACTTTTAAAAAGGTCCCCAAATGAACTTTTAGCCCATGCTCTGACATTTCTTCAAATATTATCAAGTTTCTGGGTAAGTTTGTACATTGTAGTACCTTCTATTCTTATATTCCACCACTCCTAAATCTTATCTTTGAATTCTAGATGTGACTCCCATATTATTTCATATCTGAAAGTTTCTTTCCCCCCTTAAAGCCATCCTCCCAATGGAATAAAATGGGTGAGTGGTCAGAAACCGTTCTATTGAGATTCTCCAAGTAGGAGTTACCCATGCTATTCCAATTCCCTAACAGTAATAATTTGTCCAGCCTAGCCTGAATGAAATCCTCAACTTTCCTATTATTAGTCTAGGTGTATGGGTTACCCCTCAGCTCCACATCCATGAAGTCCAACTTCCTTGTAAATTCACTTAAGTCTTGCAAGCTCTCCTAAAATTCTTTGTTGCCTCCCCTCTTCTCTGAATGGTAAAGAGGAGTATTAAAATCACCCATACACATCCATTGCTCTTCCAACATATTTTTAGATATCCTTATCAAATTGTCATACATTTCCTTCCTCCCTAATCTACTATTAGGTGCATAGATATTAATTAGTTTCCAACTATGGCTATTCAATTGGAAATGAGTAATTATAAAGTTTTTTTCCTTCCAGATCTCATAGCCCTTCAATGAGTTTAAACTCCACATGGTAGCAATTCCCCCTGATGCTCCATCTGAATCCCTATGTAAATACCCTACCCCTAGCCAAATATAGCTAGCAATTTTATGAAAAATTGAGCTAGACATTTTTGTCTCTTGAATTAACACACAGTCTATTTTTTCCTAAGATATTAATTTCTTAAGAGCATACTGCTTCTAGGGATTATTCAATCCCCTTATATTCCATGAAAGGAGTTTCATTTCTTACCTTTTGTTACTATCTCTAGTGTAAGCTGTTTACCACTAGCTACATCTCTAGTAGTTTGCTTTGTCCTAGTAACTCTGCTTGATGGTCTTCCTGTTGTTCCTGATACTCCAATATCTAGTTTTCTCCCCCCCCCCCCTTCTCTTCTTCTTTTGCACTTCCCATTCACTATTATCCTCCTTTTTAGGCGAAGAGGGGCTCATCTCTTTATCCATATTATCAATGCTTTCCATTACTCTCACCACTATCTTAGCTTGTGAGGCCTTGACCATCCTCACAGGGGTGCAAACTAACTCCCTTAAATCACCTTCCTTAGGCTTATGGTCCCCCCCCTCCATGTTGTTGAGGAGCTCATAATAGAGGGGGTTACCCCTTTCTCCTTGGAAGGGGTTTCAAGCTTGCTCCCCCCAATCTGGATTGTTGTCAAATCTTTTAGAGTGTTGGTTCCTTCTATTTCTCCATCTTCTAGATGCTCCTCCACCGAAGTCCTCACCAAAGGTGAGCCTAGAAGATCCTCCAAATCTCTTTTGAAAGGGTATTCCTCTGATTCCTTCTCATCTTACTTAGTATCTTTTCCCCTAGGACTCAAATAGTTATCCTGTATGGAGGTCATAATGGGCAAGGTCATAGAAGGTTTCATTATTGTCTTCTTAGTCAATACTAAAGGTTCCCCAATGGTCTCCATAACTATCCCTAGAGAGCTCTCCTTTTGTTTATCTTTTTGCATTTTAGCTTTGCAATCCATGATGAGGTGACCAAATTGCCCACATCTTTGGCAAAACAAGCCTGCATTCTCATATTCTATGGGCTGAACTCTCTCACCCCATTTAGTTTTTAAAGTGTCCACAGTAAGTAGTGTTCTATTCAGCGCTACATTCACATAGAACCTAGCATAGACAAGTCTCAATTTTTGCATTGTCACTTTGTCAGTAGTAACAAAATGACCAACAGAGTTCCCCACCCATCTTAATATCCTTTCATCCCAAAATTCCACAGGGAGGCCAGGAAATCTTACCCATAATAGGGCAAGCTTTTTTAGCTCCAAACTAGCATCAAAGCTCAAATGCCATCTAGTTAGGGCTAGATAGTACTTCCCAAAATACCAAGTCCCAGAAAGAACCACATTGAGATCTTCTTCCGTAGTAAATATAAAACAAAAAAGACCACTTGGCATGGCCAAAACACTTACAATTCCTTTGACCTTCCACTTATGGTCCACCCATTTCCTTACTGTCTCGATAGAAGGGCAAAAAGCAACAAATCTGCCAACAACACAAAGTTTGAGGCTAGAAGTCACATTATCCATCATACTATTTTAATATGATGTTATTAAATGACATTATTGGTATAAGTAAAAGTGAAATCCCCCTTTTATATGAAATAATTAATCACTAATAGCTTAGTGAGATTTAGACTGACATATTAAAAACCATTTTTTAGTAGGACTCTAAATTATTAATGTGGTCTCTAGTTTTGATTAAAGAATGTTAGGACTAAGTGATTATTTTGATCAAATTTGAATGATCATCTTTTTTTGATTGATCTTATTTATCAAAGCCTTTTAGTATCTCACTAGGAAATTAAATTTTCAATTTCTCTTAACTGACAATACTAATGAAAGGTAGAGGCTTTAGCATCATTTTCTATCCTAGGAAAATCTCATGGCATGCGAGAGTGTGGAGAAGGGAGTGGGTGAGAATTTGGGTTTAAATTCCTCAAGTAGGAACGTGACTAAACTATCCTTTTCTAGAGTGTGATCAAAGTCAATAGATGATTCCTCTATTGAGGCTAGCAATCCTAATGATGGTGGGACTTTGGAGGACTCGGGGGGAAGGGGGGGAAGTAGAATAAAAATGGTCTAACTTGTTTGGGATCCGTCACACTAGAAAATTTGTCTTCCTATCGATTAAGGACACCTCTTTGAAGGATATAGGTATGTATTCCATTGAAACCCTAGATCAAATCATCGATACGAATATATCTTGTATGGACTTGACTTTGGTTGAAAGGCTTTTAGGGGCTAGACCCAATATTGAAATTGTTAGGGCTTTTGTTAGTAAGAAATGGAAGTTGAAAGGTCAAGTTGATATTGCAGTGATTGTCAAAGGGTGTCTTTCTTTTAACTTTTCCTATGATGAAGATAAGTGGGACATCCTTTGTAGTAGTCCTTGGGTCTTGGGGAAGCACACCCTAATTTTATAGAGATGGAATCCAAACTTCTACTCTTTGGATGCATCTACTATCCAAGTCCTAGTCTAGGTTAGGTTGATAGGCCTCCCAC
Organism: Cupressus sempervirens; assembly: GCA_028749045.1. Classification (NCBI taxonomy): domain Eukaryota; kingdom Viridiplantae; phylum Streptophyta; class Pinopsida; order Cupressales; family Cupressaceae; genus Cupressus; species Cupressus sempervirens. The sequence goes on along the minus strand of CM053786.1, from coordinate 530,952,341 downwards.
TTGAGTTTTGGGTGGAAGATGTGTTTTAGAGTATTGCCAACACCTTTGGGGAGCTTCTTTCTTTGGATTTGGTGACTATTTCTCAAAGAAGATTGAACTTTTCTAGATTTTGTGTTGGGGTCTACCAAGGCACTGATATGCCTGATTCTATTTCACTTAAATCTAAGTTAGGCAAATGGAATGAACACATTGAGCATGAATCTATTCCCTTGCTTGTTTTCATCGTAAAAAATCTAGACACTAGGTGAAAAAATATCCTTTTTTGAAGTGAGAGCCTAAGAAGGTCAAGAAAGTGTGGAGGAGAAAGGTACAAAACAATAGTGCAGAGTATTCAAAGAGTGGAGAGGTGTCTTTGGTTATGGATTATCCCCTACCAACATAGAAGAACAACACTGAGATCTCACAAGGTGGAAGTGAGTCTTTGGGTGTGGATGCCTCATCTTTGAGTGTGGATGCTTCTCATCCCAGTTTGGGAATAGTTAAGGAGAAAGTGATGGGGAATGAGGATGGAGTGTAGGAAAATCTGGCAAATCCTAACAATGACTTTCTTGACAAGGTTCAAGGCAGGGAAGTGTGTCACCCTAAGATTGGGGTTGATAGTGCCAGTGGGCTAACCCATAAGGATCTATCTATTGCTAAGATGTCTGTTCCTTCAACTAAGGATGTGCTTTGGAGGGAAAATTTTTAAGTGGTGAAGTGGAGGACATTTTAACTAGTTCACAAGAGGAGGAAGAGATTTGGGAGGAGGAAACACCTAGTGTTGAGTGGATCCTAGTTGGTAAAACATCTAAAGCTAAGAAGAAAGGAGGAGCCAATCATAAAAAGGAAGTTGAGACTGTTGTAACCAAAACTAGAAATAAGAAAGAAGATATCTCTAAAGCTTCTTATAATACAGTCTCAAAAAAAGGGGACTCTAAATATAATAAGGTTGTCCTTCTTCAACACTTATTGGGAAAATCCTCAAGAATGGGGATGGTAGTTCTTCCCCTTCTCTAGTGGAGAGACCTTCTAACATGCAGAAAAGAATTGCTGAGGCTAATAGGAGTATAGCAGATGGTAGGCAGAGGACTATCCTTGAATAAAAAAAAGTTCGTAAAAGATGAAGATTATCTCATGGAATATTCAAGGGTTAAATAACCCTCACAAACATGACATTTTGAAAATTATGATTAGGGATAATAGGCCAGATATTTTTTTTATTCAAGAAACAAAGATGTTGAAGGAAAAAGTGGAAGGTCTTCCAATTTTTAGGGGTGGGAAGATCATTGGAAATGATTTTGAGGGAGCTTCAAGAGGTATGGCTATTTTTTGGAATAATAAGTGGATTCAAGGATATCTTATTTCTCAAAATAGAAACATGATGAATGTTAGATTTTCTAACTCTAAGGATGACTTTTCTTGGGTTCTTACTAATGTTTATGCTCCTAATACCAAGTGAGGGAGAAAGGCTCTTTGGGAAGATATTACTAATTAGGGAAAGCTTTTTGGTGATGAGAGTTTGATAGTTATGGGGGATTTCAATACTCCTTTAAAAGAAGTTGAAAAATGGGGAGGCAGTTAGACTAATTTGGATAATAGATTAGATTTAATGGACTTTATTGATAATCATCTTCTTCATGATCTTGATTTACATGGGGTTGAGTACACCTGGACTAAAAAAAGAACTAGAAATGATCTCATACAGGTTAGGTTGGACCAAACACTTATTAACAGTGTCCAACTCTTTAAATACAAATGTTCTCTTAGTGCTCAAGTCCGATTAGGATTGGATCATTATCTCATTTTCTTAGTGGTTGATATGCTTAACTATAAGAGAAATTTCCCCTTCAGGTTTGAAAAAATATGGACTCTTCATCTAGACCTGAAGAATCTCATAAAGGAGTGGTGGGGTATAATTATGGAAGGTACCTCTATGTTTAAAGTTGTAGCTAAATTGAACAATGTCAAGAAAAACATTAAAAAATGGAATAAAGAAACCTTTGGCAACATTTTTTAAAATAATAAAAAAAAGATTTTGGAGGAATTAAAAGAAATATAGGATAGAATTTAGATTGATGGTTATGAGGTTGTCTCTAGGGAGGAGGAAAGTGTTAAATTGGTGGGGATTCATGACATCATTACCAAGGAGGAGATGTATTGGGGACAGTGATCTAGAATTTTTTTTTGAAGCAAGGAGATCAAAATACTAAGTTTTCTCATTTGACTACTTTGAAGCATAGGATAGTTAATAGAATTTATAGACTCAACATGAAAGAAGGACTCACTGAGAATGAGGATACTATTAAAAGGGAGGCATTGGAGTTTTTTAATAACTTACTTCAAGGCAACCCCAATTTGGATGTGGCTAAGTAGAATTTGTTTCTTGATCATATTCCTAATTACATCTCTAAAGATCAGAATAAATCTCTTACCTCCATCCCTTCTTACGATGAGATTTCTAAGGTTGCTTTCTCTTTTGATAGGGATAAAGCCCCAAGACCTAATGGGTTCCCTTTCTTATTTTTTCACAAGTATTGGAATATCATTGGTTCTAACATTTGTAATGGGGTGAAGGAGTTCTTTGGATCTAGGAATATTCTCAAAGAAGTGAATGGTACCTTCATTGCTCTTATTCTAAAGAAGCTGAGAGCTAATAGTTTAGATTAGTTCTAGCCAATTAGCCTTTGTAATTCCTTTTATAAGGTTATATCTAAAGTGATCACCCTTAGAATTTTGCCTCTTCTTCCTTTTGTTATTTCTAGACAATAAAATGGGTTTGTTCCTGGTAGATAGATTTTGGACTCCATCATTATAGTTCATGAAAATATTCACTCTCTTTTGGTGTCTAAGAAAGAAGGGTTTCTTCTTAAGCTGGACCTTTCCAAAGCATATGATTTAGTGGATTGGACTTTCCTTCTTTGAGATCTTGAAGTGTTTGGGTTAAATAAATGATTCAAGGATCTAATGTATATGTTGGTTTCTTTTTCCTCTTTTTTAGTTCCTATTAATGGATCTCCTACCCCTTTCTTCAAGGCTTCTAGAGGTCTTAGACAGGGGGACTTGATCTCTCCTATTCTCTTTATACTCTTGGTTGAATGTTTGGAGAGATTTGTGGAAAAAATGGTGAGGATGGGGGAATTTGTGGTCCTAAATCCATGCTCTACTACTCTAATTTTCTCTCACCAACAATTTGTGGATGACTATATTGTGGTGGGAGAGGCCTTAGTTAGAAATGCAAGGAATATTAAAATAGCCTTCGAGGATTATAGGCGAGCCTCAGGACAAGTTATTAATTGGAATAAAAGCATGATTTATTTCATTAATGTCAATAAAGTAAAGCAAAATAAAATAAAAAAGATTATTGGCTGTGAAATTGGTTCTCTTCCCAGCTCTTATTTGGGGCTACCTCTGTGTCTGGACCCCCTGGAAATTTTTTGGAGTTTGTTCATTGATAAAATTCACATGAAACTTCCTGGATGGAAAGGTTCCCTCCTTAGTTAGGCTAGAAAGATTATTGTTTTGAAATATATCCTTTAGAGGGTTCCACTTTATGCTTTGAGTATTTTCAAAATCCCTCAAAAGTTTTCTTTGGCTATTGAAAAAATTTAGAAGCTCTTCTTATAGATAGGAATGGAGATTAAAAAGAGGTTACCATTGATTGCTTGGGAGAAAGTTTGCATGCCCCTTAATAAGGGAGGACTTGGATTGAGAAGAGTTACAACTATGAATGGATTCTTACTAGCTAAATTATTATGGAGATGGTATAAGGAGGAAGGGCAATGGAGGAACATTTGGGTTGAAAAGTATAATAGGGAGAACAATAATTTTTATCAATTCCTTTACAATGATTTGGTGCAAGGGGGATCCATGATCTAGAAAAATGCTTAGAAATATAAACACATAATAAAGAAAGGGGTCAAATGGAAGGTGGGTAATGGAAGCACAATTCTTTTCTGGGAAGACACTTGGATCTTGGATCACCCACTTTGTGTGAATCCAAGATGGAACAACTATATGGAGCAATGTAAAAATCTTATTGGTACTTTTTTGGTGGGTTATTGGAAGAATGATATGTGGATGGACCTCAAAAGGGTGAATGACAACTTGGCTAACCTTAACAAGTGTCTGAATGTTGTCTTTTTAAATAAAAAAGAGGATGATCTGATATGGAAGTTTGATTCCAGTGGAATTTTCTCTGTTTCCTCAACCTATTCAAATTCTTTTGATGTGGACAATGAACCATGTTGGGCTAATGCTTGGGTGAAAGATATGACACCTAAAATTAATATTTTCTTTTGGATTCTTTTGTAGGATAAGATCTTGATTGTTGATAATTTAGTGAAGATAGGATTCATAATTATTAATAGGTGTGTACTGTGCAAAAATGATTATGAATTGATTAACCATATTACTTTGCATTGCTCTTCTACCAAAAGACTCTGGGATAAGGTGTGTGACTTGTTGAATATGGTCTGGGTCTTTCTAACCACTATCCAAATGTTTTTCACTAGTTAGATTCCCCCTTCCAATAATTCTTTGATCTTAAGACTGTGGGATTTTATTCTCCCTTACCTTTTTTGGGGGATATGGAAGGAGCATAATGATATGATCTTTAGAGGTGTGGAGTCCAGTGCTGATCAAGTTTTTTTTAAAAAGTTAAGGCTTTAATTATAGAAAATATCAAAGCCAATGGCTCTGTTCAGCAACCTCATAATGAGTGGGAAGATAGGGTGTTCCAAAATTGGAACCTTAGAAGGTTGTGTAAGGACCAAAAAGGCCCTAATCCAATGGATAATGCTAGATGGGATAGCCCACCAGTGAATTGGTTCAAGATAAATTTTGATAGGGCCTCTAAAGGGAATCCAGGTAGTGCTGGTTGTGGTATAGTTCTCAGGAACTCTTATGGTGAGAAATTGGGATGTATGGCTATCCCAATTGGTAGTCAAACTAATAATGTGGTTGAAGCTTGTGCCACCCTTCATGGTCTCATTTATGGTAAGAATTTGCATTTGATGAAGGTTTGGGTGGAAGGAGACTCACTTAATATCATTAATTGTCTTAATAAAATTTCTAAGCCCTTGTGGACTATTAGCAATATTATTTTTCAAGCTATTAAGATTATCAATTCTTTTGATAAATGTATTGTTACCCATAACTTTAGGGAATCAAATCATGATGTCGATTGGGTAGCCAACGTGGCCTATTTAAGTGATTATAAAGTTATTTGGGATTATAATAATCCTTTACTTGTGGATGGTTGCCAAGTTATCAATTATGATAAAGTGAGGTGTAGGTAGAGATATTTTAATGATGATTATGTCAAAGATTTGCAATTATGATTTGATTATACTTGGGAAATGACAAGTGATGATTTTTAGAACTCCTAACTTTAGTACACACGTATTTTGGGTTGGTAATACCATTTTTTACTTTGATTGTGGTGTTCATATTGCTAACAATCTACATAGGGTTTTTTAGAGAAAGCTTTCTAGCAACATCAAAGGGAAGAAAATGGGAGGGAAAAGGAAGAGAGTAGAACTTGCAAGCTGCAAGGAGTGGAAGAAGAAATAAGAGGTATGGGATATATTGATGAGTGGGAATTTCATGGGCTACATGGAAAGGCTCAAAGTAAATAACCTTGTCATAACACAACAATTTATCAAAACTTGGAGGGACAACTCTATCCTTGTCAAAAATCAGAGAATGGATGTGACTAAAGAGGTGATTGTGGAGGTGACGGGGCTAGATGTGGAAGGCATTAACTTTTACCAAGATAGGAACTTGTTAGATAGGGCTATTGATGAATTTTTGGATTCAACAAAAGAGCAAAATTGACTGGTGAAAATTGGTAACTATTACTTCAAAGCTGCCTCTATTTCTCAACCTTGGAGATTCGTGTTGTTTGTGATCATGGAATACCTTACTGTGGATGGTTGGTTTACAATGATTTATGGTTACCACTTTATGTTAGCTAACCACTTTAGGCATGGTATAAGGATTAATTTCTCCTTTTATTTGAGGTAGTTTCTAGGTTTCTCCATTCAAGCAATTCAAAATGATCCCAATGGAGAACATGTGTGTCATGAGGGACTTATGGTTCTTATTATGAATGTTTTAAAATCCAAAAAGGCTAAAAAACCTAGGGGCAGTCTGAAGGGGGTGGAGTATGAAACAAAGGGCACAAATTTAAGGAAAGGCTATGATAAGGACATTTAGGATGAAGTAGAGGGGAGACATAAGAGTTTGAAAGGAGGTATTGAGTGCAGCTCTCAAAAGAGGAAGAGGAAAGTTGAGGTGAGTGACTTTGACCATGGTAGTGACTTTGGTGAGGAAAAGATGAGAGGATCCTAGAAGAAGGGGAGTGGTGGAAAGGGAATGGATTTTAAGGGTCACAAGGATGATAGGGTTTTGACCCCATCAGATGATGAAATTCTTGCTCACAAAATGGAGAGGAAGAGAAAATTGATGAGGTCTATGGAGGAGGGGGTTGATAATTATATGAAGAAGGTGGCACTAAAAAAAGAGGAATTTGGGGACCAAGTGCAAATGCCAAATTTTGAGAAGGATGAGGGTGAGGTTGATATTACTAAAGCACACTTAGGAAGCCCTGGGACCATTTTGCAAGATGTTGGAAATCTGAAACAATAAATGCAGTTTATTGCTAAAGAAGTGAAGTAGGTTAGTAAATTGGCTAGAGGGAAGCACACTTTAGGTCAAAATATTGACAGGCTTTCAGAGGTTATTGTAAATGCTGAAGAGGTTAAAAACCTTATGAAAAAGATTCCATAGATTGAAACCAAAAATAGGGTGTTGGAGAAGGCTAATGGTGATAATCTGAAGAAGGTAACAAGCCTAGAGGCCAAGGTGAATAATATGGAAAATATGATAAAGAAAATGGTTGATAATAATAGTAATGCTTTAAAGACTATGGTAGATAATGTGAGTAGTCTCCTCAATAAGCATGAGAAAGATAAAGGAGAAGATCCCACTATTGTTGCTGACAACTAGTGACCTAGCAAATGCATTCTGGCTCATTCTAAGAAGAATGAGCAGAAGAAAAAGATAAAAGAAGTGAAGGCCATTGTGGAGAATATGCACATCTTGGCAGACCAAGTTGTTGACCTGTTGAAGACTATGTAGATGTTTGGGTGTTGGTTTTTTGTTGTTCCTTTGTTGTCTTTTTACTCCGTTTCTGGTTGGCCTCCTGTTTCTTATTTTTTTGTGCTCTTTATGAAGGTTTTTTATTTACTAAACTATGTTTTTAGACTTAGATGTTAGCTTTATGCTTTTTTCTCTAAACTTTTGGTAACTTTGTAAAAGGTTTTGGGTCCTTTAAAACCTATTTTTACTTAATCAAAACTAATAATACTAATGAATTTCTCTAATTTCCTTAACTGATCAATAGAATAGTAAGGCACATGAGTTTTAGGAAAAATAATAAAGAAGGGGTACCTACTAAGAGCATAAAAGTTCTGGATACAATAGTTTTTCTTGGAACAGGATTATGTTTGATTGGTATAGGTACCATCAAAATTGACAAAATTTAGATTAGGACTCTAGTCCACTTCCTTGTAATAGCAAACAAATTTGAAGTATGACAACAGGGGTGTGCCCCTTTTATAATTTAATAATAAAGGACTATGGTCCTAGGAAAGACTGGAGGTTTTCTTCTCCATTCTTTCCTACTAGTGCCTATTTGAATGTAGATATTTTGTTGTATTTTTATTTTTTAAATTAATATAGTCAAAGGCTTTGGTCGTTTTTCGATCAATTTTTTTTGTTTATATATTTTAAATTATATTTTTCTTTATTATCTATTTATATTTATATAATTAGTCTATAGAAGACATGTTTATTATATAAGTTTTTATTATATGTATTTTAAGGTTATATGTGTGCTTGTAGCATTCATGATGTATCATGTAAGTTATCACAAAAGTTAAGGTTAGGGCTAGATGTGGATTATGGGTTAAGGTTAATGATAAAATTAAGATTAATTAGGTTAAGTGGTATGATTATAGATAATAGTAAAATTAGTCTTAAAGACAATATTAGTAATATTAGTCTTCGAGACAAGGTTAAAGTTAGGGTTAAAACTAGAGTAAAGATTATGAATAAGATTATTATGAGTTGAATGTCAATATTTATTTATAAATACTAATCTTAACTCTTAAGCATAATATAAATTGAATATTTAATTCTAAATTTAACTTTTATATGAATTAAAACACTAATTATAATTATAAGTTAACCTTAATACTAATCAATTTCTTGAGCATATTCTACTATGGTAACATTAATTGAAATATAGATATAGTATTGAATAAATACTAATACTAATCTTAAGTCTATATAAATACTAACCCTAATCTTAATAGTTATTCTATACATTAACATAAATTGAAATGTGAATCCTAATCTTATCATAACTTTTAACTCTCTTAAATTGACCTTATCTTAACTATAGGTACTAACCTCAAACCTAATATTTATTGTAGAGCCTCAACTCTAACTATAGGTAAATTAATTCTAACCCCAATGCTATTTGAACTTTAACAATAACTCTAAACATACTTATCCAAATTAAACTTGAACCCTAACCTTAACTCTGTATTAACCCTACACCTAATTGTACCCTAACACTAACCCTCATCATAACCCTGATTATAATTCCAATATAATAATGACCTTCATTCAAATGAAAACACTAACTCTAGTTATTATTGTATTTAAATGTTAATTGTAACCTTAATAGAACTATGACCCTTACTCAAATATTTACTGTAATCAATTAATTTGAATTAAAATTGAGCATTATACCTAATTGAGTTCTAAAATTAACTATATTCAAACCTTAAATATAATATAATATAATTTATAACAAAATCAAAGATATAATCTACAATTTTAATTAAACTAGCTAAATGGTAGTTAAGCTTTAGCCCTAATTTTTACCCTAGTCAAATATTTTCATGTTTCTACTTAAATTTTAGTGTTTCATGAGTGATCTAGTGCAAATTTTAAAGAGAAAAAGGAATGAATTGAAATCTTTCCAAATTTTAATGAAGTAGTTTGTTTACAAACTAAAAAAAAGCTTTGAAAAGGGGGGTTATAAATAAGTAGAAAGTGAGCACACACACACACACATATCTATATATACATTTATAATATATGTATATATATATATAGATATATGTGTGTGTGTGTATACATACAGACATATATATGTATACATCCATAAATGTATACATATATATGTTAGATTAATTATTCTTTTATGCTTATTAATTAGATTGCCTTGATTTAATTAATTAAGTTATTTATTATTCTAATTTACTTAAGCTATCTCTTAGGTGCATATAATTAATATTTTATCTTAATTATATTATGCAACCTAGTTTTATTTCCCTTTAGGGTTCTATTCGTCTTTAAAGTTGAACTCTTGTATTTCATTTTTCATAATCTTGGAATACATTTTGCTCTCACTCTATTGAGATTTCCAAGCTTCACTTTTTTCCTTCTTTGGTTTCTCTTCAACAACAGGTTATTTGTATGCAGGTGTTCTTGGTGAATTGTGAAGTTGGTTTTCACAACTTCTACATGGTATTAGAGCTTCCCTATTGCTACTTGGTTTGGCGATTTTGAAGCCATGATTCAAAGATAAAAACCCCAACTTTTTTGAGACTTTTTCTTCAATCTGGAGGAGGTGCCTTTTTTTGGTGCACTTTGGGAAAAAATGTATGCAACCATCACACTCTCAAGGCCTAGTATAGTTGAAATTCATATAAACTTTGTGAATTTCAGCCACCATAGCCTCTACAATTTTTTTTTTGGCCTCCCAAGGGCCATACATACATGAAAATTGAGAAAAAATATTAAAAATAAAAAAGCCATCTTTTAGGGTGCTCTACCCAGTGGCCACTAGGGCACCACCTTAATGCCACCAGTGCATCATCCATGCCTGACTTGTACCTCATTGTAGTTGATGGATCACTAGTAGCTTGGCTTGCACCCAGCCACTGTCAACAAGCTACCCTCTGACCATTGTCATTGGCACAACACTGCCTCATGACTGCCGCCACCGATGCAGCACCATCTGGCAACCACCACCGATGCCCTCCCATTGCCTAAATAGGTGACATCACATCTTGGCTTACTGATGTCACTTTTTGATGGATGGCATCACCATTCTAGCAGATAACATTAGCATTTTGACAAGGGAATTTTTAGGTTGCTGACATCATTTTTGGGTAGGTTGACATCACTTTTCCAATGTGCTGACATCATTTTCTAGCCATCGGATTTTTTCTGGCCACCCAATTTTTTTCTACTAGATGACCATTTGTATGGCCATCAAATTTTTTGTCATGCCTATCATTTTCTAGAGAGCTTTTTTTTGGATGAGTAGTTCATTTTTTGGCCATAACTTGAGCATACAAAGGTCTCTTTTCAATCTGAAAGAAGTGCCAAAAAGTTGGTTCTGAGCTAGAGATGATATGTAGGTTTCATTTTGTTACAAGGTTGTTTGAGCTCTTATTTTTGGTGTTGAAGTAGAGGCTTCAGTTTCCTCCCTCTCTGCATCTAGCGTCTAGATTTTTCCTTAGTTTTTATGCTTTTTGTAGTTGTTTCCTTGGTTTATGAGGGATATATTTATATGTTGTTGGGGATGCATTTTCATTTCTATAATTTACTTCAAAATTGACCCTTCTACTTCCATCTTCATCTCTCAGTGTCAAACCCTCTGTGGCTTGACTGATGCCACACAGTCACTGTAATTGGAAAGCACACATGACTTGGCTTCTTATGTGATGTGGCTTATGATCATGTCTAGATAAGAATCAACTTGTCCTACAATGCCCTTTTGAGGTTCTTCAACACAAAAACAAAATGGATGAAGCCATGGGATTGATTGCACTGAACATCTCCAATAGTCTCTTGTTTCACTTGGATGGTTTGACCACTGTTCAGACTATTTGGACCAAGTTTCACAACTTATTTGGCATAGTAAATGAGTTTTTGGTAGCACAGCTTGATGCAAAGTTGATTTCTTTGACACCCATAAGCTTTCCCACCATTCCAGACTTCTTGATGAAGTTCAAATCTTTATGTATAGTTTTTTAGGGATGTGGGAAAAACAAAATAGATGATGAGTTTATTTTTTTGATGCTTTCAAAGTTGCAAGGACAGTATCAAATCTTTTCTTCCACTTTCTACTCCACTATGGATGCCTTAGGTAATAGACATCAATTGCCTTCTTTTGAGACATTTTGTGATTGGTTGACATGGAAATAGGCAAAGATCCATAGGTGGATACTTCTAGCTCTTCTAGCCAAGCATTGGTTGCTCAATCTTCTTAGAGGAAACCAAAAAAAAAAGCCAAACCAAAGAAAGATACACTAAAAACTAATTTCAAACCTCCAGCTAACCCTTCCAAGGGTAAATCTTCTTCAAAGTCTACTAATTCTACCTCCAAGACTAAGAAGAAGTCAATTAAGACTTACAATTTTTATGGAAAGGATGGACATCCCATTTCTAGGTGTTGGAAATGTTTGGAGGCTTTAGAGGAAGCCATATAGGAGCATCACATTTCAGCTCCTATGTCTTCATCCCCCCTGCAGGAAAAGGTCACACTCTTACTACACGAGCTATGACTTTTGGACCTCCTTGGATTCTTGATTTTAGTGTCTCTCACCATATGAAAAACACTCAGGAGTTGGTAACTTCACTTACTTCTTGTACTACTTCACATATTGCTATTGCAAACTCATCACATCTTTTAGTCATGGGTTTTAGTTCTATTGCATTAGCTGGAGGTTCTCTTTAGAATTTTCTTTTTGTCGCTAACATCTTGATAAACCCATTGCCTATTTATTAGATTTTCCACTCTAGCTCTAGTAAGATAGTTGAATTATCACCACAAGATGTGGTTATTTAGGACTTACATGATTCTAAGTTGATTGTGGCTAGTGGGAGTGTTGACTTTGCATCTCACCTCTGCAAATTTGATGGATTTGAGTCTTCTAATGACATAGGTTCCTATCTTGTAGCACATGTAGATTCAATAAGTAGACTTTGGCATGAGTATTTGGGCCATGTCAATTACATATATCTTTAGTAGATGAGTACACATACACTTATTCTTGGGCTTACCTAGATTTCCTGCACAAATGGTTTTTGTTAGGGTTATGCTCTTGATAAAAAAAATAGGGATCCTTTTCTACATGGATGAGCTACTCATGCTTTGGCACCATTGGAGTTGATTCATAGTGACCTCATATCATTTCCCACTCCTTTTTTTGGTGCTAGATATGAGCTTATTTTCATTGATTACTTCTCTAGACACACATTGGTGTACTTTTTGAAGACAAGTCTGATGTCTTTGATTCATTTTGAGTCTTCAAGACATTTGCGGAGAAGCAGTCTAATCTTTCTATTCAGAAAATATGCATAGATAATGGGGGGACTATGTGAACTAAGCTTTAGAAGATTTTTTCTCTAAACATGGTCTTCAACATTAGTTTTCAGCACCCTACACCCCTTAGTAGAATGGTGTGGTAGAAAGAAAGAACATATCAATTCTAGAGATGGCTAATTGTATGATTTAGTCCAAGTCCATGAATTCATCCTTTTGGGTAGAGGCAATCAATTGTGCCAACTATATTTAGAATTGGATGCCTCACAAGGTAGTTTGATATATGATTCCTAAGGAGGCTTGGTCTCATGTAAGGCTTGATGTATCTTCATTCTGAGTTTTTGGTAGTGAAGTATGGGCATTTGTACTAGATGCTCAGAGGAGAGAAATGGAGTGGAAGAGCTGACACCTCATTTTTTTTGGCTACTATGAGGATGTTAAGGCTTACAAGTTGTTTGATCCTAATTCTAGATAGGTCCTATTTTGATGGGATGTCCAATTTGATGAGCACCTTCTTGCAGTAGATACCCTATCTCCAAAGTCTACTTCACTTACACTACTCTCTCATCCTTTCTAATATATTTTCCAGATGATGATCTTGATGATCCCTATTTACCTCCACCATAGGATCCTCCCTAGATGCCTAAATGGGCTCAAGCTAGAATTGAGGCTGCAAGATCTCTAGCTAGTAACCCTTCCAGTTCTTGTCACACCTGATCTCATACTGTGGGTTCTAGTCTTCCTAGTCATGCTATTTGTGATTATCCTTAGGCATTTATAGGAGTGACATGACATTCTAAGTGGGATATTGTAATGGAGGAGTATTCTTCTTTGATGAAGAATCATACTTGGGATGTTTGTTCTCTTCCTAAGGGAAGAATTTTAGCATGATGCAAATGGTTGTATCATACTAAGTTTGCTACTAATGGTTCTATTGATAAGCACAAGGTACATCTTATTGTGAAGGGTTTTTCATAGGTTGAGGGTATTGATTACACTGAGACATTTTCCCCTGTCACCAAGATGAACTCTATTCACCTTATCTTATCCCTTGTAGCTTCTTAGGAATGGCTCATTTTTTAGATGGATGTGAAGAGTGCATTCTTGCACAGTAACTTACTAAGGAGATTTACATGGAGAAACCTCAGGGATTTGTGTAGGATTCCTCCTTGTTTTGCAAACTTTGATGCTCACTGTATGGTCTCAAACAGGCCCCTCAAGCTTGGTATGAGAAGATGGACTCCTTTTTGCTTTTTGCAGGCTTCACACACTGCATATGGATCCTATAGCCTACATTCAAAATATTGAGGCTCAAGTTTTGATCTCTATCTCACAGGTAGCTCATCCTCTATGCTTCAAGATGTTCAATGAACCTTGATGGAACAATTTGAGATGATTGATCTTAGTCTATTACACTATTTTATTGGTCTACAGATTATTCAATCCTCTACTAGAATCTTTTTTTACTAGCAGAAGTATGCTCTTGACATGCTTTGACACTTTGACATGTTTTATTGACACCTTTTTAGTCAGGTGTTACTTTGTCTACCGATCCCACATTGTACCAATAGTTGGTTGGTAGCTTGTTGTACCTGACACACACGCATCCTAATCTCTCCTTTGTAGTTGGTCTTGTCTCTCAATTTTGATATGAGCCTCATGAGAGTCATTGAAAAGCTACCAAGTGTATTTTGAGATAAATTTAGGGCACATTTATGTATTACATTTATTACACATAAGGGACTCCTTGCATTGTTGGCTAGACTAACTCAAATTGGGCTAGTGATGTTGATGATCAAAAGTCTACTTCTAGCTTCATTTTTTTGTCTTGGCTTTGGTCTAATCACATAATTGTGCAAGAAGCAACATGCTCACACACTTTCATCTATAGAGGCTAAGTATAGAGCAGTAGTGCTTGCTAGTCAGGAGATTTTATGGCTTCGATAGTTGATGACTGAGTTTAGTTTTCCTCCTGATCATCTCATTATTTTGTGGTGTGATAATCAGAGTGTTATTCATATTTCTCACAACCTAGTGGAGCATCAGTGTACTAAACACATTGAGCTTCATATGCATTTCATTTGTCAATTGATCCAAGATGGTGTTCTCTCTTTGGAGTACATTGTCGCTAACGTTGAGGTTGCTGACATCTTCACCAAACCTTTTGCATTGCCACGATATCTTTAGTTGTGGTCTATGCTTGGGGTTACGAAAGTTGTCCTTGGGGGGTCTTGTTGAAGCATTACTTCCTTCATGTTTATTCAATATATTTTTTATATCTCTTTTTGGAGAGGGTTTTTTCCACTGGGTTTTCTCCTTTGTCTCCAATTTATAGAGATTTCCTTGTTTTGGGTACTTGATTAGGCCTTGTTGCTAGGACCCATTTTCTTGCTTTCATAGCTTTACTAGTAGAGATTACTTTAGTGAAAAATCTTCACCATTTGGTGATCTCATCTCATGTGGTGATCATCATTTGGTGAATAGCACATGTAATTTAGGTCAACCGCATCGCCAGATATTTATTAGATTTGGATCCAACACCCGTGGTAGTCGTCCATTAGTTATCACATGATTGGTCAAAAATATTGGTCCAATCGCCAATGCAATATAAATTTTGGATACATTTATTTTAAATATTTTTCCATCCTTTGCATTGTTGTTTCTTATTGGTCCGCATTCTTTCACCATTACTACAACCAAATAATTTTCCCTTGGGTTGGGCATTGCCTACCATTTTCCCAATGTTTGTCAATCACCAACCCCATTTAGCCAACTATTTCCTACTATGGGCTTGCATAGGAAGGTGCATTTCACACTACATTTGACATTCCCACTTGTTAATCTTGTATAATTCACCAACCTAGATTGGACTATAAGATATTATTATTCTACACAATTCGCTCTTTTTTGGTCTAGAGACTAGCATTTCTTATTGCTCCTAAATTTTTAGAGTGTTGAGTGCACTTCCCATTGACTCATAGACCCTAGTTTTCATAAAAGGCAAGTTATTAATTTTTTTTTTACGTTGACAGTGGTATTGGTTATTTTTTTAGTTTTACAGTCTAGTGTCCATTGGTGACTAGACATCTCACATGCTAAGATAGCCTATAGATTTGTAAATTATATTGGGTAGTACTGTAGACTATAGTACCATAGCAGTAGTACCCTTTTTTGGAGAATGAATCATATTATTGTTATTATATATAGTTTAAGTAGTCTATTGTCACTATTCATAGTCTTTGAGTAGTCACTATTTGAATCTTTTGTTCAACAACTGAGTTGATTTATTTTTTACAGCCTTTATCAACTTGCAATGTCAAAAAAAAGGTATAATAGGGGTTCTGGTAGGATCCTTGAAAGTGAAGAGAGGCCATGATTATCAAAACACAAAACCATAGCAGCATATTTTGGTGGTGGAAATGTTGGCAACCTACAAGATTTGCAAGTTAGATCTCCAATGCTTATTGAAAAAGGAGATTCATCACAAGTTGGGGACTCAAACCATATTGAAGAAGTTCAAGTTGGTGAACTTGATATGTCAATTGAGGACAATCTTGAGCATGAGTTGGAGGAACTTCCCCTAAGAAGGGAGTCACAAGCTGATATGATAGAGTTGGAGTCAGTCCTGGACCAGTCGGGTGAGAAAACCAAAAGTGATTTCATAAATCATGTTCATGCACAAAAGGGGAAAATAAAATTGGAATAAAATAAGATTAATTTCATTAGGATTTGTCCAAAAGGAATTTTTAGTTAGAATTGGTGGAAAAGTACTAGTTCATTGAACCAATGACCAATCCAATTGATGGTGAACCTCCTGTAGAATGCAAACATAAGATTTGCATAGAGAGAAAAAAGAAGGAGAAGAGGTTGTAGCTTAAACTTGATACCATAGAAAAGAATATTGGTAAAGTTTACAAAAAGGAAAATATATATGGAGTTGAAAAATCCATACTAACTTAGAAAACAAAGGACAATTGTCTGCATATCAAGAATGTCAAAATATACAAGTTACACTGGTAATTATGGGAGAAGCATTCTGCAATAAAAAGTTTGATTGAAGATTTTATTGGGAAAGAAATGGAAGTGCAAAATGTGGGAAAAGTAGTTCAATTAAGTGTGGTATTTTTTATTTTGAGTAGAGGACATCCTATGATAAACTACCCTTCAATTACTGCCTTATTGCTTTTTTTTAAAGTTCAAAACTATCCAAACAGTGACTAGTTAGTAAAAAAATAGGTGGTAATGGGCTAGATGTCTTGCATAGTTTGAAAAAGAAGATATGAAGAAAAAAATAAAATACTCAAATTTCATTGCATTGTCTCTAGATGAAGTTACAGTAATTGATAATACTTCTTGGGTGTGCATCTACTAACTATTTCTAAATTGAATTGTAGTGTGACAATTGAAAATTTATATAAATTATTATAGACTACCCTAATTGAATGTGGAGGTTTGGATAACATGGAGATTGACAAAAAGTTGGTGTGTGTTGGAGCAGATGGAGTTTTGATTATGCAAGGTCATAAAGGTGGTCTTTGCAAAAAGATCAAGAATGATTTGGCACCCTACACTGTTCCAATTCATTGCATGGCCCATCAAATGAATCTAGCTTTTAGAATTATCAGCCATTGTGGTTGTCTAAGTAAAGTGAAATCTCTAATTAAAGAGATCTACCAATACTTTCGTCAAAGTTCAAAATGAGTTTGGGAATTTCAACACTTTTCTCAAGGACTTATTGATGGGAGGAAGCTTCTTAAAGACAATGATACCAAATGGATATCTTTGGATGGACTAGTGCATTGAGTAAGCTCTGAATATCTGTCATTGTTTAGACTAATCTACTCTATGCATGACAAGTTCCCTTGGCTATATTCAAGTCTAACTAATGTTAAGATGCTCTTAACTTTAGCAACTATTCTCCCATCCTACAAGACATGAGAAATTTTATAAAAAAGGTTCAAAAAAGAGCTATGTACATTGTAGAATATAATAAGCTACATAAAATGATATGTAATAGCTTGGATACTCTATATCGATTACTACCATTAGATGAATCAAAGTTTTCAAAGTGGATAGAAACCATAGATTTAAAAAATCCTAGGAACCTTTTACATATTGATGCAAATGATGAGGTTTATGCTAGGGCACATGGAGTTTACATACCAATGTAGTACTATGCTTGTGTCAACCCCAACTCCAACCCCAATGAAGTAGGAAGCAAAGTTGAATCAGAACTAGAGAAGGTACTTTCACGTGTTACAAGTGAAGACTTCAAAAAGATCAAAGACAAAGTCAAGCAAGTTTGATACAATCTTTTGTCAGAAATTAGATTTAGATTCCCTCCAGAGGAACTACTTGAAGCAATGTCAATTTTTTTCCACAATATTTGTCTCTAAACTATTTGAGTGATTTTCAAAGAAGGATGACGACTTTGATTCAGCATTGTTGCAAACCTAAAGTAATCAATGAAGTAACTATAAATGGAATTTTAGATGAATCTCAACTAAGAGATCAATCATATTCATTTGCAAACATAATGAGGAAATAATATAATCTTATGGAGAACCCAAATTAAGAGGGAGTAGTAACAAAGCTTTGGAAAAACCTTAGTGAGAGCAATCAATTGAGAGAGTCAATATCACAATATTTCATGCTTATCGATTAATGTTTGACAATGATATTGGGTTCAATGGAAGATTAGAGAGTAATTAATACTTTGGGCTTCCTAAAGTCAAAGGTTGGAAACAAATTATACAAAAAATTGGATAATTGTTTGAGGCTTTATAATTCTAGGTATGAGGTAGATAGTTTCCCTTATGACAGGGCTCTCAACATTTGGAGAAATCAATGTTAAAGAAGAGGGATTGCCAATATTTCAAACCCAAGTGGTAGTGGCAGTGGCAGTGGTGGTGGTAGTGGTTCATGTCCTAATATTGGAAGAAATAAAGATGATGTTTATTTTGGCATGCATATTGATGCTAATAGTAAATTTGAAAAAAAAACAATGAACAATGAAATGTTATATGCAATAAATGAGGAGGATTTTGATGATAATGATGCTGAGCCAGTCTAGGTGGAGTGGCAACTATAACAGCTTCTCAACTTCAAGTTCTAACTTCTGTGTGAGTCAAGTAGTAGGCTAGTAACTCTCATCTAAGACTTTATCTACTAATTAATTATGTTTGTAGAAGTTAATTTATAGCCTTCATTCACTATCTTTTTATAGATGCTTTATTTTTTTTTAACATGTTGATGTAACAAACTTACATGTTGCAATGTTCATTGAAACTAGTTATTACTTTTAGAGTCTACACATGTTGAGATTTTCATTAATTGTATTTTTTAAACATGTTGAGATTTTCATTGATTCTAGTTTCTTTCAGAAATTGTAACATAATGCATTTAATAGGATAAGCTCTATTTTAAAAAAATAGTATTATAATTTATAATTATAAATCAGCCTATAATATAATACATTTAACAATTAAAATAATTACAACCCTTTGCAAATGATTCAATGTCAAATTGAAATGACCTTGAATTCCCTTTTGCAAATACAAGGGAGCAACAATAATTGTAGGTCATTTTATAACTATATATATAATCATATTATTACTACATAATACATTATGTGTGTACAATCACATTACCAATTGTACAATTTTTTCAAGTAGGAGTAGGGCAATTTTTTCCATCTACTCGATATAGTAATAGTATACTAGTGCCTGACTGTCCAACTATCCTGATATGTTGGCTCTTGATTCTTATAACAATTAAGATTAAAAAAAGTTGAAATTAAATATAAAATTTGAAATTAAAGAGCAAAAAGTAACAAAATAATTATATTACTATCACTTACTAAGTTGTTACTTCTTAGTGCTATCAACTATGACTGCCACTAATAACAACAGTAATAGTTTGAGAAGATAACCCAACTCCAATGAAGTTCTTTACGGTGGTCCATTTTGCATCATTTGGAAGCTCCATTTCTTTGAGGTTGTAGCTAAATAGTTGTAACCTCATCAACAATGAATATTTTAGAGAGGTAGTTTTACATGAATCGAGGGATTTATCTATAACTACATTCATTGTTGATAGTAGTTTGATGCAACTTGCAATTCTATCTAGAGTAGTTTCCTTAGGCAAGTTGCCTAAATCAAAATTCATGGTGTTTTGCAACTTTTTCATGTAATCTTATTTTCCAATGGATCTCCCCTCTGAGTTAGCTGGATTTGGTAATCCAACATTTAGCAAGTTCAGCATGTTATGATTTATCTTCATCAATTCTTTGGAAGAAAATTTGAGAGCTTCATCTATTTCCATTACTTGCTCACAATTGTAACAGATAGGAAAGGACATTACAGAGGCATCTAAGCGATTGCTTATTCCATGGTTTGCGAAATCCCTATCACTAGATCTTTGTAATTTACTCAAAATTTGTTTAGCATGATTTGTTAAGGAATTGTTGAAGATTCCTCTTTTAGCCTTAACATATTTAATATATTTTCAAAGAGAAGTCTGAGATTGCTATTTAAATCAAGCCATTCAAACAAACTATCACTGTTCTTCATTATTTTGTCCCAATTTTCTTATTTGATAAGCTTAATCGTGTTTATTATAGTATCCTTCACATGATGATCTTTGGAAGATGTCATTCTATTTTGTGCAATTATATTCTCCATCTTTTTCTTCATTTTAGACATCTCTTTTTCACTCTTTTTCTCTATTTCCTCGAGTTTCCCTTGCCAATTAGTTGCTCTCTTCCTCTCATCCTCCAATTTTTTCTTCAAATTTTGGATTGTATTTGTAGTAGTTACCTCTTTTTTCTTCTCATCCTTGAATTTCCTTTTCAAATCATGGATTATCTTTGTAGTGGACTCCTCCTTTTTCTTTGCATTGTCCAATTCCTTTTTCAAATCATTGAGTGTTTGAGTAGACTCCTCTTTCTTCGCATTCTCCAATTTCTTCTTAAAATATAGGATTTTCTTTACAAATGACTCCTTTTTTTTTTTTACATTCTCCAATTCCCTCCTCATATTGTGGATTGTGTTATTGCTTATAGTAGTACTAGACTTTGTTTTTTTTGCATTCTCCAATCCCTTCTTCAAATCAAGGATTGTTTTTGTAGTTGACTCCTCTTCGTTTCTCATATTCTCCAATTGCTTCTTCAAATTGTGGATTGTGTTTGCACTAGACTCTTCTTTTTTCTTCTCATTCTCCAATTCCTTCTACAAATTATAAATTATCCTTGCCTTAGACTCCTCTTTTTTCTTTTCATTCTCCAATTCAATCTTCAAATTATTATTTTTCCTTGACAACAGAGTCCAAGTTAGTTTTCAATTTATTATTGACCTGTGCACTACTCATTATAGACTTGAACAACTATGTAGTAGAGGCTTTTTCATGCTGAATTCTTTTTTGGCACTCATCTAATTCTTTAGTCAAATTTTGAACTTGTTCATTCATCTTTTCTTGTTGGACAATTGCCTCTATAGGAGAAGAATTCTTTATCCTGTTTTACAATTCTTTGACCCTATTGTTTGCTACTTTCTCCTTGGCCTTCACATTATCAAGGTCTACCTATAACTTTTCTATTTTCTTTGTAAGCCTTTTGTTTTCCCTTTCCACTTTCAAAAGTGTAGAGTAGACCATTTTGTTGCTCTCTTTTAGTATATTGATTTTTGTCAATATTTTTCACTTTTGACAAATCCATTTGAAGACTAGTAACTTGTACATCATTATGATTTATTACATTTTTTGGTGGATTATTATATCTACCTAGGGGCATAATAGCCATTAAGTTCATCATTTCATTGTTTGGATCATATGTTGGAAATATTCTATTAGTAGATCCCTGATATTCAACAACTATATCACTTTTCAAAGTCTTCATAATTTGCCTATTTCTTTCACTTGTCTATTCAAACTTGGATGCAAACTCATTCAAACTAAAATCTGGGTTTGCTAACACAATTGAGTGTTTGAAAGGTAAATTATTAGTTGTATTTTTGTATGCTCCTCCAACTCTAGTTAAACTTACTCCACCTACAACTATATTTTGAGGATTGCCAACATACTGAAGATGGCTCATTCCATATCTTGGTGTTTTAGGACTGTTTTCAAGATTTTGTACAAAAGCTACTAGTGTATACATTGGTGAAGTAACCACTAACATTTCTTGTAGTGTGATTGTCATAACTATTTTCTTTTTTGCACAAGGTTCATCCATGCTAGTGCCAATGCCAATGCCAGTGCCAATGGGATCAACTACAACTAGATTTGAAGATTTAACAAACAATGTGTTGGGATGCCCTTCAAAAGTAGAAGTATAATATTTTCTACCCTTTCTAGATGAATTATCTTCAATCTCATTGGAGAGTCCAATTATTGGTTTACTTTCTCTTTTGGGTGGGTCTAGTACTAGAACTGGATTCCAAATCCCTTCACCACTTACACCAATAGGCTCTATACCTGCATAACCCATTTTTTGTATCATAGTTGCTCCTTTACCATACATTTATTTAGTAGAATCACCCATTTAAAGATTAACAATATGTATACCCTTGGTTGACCTAGAATCTTGAATACCTTGAATGTCGACATCAGACTTGAGGTCCTTTTGTCTTTCAATATCACTGTCACTATAACTGCCAAAATCATATAGTATAGTTGGATGCTCTTTATTCTAATAATTACTAAAAAGTCCATCATCCTCAATTTCCTTAAAACCCACTAATTTCATTGGTTCACCCAAATTTTGCATCATTTTCAAAAAATTAGTCATCTTGGTTTGACACCACAATTCGACTGTGCATGCATTTTTAATTTTTTTTGGCATAGACCTCTTAGAATGTTGAGATGCTTTCTTGTAGAAATGTAAGTATGTCAGAGGCTCTAATTTGCGTGACTCTGATATGTGCAATGTCATAATTTGAGATGAGAATTCTTGCATTGAAATATTATTTTTCGTTGCAAGTTTCTCCATCTCTTTCTTAACCTCATCCCATGAATCCTTGTTTTTAAACTTTTCTATCAATAACATCTCATGATGTTGATATTTTCTCACAAAGTTCCCATTAGCAATAAGTCTTGTTTTTATTATTTTTAGTGGATCATAATTCCAATTACTAGCAAAATCAAAGCCAAAAAAAATTACCAATTCATTTTCCACTTTGAAAGCCTTTCTCTCAAATGTGAGGCCTCCAATTGTAAAAGGAAAGGAAAGAAATATCATTTTCTTTTGTTGTCTAGTAAAAAGTTCATCTACGCTCTCCATCTACCATACATATTCTAGTGCAAAAATTCTTTTGTAACATGCATTAGAAGTTTGTAGGATTCAACCGCTGAACCATAGAACCTTAAGACAGTGTACTCTTCCATGAAGAACTAGCCAACCATTTGAATCTTACTTCCTAGTTGAATACAATCTTTACAAGACATAAAAAATCTAGGCATCATAGTGCCTATGATTTTTTGGTAAATAGGTGCCAAAAAGAAGTTTACAAAATGGTTGTAATTTTTATTGTTAGCAGTCATCCTTATCTTATGTGTCCACTCATATACTAGACTTGGAGTCTTTTATTTCTTTTGAGTTTTCTCATCAAACTTATAGACCTCAATATCAAGCTTGTTGTTCTTGGTCTCAAATATTGGGCTATGCTTTGCTAAAAGAAGGTACCACAAGTAACTTGTGAACCTAAATGTCTTCATGTTGCCTGTAGTTATACTTTGTTTAATCATTAGTAATTGTTGTTGCATAGATTCAACAATGTGCTAAAAAAATTTATATCTTACATCTACCTTCTCAACTAATTGACCTCGACAATGGATATTATAAATCATTTCAAGAACATTGGCCTCCACTTCCTTGTTGCTATCCAATCTCAGACAAAATGTTAACAAAGAAGTAGTATTCCGAACCAATGACACAAAAATATCATATTGATAAGGAGGCTTATGGCCTATGTCCAGTGTAACACTAGTAAAGGACTTTGAGTTTATTAAACTCTTAATATATGAATCTTGAAAAACTCTTTCCAGTTTGTCATAAGCCTATGCTAGTTTATCCAAGTCAATGTACTTGTCAAAGCTTTCTAGTTGAAACCCTAGCCCTAGGTCTAATAGAGTGAAAAATTCACTCTCAGTTATGGATAAAATTTCTTCCTAATTGTTTTGGTTTACAATTGCCTTTCTATTTTCATCATAACTCTGAGTGCATAGCATTACAATTTCAGGGCAAGAGAATACTTCGGTTATAGTGAGGTTTGCTAATCTAGTAACCAAAGCAGCTAGTTTATTTGTATATACACGAATACTGTTGTTATATTTGTAATAAATTCTCCCCTTCTGTGGATCTTTCCACTTATTAAACAATGAATGCCTAATTCCCATGATTCCAAAATATCCATGGATAATGTATTGCCTGCCCCTAAGTTACATTTTTTGCTATCATTGTTGAACTCTTATAGGCCAATTTTATGTTTGATGATTAGTAGTATTGTTTTGAGATTACTAGATATTGTTTCAAATTCAGTTGATTATATGATGAGATTACTTGGTACTCTATACTTCATCTATGCTTGATGGATTATCATATGTGTTTTCTTATGGATACTTACCCCATACTGCATGTGTATAGTGTGCGTGTTTATTTTCTTTATGTATGAAGTTTCTGATGTGGTCAAGGAAGGGAGTCATAATCACCTACTAGTTGGGATCTACACGATGCACCACTTCCTACCATTGCCTATTTAGCTTAGAATATTTTGTTTGTACATAAGTGGATTTTATGCAGGTTGTAGGTATCGGGTATCGACTTCCCTGAATTGCCAAGATGAGTGCACCCTATTGCATTATCTCAATGGTAAGAGGGGAGATAAATTCTTAAGTCCAAATCCTAAACCTTTAAGCCATTTTTTCTAATTGAAAATTGGGACAAGTATCTGAGTTGAGTACCCTCTGAATTCGTCGAATGATGTTAATTCATGATTATAGCCTTTAGTTTGATTTTGTATGTGTTTTTCTTTGATGGGTTTTTGTATGTTGTTTTATGAGTCTTGGTACATTTTGTATTAATTAAGTCTAATTAAAAGATTAAATTAATTATTTAATTTAATGAAAAATTATTACAATATTTTAATATTTAATTATATTTAATTAATTAAATAAAAAGAATTGAATTTGAAGATAAAAATTATAAGAATAAATTTTAGAACGTGATAATATTTATTTAATTTAATAATGATACATTTGGAGTTCATTTTAAAATAAATGCTAAATAATATTATTATTTAAGTTAATAAATATTTTATCAATTAACATTTCAAAAATAAATTAAAAAGTGAAAATATATTAATTTATTAAAATTTTTAAGTTCGCATGATGCGTGCATGAGATTAAAATATAAAAAATTAATTAAAAATATAAAACAAATAAATTTAATAAAGAGATTTTAATTGCGTAAAGTGTGCATGAGATTAAAATTTAATAAATTAATTAAAGAAGAAGTCAAGTGAAAATTAAATAAAGTTATTTAATAATTCAATTCAATGTGCATGGAAAAGATAAAGAAAATATTAAGAAAAGTTAATAGGAGTTGAAGTCTAGTGAGCATGAAGTTCTCCTAGGTGAACATACAATTAGTGCCTCGATTTAAGGAGAGAACTCTTTATCACAATTGGAGGGTTCATTTTTGGAATGAAAATTTTGGGAGCGAAATTTTGGAGAAGGAAGGAATTTTTAGAAAGGAGAAGGTTCTGAGAGAAGGAGTTTCTCTATAATTTTTTGGAGCATAGCAATTAGCATTAGTGTCCAAGTAGACACTTGTGATTTTCATATATTTTAATACGCTCTTTCTCTTTCTTGTCTTCATCGTGTTTGTTAATGGTTGTCTAAATAATTCTCTATGACAAATCTTTCAATTGTATAATTTAGAATTTGGGCATGTGTGTTATTTTCATCTAGTTATGGGAGATTAAAATATCATTGTAATCCTCCCTCAGTAGAATCAAAATTTGGAAATTAAATCGAGATTTGGGTTTGAATTAAAATGGAATTGAGAAATTAAATCTAGGTAAGGTTTGAAAGAGATGAAAATTCTAAATTGGAAACTTTGAATGGTTGTCTATATTTCCCCTATTAGGTTAAAATGGCAATTGTTTATTAAAAAAAAAATATTTAAAATTTTATGTGAGGGGGAATATTTGGTTGTATTAAATTTTATATAAAATAAAAATTTATAAAAAAATATATTTATATTAATTAAAAAATAATAAATAAATTTTAAAAATATATATTAAATTTTTTTGGGGGTGGGGTTGCCACATCCTCCACCTCCCATTTCTTTATGTGGTTATGGCTGTTATAGCAGACCGCAGGCCTGCCAATGGCAGACTGTGGCTACATATGCAGTTTGCAGCTGCCTTTGGCAACCTGTGGGCTACCCATTTATATATATATAAGAGTGCAATTTGAATTTAGTTTTTTTTTTAGTTTTAGTTTTTTATTATTATATTATTAAATTTAAAATTATGTTTATTATTTATTGACATTTTATTAATAAATTTATTATTAATTATTTTAGTTAATTAATGAATTAGTAAATATTATTTATTAATAAGATTTAATTCAAAGTTTTAATTATTAATTATTAAATTATCTAATGATTTATATATATATTATTTATAAAAGAATTTTGTTAATAGTTGTTGATTATTAATTAATTAATAATTATTAAATAATTATTAATTATTAATTAAGTAATGAAAATGGATATTGGAACTAATTTGAATTAGTGATGAATATCATTTAATAATGTTAATTATATTTATTATTTAAAAATTCAAATATTAATAGAATTGGGATTATTTTTATTTAATAATCAATTATTATTTTAATAATTTAATAAATAATTATTATTACTTTTAAGTCATGATATGATTTTCTAATTATAGGAATGAGAATGAGTTTAGTTGCAAGGGTGAATTGTGAATTTTATCTACTCAAGAACTTATACTAAAATGAAAACTTAACCTTACATCTAACCCAACCATGTGTTTTCAAAATAAATCACACATGAAACTTACATTTTGTATTTGTATGTTGTCTATGTTTGGGGTTTGGGGTTGACTAGAGTGTTGACTAGTTTAAGACGTTTATTAAATGCTTGGGAGTTATGTGAATGCGATGTTATGATGTCTTGATCTCAATCTTTTTAACCCAACCATGGTAATGTGATGGTATGCTCTATGATATGTTTGTATTTACTATTCATTATTGCTTTCTAGTGATCTTGTGTGACACTGAGGTGAAATATATGATTGTGTTTGACTTAACCATTTTTGAGTCCTCAATCAGTTATATTGGATTGCTTTTCAGTCACTTTAATAGGACTGAAGTGTTTGTTTGCTTTGATCTTGGTGATGTCATGTTGTGACATGTTTGACTTAACCATTTTGAGTCATTGATTAGTATTATTGGGATACTTTCTGGTTGCTTGTTGAGAACCGATGGGTATTGTGATTTATCTTGGGATGCTTTCTAGTTGCTCGTGGAGAACTAATGTGTTATTATCTTTTGATGCTTTCTAGTCACTTGTACAGGACTGAGGTGATTTTATATGATTATTGATTTATACTTGTATGAGCCTAGGGTAGGTTATCTACTTGTAGTGTCAGGAAGTGGCTTGCAATGGGGGTCGAGGCCCTAAGTGGTTCCTAGGGTAACCCATTGTAAGTTGTTTAATAAGTGAAAAAAAAAAACACTAAATGGAAATAAAATGAACCTAATAAGAGTCTTTTTATGTTCTCGATCATGCCTCAAGTGGTAGTACATACTAGGATGGGAGTAGAGAGAACACTTAGTTGGGACCTTGCATCTGTAGTATGCCTTGTTAGTACAAGAGGATACTAGTGGCTGCATATGGATAACTAGGGGCTCAGGGTCCTGAGTGACTGCCAGGTAACTCTAGTGTGATTCGTATGATGACACTTGCTCGCTTACATAGTAGGCTTCCTACATGTCTTGTGTGCCTCTGGGTATAGATGTTGACCTATCTTGGAACCCTTTGAGTTAGAATACTTTTAGGATTTCCTAGACTTACAGAGTACTTTTGATATGTGATTTGATATCTTGTTTGGGGCTTGAGACTATCTCCTTAGTGTGGTGGGAGTGGGCCATTTAGGTTCCACGCAGTTAGCTAGTAGTGCTTTTTACTCTTACCATTGAGATCCATTTATAGTCACTATGGTTGAAGCATTCCTTTCTGCATTTCCTTTCATTCTATCTATGTATCATTATGATGGATGGTTATATTTCATGATGGATATGTTTATACCCTTTATGATGGATAGTTGTATCTTTATGATAGATGGTTTCATTTATTTTATTGTACTTGTATCATGGATCTGAAGAGGATGATGTATTTCTATTTTTATATATGTATATTCTTTTAGCCTTGCATACCTTGTGACATGTACAGTGGATGATTGAGTATTCTAAATTTTATTGCCAAGTGGCATTCAGAACAAATGTATATTATTTAAATGGACATTGGAATTTTTAATCATTCTTTCATGTGGATGTGGTATTTGTTAGACTCAATATTAATTAAATGTAAATGTGAACAATATATTGGGATCCTTAAGGAATGTAATCTGTTATGTTTGCTTTTAGTTGATTGTATGTTATTGCTTCCACTACTTTGTGTTTGACGGGTATGTTGTTCTTTTAAAAAAAAAAAATCTTTGGCAAACTTAGTAAAAATTTAGGCTAATTCTTTTGGATCCCTTGGTGGGGCATTACAGATAACAGGATAAAAAATATCATGATATTCATTAGTGAAAACTAGGGTTTGTAGCACTTGCCTGAGTTCTTTAATGTCTTTCTGTTCCTTTATGCTTGCACTTGTACGATAGGTTTTTGACTTTATTTTGCCCATGCTTAGTACTAGTTATTACACAAAATTCTTCCTTAAGCCCTATTTTAAAAAATTGTAAAGTGTAAACCTAAGAAAATTAAAATCAAAATTTCTATTACTACAAATTGCAATGAATTATTTAAAAAAAAATTAAATACCCAGAATCGAGATTCGATAATTGGTGTTGTCCTCTGATACTCAAGTTTCACACTTTCAAAATTTAGTCTTCATAACACAAAATAGAATTATGTTAGTCTTTGAAAAGTTGAAATTTGTAAACCCTATCATATTAGACTCTTAACTTGCAGAACTTTCAATTTCATACTCTAAAAACATAGAAGGTTAATAATTAAAAGTTAAAATGAAAGTATTAAGTAATTAATGGTTTTAGGTACTTTACTAATAGTATGTACAATGTACATGTAAATGACATAAAGACTCAATAATGTAGTTCTATACATAACTATAATAATAAAAAGTAAAAATTTATTACATTAATATACATTTGAATTTTGAATTTTGTTCAATGTTTATTTTAAATAAATAAATTAATAAAAATAAAATGTAATTATCGATATGATCTTTGGGTCAATTTATGGAATGCTATCACTGTTGTTAAGAGTCATTTGGAATCATGACACTTGTCAAGGACATGTGTCATGACTACGAATGTTTCTTGACAACAGCGATGGCGGACCTAAAATTTACGCAAAATTCATCCTGGGTCGTTGCCATTGGCATTGATCTGCCTTTTGTTTAACAATCACGACATCACTGAGTTGGGATTACGTAATAATTTTTTTAAAATACTAAATATAATTATTAATAATATTAATTGAGTCCTAACACTTAATTGAGCTTTGCAATGATCAGACATGTGTCATGATTCTGGATGAATCTAGGCACATGGGAAAACATTCCCCAAATCATCCCAAAATTCATCTTCGGCCATCAATCTTTCTTTTAGTCAATGATCAAGCTTTTGGGTAGAATCTTCGAGTACATGTGTCTTAATTTTGTGTTAATTTATATATATATATATATATATATATATATATATATATATATATATATATATATATATATATATATAATACAATTTATAATAATAATTATAATAGTTATAATGTAATATAAATAAAAGATTTTCTTTTCTATTATAGAAATGATTTTTTTTATCATAAATTTTTTATTGTAAAGATGATATGAAAATTCAATGAAGATATATTAAATTTTATAAAATAAAATTATTACAAGATATGAAACAAGTGCCACATAGTGGCTTAGCACTTGCCTTTAGTTTTTATATAAATCTAATTTAAATTTAACAAATTTATTATAATATAAAAAAATATTTTAATTAATAAAGATGTTATATAATTATATTTTTCTATAATTATGTTAATTTAAATTTAAATTTTATTCATAAATATAATCATTGATATATATGTTCTATTACATAAAAATCATATGGCTATAATTATATTATATAATAAATGATTATAATATAAAAATGATAATATTTTTATAAAAATAATAAATCTTAAATGATTATATAATATAAGTAATATTATATTATAATTTATAGAAAAATACATTATTAAAATATAAAATATAAACAAATGCACTTACATTAAAAAAAAAAAAAATTAATGTTAATGAATCACATTGAAAATGAAATATTTAGCTCTTATATCCGGCCAATATAAGAGCTAAATAAAATCTATCAAATTTGGCCAATATAAGAGCTAAACGAATTTGTCCAATCATAACTTAGAAAAATATTTTATAAAAGTTTTAAAGTAAAAACCTTTGCATCTATGCTATGTAATATATTAGTTTGATAAAAGAAATTACAATGATTTATTCTTACTCATAAAAACATGATACAAATTTAATCACTAGTTAAAGTCTAAAATCCAAAATGTATCACAATAGTACTTAGCCCTAAGCCTATCGGCAAGTACTAATAATAAATTATAATGACAATAGTTTAATTCAAATAAAATAATTAAAATTTAAAAATATAATTACAAATGCTATATTTTTATTCATATTTATTATATAGTTTCAAAATTAAAATGTAATATAGTTTAATTATCTATAAATTATTAACATATATTGATAATTGTGATAATTGTTTATAAGTATAATTATTAATAATATTAACCAAGTTCTAACACTTAATTGAACTTTGCAATGGCTAGACACATGTCATGATTATGGATGAATCTAAGCACATGGGATAATATTCCTCAAATCAACCTGAAATTCATCTTAGGTCATCGATCTTTCTTTTAGTCAATGGTTGGAATTTCAGGTAGAATCTTCGAGTACACGTGTCCCAATTTTGGGTAGAAATAGAATTTAACTTCAACCATTTAAAATTTGGCCTGAAATAGAGTCGTGGTCATTAAAAAGAATTTAAATAGCATATTAATTAATATAGAGAAAAATATTGAAATAAATATTGTTAAAAAAATTGTTATTAATTATTATTTTATATATATATATATATATATAATAAAAGTTATAATAATTACTATAATAGTTATGATATAATATAAATAAAGGATTTTCTTTTTTGTTATAGAAATAATTTTCTTTTCTATCATAAACTTTTTATTATAAAGATGATATGAAAAATTCAATGAAGATATATTAAATTTTATAAAATAAATTGGTGTAATATATGAAATAATAATGACAATAGTTTAATGTAAATAAAATAATTAAAATTTAAAAATATAATTATAAATGCTATATTTTAATTCATATTTATTATTTAGTTTGAAAATTAAAATGTAATATAGTTTAACTATCTATAAATTATTTACATATATTGAAAATTATGATAATTGTTTATAAACTATTCTTCATCATTTAAAATATATCATAATAAAAAGAGTTAGGTGACAAGATAGGTATGAAATAAAAAATTGACACATAAATTATCAAAATTTTATATAACTTTGTTAAGGTTACAATCTTTAGTTTTCCCTACAATCCACTATTATCGCTCCATTTGTTTTAACCAGTCAGATTAAAGAAAAATAGTTTTAAAAATTACAAAAAATTTAATTGGATTATTTTCAATTGAATAATTTTTTAGTATAAATCATTAATCAAATATATTATATGAAACCATAAGGGGATTGTTGAAACCCTTTTTTGTTTCTAAGTTCTAACTTTATAACTATTAATAGTAAATAATTTTAAACAAAGTCGCAGACTAACATTTCAATAGTGCATTGAGAATCGAGATGCCAAAAACAAAGTTGTAGACTAATAGGAAATTGGAACAATGATTTGAGAAGCCAAAAACTATTGTTTTCATTGATTATATTTTAGAATGTACAATGCATAGATATTCAAAATAACTAATTAAATCAACCTAGTTTTACTATTTTGTAAATTACATTAAAGGAAAAGGCCCAATCCAAAGAAAAATAGATATTTTAAAAACATTTTTTTGCCCTAGGGCAATGTCACTATGGTTAAGGAAACAAGATTCAAGAAACAAGGAACAGGGAGGTTGGAAGCATCAACAAGTTGAGGGGCCGAGGGCTTGAAGCCTTCAATCAGAAAGGTCTTCGGGTCCCTCCATGAGGAATCTGTTGGAGAAGATGATATTGTTGAACTCATCTAGCCATGTGAAGTTAGTCTCGCTGACATCATCCAACAACAACCACTTTCATAGAAAATCCCTTCCGAGCCATGCCCACTTCCAATGGTGAGTCAATTGTTGTTCGTTCATGCTGAGCAGGAAAGGATGCTTTTGTATAATGCTCCCTATGCCTTGCTCCCAACACTTATCTACTATGTCTGCAAAAGGGATGTCAATACCTAGCCCTGGTACCTGCTTAGCCAATACAAGAATTTTGACATCATCTTCTAAAAATGTTATGTAGAAGCATTAAAATGTCTATTTGACTGCCTCCAAGGTTGAGAAGAGACATGAGGAAGCAGGAGGTAATATCTGTGGACTCATGGTACCTCTTATTGTTTCTTAAGAATTCATGGCTAATGACCATAAATATAGCATGGAAAATAAAAGGACTTTGGGCATCTAGCTTGCAAACCATGGTAAGGACATTGTTAGGAATCCTACCCAAAAAGGGCTTTTGCAGAGCCATTGTAGTGCATTTTAGGTGAATTGGCATATCCATGACTAAGATTCAAAAATCTTTGTAAACCAAATTCAGATTGGAGTATTTCAGAAATGATAATGAAAGAGGAATTGAAGAGGCTATTTAATGGTAGTTGCATTAAATTCTTTGGCATTTGTGATCTTTCATATCTTATTTTTTTGTATTCTTATTAATTTTTAGGTGTGTAAAACATTGAAATGTACTAGCATTAATGTCAAACAGTTGAAAGTGCTTGACATTGAGTAAATTCCAATAAGAGATTACTATGCAAAACTTTTGCATGTGTCCATTTCAGAGAATTTCATGTGACTCCAGGTCTTTTCAAGCGAGTGGCCTTGAAATGCATCTTCTGTCGTTGATATCTAATTAATCAATGATCAATAAAACTATTGTATTTACTATTAATAATGTGAAAGTGACGATAGCCGACTTGGTAATAGTGACACTAACATAATGATATTATGACATTATTAATAATAGACATAAGATAGTACACAAGTTGAAACTTGAAGTGACTACTCAGTAGTCAGTATAGTCACTAGCTAATACATGTACAAATTCTTTTTTAGATTAAACAATTTTTCAGTTAACCACTAAAGATTAACCAAGACCATTATTATTCATTTTCCTACAAAATAAGTAATTTGCCTCTGACATTATTAATTTATTTTTGGCAAGGGAAAAAATAGCCATCATATATTTATATGTCAGCAAGAAAAAATATTAGTTCACCCCATTTAAAATGATTTTTGCTAGGGCAAGAAAAAATTTGCCAACATATAATATTTTATTTCCCTATATGGAACAAAAAAACCACCCTCAACATTAAAATTTTTCTACCTACAAAATGTTGGATTCACCAACATTTTAGACTTTTTTTTCGAGAGGGGTTTCTTAAAAGTTATCACCACTTGCTAGGTAAGCTTACCTCCTAAGCTTCGCTTAAGGGGGGTGTTAGAGTAATTATTATTTACACTTATTAATTAGATCATCTTGATTTAATTAATTAAGTTTTTTATTACTCTGGTTTACTTAAGCTCTCTCTTAGGTGCATATAATTAATATTTTATATTAATTATATTGCGCAACCTAGTTTTATTTCCCTTTAGGGTTTCATTCACCTTTCAGGTTGAACTCTTGTATTTTCTTTTTCATTATCTTGGAATACATTTTGCTCTCACTCTAGTGAGATTTCAAAGCTATGCTTTTTTCCTTCTCTAGTTTCTCTTTAGTAATAGGTTATTTGCATGTAGGTGTTCTTGGCAAACTATGAAGTTGGTTTTCACAACTTCTACAATGTGTGTGTGTGTGTGTGTGTGTGTGTGTGTGTGTGTGTGTGTGTGTGTGTGTGTGTGTGTGTGTGTGTGTGTGTGTGTGTGTGTGTGTGTGTGTGTGTGTGTGTGTGTAAGAAATGTTATAAAATGTGTGCATACATTTAGGTATTTGAGAAAATTAATATAAGATAGTTTGAAGGCTTGAACAATATGTAAATACATGTTTCTTTTTTGGAATAATATTAGTGCATAAAAGAGGTTCCCACCTATCAAGATCTTGAAGACGAATCTCATAGAATCACTAGTTGAAAACCTAATTTCAACAACAACAAAAACTCCAATTATAGTGTAGATCTTCCCAAAAAGGTAAGTTAAAATGAAAGTGGTCTCTCTTCTTTTGGGGTTTGGTGAACCTTGAGTATCCAATGGTCATGAGAATTTTTCTCTGAGAAATCTCCTCTGTCATATGTGGAATATGAACTTTGTTTGTATATTAATTTATGTTTATATTATGATTATTAAAAAAATAAAATTATTATTAATAAATATGATTTAAATCATAAATAGCTATTATTTTTATTATTAAATTATTTTATTTTAAGGTTTAATATTTATTAAATAGTGTTTCCCATGATTGATAAAAAAATAGTATTTCTCACTATTTACCAAATACTAAAATATATTAAATGTAATGATAATAAAATGAAATTATATTTTAATATGCTTATTACATGGCATTACTATGATTAATACAAATTATATGTTGAAATTAAAATACTTAATATATAACTATTATTTTGATATGCAAAGATAGTCTTAGAGTTTTATTTTGAGCGCATAGAGGGTTTCTATTTTCTTTAAGAGTTCATAAATATATTTTATGAAGTTTGAGTGCAGCTTAGCGTGATTTTGAGTTCTTTCTAGTTCAATTACAAATGAGAGGACATCTAATGAAGTGAATTGATAATGATGTATTGATAGGACAAAAACTCCATCAATGAGTAACAAAAGTTATAAAAAATTAAACAATGCATTAATATGATAAATATTCCATCAATCATTCATTTATTCATTTTTTTAGGTGATTAATTATTAGTGACCAATTATTTAGTCATTTATTTGATCATTTATTTAGTCATAAATTGTAAAATATTCTAGGATTTGATCACTTTTAGTCACATAGTCATTTATTTGCTAAAATTCTACTAGTGACATGACATCAAACATGAAGAAGAAATGGGGCTTTCTATCTTGGTGAAATCAAAGGAAGAAGATACTACAAAACAAGCATCTATAGGTATTGAAGTTAGACAATTGTTAGAGGAGTTCAAGGACATCATATGTGATGTGACCCTAGTCACATTTGAACCTCAAAGAGTCATTAGTCATTAGATAGACTTCATACTAGGGGAATCATTACTTAACGAAGTTGTGCATACAAAATGACACCTGATCAAAACAATGAGATAGGAAAGTTCAAGACCTACTGGATCAAGGTGTAATTAGGAAGAGTGTTATCTCATGTGTAGTCCCATTTGTATTGGCACCAAAGAAGGTAGGTAAGTGGAGAATGTGTACTGATTCTAGAGAAATAAATAGGATAACTATTAGATATAGATTTCCTATTCCTAGGATAGAGGACTTAATGAATTGTCTTGGGGGTGCTAAGTTCTTTTCAAAAAAATGACCTTAAAAGTGGACATTACCAAATTAGGATGAAAGAGGGGGATAAATGGAAGGAAATCTTAAATACCATAGAAGGACTCTAGGAATGTTTAGTAATTCCTTTTGGCCTTACAAATGCACCTAGTATCTTTATGAGGTTAATGAATGAAGTGTTGAAAGACTATATAGGTAGGTTTGCAGTAGTCTACCTTGATGATATCCTCATTTTTAGAAAAATTAAGGAGGAGCATATGAAGCATTTAGAGTTAGTATTAAGGAAGTTGAAGGAGGAAAATTTGACTATCAATCTAGAGAAGAGTGGGTTCTTGAAACAATAACTAGTCTATTTAGGTTTTTTCATATCCCAAGGTGACATAAAGATGGATCCAAGTAAGGTAGAGGCTATCATTAATTGGCCTACTCCTAAAAAAAGGACTGAGGTGAAAAGTTTCGATGAATTAGCCCAACTTTATAGAAAGATCATTAGGGGATTCAAAGAGACATGCACACTTATCTTGGATACTATCAAAGGTGGTAAAAATTCCAAATTCAAGTGGACTAAGAATGTTAATGCAAGTTTTGAGAAGTTGAATTATGAAGTGGCTAGAAAAAAAATTGTGGTATTGCATAGTTTTGATAAACTCTTAATTGTGGAATGTGATGCCAACAACATAGTTGTCAAGGAAATTCTAAGTCAAATAGGAAGATTGGTAGCTAGTGCAGGAGCACCTAGCAAATACTGCAAGTTTCCTAAACATTTTTGGCTTGTAGCTTGCACAAACCACATGAATAAGGGATATATGATAAATTCCCAAGATAGTTATCTTTTTTTTTTAAATAGGTTTGTATGGTGTTTGAGTCCTCAAGTTGTCACTATGTTAGCAAGATTGCATAAATTGCTTGTTAGAGCCTAAAATGGTCGAATGTTTACCAAGACCCCAGGAGGATGGGAAACATGGAAAAAGAAATGATAAAAGTTATAATTTCATGTAAATAGGTTGATTTAACCATGTTTGAGGTCATGAAGCCATTAGATGCATAATAGTGCAAAAATTGCACTTGACAACTTTGCAACTTTGCAAAGTTGCTTGACAACAATGTCAAAATTTGCTAAAACTTTGTAATGACTCCAAGAATCAGTTGGAAACCTATGGGATCTTTTGTTTCATGTGGGTAAGAGGTATTTAAGACAAATAAAATTTAGTTTGAGGGGATGGCACATGAATTTGTATGAATTTTGGTATTGGAGTGAATAGAAAACTAAGGATTTTTATGACAGTTTTTTGATTTCACCCTTCATCCACACCTTTAATGGATTGAAAGGATTGATTTTTTCATGTGATTTGATATGGTATTTAATTTATTTTATTTTCTAAAGAGTAGTAACCCTTTTATCAGTTGCTAGTTTGAAATATCTTATTAAAGTTGCCAATTTGTTGGTATGTACAAAGGAATCAACGAATAAACCTATATGACTTGAATTCCAATGGTGGAACCATGATGTACTTTTGGAATAAAGTGATATAATGCATAATAAATTTATATATTCATTTTGGTATTGTTTTGTAGAGGTTTTATATTTTTACCTTGAGGCCCTAGGTGAGTTTGTGTACTTGGCTAGGAAATGAAATCAATTAATATCTATTTGAAATGAGCATTGGATGGAGTGTTGGATGCAATCTAGGTTCATGTGAGGTAATATCAGTGAATAAAGGTAATTTAAACCAGATTAGAATTTTTTTGGAGCCCATTTGAGTGGTGAAAGAACAAATCCTCTTGATTGTTGTTCATACAAACAAGAAACCCTTGTAAATAGGCATATTTTTGGGAATCACTTGTATGGATGAACTAGGTGTTGGAGACATAAAAAAAATTAAATGGGAGACAAAAGGGTATCCTAATCATAATTTTTTTTGAGTTTTCCTTAAGGGTTTTGAGAAGGTGCAATCCAAAAATTAGTTTTGGAGGCCTAATTGGCTACTAGTCCTAGTAGCCCTCCTAACTATGCAATCAAAAAATTGATTGGAAACCCAATAATCCAATCTACTAAGTGATCCTAAAAACTATTGGAAGAGAAAAAATAAATCCTTGGAAGTGAAGCTAGCTAATAGTGCACTCTTGGAAGCCATTTGTGAATTTTAGTGCAATAAGAGTACTAGAGAGCCCTAATGGTGGAATGGAGTTTTGAGTTGATTGGAAAGGATCAATAAAATAAGGGAAAAGAGAGAATATTCCCTTAGAGTAGGGTATACGATAAGTACCCTAAGAGGCTACGAGAATCATGGAGTGAGTTTTAATAGTTAAGGCTAGAACCTTGTTCAAGATCCTCCCTATCAATATCATTTTATAGTGAAAGGTTAAATGAAGCCAAATCAAGGTACTCTTCTTATGATTTAGAACTATATTAATTGTTCCAAGCCCTTGAGAAGTGGAGGCACTATCTTTTTCTAAAAGATTTTGTGGTTTATACTAACAACTAGGCCTAAAGCTTCATCAATACATAAGAAAAGTTGGGCTTCAGACACATTAAATGGATGGAATTTCTCCAAGCTTATACATTTACTATCAAACACAAAAAGGGGTAGAGTAATAAGGTAGTAGATGAATTGAGTAGAAGAATAATCACAATCCAAGAGGTTTAGCTAAAGAGAATAGGAATTGAAGGATTCAAAGGCCTCTATGAAAGAGATGAAGATTTTATAGAAGCTTATAAGGTATACTCTGAGTTTGAGAATCATTTTCATAGTGACTTTGCTAACCATACCTTGTAGAAAGGCTTTTTTTTTAGAGACAATTAGTTGTGTGTGCCTAGAGGTTCCATGAGGGAAAACCTCATACAAGAAAAACATCATGGAAGTTTGAGAGGACACTTTGGTCTAAACAAGACATTAGAACTTGTTACAAGATTCTATTTTAGACACAAGATGCAAAAAGACATCAAAAGGTATGTAGAACAACACATGTTCTCTATCAAAAAGCTAAGGAAACATCTTCTAATGTTGGGTTGTACCAACCTCTACCAACTCCTAATTAGCCTTAAGAGTGTTTGAGTATGGATTTTATAGTGGGTTTGCAAAGAAAAACCATTGGTTTTGACAATGTATTTGTAGTAGTAGACAGATTTAGTATGATGAGTCAATTTACCCCTTACAAAACTAAACATAATGCCAGTTACATAGACCATCTTTTCTTCAAGGAAGTAGTTAGAATTCATGGATTTCCAATGAGTATAGTATCAGTCAGTAATGTCAAATTCATGGGTCATTTTTGGAAGACCCTATGGAAAAGATTGGGAAGAAATTTAGCTTTTGGTTTATCCTACCATCCAAAAAAAAGGTCAAACTGAGGTAATAAATAGGCTTCTTTTGAATCTACTTAGATGCTTGACTAAATAGAATGGATATGTGTGGGATCAAGTTATCCCTCAAGCAAAATTTTCTTACAATGACAATGTAAGTAGAAGTATTGGAAAAAGCCCATTTGAAGGGGTATATGGTATCCATCTTAGAGGGGTTTGTGAGCTTAGAGAGTTAAAGAACCAAGAAGAGGAAATGGACATGTAAATGAATTTTCATAGTCAATTAAGGAGCTACATGAACAAGTTAAGAAGACATTGATGGAAACTAACCAAAAACTTAAGTCCAAAGTAGATGAGAGGAGAAAGGGACTTTAGTTTGAAACAGGATATTGGGTGATGGTACACTTCAATAAGGCCAAACTCAAAAAGGTTTTCCAAGAAAGTTGCAGATGAGAAGAGTGGGACATGCAAGGGCCTAGCCAAATATGGGTAGAATGCTTACAAGGTGGACCTTCCAAAGGAACTATCCATTTCTCCTATTTTTAATGTACAAGACCTCATAAAATATAAAGGAACCAAGGTCAAGGAAGGAGAGCATAATATAGAGGTAGCAGATGATGTGAAGAAACTCAAAGTACCTACACCAATAAAACCTCAAGATGATCAAATCTTAGATTTCGAAGTTAAGAAGAAGACTAGACATGGTGTCTACATGGAAAAATTGATCAAAAAAAGCACCAACTTGACTCTGAGGCTACTTGGGTAGTAGAGAGTGACTTCAAGAAGTTGGGAATAAGTAAGGAACTCTTAACTCTAGGCATAACTTGACTTCTTTGTTGTAGGGGGGGAATGGTACAGGAGCACCTAGGGTATTGGTCTAACCTTGGCTCAATTTTGTCTCTTAGATGTCATGGAAAAACCAAAAGTGAACAAGTCCTATTTAATAGTAACAAGTATATATGTTTAGGTTGTTAATAAATTCAAGATATCATAGGCATAAGGTTGCCTAAGTAGTTGTCAATTTAAGCTTGTTATTGCAAGCATTGCTTAGGTTGGTCAAAGGAGGTCAACATTTTACTTTGACTCCTACATGAGTGGGAAGGTGATCAAATCTATTCAAAGTTTGATTGGAACCAAAATTGGCCCATGAGAAGTGGTCATGAGTCTAAAATGTATTGGAATGCAAAATTGTAAAAGTTGCTCATGACAACTTTGCAAAGTTATCATGATAACATTGTCAATAAAACATGCAACTTGCCAAGAATTGGTTGAAGGACCATAAAAGAAGTTGATACATGTGCACTAGGGCTATACAATCTCATTTTATACCTAAGTGAAGGGTCATAGGTCATAGTGTATGGATTTGTTGTTAGAAGCAATTAGATTTAATGGTAACTTTGTTCTTAGTCATATAGAAAGCCCAACATCCAGATGATAATGGATTGACCTAGGAATCTTATTTGCATGGTTAAATAGAGATTTATTTCTAGTTTCATTATGTGCCATTTGGTTTCTAGTTTATTATTTTTGGTAGGTATTTTAAAAATCTTTTTGTAGTGACCTATTCACTGTCTTGTATAGGGTAGATAGGCACATAATGACTTAATTTATTTCTATTGGTTGGATCATCATGACCATTTGGAATCAAGTATGGAAATGTATATAAAATGTCCATATTCAATTTGGATTTGATTTTCTATTGTTAATACCAAGCCCTAGGTGAGTATTTATAGACCTGGCTAGGGACTGGGAAGATTACAAAGCTTGGAGGGAGGAGTTAGCTGATTGGTTTGTGCCAATTAGGATTTGGTGTAGGTAGAGAAATGTGTAATGGTCATTGGAGAAATATTTGGTTGGAAGTTAAATCATTTGAATTCCCATTGAACTCTTGAAAGAGAAGACTGTTTACAAAACCTAGAAACCCTAAACAATAGGGGTAATTGTGGGAATTAGGTGTATGGATAAGTTGGGCACTAGAGACCTAGAAAATCCTTTCACTCTCCCAAAAGGTATCATAAATCCTACTTTATTTGGGGGCTTGTTAAGGAGTTTTGGGTGTTATTTGTAAAAAAGCCAAGTAGGAGACCTAATTGGGGTACAAGGGTTATTGACCCTATAAGAAGGGTTTGAAGAGATTGGTAGGGAACTAATGGAGTTTGGAAGAAAGAAGACTTCTAGCTTGACTGAATGGATGAAGGAAGAAGCCCTCCATCCTATCATGACCTTGGTGAAGTCCTTGGTGAGTTGAATGGGGAGTTGTTATCACTAGTTGTGAAGGTAGATTGCAAGAAATAAATTGATATAGAGGTCCTTGAAGGTGAAGGAGGAGAGGAGTGTGAGTTATCCTAGTGTGGGGTCTTTGAGTGAACCCTAGGAAGGCCTAGAATAGAACCTTGTGAAGTCCTAAAGAGATTGGGACTAGTGTGTTTAGGATCTTCCCTATCAATTACCTAGGACATATTTATTTATGAGGTTTATTTTTCATGTCTATCATATTTATGTGTGTATCAAGCAGAATTATGCTTTGAAATTATGCTAAATGGTTCCCTTGACTATGAATTTTTTTCTTTGCATTCGTACAAGTTTATGGGAGTTTGTATTAGTTGTAAAATAATACACTATCATGTTGAGGAAGCTATATCTTCTTGTTTGTTCATCAAAATAATGTGTTCTCATTACAATCTAAAACATTATACATGTGTGGTTATGTTTTATGTATTGACATTGTGTATTTCAGTTTTTGTTGTCTTGTGTTATGGAATATATATTCTATGAGCGTAGAAACATATTTATTTTGTAATTGTAAGGCAAGGAAAAATGTTATCCCATATTTCTGTCAATTGATATACTAGTTGTATTCTTGATGCATTATATCTAGCATAATTTGTACTTGTGGAATGAAATAAAGTATTATATTAAGTTCAAGATGAAATAAAAATTCTCCTTGCAATAATGAATCTCTCATTAAAAAATCTACCAAATAATATGTGTAATCAAATCTCTCTCCATCAGGGAATGAATATCTCCAATTACACATATAGAAATAAAATTTTAAGAGAAGTAGGCAAGAGCATACAACACAATGGTAAATGTTAGGATTAAACCACATACAGAAATAACAATTACATACAAATATAACCAATAATAGAAAATAATAGATCACATAGAAAAGAACACAAGGTACCAAGATTTAGTGTGTTTCACCCAATCCTTGGGCTATGTCCACCAAATAGCAAGTCCAATATTTTTATGATCTAGTGATTACAACTTGATTACAATCCATAATCCCTTACAGCTCAATACCACTGCAAGAACCAATTTTGCATCACACCTTATGAAACAATCCCTAAGCCTAAGCCCTTTTATACAAGTATTTTAACTGCTTTAGGGTTATAATTAATAATTACATGTCGGCCCAAAATCCTAATAAAATAGGGCCCAAATTTTTTTTTTTTGAGGTGATGCCCCGAACCCCAAAGAATTTATGAAGTATGTACAATACTTTCTTGATCAGTCACCACAATCTAACAATCTCCCACTTGGGGATTGATCAAGCTCCACACTAAACAACAGTAAATTGTAAGCCTCTTGTCCTAAAGGTCTTGGGTTTGACTCTACACAAGATTAATAAATAATAATAATTAATCTGACTCTACACAAGCTTAATAAATAATAATAATTAATCACATCACATAATAATGAATCTTGGCTTCAGCCTCTTACCAATAAAACTAAAAATAAAAAAAATTGAGAGAAGTTAATTGGAACCAGAGATGATGTTTGTTGAATAAATTTTCATCTATTTGTACTTTTGTAGTAGGATATATATAAGTATTACTAAAGGAGGAGTCCTCTAATGCTCCCAATAAATCTTAAGTAGTACAGTTAACATACGCAAGCCAAAGAGTGATAAATACAACTTACAAGCCTCCAATCCAACATCATAAGTGTGCAATTTTTCATTGGAATGAAATGGTTTATAATTAAGACCAAACAATCATAAGCAACATTCCACAACATGGTCATAGCTTTCTCTATAAGTTTACGATATAGAATATAAAAGTGCTCTAAGTGCTTGTGAACGAATATACAAAGATAAACTAAGAGAAATTAAATTGATTAGAAGTGTGAGAATTTTTACAATTGTCATTTTCTAAGTTTACAAGTTAAGGGAGTGACATAAAATACCCATACAAGTCATTTTGCTAAGTTTACTTTAAAGGATTGATTAGAAGTAGATAGCTTTTATAATTGTCATTTTATTAGAAGTATAAGATTCAAATTGATTTTATAGAGTGATTTAAAGTACCCATACAAGATTTGAACATGTGCATGAAGTTTGGGTGCTTTACTCTCAAGCCCTCCGATCTTGTTCTAAGTTAAAAGGATATTAAGAATTTGACAAAATGAACACCCCTCAATTTTTAGTTATATTGAAAATGTATCAAGATGTTGATGAAATGGATGCCCCTCAATTCTTAGTTCTAAGTAAAAAGGTATAAAGATATTGAAGAAATAGATAGACTTCAATTTGAACTTATATGTTGAAAATATATCAATACTTTGATGGTATTAATATCCCTAAACCCTTAGTGCTTAGTCATTAAGGTATAAAACCTTTAACAAAGTGATGCACCTCAATTCTTAGCTTTCAATTGAAAGAGAACAAGGCCTAATGAAATAGATGTCCTTTATTCATCATCTCTCCATCAAAGAAATATTGATACAAAATTGTGCTCTTATGTTAAATATAAAACAAACTTATGAATTTCTTATATAATATTCAATAATTGTATGATTTTCTAAAAGTGTAATCAAATGTCTCACTCAATATTTGTGAAGAACCAATAAGCTTTTCTATGTGGACTCATTCAAATCTATAAAAAATCTTGATATCCTCAAATATTGGCTTGCAATATACCAGAACAATACAGGTGAGACTAATATTTGGTGTGAAAGTTTGCCAAGAATGGTAGGTAGGAAAGTACCATGGACAAAAAAGAAAAGGGACCTCTCTCCCTCTCAAAGGATCCAGTAGTAGTTATAGCTAACTTCATGCACTACATTGAGTTGTCAGTCATTGTCAAAATTTGTCAATTTTTCTTATTATTTTTGTAATCGACTTAACTATTTAAAGCTGAGGTTTTATCTTCTTACCAACGATGATGCACTCTGCATAAGACGTTATGCACAAAAAGCTCAAAAGTGGTCCAAAAAAGGTGTTCCTCGAAACTTAACCCTCATTGCACCATAATTGTTTACTCAATCAAGAGTAGTGGTTCAAAATTCTTTAAAGTACTTCACAACTCTCTAATAGTGATGCACAAACGGACCAATCATAAATCTGAAATGCTTAAAAAAACCAATTATTGATATATAAATGACATATTCGTCATTAAAAAAAAGACAATTAAAGCATAATCTATTTTTCACTTGTTTGTGTTGAAGGGAAAATAGAATGTTGGCATCCACCAT
Source organism: Cupressus sempervirens (assembly GCA_028749045.1). Classification (NCBI taxonomy): domain Eukaryota; kingdom Viridiplantae; phylum Streptophyta; class Pinopsida; order Cupressales; family Cupressaceae; genus Cupressus; species Cupressus sempervirens. Next base: position 530,908,171 of record CM053786.1, on the reverse strand, counting down.
GTACCGACGACGTCCATTATACACACACATGCCTGGATATATTCAATGAATATATACCACGATAGGATTGATATACCCACTTAATGACTCCTTTCCAAGATTCGATCCGCATGAAATGATAGCTTATCACGTGACGAATCTGTGTTCACAGGCTATTTATGCCAGAAAACCGTGACTTGACATGACATGGTGCTGTGTATATACAGTGTATATGTCCCCTGTAATGCTCACAGCGGGGGTGTGAAGACATGTATGTGTCCTGTCATGCTCCCAGTGGTGGATATATACAGTGCGTATGTGTTCAGTCATGCGCACTGTGGTGTATATATACAGTTTTATGATCCTTAAAATAGATTCCTATCATCAACTTTGCTTCCTAGTCATTGATAGATTTGGTAATAATTGTTTCGTTTTCAAATGGATTGATTGCTTATATTGTCAACTAACGGACTGTGGCCGATGTCTGGTTCGTTGTATTTGAATTAATTGCTTTGTGAAATATCAAATATCAAAGCATCATTTGATTATCATTCAATTTTTAAATTTTTTTTTCCGAATGTCAATCATGTCAACATTCATTCTTTATTTGGATATGCTTTCCATTCATATTATTGAAGAGCCATGTGGTAACACAATATGGGTTTGCTTCCTCTAGGAAAATCAAGTAGTACATTTAAAAATAATTTGAAGTTTATTGTATTTTCCTGAGGCACATACTATTGCAATCACTTGTGCATAATTAAATTTTTTTTTCCGAATGTCAATCATGTCAACATTCATTCTTTATTTGGATATGCTTTCCATTCATATTATTGAAGAGCCATGTGGTAACACAATATGGGTTTGCTTCCTCTAGGAAAATCAAGTAGTACATTTAAAAATAATTTGAAGTTTATTGTATTTTCCTGAGGTACATACTATTGCAATCACTTGTGCATAACGAGTGATTAATTCTTCCTACTTCAACCAATGAAATGTAAGTATTTTTATAATTAAATTAATCTTTTGATTTTTTCTAATGTTTATATGTCAAATCTTAATTTCTAAAATAATGAAAAATATTTTACTTTAGTTTGATTCGCTCATATTATTTGAGTCTTATTGGAGCGGATTTCCAAGAACCACTACCCTATATTTAAGGATGAAATATATAAAATATGAAACACATAAGACTTATATCAAACTCATAAAACTTATCAAATAATTTTTTTAGATATAATAGTTACATATTTTAAATTCAAAAATATTTTTACATTAGAAACTATTATTTGATATATGTAGTTTGAATGATAATTGTTTTTAATCTTAATAATTTAAACAGAATAAATGAATTCTAACATTACATATATATGATACATTTTTTTAATTATATATTTTTTAGAAATTCTTATTCTTCAAATAGTTAAATATGTATGAAGATAAAAAAAATTTAATCTTAACAAAATATTGATTACATTATATTAAATTAACATCATTACAGCTCACTATTAAATTTTTATTCTTAAACTATTATAACTTACCTCAACTCACTATTTTCTAACTATTAAATTTTTAATCTTAAACTATTACAATTTCTGGCAAATACAAGCTACTGTGTGGCACTTGTTTTTATGTCAGATCTATATCTATTCTTCAAAACTATGAATCTTGCATGCATGTGAAGTACATGTATTGTAGCTAAGCTATTTGGTAAGTGCCTCAATTAAAAAACTAGGGAAATTCTTGTACATAGATTTCTCCATTCAAAAATTTATGTTCTTCAATGTGATTTACCTCCTTTTATCTCGTCAACTATTCCACTTCTACAATCAAAATTTCTATCAAAATGATATCCTAATTTGAAATAAATGAAAGAGCTCATATGAAATGAACTAAATCCAGAAAGGATTTTATATAGTAGGAAGATCAAATTAAGAATATCAAGATATTAAATTAGAATAATCTTAAAGATAGGATTGGTTGTCTCTTTCGATTAATTATTTTTAAAAATTGATTGTCTATATAGATATTTTTCCTCTATAAAATTAGAAAAATGGTCTACCAATAATAAATGATATAAATGAAGGTATGTAATGTTGATGTGGAGTTTCTAGTGGAAAAGGTGATTCTCTATTTTTTATTTATATTGATTAGAGTGAAGAATATAATTCTTAAATATAATAATAATAATTATGTACTTCAACCTTCATTTACTTTGAAATATTCTAATAGTTGCGAGTTAATCAAATTAATCAATAAACCATAAGAATATCTTTAAGGGTTGACTAATTCTTTTTGTATCATTTTAAGTCAAATTAATTAATAAATGATATCAATATCTTTAAGGGTTGCATCTTTTGTATTTATCAAAAATACTACCAAAAAAGACTATTTGAATTGTAGAAAATATCTCAATTCAATCTCTTTGTTGCAATTATAAATAATTATAAAATGATGAAGATATATGAGGTGATAGATGGACAATAGATAAATAGATAGGTAGGTAGGTAGCTCAAAGAGAAATCGAGGAAATAGAGTATAGATAGAGAAAGGTGAAATATAAAATTATGATGGGGTAGAGACATAGAAGGTGAAATATAAAGTTATGAAGGGAGATAAATAGGGAGATTTTAGATTGGAGATGAGGAAATAAAATGAAGAAGATATATGAGATGATAGATGGACAATAGACAAATAGGTAGTTAGGTAGGTAGGTAACTGAAAGAGAGATGGAGGAAATATGTTATAGATAGAGAGAGGTGAAAGGTAAAGAGATGGGTAAGATAAGTTAGAGATAGGAATAGAGAAATAAGTGTCTATGTATGTGAGTGAAAAATATTCAACATTAATATAAATGTTGCATAATAGTAGTAAAAAAAATCCGATGCTCCTCAAATCATTACTAAAATTGACAAATTATTGAGAGACATAAAATAAAGATTATAAATGTTATAATTTAATCTATACAAAAATAGATTAGTATAACCCTAAGAAAAGTTTAAAAAATATGAATTATAATGGAACTAAACTTTTTATATGGTATAAGTTGGATTAGGAAAAATGAATATAGAGATGTATTTTAACTTAAAGTAAATAAAAGTTTAATGTGATTTCATTAAGAAATGTATTAAGTAAATAAATAAGTTAGGACTATTCATTGTGTCTAGATTTTTTTTTTTTTAAAAGTAGTATAATCTATAGGTTTAAGTTTAATATATAAAATAAATGACATAATTGAATTAGGGGTGGATTCAATTATAGCTATAAGAGAAATATTATATTTAGAATTAAAAATATAATAGTGCTAGGTTTAAAATAACCCGTGTTATAATTTAATTACTATTATAGTTTTGTTCATATGTATCTAAGAATATAGTTTAATTAAGGTAGATGATATACTTAAAAAAAGAGAGTCATGGTGTACTTATGATACTAACTCCAACCATAATACCTTACATCTAACTGTAATCCTAAAATCTTATCTCTAAATTAATTGCAACTCTAACTCTATTGCTAATCCAAGTTCTACCTCTTAACCTAGACATGACACGAATCCTAATCCTTAAACCTAACCCTAAAAGAAATAATGTGAAAAAAATTCTAACTTGACACTAAATCTTCATTGTAATGTAGACCCTAGTATTACAACCATAGAACACACATTGTTTCACTCCTTCAATGCTAAGGTACACTATATGATTGACCTTGTTCATTTTTATATAACTACTTTAAAATATCTTTTATTGAAATCATTATTATTGTCCCAAAGATTTCATAAGTGAATGTAGTGTAATAATATATGTATGTAAGAAAAATAAATATTACCTTTTATTTGAAATTTAGAAGACATTTATATGTTTAATATCTAATAGTAAATATGAGATTGAATTAATGTAATTTCTATAATTCAGATTTTTAGATTACATCATGTGCAATTTAATTTTTATTCTAATAATAGATAGATAATTTGATTAAAAATATTGATATAAAAAAATCTACACTAATGTAATTAAGAATTTAGTACAAATATAGAAATAATACATAAAATTTATATGTAGAAACTAATATCTCTTAGAATATTCTTTAAATAAAAATCTCTAAAAAGATTCTAACTATAACTAAATCATAAAATGGGTACACCAAAGATAGATGCAAACAAAATTGTTGAAGAATACCAAGAGCAAGTATTTCACCAATGATAGGTTCAATTTGAAATTGTTGTAGAGTTTGGTGTGTAGGTTCAATTTGAAATTTACAAGGATTTTTGGGTCAATAATTAGGCAACATTACTCTGCAATGTACATTGTCATAAATACATTGAGTATGAAATTATCAGGGTTGTTTTCTTGTCTCCCTAAAAGCTCAATGTAATCAATGGGTGGGGTAACCCTGACGGTACTCATATGAGGGATCGTTACCAATTTTGTAAAAGACTATTACAAATCATATCATTTCATTGGCTTATGAATTTATGCTAATTTATCTTAATACAATGCCCAATAAATTATAATTTCTTTATATCAAAAGTCTTGTGATTTCCTAAACAAATTTTGGTCTTTATGTTAAATAAAAGTATTGTCCTATTTTTTTCACACTCAATAGTTGTACAACAAATATAAAAGGTTAGAGAACTCACTATTCTATTGATCAATTTCAAATTTTGTTATGATAGATGAATGCTGTTCTAATATATATTTATTCATATTTGTTTTAAAAAAATAAAAAATAAGATTTTTTTCCTATGTTTAATAAAAAATGATAATTTTCTTTTATAATTGTTTTTGATATTTAAATTAATAAAACTATGGTATTGTTTCTTAAATACAACAGTCGAACATGAGGTTAACTATAGAGTGACCACTTCTAATACCAATATCATCAATAGAATTGATTCAAATAGTATTAAAACTCTTTAAATTAGGTATCAAATAAAATTTGGTTGCAAAATATAATAGTAAATAATAATAATAATAATAGTGAAAATGAAGAGCTTAAAGTATAACCACATGGACCACTAATATGAATAAAAAAAAGAAAGAGGAAATAAATCTCTAAAATTCTAAACTTAAAATTTCATGCCTTGACTAGCATTCTCATTTGACTAGCATTCTCATTATCCAATCCTCTATAAGAAACACACAAAGTTCTTTCTAATTAATATTCTCCCCATGTAGTACATCCATGTCTTGCATACACATTGTGGTGTCAAACTATGTATAATTTTTACAATTATTTTTAAAATTTTATTGATCTCCTCCCTAGTGTCATTATATTTACCACCTTCTCCACTAAAAATGACCTTGTCGTTGCCAATGTTAGGTGACAACTTTCTAGTGAAGAGCCCAATTTATTTTATGCCAAAAAAATTAAATTAATTAATTCTTTTGTTCATGGTTCTAGTGTGGTGGCAGCACATGTGCAGTGAATGTCCAATATTGTTGAGGTGGGCTGAAAACAAGCCAAAAAATGAAAAAAATGAAATTTTTGCTAATGAGAATAAAGTTTATAAACCACCATTATAACAGAAGATATTTTATTAGGTATTAACTCCTTTAATGAACTTTTTATAAGGTAGTTCCCTCTCCTATGAATGTCTCATTACAAGTGACTATAACATACATGCACCAACAAAGAACATAGGATCGATTTCACACCACAATTTTCTCTTTACTATAGTTTCTACTTTTTGTGGTGTACGACAACAACCACAAACTAGGAATTTTGTTGTTTACATATTTTTACAGTGTCTGACTATACTAGATAGTCAGAACAATCTGATGGAAACTCTCCTAGTAATAAGCCTATCAACTTAATTGGTTAGATATTGTACTAATGAAAATTGGATATTTAGATGTTTATTTTGAGTTTTGGGTTATTTTAGCTAAGTGTTATTGATTAGAAATACTTTGGCATCTATTAGGTTCAACAAATAATAAATAATAAAAATATTTATGTACTTAATAAAGTTTAAGAATTTTTTCAAGGCTTAGGTTTTTGATAAAGTCTTAGATTTTTTATTTGTATTTATAAAAAAATGACTATACATCTATTTTCTTATTATTTCTCATGTAAAATAGTAAGAAAGAACATGAATATTTGAAATAAAAATTATGCTAATAATTTCAATAGAGGATTTGCTAAGGATTCAAGGGACAAATTAGTTGTTAAGGATTTGCTAATAATAGAGGATTTCAATGACAAAGGGTTTTAGTTAAAGTTGTCAGATAATGCAAATAAGAGATTTTCAATACCATTTGGAATTAATCTAGTGGTGTTTCCTAACATCAAGGTGGCAATGAGGTGCTCAATCTACAAAGAGAAATAGGTAGCGACATGTTTCAAGGTTAGAGGGTCCCAGTTTGTAGCATAGTTAAGTTTTAATGTTAGTTCCTTCTGACACACTCAAACAATCTCAAGGTGTGTTGGATTTCTTTATCTTCTATTTGTTCCTATAGTTGTATTTTTTCTTCTTTTTTCTAGTTCTTCTTTCAACATAAAAAGATAGCATTTGTCAAAAATAGTCAAGAAATCCCTATACACATTGAAACTAATCATCTAGGTCAAGTGAAAAATGCTTCACTAGCACATCCAAGAAAAATTATTTGGGTCAATATCAAACAATTTAAAGGCATTGAATAAAATGTAGAATTTCTTAAATAAAATGGTCATATGAAAGGACAAAAAAATACCATCAAAGGGTGAATAAGTCAAAAGGGTGACCTCAAAATGTGCCCTTTGCAACAGTCTTATATGTGGTAGCAGTAACTATATGTACCCTATCATATACAACCCCACTTTCGTACCTCTCACTTGGTGCTTTGATTTATATGTGCAAGAATATTGTTGGCCAAAGAGAGGTTAAAACTTCTAGAGGTTAAGAAGCAAGAATCATGCATCTAGATTCATGCTTTGATCACAATGAATAAAGCTCTATTAGATAATAGCAATTCTATAAAATAAAAAATTGCAAGAAATGTTTGTGGTTGGCCAATTGAAATGATAAAACATGCAGGATAAATGTAAAACTGCAATGGATTAATTTAGAAAAATATGAAAGTCTTGGAAGTAAACAAAGTTAGAGTAAAAAATGAGGAATTCAACAATAAGAAAAGATTAATATGTCATGCTAGTTCACTAGGAGATGTAGATGTTAAAGAGGAAGAAGTGATTTTCTTAGAAGTTACCAAAATATGGGATGAATAGAGTAAATCTTCCTGGGTGAGTGTGTAAGAAAACACATATGTCAATAGTACTCAATATAGGGAGGTTAAGAAAAGAAAAATCATGGAAACTAATTATAGACACTTAAAAATGGCTCACATCTATGGTTTAATCACATTTTCATACTAACTCCACTAATTTTGATCTTTTGGCCCAATTGATTATATCTCAACAATATTCTTCATCATTCATATCCTCTTTCACATCAATTGAAGTCCATTTCTAAATCATATCAAATCAACCCGAAATCACCCAAAATCTACCTAGAATCACCTAGAATCAGTCCTAATCAACCTAAAACATGTCAAATACCTTAAATCAATCATCATTTGTCTAATCCTATGCATTGTTGTGGCTTTTAGTGCCTCAAAAACCTATCAATCTATCAAACCTATAAAATCTGACTTTAGTACTATCATGGCTCTCAATACTAGGTCAAACTGTCATTCACATCATTTGATCTTTGACATTTTTGAGTTCCTCAGTATCAGATCATTACATCATCAAACCATTTTAATAACATTGACATCATTTGTCGATGTTATTATGATCAACCATATCAATAACTCTCAATCCCGTAGAATTTACAATGCTATTTAAATATTACATGTCCTTAATCAATATCATGTGCCCTTGTCATGTTAGCAATCTGAATCAGTCATTCAATTTGACCATGGCTTTTGTCTACCCATCATAATCCTAGTCAATCTACATAATTGTCACATTTTCATCAAAGAATATTGTCACACTTATCTAATCAAATTGGCCAATCATCTACTAATTTTCTCTATAGGATTAAATAACCCATGATTTAATCCTATATCATTTCAGTCATTTTGATGTAGCATTTTCTAATCATTCTTCCTAATTAACATCTTCAATTAATTGATATTCATTAATTAATTGATTCGTCTTAACAAACTATGGAAATTCTCAATTTCCTAACTCATATTTTCCACCTCTAATTTCCATTTTACTAATTCTATTTGTGTGGATATATGGATTTTTAATTCAAATATTCCACATAATATTGACATCATCATGACACATGGACATCTTACATCATGGATTCTCTATCTACACTTGGCTAAGAATTGTCATAATCCATATATTCTTATTCCTTATGCATGTCTATATTTAGCCATCATTGTCATAGATTCTTGGATTTAAGTGGCTTTGAGGTGTCACATGATGCATCATAGATCCTCCACCATTTTTAGTCATATTTGACTTCCAAGTGTCATACAATCCTAAATTTGGCATCTTGTGTCATACGCGTCATGGATTTCCTAAAGGAATCTATTGTCAAGTTGCATATCCAAGGTGACAAGTCCAATGCTTTCCTCTTGTGTGATGACTATAAATTAAGCATTCTTCCTCTCATTTCTGGTCCTAATTCCTAACTCCATAATCATCAAGCTTCAAATCAATTCTTCTAGTATTCTCAATACTGTTATTACATCATAGACTTTTCCTTTTTAATTATGTGCATTATAGGCAATTGGATCTACATCATATGGAGAAGAAAGAAGGACATGGAGGCTAAAAATGAAAGAGGGGGTTTTTACTTTATGTTTCTTTCTTTGTTTATTTAGATTTCATGGTAGACTAGACGTATTAGCATATATTTATTGAGTTTTGTGGTTTGCTCATAGTATGTTAGATATAGCCCATTTTCTAGTCCTACACTAATATTATTACTAAAGGAGTAAATTGTTAGCCCCAATTGATAATGTAATTGATGATTCTATGAATGTATGCAAAAGTGTCATATCAGTTGTCATTATTAAAAATAGGAAATACTAAAGGTGGGGGTAAATTAGTATTTTACAATTTTTTTCCCAACTATGGATATCTTTTAGAATATTAAAATGTGCACATGTGATTAAAGTAAAAAGTAAACATAGAAATAACACAATGAAACTCATAACACTATTATTTGTTAACTAGGGAAACCTTGGCCAAGGGAAAACCCTAGTGGGGAAGGTACCCACAAAATGATCTACTAATCAAAAGTAACTTCTGAAAGATATTGAGCTTGTTAAAATTCTATCACATTTTTATAGTTTCTCTTTCCTTATTAGAGGACTAGGCTTTGTTAGAAGCCTCAAGCCTACTAGGAGTTGGTATTAAAATTAAAAAGGATATGCAAGATGATCCCATAGTCCAAACATGCAACTACAATGATATATTCTATACACAAGGAATATGTATACAATAACCTCTTAACAATGCTGATATCTATAATATCTAATTTTTCCTTTGTATCTCTTTGTAGAGATCTTCAAATATACAAATTTTTCTCTTTTCTAACATAAAGTTCACATTATATAGCAAGTGCATTTCAATGTACAAAGACATCAAAAATTCATCACACAACTTTGCATAATCAATTCTTTCATTTATACCAAGTTATTCTATCTTGTCAGCCTTCATGCTTCACTCATGTCTCAAAACACAAAGTTAACTTCTACTAAGTTAGGACTAACATATAGGATGTCATCCCTAGTTAGTCAAGTGATTATTTTGGAAACCAAAATAATTCCTCAACACAACTAATCATTTTCTTTCATTTTCTCTTTTCTTCTTGTAGATGCTAAAAAATGGTTAGCATCTACGGTTTAATCACATCTTTGCACTAACTCATCCCATTTTCTCATTTCACTAATTTTTATCTTTTAGCCAACATGATTATATCTCAACAATATTCTTCATCATTCCTATCCATTTTCACATCAATTATAGATCATTTCTAAATTATATCGAATCAACCTGGAATCACCCAAAATCTACTCAAAATCACTCGAAATCAATCCTAATCATCATAAAACATGTCATATACCTTAAATAAATCATCATCTATCAAGGTGTTTTTGTGGCTTTTAGTGCCTTAGGAATCCATCAACCTATCAAACCTATCGATCCAACCTTAGTACTATCATGGCTCTTAGTACTAGGTCAAAATATCATTCTTGTCATTCAATCATTGACATTGTTGAGTCCCATAGTTTTATATTGTGACATTATCAACCATTTTAAAACATTGATAGTGTCCATCGATGTTATTATGATCAACCATATCAGTCAATCTTGATCTTGTAGGATTTACAATGTTAGTTAAATGTTACATGTCCTTAATCCATGTCATGTGTCCTTGGCATGTTATCAATTTTAGTCAATCAATCAATTTCCATGGCTTTGGTCTATCCATCATCATTCTAGTCGATCTTTATAATCGTCACATTTCATCAAAGGATACTATCACATTTATTAATCAAATTGGCCAATCATCTACTAATTTTCTCTATAGGATTAAATAACCCATAATTTAATCCTATGTCATTCTAATCATTTTCATCTCACATTTTCTAATCATTCTTCCTAATTAACATCCTTAATTAATCAATTTTATTAATTTATTGATTCATAATTCATAAACCATGGAACTTCTCAATTTCCTAACTCATATTTTCTACCTCTAATTTCCATTTGTGGGGAATAATTAATTTTTGATTTAAATATTCCATATAATATTGACACAATCTTGACATCATCATGACACATGGGAATCTTACATCATGGATTCTCCATCTACACTTGCCTAAGAATTGTCATAATCCATATATTCTTATTCCTTATGCATATCTATATTTGGCTTCCATTGTCATAGATTCTTAGCTTTAAGTGGGTTTGAGGTGTCACATGATGCATCATAGACCCTCTTCCATTTTTAGCCATGTTTGACTTCCAAGAATCATGAAAATCTTACTTGTTTCATATGTGTGATGGATTCTCAAAGGAATCTCTTGCCATGTTACATATCCAAGGTGACAAGTTCAATGCTCTTATCTTGTGTGTTGACTATAAATTGAGCATTCTTCATTTCATTTCTAGTCACTTGATTTTTAATCTTTTAGAGATCCTAACTCCTAACTCCATAATCATCAAGCTTCAAATCACTTCTTCTAGTATTCTCAATACCATTATCCCATCATAGACTGTGCTTTTCAATTGTGTGCACTATAGGCAATTGGAGCTACATCATATGGAGAAGGAAGAAGGACATGGGAGCTAAAAATGAAAGATGGGGTTTTTACTTTGTGTTTCATTCTTTGTTTATTTGGATTTCATGGTAGACTAGAGGGTATTAATGTATTTTGATTGAGTTTGTTATTTCTCATAGTATGTTAGATATTAGCCCATTTTATGGTCCTACACTTGTACATGAATGCAACTAATAAAAAATTAATAAGTTTTTTTATAAAACTCATAATGGCTTGTACTTTGACATATAGGATCATCATAGCATATTCTATCTTTCCTCAACTGCTATGTGCTGATTCACTTTCTGTGAACTTTGCAAACTAAAAATGTGTCTCTATTGATAATCAATCTTTACAATAGAAATAATTTTTGAAATTATCAAATTAAAACTTACTCTTCCCAACTTTTTGACTTAATGTAGACAACATGTTTCCATAAATGAAAACCTCGATATATCTCCATACTCACATATTAGCCAAATTGCTACTAATCTCCCCCTTTGGTATTGATGAAAACATATAGGAAAATTGGCTAAGTCCCAAAATTACAAATTACAAAATTGTATAATGCTCATACAATTTTATTAAAATGTGGATCATTTATATTACATATCATATTTTACATCACATACATTATACACACTTCCCCTTAGTCTATACTTTACCTCATACCTTTGCATATACAATTTTCCATACAATACACTATCTTTGATATCAATGGAAAAGGTGAGTCAAAAAAATATTTATCAAAATTTGGAATTCTACCCTTTCTTCTTTAATTTGTTTGGTTTGAGATGTGTGCAATGTAATCAACAATTCTTTTCATCAAATTCTTGAACTCTTTATGCCATGTGTCTTGGGTTGCTTCTGATACACTAATTAAAGTGCATAGTCCATAGGATGCTACTTCAATTGCATTCATATTTGAATACACGAACTTCTCATAAGATGCCTTAGCTTTAAGAAATTCATCCAACTTTCTGAATGTGACTAATTTTTACATTAAGATGCTCTCTTAATAATAAAAATCTCTTGATTGTTTTTTCTCTTCTTAGCTCTACCAGACTGATACCATCACTTACTCTCCCATTTATGCTCTCTAAATATTCAATCTACACATTGGATAACTAAAGACCATTCACAATTGTTTGTAATTCTATTTTTTTACCTCTTAGGTTTTTAGTGATGTCTCTAATGTAGTTATATGATAACACACATTGTCTATAGATATTCTTTCCCTCAGACAAGCATCTTCTTAACTCTTTAATAGAATATTCAAGAGTCACTAAATCTCATTTGATGCCATTACATGTAGTATCAAACAACTATGCATCATGATTGACTAGTGCCTTAGTAGATGTTGTAGACACCTAAATTTGATTACATCATTTAAGTAATCCTATTTAGTCATCTCCTTGTTGATAATGTAGTATAAACTGGGTTACTAAAAGGAGGAGTGGGTGAATTAGGAACCAATAAAACTTTAACTTTAATTCACCACTTAAACCTTCATAATGTTAGAACTACTTTAGAATAATTGAGAGGGGGGGTGAATCAATTATTCAATGTCCAAATGTTCAATTCAAAACTTTTTCACTAAATGGAGTGAGCCCATTCAACCATTCAATCATCCAAGCTTTAACTTTTCTAATCAGCAAGTTACTATAAATCAACATGCAAGCATAACACATAAATAATCAACACATAACATAGTGATTTATGTGGCAACCCAATTTGGGAAAAACCACTAGTAACATGCTACTCAATTCTCACTCTTTTGAAGTGATACCCTATGAAAGACCTATCCTATTAAAGGCTTACAACACACTGTTAAATGTGACCTTATTAGAGGATTTATCCACCTTGTTAGAAGTGGGCCTAGTTAGAGGACTTTAGAACATTCACTTAGAATGCCACCCTGTTAAAGGATTTATAAATGGCTATTAAAAAAACCTAAGTCCATAGGATTTCCATATCTAATACAATTGCTAGAGAGTATTAGAAGGTCTTTGACCTAATTACAAACATACAACTTAACTTGCAAGTTTTAGATTACTTCTTTAGCTCTTCACATTGCCTGGCTTTCAGTCTTTGCAGCTTTGACAACTTGTCCTCCTTTCAAGCTTAGTCTCCTTGAGTCTTCATGCTCAATGTAGCAGTGTAATCATCTCTCTTTGACCACTTCATCAAAGTAGAGCCTCTGTGCACTATCCTTCCTTCTCCTAGATGTCTTCTCCTTGACACCCTTCTAACCACTTCACAATTTGGCACTCCAACAAATCTTTCTTCTTGGTCTAAGAATCCTTAAATAGAAGTCTAGAATTGCTTTTCCTACTGGATTCTTCCATCCTTTAATTTCTATTTAAATGGATTAGGTATGATTCATTGAATCTAACCCACATTTTGTTCCTTCTAGAAAATTCATGAAAAATCCTCTTGAATTCTCTAAAAAATGGTTTACATAGAATTTTGTGCCACTAGCTCATCATCCTTATCCTCTAGCTGGTTCACAAAATTCAAGGTAATAACTCTGTTGGCTCAGGTTTGGTGAATCTTTAATATTTCTAATAATGCAACAGCTTAGCACTATTGAAATACTAGTGCTCAACACATATTGTGTTACTCGGCATCAACTGTGTTTTAATGATGCTCAACACCTAAAGTTTAGTCCACACCTACTAAGATTTTTTGATGCTCGACACCTATTATATCACTTGACACTTGAACTTCACTCGACACCTAAAGATTTCTCAACACCTAAAGTTCACTCGGCACATACTAGATTTTCCTTTAGCTCGGCTCCAACTGAGAATTTTCTTGGCTTAAACTAGCTTGCTTGGCACCCACTAATGAACTTAGTTTAAGCTTTGCAATCAACCTTATTACAACTTACACTTCTAGTGTTTCTAACTATAGCCAACCTCTGTATCTATGAGTATGTTATCAATACACCATTTAACCATTGTCTTAGCTGATCCTTGCACTTCATTACAACATCATAACTCAACCTTTCCCTTAGGTGTTTTTGTTACATCTTGTTGATTAAATCCTTTTCATCAATCAACTAAGTGATAGTTCTTGGATCTTATAAGCAATTTTCATTCCTAAAAATAGTAGGTTTGACATCAATGACAAAACAATGATTGAAAACATTCTTTTAACAAAAATCTCCCTCTTTGACAGTAAACCTTTTCAATCAAATTTCCAACAATCTCCCTCTTTGGCATTGATGGAAAACCCAACTGATCAACCATCATACCAAACTATTCAACCATGTTATCAATGTGCTAACTAGGTTAGAATCGTAAATCAAATGCCAAAAAGAAAATTGAACTACACAATTTATTCCTCTCTACTTATCCCTCTTAGCTATTGTATCCTTTTTCTTGTTTTCTTACATTATCTCCCTCTGTATGCATTGCTCATCTTCTACTATTTTCTATTCTGATCAGCTTCTTCATCTTTATCTGGATTTGACAATCTCCCTCTTTTTGGATTTGATCAATTTTTGCACTTTCTCCCTAATACTATTATTCATATGTTGTTGATCAGTTTCTCTTCTACTTCTCCCTCTTTGACAACAATGGCAAAGACATAATATCACAACATCTTAATATGAAAGTGTAGCTTTTGCAATTTCTTTCAATTTCTCCCTTTGTCACCTTGCTTGTGACTGATTTGGAACTTCATCACTTCAATTACTTTAGGCATGAATCCTAAACTAGGTATCCTCTACATCAATGTTTAATATTTCAACAATTAATTCATTTGATGCAAGGGAGTCTTGCCTTTTCCTAAGTAGCCTTGGTTAGGGGTATCACCCCTAACTTACCTCTAAGATACTCAAAAGAATCTTTAGGTAGTGCTTTTGTGAACATGTCGGCAATTTGTTCTTTTGAGCTCACATATTCCATATTCACTTGCTTGTCTTCCACCAATTCTTGTATATAGTGATACTTGATTGCAATATGCTTTGTTTTGGCATGCATAATAGGGTTCTTTGATATGTTAACAGCACTTGTATTATCACAATAAAGTATCACAAGCTCATTCACTTCCTCCTTCATACCTTGCAAGAGATGTTTGATCCATACAATATTGGTGCAATTGATAGTAGCTATAACATATTCAGCTTCTGCTATTGATTGTGAGGTACAACTTTCCTTTTTACTGGTCCATGTAATCAATCTTTTTCCCAAGAAAAGTTCTCCTCCACTAGTGCTTTTTCTATCATCAACATTGCCTCCCCAATCTACATCGATGTAGGCTCTTAGCTCAAAATTCACTCCTCTTATAATACAAACCAAAGTCATAAGTTCTCTTTAGGTACCTTAGTATTCTTTTTACTACCGTTAGGTGATTTTCTCTTGGATATGCAGAAAATCTTGCCACTATTCTAATAGCCAATGCAATGTCTGGTCTACTATGTACAACATACTACAACTTTCCAATCATTGATCTATACATTGTCTGATTCACTTCAGAAGACTCATCATTTTTGGATAACTTATGTCCTATTACCATTAGTGTGCTAACTGGTTTTGAGTCTTCTAATCCAAATGTCTTGAGTATCTCCTTGATGTATTTTGATTGGGTCACAAATATGCCATGCTTCAATTGATGTACTTGCAAACCAAAAAATAATTTGATTTCTCCAAACATTGACATCTCAAACTCATGTTTCATTTGATGAACAAAATCTTTGCATAGAAAATATTTTCCTCCAAATATTATATCATCAACAAAGATTTCTAATATCAAAATATCCTTACCTTTTTCTGCCTTGATATAAAAGTTGTTGTTGTCATCTTTTCTCTCAAATCCTATCTTCACAAGATATTTTGCAATATCTCATACCATGCTCTAGGTGCTTGCTTCAAACCATAGAGTGCTTTGTGCGATTTGCAAACCATATCCTTATTGTTGTAATCAAAAAATCCCTTTGGTTGTTCTATGTACACTTCCTCTTCTAGTATACCATTCAAAAAAGTAGACTTGACATCCATTTGGTAGACTTTGAAACCTTTGTAAGAAGCATATGCAAGTAATGTTCTTACTCCTTCCATTCTTCCAATAGAGACAAATGTTTCCTCATAGTCCAACCCTTCTTCTTATGCATAGCCTTTG
Organism: Cupressus sempervirens; assembly: GCA_028749045.1. Classification (NCBI taxonomy): domain Eukaryota; kingdom Viridiplantae; phylum Streptophyta; class Pinopsida; order Cupressales; family Cupressaceae; genus Cupressus; species Cupressus sempervirens. The sequence goes on along the minus strand of CM053786.1, from coordinate 530,891,801 downwards.
CAAACTATTCTGGATTTTTTTCTTGTTATTTCACCATTCTCATCAAGTTTGTTTCTAAAAATCCATTTAGTACCAATTACATTCTTATCAACTAGTCTAGGAACTAGGGTCTAGGTTTTGTTCTTCTCAATTTGGTCTATCTCTTCTTCCATGGTTTTATAACATTCATCATCTTGTAGTGCACCTTTAACCATTTTGGGTTCAACCTTGCTCAGTAGACATGATTCATTTCTTAGTCTATTCCTTGTCATTGGTCTGGCATCCTTGTCACCGATGATTTTTTCTACAGGGTGATGTCTTCTTACATATTTGGCTAATCTTGGTTCTATCCTTCTTTCCATGTTTTTTTTTTTTAGCTTCAGAGTCATTTTGTTCTTCTCCATCTGGTACTTCATCATCTCTTCCATGTGTACTGATTTCATTATCAAAATGTGCATTTTCTTCATTCTGCAACTCAGCTTCTGAATGCAACTCGACATTCACTGGTTGTGACTCAGTTGATACTGAGATCTATTACTTACTCCCAACTTGATTGGTAGCATCATCTTCAATAGTCATTCCTTCATAGAAGTATACAAAGGATTTATAATCTTCTGATTGCTTGGATTCATCAACTTTTACTTTTGCATGCTCATCAACATTTACATTTGCACTCTCCACAATCTTGTTAGCATTAGTATTCAAATACTTATATGCCTTACTTCTAGTGGAGTATCCAAAGAATATACCTTCATTACTTTTTGCATCAAACTTTTCATTTCTAGTATCTTTAAGAATATAGCATTTACAACCAAAGAATTTGAAATGTTTAACATTAGGTGAGTGACCATACCATAATTCAAAAGGTGTTGCATTTGTACCTTTCTTGACTTGAACTCTATTTAGGGTGTAAACAGTAGTGCTTACAACTTCTCTCCAATATTTTAGAGCAACATTCTTCTCAATCATCAAAGTTCTAGCACAGTTTATCACTAGTCTATTCCTTCTTTCAGCAATACCATTCTGTGGTAGAGTTCTTGGTGTTGATGTTTTCCTTTTAATGCCTTTTTCATTGCAAAATATCTCAAATTCTTATGATGTAAATTCTCCTCCTCTATCTAACCTTAGGCATTTCAAACTCTTCCATGTTTCCTTCTCAACTCTGGCCAAATACCACTTACACATTTGAAATGCATCATATTTTTGCTTTAAAAACATAGTAGTCATCATCCTTGAATAGTCATCTACAAATAACATTATGTATTTGTCTCCTAGGTAAATTTTCACTTCTATTGGTCCACATAAGTTAGTATGGACTAGTTCTAGTACTTCTTTGGAAGTATCTATATTTTTTTTGAAACTAGATTTAGTCATCTTCCCTAGTTGACATTGTTTGCACATTGTGTTCTCAGGTTTTTTTTAGTTTAGGCAACCCTCTGACTTTCTTCTTTTTGCTGATGTTAATCAAATTGTCAAAGTTGACATGACACAATATTTTATGCCACAACTACACATCATCAAGTCTAGCAACAAAACAAGTTACATCTTCCATATTTAGGTAAAATAAATTGCTTCTAGTTTGTTCACCTTTTCCTATCAAATTTTCATCAATATCATGGATCTTGGAAAATTTATTTCCAAATTCTACTTTGCAACCTACATTGCCTAACTGTGATACACTCAACAAGTTGTAGTTCAATCCTTCAACATAGTATGCATTATCACATGAAATTTTCTCTATAAGTTTAATTGAGCCTTTTCCTTTAATTTGATATGGAGTATCATTACCAAATCTAACACTATTTCCATCATACTGAGTAAAGGTAATTAACATACTTTTGTCTCCTATCATGTGATGTGAGCATCCACTATCTATGATCCACTTGTCATTCTTGTTCACATAGGTTACCAATGCTATTGCTTCATCTTCATCTAATTCATCCTTCATGGACACATAGACTACTTCATCATCATTCTCATCATAATCTTCTTCAACAATGTAGCATCTTTTTCCTTTGTCTTTGTAATCTCTGCTATCATCTTCTATTTTGTTCTTGTACTCATTTCCTTCTTTTTAGTTCTTCTTCTATGTACACCTTGCTACAATATGACTTACTTCATTGCAATTAAAACATATGATAGGGAGCTTACCTTTTAATTTACCTTTGCCTCTATGGAATACCCTAGCTAGTAGTGCTTCCAATTGATCCACATCTTCCTCATCTATGTTGCTGTCATTGGATGCATGTTTTCCTTTTCTAATTTTCTTCTTTGATGTCACCTCCTTAGTGTCTTTCAATGTCATCTTGGCCTTGAAAGTAGATTCAAGGTTCTCAAGTCCATAGTTATCAAAGTTGGATAGCTCAAATTTAGTGAGTCTTCCCACTATACCTTTAAAGGTTAGTGTGTTTCCTTGTATACACCTTAACTCTTGGATGACTGAAACTCTAATAGAATAGATAGGAAACAGAATTCTCAAGTATTTTCTATTGAAAGTCTCTTCTTCCAATTGACCACCTAGACTTCATATTGCACTTACCACCTCTTTCATTCTAGATCCATATTGAGCAACATTCTCACCTTCCTCCATTTTCATGTCATCAAACTTTCCTCTGAGGATTTCTCTCTTTGCTCTCTGAACATTTTGATCTCCTCCATAGATATATAATAGGACTTACCACATCTTGAATGCAGTGTCACATCCCTTGATGTCATCAAATTCAGCATAACTGAGTGTAGAGGCAATCTCCAACATTGCCTGATTGCGCTCCTTCCTTTTGTTCAAATCATCGGCAGTAAGTGGTCCAACTTGGTCTACATGTTCCATTCCAATTTAGGTTTTTGTATAATCACCTACTGATCCAAGGTGCAATTTCATCAAACTTTGCCATGCAACAAAGTTATCTTTGTTGAGCTTGGGAACTTCTCTCTTAGACATCTTGATCTTCCTACTTCTAGTACATACCAATTGTTAGAAATGCTTCAGAATAACTGAGAGGGGGGGGGGGGGGGGTGTGAATTAGTTATTCAGGGTCCAAATCTCCAATTCAAAACTTTTTCACTAAGTAGAGTGATCCAATTCAACCATTCAATCAACTAAGCTTTAACTTTTCTAATCAGCAAGTTATTGTAAATCAACATGCAAACATAACACATAAAGAATCAACACATAACATAGTGATTTATGTGGAAACCCAATTTGGGAAAAACCACTAGTAAGATGTTACTCAATTCTCACTATTTTGAATTGATGCCTTGTGAAAGGCCTACCTTGTTAAAGACTTACAACACATTATTAAATGTGACCTTGTTAGAGGATTTATCCACCCTGTTAGAAGTGGGCTTGGTTGGAGGACTTTAGAACATTCACTTGGAATGCCACCCTATTGAAGGATTTACAAATGGCTATTAAACCAACCTAAGTCCATAGGATTTCCATATCTAATACAATTTCTAGAGAGTATTAGAAAGTCTTTGACCTAATTACAAACATACAACTTAACTTGTAGATTTTAGATCACTTCTTTAGCTCTTCACATTCCCTAGCTTTTAGTCTTTGTAGCTCTGACAGCTTGTCCTCCTTTAAAGCTTAGTCTCCTTGAGTCTTCATGCTCAATGTACCAGTGCAATCATCTCTCTCTAACCACTTCATCAAAGTAGAGCCTGTGTGCACTATCCTTCCTTCTCCTTGAGACCCTTCTAACTAGTTCACAATTTGACACTCCAGTAGCTCTTTCTTCTTGGTCTAAGACTCCTTAAATAGAAGTCTAGAATTGCTTTTCTTGCTTGATTCTTCCATCCTTTAATTTTTGTTCGAATGGATTAGGTAGGATTCATTGAATCTAACCCACATTTTGTTCCTTCTAGAAACTTCATAAAAAATCCTCTTGAATTAGCTCAAAAATGGTTTACATAGAATTCTGTGCCACTAGCTCATCATCCTTATCCTCTAACTAGTTCACAAAATTCAAATTAACAACTCTACCAGCTTAGATTTTGTGAATCTTTGACATTTCCAATAATGCAGCAGCTCGACACATACTATGTTACTTGACATCAACTATGTTTTATTGATGCTCCACACTTGTTATATCACTTAGTACTTGAACTTCACTCAGCACCTGAAGATTGCTTGACACCTGAAGTTCACTTAGCACACACTAGATTTTCCTTTTTCTCAGCTCCAACTAAGAATTTGCTTAGCTTAAACTAGCTCACTTGGCACCCACTAATGAGCTTAGTTTAAGCTTTATAATCAACCTTGTTACAACTTACACTTCTAGTGTTTCTAAGTGTAGCCAACCTCTGTATCTATGAGTATGTTATCAATACACCATTTAACCATTGTCTTAGCTGATCTTTGCACTTCATTGCAACATCATAACTCAACCTTTCCCTTAGGTGCTTTTGTTACATCTTGTTGATTAAATCCTCTTCCTCTTCATCAATCAGCTAAGTGATAGTGCTTGGATCTTATAAGCAATTATCATTCCTACAAATAGTAGGTTTGACATCAGTAACAAAATAATGATTGAAAACATTTCTTATAACAACAATCCCCCTCTTTGACAGTAAACCTTTTCAATCAGATTTCCAACACATAATATAATCTGGTCTAATTGCATGCATAAAATAATGAAATAAAACACTCATAACACTTGAAACAATATTTGGTAACCTAAAATCCATTCAAATAGAAAGTAAAATTGGGGTGGGGATGATACCCATAATATTTAATACTGTAGTATAAAGTTATCATGTTAAAGCTTACAATTGATCACTTCTAGTGACCTGACCTATTAGGAGCAATAAGAAGTATTAGGCCCACCTTGTTAAAGGATTTGGCTAATACACCTGTTAGGATGAATTTGTTAGAAATAGTAGTTTATTAGTATAATTGAGAGGGGGCGTGAATTAGTTGTGCAACAATCTAAAATGTTAAACTTCTTAAGAAATTCTTAATCATTCAACCAAAGAAAACAACAACCATAAAAAATGCGCATACACAATTAGACTAGATATGTTGACTAAGGAAAGCCTTGATTAGAGGGAAAACCCCAACAAGAATGATGCCCACAAGATAATGTACTAATCTGAATATTCCTTGTTAGAGGATGGACCCTATTAGAAGTCTATTTCAGTACTTAGTACAAAGAATCCCTATTAGGATACTTTGAATCCCTATTAGGACATTCCAACCCTATTAGGAGTTGAAGAACGTAGTTGAAACCATTGTCCAAATAGCTTCAGGATCAGATCAATGAACACATTATCCAATTGACCTTGGTACTATTCCTTTTAGAATAATAGATGTGTGATAGTCTTTTTCCTCTTCCTCTATCCCATACATTGGACTACTCCACCTTCAAATTATGCAATCAAATCCCTTGAGGTCACTTACATGCATTAATAGATTGCTCTACTTCTCTACTTTGCAATTCATAAGTCTTCTCTACTTCTTAATCTCCTTGTCACTAAAACTCAGAAAAAAATCTTTCCTTTATACCATACTCAATATTAATTCCTTGAGTTCATTCCATACTCAATATTAATTCATTGAGTCAGCTCCATACTTTATCATAAGTTAATTAAATGGAATAAACATTTAATTAATGCTGCTAGCTTGTAGTTATACACAACCTTCCACATGTGTGACTTCTATACCTACGCATTTTTTGACATCGTCAGTAGTCAGTGTACTCAGTAGTTAGTGTGCTACCTCTAGTTAACTATGCAACCCTTCATTCCAAATACAATGTGCTATATTGATCATACAACAGAAACTATTTTTCTAATGCTCTATTTCCCTACAATTCTCTATAAATCATTAATATCTTCCATACATTGTCGATTCATGTTCTACACACTTGCCCGCATGACACATACATGTTGTAGTGTATGCTAGTAACTGTGCATGAGCAGATACACAATGTATTGCCCTTAATACAAAAATATTAGTCTACTGTTTTGTCAATGTTTTGTAAACTTATTATTATGTTGTCACCAATGAAAAACATAGTCAGAACACTATTCTATAATGCTCCACATAGCACTAACATTCATGCTAACAAAATCGGTGGCTAATCTTTGATTTGCAACTCAATTTGCTGAATGAGATTCCCTTGAAATACAATGATCACCTAACTATGATAGATAAGAATCTACTTTTCATTATACTTCTTGTAGCCTTCTTAATTCACACTCATACTACTTCTTTCTTAATTCATTTTAATTGTCTATTGGATATGATAAGATGTATTACATATATACCAATCCAATAAATTACTTTCTAGAGTTGACTCCAATATCATATTCAAGCAATCTTTACTAAATCAGCTTACTATTGTAACTTAGGTTCTGAAGACCACTCGGGTGATATTATGATACTCAATGACACTATCAACTTGGGAAAATCTAGCATTCATTTGACACTAATGCCCAGTCTACATTGATCACTCAAAGTAGTAGGAACTCAGTCAATATTGGGTGACTTGATGAATATTGAAGAATTTGATAGACACAATTTACACTGCATGGCTTGGTCAACACTACCTTCATTCACTTTGTTAACACTATCAGCTTGGTAGATATTGATTAGCTCAGGTAACATTGTAGAGCTTGGTTAACACTATATCATGTATGGTTTGCATTGATGAACTTGGTAGACTCTATGAAGCTCGATAGACTCTGTTAAGCTCAGAAAACACTACAATCTAAATTTTGAGCTTGGTAGCAACTATAAAATACCACTTACACTGCATTCTATCTCAAATTCTTTGTAGACACTATGAGTCTTGAGAGACTTTTCTAAAAGAATATGGATCTCTATAGCAATGTAATCAATCAACTAAGTGTTAAGTCACTAATAGACAAATAATTTGACCATAAGGTCAATAATCTCCCCTTTTGGCATTAGTGACAAAAAAACTTATCCTACCAAAATTTGAATACTCAAAATACAAGTCAAAACCCCCCCTATCAACATGTTTGGGTCTATAACTCAATTTTTACTATAGTCTCCTGCTGCTGCTCGGTAACCTCTGACTCTATTTTTTCTCAAAATTATTTTAGTAAAACTATATTCTGCCATGTATATACATATTTCATAGTGTACATATATTTCCTTCTTTTATATATACATTCCCCCTTATGTATGATAATACTATTCTTCCCCATTTTGACACGAATGCAAAAAATGCATAACTACAAGGTAATGCCAAAATGTGAAAGGAAAATACTATGTACCTTTAAAAGTATGGACATTGTCTTGTCCCAATTCTCTTGCAAAACTTTTGACTTGTGCAAAGCTATCTACACCTCTGCTGATAGTGACATCATGTGATCAACTCTAGAGAATTTTTTTTCATGGATCAATATTTTTGCATTGCATCCATGTTAGGAAGTATCATGCCCTATATTTTTGCTAGTGTCGCCCTTATCCTAGCTTCTTCCCTCAATAATTTTTCCTGAAGATCTATCTGATATTTGATCTTGACAAAATGTGAAAAATACTACTAAGATCAAGTGACAACTGATGTGCACTTTCCTTCATGTTAGCATCTATCTTGGATATCTTATCCTTAGTAAAACTTGGTGTATCACTTAAATTTATAAATAAAGTAAAACCATTATTTACAAAATCTTCCAAGGAAAAAAGTATAGTGGACAACTCCACTTAGTCAATAGGAATCTTTTGTGATACTTTCTCCAAGACTTTTTTTTCAAATTTCTTTTCTACCTTCTGCAATAGTTTTTCTTGTCCACTTAATTTTTCATTATACTTGTGAACTACTTCAACTATTTGATCCATAATTTGTTTCTTTTCATCAAACTCAATATTCAGTGCATCAACAATTATGCTCTTAATATCTTCAAGAACTTGGTTTTTCTTTTTCTTCTCCTCTCTAAGATTTTGTTGTTTTGTCCCCTTCTTCCACAACTCATCAAGGCTATTCATTTGATCAAGAGTTATATTGGAAAGACCCCAATCTAGTATTACAATGTCCTCCTCTAGATGAATTTCTTTAATAGAGGCTTCTACCACTTTACTCTTTTCTTCTTGAATAGCAAAATGAATAATTTCCTTTTCTTTCTTCAAAACTTTGGTGCTCGGTTGAGGCTTAACCTCAACTATTATTGCACTTTCCATACTAGAAATAATAATAGAAAAAATATCAATAGTATTTATAATAGGAAAACTTATTGATGCTAGTTGTGACTCAGTTTGATCCACTACTGAGATGATTGAAGCTTGTTTCTTAGTAGATGAAGTGATCAATATAGCACTCCATATTATACTTCCAAATTTCAATTAAATGCTTGATGAAATAGTGGTTACCACAATTGAATTGGTAGTGGCCTTCTCTGAGTTGGACTGCACTAAGGCTTTTCTCAGAGATAGTGGAAGGGAGGCCATTACATCTATTGCTATCTTCTCCATATTAGAGTCTTACATACTTTGAATTTTAGGAAGGTCTCCTCCTGCAATTTAATCCTTGTCATCCTCTTCATTATTGAACTCTTCATCCATATTATCAATTTCATCATCATTTATTTCCTCATCATCTTTCTCAACATCTTATTTTCTATCATCTATTTGCACAACCTCCTCACTAGGCTTGTGTAGACCATATATGTTCTTCCATATAGTTGTGTTAGACTTCACAACTAATTCACTATCTTTTGATATGATCAAGAATGAATTGAACTTAGGGGTCAGCTTTGTTTCATTCTTCTTCAATGATTCCTTCACTTCCTTACTAGATAGACTCAACATAAGTCTTCAATGCTTAGAAGATATGTTTGACTCACTAAAGTCTCTAACTTTGTAGGGTCTTCAACTCAATAGTGTCTTCAACTTGGCAAAGTCTTCAACTCACCATCTACATTCAAGATTAGTTAGGTCTTCTAACCTGACCATGATCAGTAAGGTTTAAGACATCACTTTAGCTGTCATCTGACTCAGTGATCCTTGTGTATTTGGAATGATGATATGGATCTTCTTGTTGTTGATTAGAACTGATATAAGATATCTCCTTCTAAATCATAGTTCTAGTAATCTCCATAACCAACTAGTTTGAAATGGTTGAGTTACCCAATTCATTGACTTGGGTGTCAATATTTTCATCACTTTGATTTGTATCCTTAGGAGATTTCCTTACCTATTGCTACCTCATTTGACTTCTAATATTGTCAGCCTTTTCTTTCTTTTCATCTTCAACTCTTCCTTAGTTCAAATGGTTCTTGGGATGATGTCCAAGTTTTGTACATACAAAACATGTCTTTGTAGTGTCTCTCTTCCTTGTGTGATGTTTTATGCAATTTTCTCCAATATGCCCATACTCACCACAATAGTGACATCTATACCATGTGTTGTAATCACAACCAAATATAACTTTGACAATTTCTACTGGGTTCTATTTCTTGGTCATGCACTATGAATATTTGTGCCCTTGTTTTCCGCAATTGAAACACTTTCCTTAAAACTTAGATTTCTCTGTGCATTCACTTTCTCTATGTCCTAGTTTGTTGCAACTATAATACTTCCATTGAACTTTGATTTTCTATTACTCCAAAACTTGTTTATGTATGCCCTATCTTTCCACAATGATTACAAGTAGGCTTTTTGTTCTTTTGAGCTCCTTGTTGAGATGATTCACCTTCTTTTGTGTATTGTAATCCAACTTTATCTTTGTGTCTAAATTGAGTTTTCTCATTCAACTGATTCATGTTTTCTTGAGATTTTATCATCGTCTCATTGGTTTACTTCTCAATGCTGAGATCATTCTACAATCTTTCATTATTTGTCCTAAAGTTGATAAGCTCTTGATTTTCATCATTGAGTTGATCAATTAGATCTATTTACTGAAGAGATAGTTGTTAAATTTCACTGTCCTTTTCTTCTATTTCTTCTTTGGATTTGTTCTTTTGTTCCATGAATTCACACATTTTGACTAATTGAATTTCTTGTTCTCTTTTCAACTTTTTGACTTCTTCTTGAAGAGTAACATTCTTTTCAAGTAGATCTATGATTGCTATATCAACTTCAGCGGAACTTCTTTCTTGATATATGTCTTCTATTCTTTCTTCAATGTAGAGATTGTCATTCATTTGTGCTACATGATCTTTTCTTTTTTATAGGAATTGAGAGATTTTATCCTTCATTTTCTTGACTAATTTCATGGCCAATTATAGATCCAACTTTTCATTTTCAATAGCTTTCTCTAGTCTATATACTTGCATTATCTCTAATCTTTTCTCAAGCTATTAAACTTTTGATGTGAGAACCAATTCTATGATACCAATTGTTGGAAATGTAGTATAGACTAGGTTATTGAGAGGGGGAGGGGGTGAATCATGAACCAATAAAACTTTAACTTTAATTCACCATTTAAACCTTCACAATATAATATGATCTAATTTCATACATGAAATACTAAAAGTAATAAAACATTCATAAAATATGACACAATAATTGGTAACCCATAAACTTCCAAATAGAAAGTAAAACTGGGGTGGAGATGATACCCAAAATCTTTACTACTATAGTATAACATTAGCCTATTAAACTTATAATTGATCACTTCTAGTGATCTATCCTATTAGGAGAAATAAGGATTGTAAGGTCCACTTTATGAAAGAATTTACAACATACAATGTAATATGCACTCTGTTAGGATATTTGGAAAAGATTGTTAAGTCCACCTTGTTAGAGGATTTGGTTGATACACCTATTAGGATGAATCAATGGCTGCTCTTTGATTTGTAAATTGGTTTGCTAAATGAGACTCCTTTGAAATATAATGATCACCTAATTGTGATAGATAAGACTCTTCTTTTTCTTATACTTCTTGTATCCTTCGTAATACACAATCATACTACTTCTTTGTTGATTCACTTTGATTGTATATTTGATATGATAAGATGCATTACATATATGCCTATCCATTAAATTACCTTCTATAGTTGGGTACATTATCAAATTCAAACAATCTTCACTAAGTTGGCTTACTGCTGTAACTTGGGTTTTGAAGAACACTTGGGTGATATTCTAATACTTGGCCAAATTGTCAACTTGACAAAATCTAGCATTCATTTGACACTGATGCATGGTCCATATTTATCATTCAGAGTAATAGGAACTCAATTTGCATTGGGTGATTCAATGAATATTGAAGAACTAGGTAGATATGGTTGATAGTATATGGCTAGGTCAACAATACCTTCATTCACTTTGTTAACACTGCTAGCTCAGTAGACATTGATTAGCTTGGGTAGTCCCATAGATATCGGTTAAAACTATATCCTTTATGGTTTGCACTAATGAACTTGGTAGACTTTGCGAAGCTTGGAAGACTCTATAAAGCTTTAAAAACACTACAATTTAAATGTCTAGGTCAGTAGCGACTATGAAACACAACATACACTACATTTTTTCTCAGATACTGGGTAGATACTATGAAGCTCAAGAGACTCTTCTTTCTACATGTGGAGCTTGGCTGCAATGTAATCAGTTGATGAAGTGTTAAGTCACTAATAGAAAAATGACTTCGCCATAAGATCACCACTTCTAAGGCATTATTGTTTAAGTCTTTAATATTTAATTAAATCAATGTCATCCCCTATTTAATTAATTCATTTAAATAACTATAGTCTAATTGATAAAATCAAATGACAACCAAAAGTCTCATTATTAATTAAATCCTATTCTTATATTAAATAAAATACATAAACAATATCTATTTAATTGAATTCTAAATTCCCCTTTGATTAAATAATTCCTTTTAATAATATAAAATCCTCAATCTCTAATCTTTAGTTCTAACTCAACCTAACCAATTCACCCATGCTAACCCTTTTAATTAACTAATTATATGCATTTAATTACCCAAACTACTTGCATTACTCTAACATGCCACTTTCTTGCTAATCCCCCCTCTAATCTAAGCCTAATCCTCATCCTAATCATGTGAACAAATTTAAGTATGGATTAAGAAATCTTAACCCACACTAAAGTTAAACCTCTCACCCCATCTCTTACGTACACCTCCCTTACACTCCCACCCACATGCATTAAATTCTCTTATAGAGATTTAGTGAATTCTTACACATCCTTTACACTCCCTTACATTCCTCTTACACACTCCATACCCCTCATAACTCCATTTTCACCCACTTTCTCTCTATTTTGATCATCTTATCACATACTCTCTCCTTGTGATACTTTTCATAAGGCTATGAATTTGATAAAGCACAATCCATGTGTTTCCCTCTCCTTGCATCCTAGCCCTCCCTGAAATTTTCATCCCTTCATATTTACCTCCCTTGGTCTATAAATGTGATGCAAGTAAGAGGTATAATTCCCAAATAATATCCTACTATCCCTTCCTAGGACCGCCTAAAGACTAGGGTATAGGTGATCGGTCTTTTATACACACCAACTTCACCTCTCAAACTTTCCCTATCTTCTAAGTAGCCTAAAATATTCAACAAGACAAAAAAAACTTTCACATGCCTCACTTCCTTGTACCCTCTAGGATCTCAAGCTTCTATGCACCCCCAACACATCCTTCTCACTATTCTACCAAGTTTCATGACTATTTGATAGGTTGTGGGCTTCTTCACAAGCCAAATCTTCAAGTTACACTAGCAGGCCTAATAGGGGCTCAATCCTAGTAGCCTTGTTTCATCCAAAATAGCACTAAACTTAAAAAACTTACAAAAAAACCCCAAAATAATTCTCAAAATCAATTATGACATAAAAAAACATATTTAACTCATCAAGAAGGGTTCTGGGTCTCAACTTCTAAGCCCTTAACCCTTGAGCCCTAGTTTTTAGGCTTTAAGGCTTAAAATCACAGTTTGAGCTTCTAGGTTCTCAATCCTAAAACCAACCTCAAGTTTTCTTCTTCCAAAATCATTTTCACTATCCCAACTTGATATCTACCAAGGATCAACCCTCCATGCTTCATTTCTTGATCTTTGTAATGTGATTTTAGAGTATTAGCACATGGAGAAAACAGTTTGTATAGACTCAAACACTAAAATAATAACATAGTCAGATGGAGTTGGGAGACATTCAAGTCATGAAAATATTCCCCATCATAATACCTTCCTTCACACCTAGCACTAACTGTTTTCACCATGAGAAATGGAAGAGATTTAATTAATTTGCTCAAAACATTATTATAGGCTAGTATAAACATCAAGCCAACAAAAATCCAAACAAAGAAAAATTCTTTCACCTATTCAATAAAACTAATTATTTCATTCACCAATAAATAAAAATAAAAACTTTCTAAAAATATAACCAACCACTTACTACCACCCTGCAACAGAAATTAGAAAGATGCTTGCCAAATATGTACAATTTTCCCTCCAAAAAGATGTATATTTTCATTCCAAATCCATACCAAGCCATTCCAACCAAACTAGGTTGAAGATAATCAATTTATAGGTCACCACCCTTGATCTTACAACTTCATCTATTCATGCTCAATCCAAACAAAGTTCTAGCTATTGAACTTCTAGTTTGCAAGAAAAGTTGCATGAAAACTTTTATAACAATTTTTGTTATTTTTACAACTTTTACTCAAACCTTACATAAAATAATTAAAATGCCTATAAAATTATACCAAGACATGTAAAAATCTTATGAAATATGAAAATGAGGATTTTTGGTTAACTCTCAATGTTTGACCAACTGTTGACCACCACTTGACTTGCTTATAACCCTATTACAACATGAAGTCAACTAGCATAAATGCATGATGAGATTGCCTAAACTATTTTGTGTCATCTTGGACACTTATTGACCTTCTATACTCTCATCCTTTGTGTTTGACAACCTTATTTAGGACCTAGGGCCCTTGCACCAAAATGGAAACCTGTCCTTTCACGATCCATAATCTACTCTTTATGCTAATGTTATAATGCCCTCTTGAAGAAAAAAGTCATAAAATACACCCTTACCATGCTCAAATTTACACCCATCTCACACTTCCATTTACCATCCATTGAAGGCTTGAGGCACACTTGAGCACACATCTCCATAATTTGGACACATCTTCTTCAACTTGGAGCTATTTGGAGGACTAAAGTTTTCACTTCTTTCTATTGTCTTTGGTTTTATATTGAATGAATTATCATAGGTGTTAACCTTTTTTTTTTTAAAATTCTTTGTCTAACCTTGGTATTCCATTATAAATAAAAATCATAGGTGATACATTTTGGCATGTCTGGTGAGACCCCGTAAATGGGTCATTCATTCATCCATTTTAATCTATTTTTCTTGCAAACTAACAATCTAATATTTGTCATTGTTGAGTTTGTTGCAAGTTGATTTTATCATTTATGTAGGTTAGGAAATGCATTTGGAAAGAAGAATCATGCTCCCATGACCTCTTTTAGCACATCTCTAATGCATTTGTGACTTCTTTTAGCACATTGCTAACCTATAAAAGTGCATTGAAAACCTTCTATAATGCCTAGTGAATAGCTCCATGACATATTTATTAGTTCAAGTAGTGCATTTGTTCAATTATATAGTGCATTTACACCATCCTATAGGAAATTTACATAATACTGTAGTGCATCTATTAAATTCTATTGCACATTTGAAATCATTATTAGTTTTTACTTTGTGGCTTCACTAGAGGCCTGGACATGTTGTGGTGAATTTACAAATTCTTATAGTGTATTTTCATTATGTTTTGGTGCATCCATACAAACTTTCAACACTTATACTTTTTCTTTTAGTGTATTTGTTTAAAATTGTAGTGCATATGTTCTATCTTTTGGTGCATTTGTGCTATCCTTTTGTGCATTTGCATCTTGGTTTAGTACATTTGTACAATATTTCAGTGCATCTATTTAATCTTCCAACAAATCTATTTAATCTTTTAGAAAATTTGTTTAATCTTTCTATGTATACTATTTTTTATATTGCATTTACTTAACTACAAAATTCAAAGGATCTGACTATGAATTTCATCTCTAGTGCTAGTGGAAGAGCTTAGGAGATTGTCATTTTTACTAAATGTTTTAGGCATCTTTTCATTCAAAATCATTTTTCTTTGGAAATAAATTGCATATTTAATCATAGTTTAATCACACTTTCAACTTGGAATTAACTTGCTTGCTTAATAATTGTTTAATCATAATTTCAATTTGGGCTTATTAACTTATCAAACAAGTCTTGAATGCAAAGGGATAAAATGAACAAAATCAACACATTTCAATTTGGGTGCTAAGATTGAACAAATGAAAACTCCATCTTGAATGTTTGATAGATTGACAAATATTTTCATTGGAATGAACACATAGGAATCAAACACAATCTTTAATTCATAAGGATCAAAGAACAATGCAATGAATCACACTTCAATTTTGGACCTAAAATAATTTTATCAAATATTGAATGCTTAAGGATCAAAGAACATTGTAAATCAAGACACTTCAATTTTGGGTCTTAAAAAGAAACCACACAATCTTGATTGATCTAAGGTAAATCACTCTTATTCCCATATTTTCCAAAAATCTTTCATGTGTGATTTATTAAGTTGACTCAATTTCTTATGTTGACATACATTGTTAAGCTGGAAAGAAAAATACATTCTTAATCATGAGTGTCTTCAATCATAGATAAAAAATCTAAAAGCTTCAAAGCTGAAATGAACCCAAGTATTTTGTGTGTTTGAAGATGTTTTTTTCAATGCATTTGTTGAGCTATCTTTTATTCATTTCAAATTAGAAACATTAAATATGTGACACATGTATCGAAGTTGTTAGCAAGACTATCCAAAAGAACCTAGGAGTTCTTCTAGAGAGTTCTATCCTCTGAGAAATGTGCATCCCCTTAGGAGAGAAACTCCAACTAGTAAACCCCTTCGACCAGTAATAAATGAGAAGATAAAATTTTTCTCAATCCACCAAGTTTGGCAACGCATTTCTAATGGTAGTCCAAGGTAGGGAAATGAGTTCCTATTATTTCAACATGGTTAGGATAGAGACTAAAGTGGGTCATGTACATAACAACCATTTGGGAGGATGTCATAGATCTTATTATGAACCACTTATTAGCTACCCTTTTATCCTTGGTGTGCTACTCATGATGCAAGAGAATATAATGCTTCTTTGAAGTTATTTGACATTTTTGGTTTCTCTGGTAGAGGCATAAGGCTACTTGGATTTCATCCCTAAGAGTCATTATCCTCACAAAAGGGGTTTCTACCTATCATACCTTTAAGGATCATTGACATGTAAGTTTTTCAATTGACTCTGGTATTGACCCAACTCTCAGATTAAGAGGGAAATATCACACTAGATCTAGAAAACATCAAGATGGGATCCTCCTAGTAGGCTCAATGAGTAACACATTGAAACCAAATTGATCATAGGAGTAAAGTGTGCATGAATTGTTTGCATTGTGAATTTTTTTGTTAAAACATACATATTGTTTACTATCAAATCCTTTTGCTAAAGAGATCACTTGTTTGTCTATCTTAAAGTTGCTTTTCTCTTTGAGAGATTATTTTCTCACAAAATCCTATATACTATAAAAAAGTCTTATCTTTTTTCTGCAAAAGGTTATTAGAAAGTCCATTCAAAACAACCCTAGACCTAGTGTGTTCCATTTTATCTTTCATTTCAAACCAAAATTATTTTTACATTCTTTGAGGAGATCATTTTTCCCATATAGAATCATTTCCTATCCAAAAGGTTCATGTTTAACAACCTAAATAAAAGGCATACTAAGTGAAGCCACTATCTTAAACCAAAAGTTGAGATCAATCCTAGAGGAGATAAGTGGAAGCCTCATGTCAAACTAACCAAAACCCAAGTTTAAAAGGTTAAACTCAAAGAACCATCAGTCTATAGAGAAATAAAATATGAATGTAAGAAACATACACCCAATACAAGACTTACTAAACTTGAAAAATTTGAGAAATAAGGCATTGAGGTATCCCTACAATTAGAGTAGGATTAAAAATTTCAAAACATAACCTTTAGATGTGGAGTCAATCAAATCCTCATCAACTACACTATCTACACCCACTTTAATTAGTTCTATCTTTTTCCAACACACCCTTTATACTTATCATATCACAACTTTTTCCCCTTAGGGTTATCATATAGGTCATTGTCCTCCTTAAGAGTTTTTGTATGTTAATCATCCTTAAATCATGCTTTAGAAATCCATCCCTACCCAAATCATAATCAGAGATCAAAATCCTCCAACAACCCATCATCCTTGAGCATCTAGTGTCATTTTGTTAGAGTTCTCTATCCTACATCCTACACCCATCATACAATCATGATTATACCTTTCACTAAGAATCATCTAGGGTAGTCTATCTTTGTCACTTGTGTCCCTCATCACCTTGAGCTAAAGGTTAGGATTCACATTTTTTTATCACTTGTCTTCCAAAAGGTCATTAGTCTATCCTTATGTTGACATAATCTTCATTTCTCAAGTTTACACATAGGAAAACATCTCTTTTTCTTTGACATTACACTTCAAATCCTTTAGGTTCCTTAGAAATAATATCCTTAGAAGTAAGACCCTCTATCATCCTCCTTTACATCTATCATTCATCTCCAATCCTAGAAAATCCTTGCATCATAGGTTGTCCCATATTTAGGAAGCTTAGAACTCATCTTCTTGCATATTTGACTCATTATCATACCATCTTGCATCTCACTACTAGGAGTGTCATCATTTCATGCCACCTATCACACATCATGAAAATAACAAAAGAAAGAAGAAAGACATGGATCCTAGTCTTATTGATGATTTGGCTGATACACAACTTGACCCAATGGCCTCTATGATCACATGACCCACCTCCACATAATCTAGAAGATTTGGGACCCTCACTATTAGACATAAATGTATTTATGAATCAACCAAGACATGCAACCCTTGTCAATGCTTTCATAGATAGAAACAAAGAAATCATCATAGAAAAGTTTGAGAGAGATAACATTGGTGCTTTTGTCTTTGGGAGATCACCACCTTTGGACATAATAGAACCTACACATCCTTTTTTTGGAAAATTTCCACCACTCTTTGGTACTTCTGATCACAATGACCCTTTTTTCATACCTAGAAGAGGGCATCAATTAGTGATACAAAAAACCCTAGACCCAAATGTAACATCTACTCAACTTGGTGCTCCCATCCCATAAAGAAACCAACCTGACATCACACAACCATTATTCCACATAATACCTCAAAAAACCATCATCATACAACCCACATTTACATCTACTTCCATCATTGTGACTATAACTTTGCAAACTACATCCATCCCACTCAACATTGCAAGACCTTCCACCTCATACATACCCACTAGTGGTGCATCTTGTACACTCGAAAGTGTCCCACTCTAAACCCTTCTATCCAAACGATTCCATGAGTTGGAATGCTTAGATGCCGGCTTAGAGCTCCCTATCCATGGAGTGCAAAAGAGTATATTTCAAGAAAAAAAAGGCTCTCAAATGAGCCTTAGAGATACTCTTCTTGCTAGTAAACCATGCAATGGGAGGTTCCAAAGACAAGATGCAAGAATGCAAATGTCCCAAGGAGTTCCTCAAGGATGCAATGCAAATGAAGATTAAGCTAGAATGAGAATGTCAAATGCAGCTATGCTAGAATATGAATGAGAGTGTTACAATCCAAATATTAAGCTATGTGAGAGATTATTGCAAAATAGAAACTAAACTAGCATGCAACATGAATCTAAGCTAAAATGCTATGGTATGAGAGAATGTAGACAAGAAATAGAAGTTCTCCACAAAGCTCCAAAGAAACCTGTTAGAAAACCTGCAGCATAACAATGTTCAAAAGATGGATTGATTGAGGGGGAAAGCTCTCTCCCTTTTAAAGATGTATGGACGGTGGAGATCAAGATGAAGATGGTGGATGATCAACGGTGGAATTTGAAAAGAGGAGTGATCCATGTGCACACACAAGTCAACCAATAGAATATAAGTTAACTTGTCATATAAGACAAAAGTCTCACAAGCCTTTTCTTTTAATTGTAAAATAGAAAAAGGACTTTATGTGTGCACTTTAAATGGGTTAGAAGAATGGGGTCTTTTATTTAATTAAAAGGGGACATGTTCTTTTAATCAAATAATAAACTTAGGATAGCATAGTCAAACTATAGGTTATAATCAAATAAATTGATTATTAGCAATTTGGTCTAGGTAAATGATTAAATTAATTTAGCCAAAATGCTGAGAAGGGGGCTAATAGTCTAGATGACCATTTTTAGGTGATTACATTTGCCCCTCTTTGACTAATGCGTGATCGATCTGGGAACACATTATGTCAAAGAAAATTGAAGCCAAGTAGGCGATGATAGATATAGATGTCTAATTCCGAAGAGTGAAATGCAGAAATAGATAGCAAGTCCTGAATGCACAGCCTGATAGCAGTAGTACTGAACACTAGGAAGAGATGATGTTAGAATTCAAGAAGAATACTAACACTTAGAAAAGAAGATAGAGTGAGAGCAAGTGAGAAGATCAAACAAATGCTCCTAAGCAGTGATAGAGTATTTCTGCCCCCTCGGGATCGAAATTGAAATGAGGTAAGGGGATGCAAAAATTGACTAGAAATGAGAAAATTAGAATATAGCAATGTCCAAGATGACAGATAGATGATTAGAACTCAAGAATGACTATTAGAAACTGACAAAATGCCCCAGTTTGACTAGAGTTGACCTTGAAGGATATAGCATAAAATTAGGTCAAATCTAGTAGAAAGATGATTTAGATGTGAAACAGTGAATTGAAGTAGATATGAAGTATGGAAATGATGAAGTCATGAAGAAATGAAGATGCCCAGTGATGATTCAGAGATTAGACCTCAAAAGGTCAGCTAACTGCTCAGAAGAAAGTAGAATTTTAAAAGACAATTTTGACCATCAAGATGAACTCGAATTTGGATTTCGATCCCGAAAATGAATCTCGGGCATCAAAATTATTTAAGAGGTCAAAACTTTATATAATGTGATGACAAAATAGAAAAGAGATGAAGCGAAAGATTAAGAAGGTGAAAAATCATGAACAAGAAGAAAGTAAAGAAATATATGAAAGGAGTTAGCCGATATGTCCACAAAAAGATGAAGAAAGAGAGCTCTCCCCATATGCAAGAATGCAAGACTAAGCTGGAAAATGAACCTAAAATGCAAGCTAATATGCAAAGTGGTTTACCAGCAAGAAGCGCATAACATTTAGACTCTTAATTTCATCATTGAGCATTTATTAGGGACATCATGAGATCATACAACCATCACTAGTATAACTATGAGGATATGAATATGATCGATATTAGATAGGTATGTGGAAATCCAATCTAAGCATCAGAGACATGTAAGTCAAGATAACTACACGATTAGATTCCCTAAGTTTAATTTAGCAAGATTACACCTGTATCAAGGCATAAGCGCCAGGATAAACCCTGAGTGCGGTCTTGCAAAACAATCAAGGATGATACATTTATAAGTCAAAGTGTTGAATAGGACAAGCATGAATGCTTACAACACTATAGACAAACAAAAGTATACCCACAAGCAGAAATCAAGAAAATATGTCCCATGCCCCCAGTCTTCTAGTCAATGACATCCTTGAAAGACTATTAGGGAGGGAATACATGGCAAAGAAATCATCATAGACAACACACAAAGTAGATAAATGTCAGCATAGCTCAGTCATTTAAGTGTTAAAGTGCGTGTGTGTAAGTCACTTGGCCATTTCTTCCAGACTTGATTCTGATAGTGAGATATCACGACATCGGAGACCGTAGGTAAACTATCTGTAAAGTGTTAAAAAACACTTGATGTCAAAGTGGGGGAAGTGTTGAGAAACACTATTTTGTGAGTTGTCAAAGAAACCCTAATCCACAAGAATACCTCAATAGGCTAAGTAGCTATGCCCCCAAGATGAGGACAAGAAACAATTCCAAGCTAGGAAATGTGTAGCAAAGTGGATGATTGAGATTGATAGACATAGGTGCAAGGGTTTCAAGTAGCGCCTATTTCTAGGTTTTCACCACTTGACAGATTTTTTTAGGACTTTTTTATTTTTTTGGTGATACATCAAAGTGAGGTTTTCACTAAGATGATCATTTTTTCAAGACATTTTCTAATTTTTAGAATTTTTTTCAGCATCATATATGATTTTTTGGATTTTTTAGAAGGTTTTAGAAATTACTAGTTCTCAAGCAAGATCACATTATTTTCTCCCAATGTCTAGCAAGGTGTAGGACATGATGGAGCAGAAAGTTGGTGGATAGACAAAGATAGATAAGAAAGGAGTATGAAGCAAGTGAAAGTGATCCTCAAGGGCTGGCTCCTCAAGAGTACCCAAGCTAGGGAAAGAGGTGAAATAGTCATAGGAAGCATGTTTTGGATAAGCAATGGAAGAAATGAGCAAGATAGCATGTAGGATAAGCAGTGAAGCCAACAAGTGAGATAGCATGAAGCATGTAGTCCCAAAGAGTAGACATGTCAAGAGACCTATGAGAACCATTTTCATTTATTATGATCAAGACCAAGGGGTCAACTAGATAGGATAGTAATGGGATAGAGCAATAAAAATAAAGCTCAAGATGGAGGCTATGAGGGAATGATAAAGCACAATTAGATAATCTCATGGATAAGATAGCCAATATGCAAAGATAGCTCAACATTGTCAAGATCAAAGAGAGAAGAGGGGATAGATGGATGATGAAAGAATTACGCATGATGCCTGTTTGCCAGGTTTTCATCATGGTACTTATCTAAGGTGCCACAAGAAGTAGTTTTCACCATAGGATAAATTTATTTCTCTTTACTTTTGCTACCAAGGTGCCACAAGATGTGGTTTTCACTAAGGCACATTTTCATTTTTTTTTTTTTTTGAATTTTTAGAAAGAGCTCAAGCTTTTTGAATTTAGATAGTGCTCCTATAGGAAAGGTAAGCCATGATAAGCCAAGACCATAGAAAGGTATGCTCAAAGATGTTGATAGGGTGATGAAAGAGAAATGGTAGTAGGAAGAATATATGGAGGATAAGAGTTCATGTATAAAAAGGAGGTGTAAGCTTTAGAGGATTTCATGTGGGTAGCTAAAATATTGGACAAGATCAACATTGACACACACCTTGAAGGGTATTGGAACAATGGAGGAATCATGGATGAAGTAGCTTGAGGTTTAGATGCATGAGGTGATAGAAGAGATTTGGAAAAAGTTGGAGTGGAAGGCTTTGGAATATTTTTAGGAAGATTTTTGGAAGAAGATGGAATGGAAGCCTTTGAAAGTTTGAATGTCAACTTTGAAGTATTTTCAATCTTCAAGTCTTTTAAAAGAGACTTGGGAATCCATATAGCTTTAGATTTTCCTTGTTCTTTGGGTGCTTGAGATTGAATTTCTTCAATGATGGATTTAGGAACCCACATTTGCTTTGATTTAGCTCTCTTAATAGTGGACCTTTGTAGTCTCTTTTGTGCATTTTCCTTCTTAGCATTCATATGTCGATTAGATGGGACATAGTGATCTTTCTTTTTCAATGGATTCTTATGTTTATTCTCACTTCCAAAGGAATTGGGATTTGTGGATGAATAAGGATGATATGACTGGTTTAGATGTATAGATGGGTGAAAAGTCATCAAGGATGAGTGTCTTTGTTGATCTTTAGGTATGATGGGAGAGCTAGGGAATGAGGTAGGAGTGAATGTAGGAGATGGAGGAACATAAGGCCCCAAAATGGATGGAAGATTTGAATGCTTTAGCTTAGATGGATAAGGACCAAGGATAGATTTAGAAGATGCAAAAGGATAGTGGGAAGGGATATCAACATCTTTAGAATGAGCAACATGGTCAATGCCATCAATAGACTCATAAGTACCTTTGATAAGAACAACATTTTTAATAGAAGCACTTGAAGCTTGAGCACAATTTTGAAGTGGATATGGAGAAGTAGAACATGAGGGGATGCTTTGATCTTGACAAGTAGCTTTGGATAGCATATGAAGAGAACTTTTCTCATAATTTTCAGTAAGCTTGAGGGAGATGATGGAAGTGGTATCTTCATCATACTTAGGAGGTGGACAAGATATAGAATATGGAGGGAAAAAATCTTGAAAGAGATGAAAGGGTGCTTGATCTTGATCTTTCTTGACATTTATAGCTTTTTCTTTTTGAGAGTCTTCTTGACATGGAGCCACTTCCAAGGACAAGGGAGAATGAAGAGTGAATGGAGTAGTGCATGAAGGTTGAGGATGTTTAGGATTGGTAGCATGGAAAAGGTTTGCAGCCAAGTGAAGGTTAGCTTGAGTTTCTTTTAGAGGTAGCCCTTTAGGATACATGTAGTCAATGTGGAAAGCATTAGGTTCTTTATTTGATGGAGACATGTTGGAAAGCTTTGAGGTGTTGGGAGATGCATGAGTGTTGGAAGAAGTGGAAGATGTAATGAAGCCACTACTAGACATAGGTTCATCAATGTAATCTTGCTCAAGAGAAGTATCTTCACCACATGAGTCACTAGAGGTTCCAATAATTCCATTATCAATAAGATCTTGGATTTTATGTTTTAGTTCAATGCAATCTGAAGTACTATGCTCATTATGTTGATGATAAGCACAATAGATATCCAAGAATGGGTTTCCATATGAGCTAGACTTTGGTAACATGATGATCTTATTGCTAAGAAGTTTTTGCAAAGTGTCATCATAAGAATCTTCCAAAGGAGCAAAAGTTCTATTAGAAGTATGTCTAGGATCTTCTTGTTGTTTCTCAAGTGAATAGAATGCATTCATGTCTTCATCATTATCTTGGTCAAAGATAGGTCCATAATGAAATTTTGTAATAGGCTCAAAGTAGGTATCACTTGCTTGACCTCTAAAGAGGTCTTTACATCTAGAAGATGAAGACATTTGATGTCTTGAAGTAGAGCATGTAGACCTAGAAGAAGAGGATGACCTCAAAGAAGGTGACTCACATGCATGTAAAGACCTTAAGTAAGATTCATGTAATGATGCAATCTTCTCCTCTAACCTTTTCTAAAGTTTAGACTTCATTTCTGTCATGCGCTTAGAGAGATGAAGGTAAGAAAGATCATTTGTCTCTTCTAGTTCTTTGTATTGTGCATATAGAACTTGAAACTCTTTAGTGACATGGAGGATATCATGATCATCTAGATTTGGTTGAAGTTTGGTAGCACAAGTTTTAGATCCCATAGTTTTAGATGCAAAGCCAAGCATAAAATAGTCTAGAAAATAACTTGATGTTGAAACTATAGGAGGTAGAGTGTTCACTTGCTAAGATATTAGAGAGAGATTAAAGTGACTTGTCAAACAATATGTCCAAGAAACTTACAACATGAATGACTCAAGTTAATAGCTAGGCAAGATGCCCAAATAGCCAAATAGATAGAGCAAGCGGGGTGACAAGTGAACAACTCTCCAACCCAAGAGTGTAGTCAAGAAATCAAGGTAACCATTTTAGCAAAAGGATAACTAGCAAGCAAACATAGACCATGAAGATAGGAAGACCATGAGCACTAAGACCAAAGATTCACTTTAAGCATGTTCAAGCACTAGAGACATATAAAAGAAAAGTCAAATGATGAGACTCCTCTTAGCAAGCAACACAAGAAAATGTTTGCATTTGATGTTTTGACTTGGTTGATAAAGTTTGACAATAGTTGATAGCATAGCAAGTTTGATGTTCAAAAGTAATTTCTTTCCAAGCAAGATAGTGACACATGGAGTAGTCTTCAAACAATCAAGCAAGGGACAAAGCAACCTTGCATGATACAAGCATATGTGACATCTCAAAAGAATTCCCTAGAATTATCGTCATGTGTATGTTCAAAAGATTTTCACAAGTATACCACATTCGAGAACACATCAAGCAATATCTACCTAGAAGTCATGGTTCATTACTCAACAACTTGGCCCACGCTTGATGCTCCTTTGCCTCACACCAAGTGGTTGCCCACAAGAGATATTGGCTTTGTCATGGAAATGCCATAAGCATAACCAAGGGAACACATATGGTGAGTGTAAATCTTGGGGTGATCCGGGTAGTCCACTAGGATCAATCCTTGCACCAAGAAGTTGAGCGGCTAAAAAAAAAGTAGTTACTAACTTAGAGTTTTTAGATCGAGCTTCCGTTCATAGTGTTCCTCTTGCTCCCAATTACGAGACACCTCACCTTGTGATGAGTAACCGATCTCGCGATCACAAGAGTCCTTAAGCATTCTTGCCTAGTGATCTCCCTATGGTCGAAATCCCATAAGCAATCACACTAGGCGAAGAAAAACACTATGTCTACCAAAGTTTTGTGTCCTTGGTAGCCTTGAGTTTATAGTGGGTTGGAAGAGCCAGGTAATCTGCTTGTCCCCACTTGGGTCGTTCCTCTCAGGTTGTCCGAGAGCAGGCCCTCTAAAGGAGTCTAACTACACAAAGTGGATCAACTTTTGGAAGTCAAGATTTCTGGTTCACCACAAGGGTGAAGAGCATACTCTCCTATTCCAATCATTTTCTCCCAAACACGCCAAGAAGATTCAGTTACCCCTTGCTTTTGAAACCAAATGGCAAGTCAAGATTTCTGATTCACCACAAGGGTGAAGAGCATACTCTCCTATTACCAAAAGAATCCAATCACAAGTTTTATGTGCCTATGAAAAATTAACAATTAGTCAATGCCACACATGAAAATAAAAAAAGCAAAAAATTTTGGGTTTTTATGCTTTGGGCAGCCCTGCAAACAATGTTAGTAGCCCTTGCACATTTGAAGCTTTGACATGCGTTCTTTTTATGCAATGTTTCAATTTTTTTTTCATAAGGATGGCAACCTATAATCAAAACTTGTTAGCACCAAAAGTTAGTATGAAATAACGTAAAAATCTGCAATAAAAAATGGTGAGTTGCCTCAAAAATCCAATTTATCTTCCAACCAAGTGCATGCAAAGAAAGTGCAAGTTAATCACAAATGCTCTCATTTTTACTCTTTGATTTTGACCTAGTCAACAAAATTGGACTTGTTTACTATGATTTTGTATCCAAAAATGAAAATGAAAAGAAAAGACCCCTATTAAAAATCAGAGAACTTTCCAAAAATGCAAAAAATTTTAAAAAATCTCTTCATTTGCGCTCTAGAGATCAATTTTGTCAAAACAGACCAAATTTATCAAATCGAGTTTTTGATCCTTAATACGACCTCAAAAATCAAAACACAAAGAAATTACCCCCCTTAAAATTCAAATATCTTTCTGAAAATGTAAGTTTTTCTGAAAAATACGCTGATTTGCAATCAGAAACGACTTTTTATGAAAAACAAAGAAAAACTCATAACTCCAGAAAATCATGTCAAAATGCTCTGAAAATCTTACTAAGACATTTTGAGCATATATCCAACCTACAAAAAAAATTTCAGAACCAAACTCCAAGCGGTTTAAAAGATATGATCAAATCTTTAAACCAACTAAGTTTTTGGCCTTCAAACCAATTTACTTATGGCTTGGCCTTAAAACCAAAGTGATAATTCTACAAAAGCATTTGATTAGACCCAATATGCTACTGTAAAAAACCAGAGATAAGAAATGAAAGCAAATGGAGCTGAAAATTTGATTCAAGCCCCACGGTGGGCGCCAAAAATGTACACTCGAAAGTGTCCCACTCTAAACCCTTCTATCCAAACGATTCCATGAGTTGGAATGCTTAGATGCCGGCTTAGAGCTCCCTATCCATGGAGTGCAAAAGAGTATATTTCAAGAATAAAAAGGCTCTCAGATGAGCCTTAGAGATACTCTTCTTGCTAGTAAACCATGCAATGGGAGGTTCCAAAGACAAGATGCAAGAATGCAAATGTCCCAAGGAGTTCCTCAAGGATGCAATGCAAATGAAGATTAAGCTAGAATGAGAATGTCAAATGCAGCTATGCTAGAATATGAATGAGAGTGTTACAATCCAAATATTAAGCTATGTGAGAGATTATTGCAAAATAGAAACTAAACTAGCATGCAACATGAATCTAAGCTAAAATGCTATGGTATGAGACAATGTAGACAAGAAATAGAAATTCTCCACAAAGCTCCAAAGAAACCTGTTAGAAAACCTGCAGCATAACAATGTTCAAAAGATGGATTGATTGAGGGGGAAAACTCTCTCCCTTTTAAAGATGTATGGACGGTGGAGATCAAGATGAAGATGGTGGATGATCAACGGTGGAATTTGAAAAGAGGAGTGATCCATGTGCACACACAAGTCAACCAATAGAATATAAGTTAACTTGTCATATAAGACAAAAGTCTCACAAGCCTTTTCTTTTAATTGTAAAATAGAAAAAGGACTTTATGTGTGCACTTTAAATGGGTTAGAAGAATGGGGTCTTTTATTTAATTAAAAGGGGACATGTTCTTTTAATCAAATAATAAACTTAGGATAGCATAGTCAAACTATAGGTTATAATCAAATAAATTGATTATTAGCAATTTGGTCTAGGTAAATGATTAAATTAATTTAGCCAAAATGCTGAGAAGGGGGCTAATAGTCTAGATGACCATTTTTAGGTGATTACACATCTAACCTATTCTACAAGAACATCCAATCAACACCTTATTTCATCATAAGGATTCTTCTAATGGGCCCTAGAAACCAAGTCATCATCACCTTGAATCCATTTTCTTCCACTAAAAAATTTGCAACTTCATTTCCACTTGGCCCTTGTAATTTTGCACAATCACAAGAGCAAAAAATAAGCCTCCAGACTAGTGGCCCATTCATGCCAATCTTCCAAGCTTAACAACCACCACTATTGCCATAAAATCTGCTACTACCCATCACCAACTATGTTTACATGCTAACTTTAGGGAACATCCAAATGATACTACAATGACAACAACCAACAATGGGGGCAATCCCCAACATCAATGACTTGGGATCCCTTAGCACCTAGTCACCATCTCAAGCAAGAGCGCATCTGACTTGCATTGGAAAAAAATGTAGCATTTCAAAGTGTTGCACTAGCATGTCCACCACCACCCCTAAAAAAAAACCATTACAACAACAATATGTGCAAGCACCCACACAAAACCATCCATCCAGATAACAATCCCACACCTACCCATCACAACAAATTTTTTATATCAACAATAATTCATCCATCAAGTTTAGTAGTATGCCAATCCCCCACTACAAAATTTCATAAATCTCATCCAAGTAGTAGGTAAATCTACATTCCACCTATAGCAATACTATAATACCCCAAAATTAACACATTGCCATTCTAAATCGATTTCAGTACATCAACCTTACAATATCAAATTCTTGAGCATTTAAGTCCAATTATACTAGGCATCTTTGATTATGATTTTATTTAGTCAAGCAAAGTGTTGAATGTAGAAAACTCCTAATCTACATCTATCATGCACTTTTATTTAATTCATAAATATCAACTTAACATGGCTAACCAAACCATCTAATTGAATTAATTTAATTATACGTCCTATTAATTTAAATCAAATTAATTCACCCATTTTAGCTAAAACACAGATGAAAAAAAAATTAAGTATATTTTAATAAATTAAATATCCCTATCTTAAATATCGAATTTAATTGTTCAAATAATTGAAAAAATACACTTATGAGGTCATATTTATTTTAATTAAATCAAATATCTTCTCCAATATTCTCTTTTCAGTTCATAATTGGAAACATTGAGTTAACTAAAATTAGGAAAAAAATTAAAACCAGTTAACTCCTCATTCATCTCAAACACAATGAGTTAACTCTTGCAATCAAGGACACTTACCATTCTGACTAAACTTTCTTCAAATCTCTACTATTCATCTAGTTTGATCTTGATCATTGATTGATTGTGAAATTCTATAAAAGGAACCTTCTACCTCTCATTTTAGGGGGATGCAAATTTTGACCAATAAAACTTTGTCATTTTGAATACTCAAAGACTCATGCATTCAAAGATCTCCATTATAGTTAATTTAATTTTTTATATTAAATCACATTGCGTACATTTAGAATAATATTTCTTACCTCATTCTTAGCTTAATTTTCATAATCATCTAGATTAGTTCATATCAACTTTGTATAATAAAATCTTAAAAACATAGATTAATTGCATCCATTCTAGCTTAAATCTTGCATCCATATAGCTTTTCAATCCTTTATTCTTAGATTGTTCTATGGGCACTAAAATCTCAATTCTAAGAGCACATTCAAACCCCATCTAGATAGAAGGAAACATTTTACATTACTTAGCCATTCAAGATGGACAACCAAATGTTCGTTCCTGGATGGATTTGACAAACAATGACTATGTTGAAGTGTGTTGTTCAATCAGAGGCCCACATTTGGCACTCACATTTCTAGCACCCACCATGAGGAAAGAAAACTAATTTTTTGGTCTCATTTATCTTTCTTTTTGATATTTTGCTTTCAATTTCCTTACATTCCAGAGAAATCTCACCCTAAAAGTTATTTTCTCATGTGAGAATTCTATTCACTAACACATTCCTATGTACTAGCTCATGCAAAGAAATGCATATGATCACCTGAAGAGGTCATTCTCTTATGTGAAACAAAGAAAATTATCATGAAACTCTATGCAAAGGATCACATGAGTCTAGACATTAGTATTTTCAAATTTTTGCATCTCACATTTACTTCTTGTTGTTTCTTACTGATCTCTATTTTCTTAAGCATTTTTATGATTTCTAAAATAACATACTAGTGGTTTGGAGGATGCACATCAAAGATACCTTGAAAAAAACATACAAACTAGATAATAGTTTTATTGGAGGATGCCTATCAAAGATATCTTTTTGAAGACATTTCAAACCCACAAAAATATTCTATCTTCTTTTACACACTTTATTCAAATAGTTTAATTAGGCCTTGTGAACTTCTCTAGAGATCTAGACAACATGATAGGAGATTATTCTCTTTACTACTTGGAAGTGATTCCCAAGAGTAAATAAGAAACCTAGACCCCTTTGGAAGATGGTACCCCCTAAAGGAAAGGAAGGTAGTAGTTCTCGCAAGGAAATCTTTTAGTGAGGGGATTATGCTCTTTTCCCTTTGGGATAATTAGAAACCATAAGCTTATGGACAAGTTAGGATTGATAGAAACCATAAGCTTATGGACAAGTTAGGATTGATAAACTAGCTCAATGATGAATTAATTTGGTGTATTTGGGTGAGGTGAAGAGGTAGAAGAGTATGCACTTTTCTATTTTTGGAAAATAAAAGACATGGACCCTTCAATCCAAAACAAGTCCAAGTTAACCTTTAGCAAGCCTATCAGAGTGATCCAACCTCTAGGAATGACCTAAGTGAGAACACATCTTTCACTAGTGATTCCCACTGACTATAAAAAATAATATTTGTAGAGTTAAAGACTCCAAATATATGCTAATTTCTTCCTCTTGATTTTGGATATTGCATATCTCAAGGAGGCTCTATCCATTACACCGAGTAGTGCTACTCCTAGTCTTGTTAGCCAAGTGTGTAGACTTTCTAATGTTATTATGGTTGAGTTGCCTTAACCTCACTTACAAGGCCATTGAGGTTAATATGAATGGAATTCTATTAAATAATTTTTAGTTATAATGAAGAAATGGTTCTTTTCCTATTTTGAGAATCCCATGGGTTATGGAAACGTCAGTTTTCATATCAATTACCTCTTGTAACAAGGCTGATTTCTCTATCAAATTCTATGATGTCTTGTGTATTATAGTATGATTATTGGATAATTATTCTCTCAATTTTCAACATCTAACAATAGGTTTCCAAGGTTCTCAATGAGATGGGGACCTTGGACCTTCATTTAATAAAACTATGCACAATCAACTTGACCAAATTGCCTCTCCTACTGTAGTAGCTTTAATAGAAAATTTTCATTCTCCTCTACACTAGGGTCAAATGTACTTGTCAAGGTGCTTCCAAGTGTAACTCTAATGTAATCCATCAATTCCTTATTTTAGGCCTTGAGTACCTCTTTCCCAACCCTTAATTGTTCTATTCTACCTTCAATCTTCTCATTTTTCTATTTTCATATG
Source organism: Cupressus sempervirens (assembly GCA_028749045.1). Classification (NCBI taxonomy): domain Eukaryota; kingdom Viridiplantae; phylum Streptophyta; class Pinopsida; order Cupressales; family Cupressaceae; genus Cupressus; species Cupressus sempervirens. The sequence continues at coordinate 530,860,751 of CM053786.1, read as the reverse complement.
TTGATCATGTAATGCATAGGTATATGAAGGTTGACAGTTTTGATATGGAAATCATCAGTAGTTAGCTCATGAAACTTACCCTCTTTCTGAGGCTTTTTTATCTCCATTAGCATATCACAAGTAGAAGAGTTAGTGGCCAATGTTGATATAGTCTTCTTCTTCTTTGCCTTCTTTGATTGTGGCTAAGATGAATTCTCTTGCATGATGAGATCCTTTAAAGGGGCAGCTTTCTCACATCTTCTCTTCTTTTGATCAATGGTCTCTTCCAACCATGATTATGTTGAAAGGATATTGATTGCCAATTATAGGGCTATACAATAAAAGAGCCTCCTCCCCACTAGGGGTGTTATCTTTCTTTAAGTGGTAGTGGGCAAAGAAGTTACCTTGGTAACTAAGAGGGTTAGAGTGTTACTCTATTGAGATGCATCTTTCTCTTGAACATCGAGGGGATTGTTGTCACCAACAAAGTTGATGACTTGCATAGGGGAAAACAACTTGGGAACTGAATTATCTTGCTCCTTTTCTTTATTCTTCTCATCATCCCCAACCTTTCTTGTGTTTGATAAAGATCATCCTCCATAAATTGGAGGAATCTAGAATTTCTTCTTAAGAGGTTGATCTCCAGCTCCACTGATGGACTAGGTCGGATCCACAGATGTTGAGGCAATGATAGCCATCGATGTAGTCACACTTGTCTGAGTAGTTCTAGGAGCTACTCCTCTAATAAAGATTGTACTTCTCACTCTTTTATTTCTTACTCTAGTCCATTCCACCCACTCATTTGTGCTTTTGATGATATCACACATTAGGACCTCCATTTTATCAACAATAGGACCTTCAACCAGAGTTGACACTATGGGATTCTTCTTAATTTTCTTGGAGGATGAGGGATGCATGTAGGAGACATCATCTACAAGATCAACAACAACGACAATTTCATTATACATCTCAATTTAATCAATTATTAGCCTTGACCAATACCTCTCCCTAGTTCAATATTCATCATAGCATCTGGCCAAATAGTTTTCAATATCAAGAACATATTTGTGAGAATACCAAAGATTTTGATGATCTCTCACATAGTTCATAGGGTCATATTGGGGACTTATCAATTCATAATCAACCAGATTAATCTTTCTCTCAAATTTTTTGACTAGATTCTAGGAATCAGATCTAGAAGCACATGAGTAAAGTCCAACCACTATTGGGAAGTAAATCCCAACTATCTTCTTCACATTAGAACACAAGGTGTTCCTTCCACTATTTGTCAACATAATTCAACAATAAAAACCTTTTCCTAAAGATACCTAGGAGCCCTTTTAGGAAAACCATCAAAATTTTTAATCCTTAGGTAGTAGATGGTTAGAAATTGAATAAAAGAGCATCCAAACTAGCCTATAGCTGAAATAAATTTAGATAAAAATCTTCACTCAGGGCAGCCCTGTAATTCTTGTCATAGCCTCATTGTGAAGGTGCCATTAACTTTCACATACTCTTTGAAGCTCCTCTATAGCTATAGGTGGGGATAAAACTCATACACCTTTGTGTTTTCATCATAGTACTCAATAGTGGGAAGATGTGGCTAGAGGTGATGTATGGCTAAGGTATATATTAGGTATGAAGACATATAGAACTATTTGAATGCCTTAGTTGAACCTAGCCAAGAATCAAACTCCTCACATATGATCTCAGCCTAGTCAATCTGCAGTCTGTCAAAACATATGGCATGCACCTAGAAGAAGTGTTGTTTGATGAAATCTATGATTTCCTCCCTTCCTTTCAATCTCAACCATAGTGCCAAGATGACCACAATATTTTTTTTAAATTGGTTTCAAAAAGAGTCTTTGACATCCTAATTTTTTTGGAACGAGGTCTCTGAAATCAAGTTCCTTGCATGTGTTCTCTTCTCAAAGTCTTCTTTTCATTAAACATCAATGTAGGGGAATAGAATTTAATATCATAGTATTGCTCCTTTTTTCGAATGCCAAACATAGACTAGATTAATGTCTTATTTATAGATAGCAGAGTGGACTAATAAGGTAGCAATTTTTTTTTTTTGTCTCTAGATTTTACCTTTTGATACAATCCTTTACTAGTTTTGTTGCTTGCATGGCCATGAGGAATCATCCAGATTCAACAAATCCAATTTTCTTCAATTTTTGGGTTATTGTGTGAGTTGGTTGAAAGTTGAGAAGCTTGAACATGGTATCTAAGAAGCTCTAGAATTCACTTTCTATACCAATTAGATAATCATACCCTACTTCTCTAATTTCCATTAACTTACAATTTCATAAAGGGGATAAACTGCTCGATAAATAGTCATTAAGAAAATGAAGAAATAATCTTGGACAAAATCTAATAATATAGATGTGGAAATTTGAATGTTGGCATCACAAGAATGAACTAAATCACAACCAATGACCATAATGATAGGATTTGTCATAAATTTTATAGTTAATGACTATTTAAAAATTTCCACTTCCATCGATATGAGGATTCATAAATCCAATAATCACATTACTCACTTGAAGTCATTTACTTAAAGTTCATATAGCAGTGAGATTAACCACTTTATCGATTCAACTAATTTTGAATTTAATGGGAACTCCCCTACTTACTTCAAAATTCAAATCAAGGGCTCACACAATAATTCTTCACATGCAGAGAAGAAAGCATAGTCCTATCTTTCTGCAAGCTTTCCTTCTTCTTTGGTTTAGGATTGGAGTGTGACCAATACTCCTTCAATACCTTGGCCACTTTGTTTCTTTGGTTTCCATGTAAGGCTTCTTTTCTTAATTTCACAACCTAACTTGAGGAAGCTACCAAATGGATTCTCTGCATTGAGCATTCGAACACTTGATTTCATTTATATCTAGGGTGCAGCTTTATGATTAACTTTTTCAAAAGCATCTTTGTGGCATCTCCATAGAATATTTTTATGTTATATTTTTAGAATTCTTATTTTTCCTATCTATTAGAAAAAAAGCCTTGGACATTTCTGAAAGATAGAAGGGCACCATTGAGACCTTCATTTTCTTAAAAGAGAAGCATTTTGAAGCATTTTCCTTTGACTTGGCCTTTTATCTTATATATATTCAAAATGAATTACTAATTGTGGATTCATCACCTTAGTGATGCACATCAAGGTCCTGGAAGAAATTATCTACAATACTATACCTAAGTCTACTTAATGCAATAAATCTCTTGACTAAAGCATGACTTTTCTTAGCTTCAAGAATAGAAAAGAACGAGTTCATTTTTAATGGATGGTTAGCTAAAAATATGAAGCTCCATTTCTCTAGATAGAAATGAATTCTAGTTTTAGAATTTTGATTTGAGAGTTTCATAGATATATGCCTTTTCTTCTCTTGGTCTTTTCAACATAAAATGAGTGGCTATACATTTGGAAATGCTATTAAAATTTTGTTCTTTTGACTCCTACTCAATGAAGTTCTCCAAAGGTGGATAGCTAGTTAGATATTTTAGGTTCCAAAGAAAATATGCCTTCTAAGGTAGGAATAGAATCGTGGAAACAAGCAAGATTCCCTTCTCATTGAGAAGATAATCAATCAACATCCAATCCATACCTAGGTCACCTAAGATCTTAATGTATTTAGACAAGAAGAATCTCACATGGAGGTATAAGGGGAGGTGGAGAAAGGGAAACTCAAAAAAGACACAAAGTGAGAGCCTTAAGAAGCCTGATGAGAAGAAAGCCACCTAGGGGCCATCTAGACAAACAAATGAACATAGTTGCAATTAATACCATCAAACTAGAAGCTCAAAAGGGATAGATTGAAAGGCTGGTAATAGATGGCTATGTGTTGGTTTAAATAAGTATTCACTATTTACTCTTTACTTAGGTCAATGCATTATTTTATTACTTATTAGGTTGACACTTAGGAGTTTGCATACTTTTATGATTTGTCATGTTGACAACACAGAAGTAAGAAACTCTAATTCAACACATGGTGTCTACAACACTAGAGTTTTCATAATTAAAGTTGTCATGTAGACAACACATTTATTTGCACTCTTAATTAAGCACATAGTGTCTACAACATTATTTTTTGTGCTACACCTTTGTAGGCTTATCCTTTCATCATCACACTTATTCCTCTACTTAATGGAGGATAATCCACTCCTAGTGGACATGTTCTTGGTTGTAAGACTAATCAGTGTGCTAACTCCTAGACATTGTAGAAGCATTCTAGATGCCTTTATAAATAGGCACTCTTAGCATACTTGTGCATCAATTGAATATCATATTGTTATTTTGATCATACTCTATTGGTCTATTTTGTGCTTGTGCTTCAGTTCCTTGATCTTGGGTGAATTTTTTGCTAAGGAAAATTTTTACATGGTATCAAAGTTGAGGAAGATTCTCTTGACCTAGCAATTTAAGACCTTGTTGCTTCATCTCTCGAAGGGACCTAATTCAAATTGAGAGCATCTACAATCATTGGGAGTGTCTAGAGCCAAATCAAACCTTGCCATTACATCCAAAGTGTTGATTTGGTGAAAATTGACTATAAATATGCCTATATTGGGCCATAGTAAATTTTACAACAATTTTTTTTGTAAACTAGCACTAGAAGACCCAATTTATAAATCTGGTATGGTCATTTATTAGATCTATTAAATTATTTTCTAGATCTATATTTTCAAATCTCTATTTTTGGAATTTTTTTAAGGCCTATTTGACCTACAAAGATTTATTTTTTTTGCAAGAATTGGGCAGGGAAACCCCAGCCCCCACAGAGAATTTTTTTTTGTAGTGCAGGGAATATTTTGAGAATTTTGGCATATTCCATCTATTATTCTAAGCAGGCAAATATTCCACAAATTTTGATTGGCATCTCTCAAATTCTAGCCAGTTGCAACCCAAAAACACATGGCACACCCTCTAGTAGCTCATGTTTGGGGTTTTAAACACCCCCAACACCATCCTTTGTGTAGATGTGGGAGTAATTCCCAACCTACCGATGCTGGATATTATTTAGTTGACTACCAAGCAAAGATTTTGGCCACTTTTCTATAAAAACCTACCATTGACTGCTCCTTTTGGCCATCGACATGGTAACAAAGACTTCGACACTATTCACAAAACACCAACCCATTGACAAATCATCTATCTTGAAAGCTTCTTTTTGGAGATGAGAATAAAAGCTCCTGATGACATCAGTAACAACATCCACGTGGAATACATCTTAGGATCTTGGTCAACAACACGTCATGTCCAGTCACCAGATCTAGTCATTAGGCCATATGACATGTTAGATGACACATCATCCCTATCTATACCTATCATATAGTGCTAACATCATCATGATGTCACCACCACATCACCAAAGGAGTCAATTTTCTACTAACATCTTCATTTTATAGAGTTAACATTGATGACCGTCTAACTATCATTTCTAGGAAAATAACACTTCTATGATGGCCATTTGATCATCAAATTTATCCTTGTGTTTTCCTCTCTAGACCCCTCTCTAGATTCAATTTTGATTTGACGGTCCAACTTTGAGAGGCCATAACTCAGTCATCCAAACTCCAAGGTGCAATTTTTTAAATTTTGGGTAGAATTTCCCAAACTTTTAGTGGTGCTATTCTTTTTGGTTTTGGTGCATGGATTTGTCAAAAATAGCATTTTTTGGTGACTACCTATTTAATCTTACATTTTGCAATTTTAAACACTACATATGGGTTAATCTAGACTCCAAAACATGTTTTATTTTTTATTTTTTTTGAAAATATATTTTTTTGTCTACTTTCTAGATCTACAATTAGATTATAGGCTTGTGTAGACAAAAATAACTTTTTTAGAAATAGGTCTTATTTTGCATTATGTTGCTTCACAATTGTCATAATTTTGAGCTACATGGTAAAGTTTCTGATTTAAACTCCAAGAGGAGGTTGTAAATAGAAAAATTAGAAGCCTACTTTGTCCATTTTGACAAGTGGCCTATTATAAACACAATAAGTATAAAGTGCCAAAATATTTCATTTGCGGGGGGGGTGGGGGTTATTTGATTGAGTGAAAAGGGAGGGGTGCGTATTGTGTTTTGTGTCTCCTTCATATTGTGCTCTTGCATTTTGGTTCTTTTTCAAAGTTAACTCCACATAATTATGTTACTTGGAAAGAAAACATAAAGGAACCATTGGTTGAAAAAGGTTTATCATGTTATGTCACTGGTGTAGCAAAGAAACCTCCTATTGATGCTGATGAGGCTCAAAAAGAAGACTGAGAATCCAAACAAGAAATGGCCCTAGGAACCTTGCTCAAGAATATCTCAGATCCTATCAAATATCACATTAGGAAACATACCAATCTAGTAGTAGTCTAGGCTAAACTTGAAGTATTGTATGGGATTATAGATGAAGACATGGCCTACACCATTGAGGAAAAACTTCTCAAGTTAGATCCTAGGAATTTTGACACCATCAAATATTATCTTACCCAAGTAGACATGTATAGGGCACAGCTTAAGGATTGTGGTGAACCCATCAAGGATGGAAAGATGATAAAAAATGTAATGACTCATCTTCCACCTGAATATGTTCCTTTTATTTCTAGTTATAATACTCATAGATTAACAATGGGTAGTGCCTACACTAAGCCTTCATTTGAGAAATTTTCAAAAATGCTGGTCTTAGGACATGACAATTTAGTGAGTATGGGAATCCTCTAGTCATCCAAGACCAAAGCCTTGGTAGCTAATGAAGGGAATTCAAGTGGTAAAAACTCCAACAAGAAGTAGAAGTAGTGGAAGGCTAAGCCACAAGATGACATGCAACAAGCCTCCTCTAAACAACAATTTTCCTCTCATCAATATTCTTCCACTCAACAATCTTCCTCACAACAAGGCAAGTATTTTTCCAAAAATAATTAGAAAGGGAACAAATCCAACAAAAAGGAGAAGAAAACTTGTGCCTATTGTAAGAAGAGTGGTCATGATGAACATGAGTGTAAGGATAAGTAGATTGATGAATTGGTAAACTTAATGAGGAAACAAAAAATTGATGTACTTGATGCCTATAAGGATAAGGGATCTTCAACCACTTCAAAGGGTAAGGGAAAAGATTTGGTAGCAAGTAAAAACAATGCTAAGGAATGGGTTCTCAATTTAGGAGCTATACATCATATAGGTGCTTCAAGGGACCATTTTTCCTCTTGGAAACCATCAAATGTACCTTACATCTATGTGGGAAATGACACTTAAGTGGAAGTTGAAGGAAAAGGGAATGTTGAGTTGGATAATGGAATCTTCAAGGATGTTTTTCATGTTCCTAAACTTAGCACCAACCTTCTCTCAGTCTACCAGATAACTCAATGTGGATGTGACAACAAAGTGGAGTTCCTTCCTAATATAGTTGTAGTGAAAAATCTCAAAGATGATTCTATGGTGGTGGTTGGAAAGGCTAATCATGAGACAAGAATTTACTATTGTTCTCATTTTGTGCCTAAGTCCACTTCCCTTTCCTTGTTGACTCATTCAAATTCACAAAGTAAACTATGTCATGAGAGATTTTGACATCTTAATTATTGCTACCTTTAACAACTTAGCAGCAAGGATATGGTGATTGCTCTACCTCAAGTCAAGTATTCAAAGGGTGTATGTCTAGGTTGTGAAGCAAGAAAGCATCCTAAAGAGAAATATGACAAGGGAAGTCTTGGAAGGCTACTATTATTCTTGATTTGGTTCATAGTGATGTAGCTGGCCCATTTCTAGTACCATCTTTTGGTAAGGCTCGCTATGTTCTCACCTTTATTGATAACTTTTCATGCTACACTTGGGTCTTCTTTCTTGCTCATAAGAGTGAAGTATTTGATATGTTTATCACCTTCAAAGCTCAAGTTGAGAAAAAATTAGGGAACACCATCAAGATTCTATGAACAGATAATGGCAGGGAATATGTCAACTCCAAACTTATAGACTTTTGCACTCATGAGGATATTGATCTTCAACATTTGGTTTCCTACATGCCATAGTAGAATGGTATTTCTAAAAGAAAGAATAGAACCCTTAAGGAGATTACAACTTTTATGCTTCAACATAAGTCTCTAGATCAAGTGTTTTGGGAAGAAACCATGTGTTGTGCAAATTACATCCAAAACAAAAGTCCCCATAAGGCCTTAGATGGAATTGTACCTTTTGGGGCTTGATGTGGTAGAAAACCAAGTGTAAAGCACTTTAAAGTTTTTGGTTGTCCAACATGGGCAAGGATACCTCCACAGAAGTGAAAGGCATTAGAACCTCAAAGAAAACCTTGCATATTTGTTGGATATCCTGACCATCTTAAGGCATACAAAATCATGGATCCAAAGTCACATGAAATATTTTTTGAGAGAAGTGCTCACTTTGAAGAAACTTGTCCAAGTTTGACTTCTTCAATTCCTCCTTCTTCCTCCTTCATGGAAAGTGATCATAGTGATGATAGTGACTTGAAAGATGAGATTCCTTCAACTTTGACTCATAGGACACTACCTTTGTAGGGTCTAGAAATAGTTGAGGATGTTCCTTCTACTTCCACTAAACCTAGTTGGGTATATCAAACCCTTGATTCAACAGGTTCATTAGTGGGGAATTCTTTAGATAGTCAAAGGGAAAGGTCACAAAAAAAATCATTTCCACATGCTTATATTTCCATTGCTTTAGATCCACAAACATTTAAGGAAGCATCAGGGATTCTAGAATGAGACAAGGCTATGGAGGAAGAATATAACTCTTTGATGAAAAACAACACTTGGGACTTAGTTCCCCTTCCTAAGGGAAGAAAATTGGTTTGATGTAAGTGGATCTATTGAACCAAATTTTTAGTGGATAGAAATATGGATAAGCATAAGGCTAGAATAGTTGCCAAAGTTCTCTCACAGATTCCTGGTATTGACTATACAAAGACTTTTGCACCAGTCACCAAGATGAACTCCATTTGCTTGACACAAGCTATTGCTACAGCTTGTGGTTGGGTTGTACATTAGATGGATGTAAAGAGTACCTTTTTGAATGGTGATCTTCACGAAGAGATTTAAATGTAGCAGCCACAAGGGTTCATATAGGATTCTACTATGGTTTGCAGATTGAAGAAGTCTATTTATGGTCTTAAGTAGGCTCCTTAGGCTTGGTATGCCAAGATGGATTCCTTCTTACTCTTAGTAGGATTTACTAGGTGTCATTCTGATTCAAAATTCTACGTTATTTAGTAGGATGACTCACATTTGATGCTCATACTTTATGTAGATGACTTGATCATTACAGGAAGTACTTCATCCATCATTGCCCTTGTCAAGACCTCTTTGTAGGAAAAAATTTCTATGATAGACTTGGGTTTACTACATTATTTCCTTGGTATTGAGATCACACAGTCTTTAGTAGGGATAACGCTTTCTAAACCCAAGTATGCTCTTGACTTGGTTTCTCAATTTCACCTGAGTGATTGCAAGCTTGATCCTAGTTCCTTTCTTTCAGGTTTGAAGTTAGAAGCCAAGTGTACCACTCCACTTGTTGATGTTACATTGTAGATAGTTATTTTGGAGTCTCATCTACTTGACACATACATGCCTTGACATAGCTTTTGTAGTTGGCATGGTTTCTCACTTCATGCAAGAACCACATGAGCTTCATTGCAAGGCCACCAACCGCATTTTTCACTACATATAGGGTACACATACACATGGGATACACTATGTAGTAGGTACAATACTTTAGTTGGTTGGATATACAAACTCAAACTATGCAAGTCTACTATAGGTTACATGTTTTACCTTTGTTCTGCCCTTATTTGTTGGTAGAGTAAGAAGCAAAATAACATTTCTCTTTCTTCTACTAAGCTTGAGTATCAAGGATCTATCAATGTAGCTACAAAGGCTCTTTGGTTACAGTACATCCTAAAGGATTTTGGATTTGATCTACGTAAACCTACAATCATACATTGTGATAATCAAAGTGCCACTGAGATCTCAAAACATCCAATTCAAAATTAGTAGACTAAACACATTGAGGTTCATATGCACTACATCAGAGAGCTGATACATGAGTAGATCATTGCATTACAATATTGTCCTATAGTAGAGAAGGTCACAAATATCTTCACCAAACCCTTCACTAAGGTCAAATATATTCATTTGTGAGATCTCTTGGGGGTGAGGGATGTTGCAGAAATGGGAGTCCCTTGACTTCTCTTTTCTTTCTTCTGGGAGGGATCTTTTCCTCATCTAAGGACTTCTTCTCTCTCATCTTCTTTGTTGTACTTATCTCTCTTTTTGGAGGAGGGTTTTTCCCATGAGGTTTTCCTTCTTTCCTTGCTTTATGAGAAATTGCATTGCATCACATTCTATGTAGAGCATTTATTTTGTACATGGGTACCTAGCATGGCCTTGTAGCCAGGACCCATCATGTATTTGTGAGCTTAAGTGCATTCCCCTGAGTTGAACTTAAGGGGGGTGTTGGTGTAAATAAGTATTCACCATTTACACTTTAATTAAGATTACTTAGGTCAATGCATTAGTTTATTATTTATTAGGTTGACACTTAAGAGTTTGCATACTTTTATGAGTTGTCATGTTGACAACACAGAAGTAAGCAACTCTAATTCAGCACATAGTGTCTATGACACTAGAGTTTGCATAATTAACTGAGTTTTCATGTAGAAAGCATAGTTATTTTCACTCTTAATTAAGCACATGGTGTCTACAACATTATTTTTCATGCTACACCTTTGTAGGACTATCCTCTCATCATCACACTTACTCATGTTCTTATGGAGGATAATCCATTCCTGGTGAACATGTGCTTGGTTGTAAGACTTATCAGTGTGCTAACTCCTAGACATTCTAGAAGCATTCTAGATAGCTTTATAGATTGGCACTCCTAGTGTACTTGTACATCATTTGAATATCATATTGTTATTTTGATCATACATTGTTGGTCTATTTTGTGCTTGTGCTTGAGTTGCTTGATCTTGGGTGAATTTTGTCCTAAGGAAAATTATTACACTATGAATAGGGACTTAGGCACTGTAAATGTCTGAGAAGGGACCTAGTATCTTTGGTTTTGCACAACTAGAATGACAAACTTAAAGGTGGCAACTACTAAGCTAAGCACATGACAAAAAGGAAAACTAAGTTAAGCAAGAAGGAAATGAAAAAAGGAACACAACATAAAGGAAAACCTTCCTAGACTAAACTCTAACTACAAGTGTTACCTACTCTCAATTATGATTCTAATATAGCTTTATGTCCCAACCATTATAGGAAAATGACAAAATCTCTCCAATAGGGTAGACTACAATGAAAGAGTTATTTCAATTCACCTACACAACTTTGAAGGGACCTTTCCAAATAGAATTAGATTTATTATGCATACATTTGGGTTCATGTCTCTTATCCCACAACAAGACCAAATCATCTTTCATGAATTTCCTTCACCTTGGTTTCTTGCCAAAGAATATTTTCATGTGATTTTGATTTTTTGTGTTATGATATCTTGGAATAATTGATTAATTGTGTATTGTCTTTGATGTTATAAAAAATATCATATCATTTATAGTCAGTATATGCCAAGCTCACTCAAGAATTGAAGATAGTTTCATGTGTCTATAGAGCATTCCATATTTTTGCTAGTTTAGAAGACAATATCTACTAAGTTCACTCGAGAATCAAAAGAAAGTTTATAGAAATTGAGTGTTAACCAAGCTTACTCGGTTAATGAATGAAATTTTGAATGGAACCAATGTTAGCTGAGCTCACTTGGTTACCAAAGGAACTTTGTGAATATGTAGTGTTGACTAAGTTCACTTGGTTAACACAAGAAAATCATTTCAAAGTTAGTGTCTATCAAGCAGGGTCAGATAACAAAGGATTTTCTTGTATTAGCATATTTAGTTCAATTGAATTATTTTTTGGTTCTAGCTGATTGAGGAGATGAATATTAATTATTCTAATTTATATTCTAGCTGACTTGATAATGTGAAAGATATTAATATAAGGTCAAGCTGAGGATTTAAATAGTGGAACATAATTGAAGATCTAATGATACCAAGTGGAAGTGAATTAGAAGGATAAAAAGAACATCCTTGTTGTGATGCAAAGATACATTTGATCAAGAAGGATCAAGTATACAAGTCAAAATTAAGATCTATAATCAACAATTCAGTTGCATAATGAATTAGGCCATTTCATTGCTACTCTCTAACCATTGTAGCAGTGATCTAAATCTCTTAATAGAGTTAGCTTAATAGTTATTTGTAAATTCTATAGCAAGGTGGCATTTCTATTGAATTGTCTAAAGACCTCTAAAAAGGCCACTCCTAATAGGGTGATTAACTCCTCTATCAAGGTCACACCTAATAGTGTACTTTATAACCTTTAATAGGGTTGGCTCCTAATAGGGCTCACTTTAGAAGAGTGAAAATTAGTAACTAGTTGCAATTGGTGGGTTTTCCTAAATTGGGTTTCCACATTAAATATTGGTATTAAATGTGTTCATGCTATTTATTTTATGTGTTTGAAAGTAAGTTAAAGTAATATTAATCATAGATAATATCTTAAATATTTTCATGTTAAGCATTTTTTGAGCTATTTCAGTGTTTACTAAGTTACAAAATTTTTCTGTCTATTTACTAAGTTTGAATAGAGTTAATTTTTCATAGAGTTTGTTTTGAACTCACATCTAAGGGATCTGGGATTTATTTTTGTGGTAACTAATTCACCACTCCCCTCTTAGTTACTCTTATATTTCCAACAATTGGTATTAGAGATTTTGGTGCTTTTAGAGAAGGTTTTAAGTGCCCAAGCTAAATATTAGGATGTCTTACAGAAGAGAGATTCCCAAGTTGAATAGAGACAACTTTGCAACATGGCAAGGACTTATGAGGTTACATTTGACAACTATTAGTGATTTAGGTTATAAATATCTTGATAATGAATTCAAGACTCCTACTAGAACACTATTGATTGAAGATATTGCTAAAAAGAAAAATTATAACATCATGATGATTGACATTGGATTTGCACTTAATTATGTTGAACTTGATGAAGTCAAAAGTTGTACTATAGATTATGATATGTGGATCAAACTAAAAGCCATCTATGGAGGAGATGATAATGTAAGAAGAGAAAAAGCCAAAAGTATCATAGGACAATTTGATTAGATAAAGATGAGAGAAGATAAAAACATTGAAAAATATGTTGAGAGAATTAAAGCAAGTGTGAGTGCAATCAACGCATCTCGAGGAGGCATTGATGACAATATAGTTGTAAGCAAGGTACTTAGAACCCTTCTTCCTATCTATGCAATTAAAGTGTCTAAAATTCAATAGATGTGATGTGATTCAAAAAGAAAAATAAATTTGGAGGCTCTAGTTGAAATATTGATAGCTTTTGAGTTGGATAATTATGATAACTCTATTCCTAGTTCCAAAGGTATCAAGTTTGCATTTGAAGGCAAGATTTCACTCAAGAAAATGGGTAAGAAATCAAAGGCAAACTAATTAGGAAGTGAAGAAGAATAAGAAGATATTTTAGAAATTGATTTTGAAGTTATTGAAGGCATACTTGCAAGGAAATATTCCAAAGGGAGAGGAAAGTACAAGGGTAAGATTCCTCTAATCTATTTTTCTTTTGAAGAAGTTGGTCACATTGCTGCAAGGAGTCCAAACAGAGAAGACAAGGATGAAAAGAAAAGAAATAAGTACAAAGGAAAGAAGGAATTCAAAGACTACAAGGAATACAAAAACAAAGCTAAGAAATCTTGTTTTATGGTTAAAGATTTTGATAACAATGAAGATGAAATGGTATATATTGTTGTAAAAGATGAATCTGATGATGCAGGAGATAAAATGATGCTTATCTCTCATGTTACCAAAAATGATACATGGATTATTGATCATGCCTACTCACATCATATGACTAGAGACAACACAAAGTTTGAAGACATAGAACATTACGATGGTGGTAGTGTGAGATTTGGAAAAAATGAACCTTGATGCATAAAGGGAAAATGATGTATCTCATTAACTAATGAACTTAGATGTGATAGTGCTTATTGGGTTGAAGGAGTAAAGCACAATATACCGAGTATGGTACAGTTGAATAACATTGGATTCAAGGTAGAGTTTATGAATGGGAAGGCCAAACTGCTGGATGGAAAAGGAAATCTAGTAGGATCTAGCAAACAAACAAAAGATAATCTATTCTATCTAGATCTCAGTGAAAGTTCATGTCTTATTGCTCAAGTAGAAGAAAGCTGGTTATGGTACAAAATATTACGTCATGTGGACTTTGATAACTTGGTTAAGATAAGAAAATATAGAAGAGTAAGAGGTATTCCTAACTTGAGGAAACCTAATATGGGTCTATGCAAAAATTGTCAAGTTGGTAAGATGGGAAAAAATAGTTTCAAAAGCAAGAACTATCATTCTAAAGAAGTCTTAGAGCTTGTACATACAAACTTATGTGGACCTATTGGAATAGAAAGTTATAGTGGAGATATTTTTTTCATTCTTTTTGTTGATGACTATTCTAGAGTGATGACTATAATGTATCTAAAAGAAAAATACCAAGCTTTTCAAAAATTCAAGTGGTATCTGGCAAGAGTAGAAAAAAACTAGAAAGAACCTAAAATGTTTGAGATCAAATAGAGGTGGTGAATTCATTTCCAATGAATTTAATGAATTCTATATCAAAAAAGGGATTATAAGACATAATAACCCTAGAAAAAATAACCCAACCATAATAACCCAAGGACAAAATAACCCAGAGTCAAAATAACCCCATAAGATTATAGAGAAAGGAAAACAAAATTTATAAATTACAATTATATTTCTAAGAAAAAAAATTTATTCAAATTTTCAATTAAAGTGTCAAATTATGAGCAATGCCTCTTATATAATTTAAAATATGATTATTGTCATAACCATCAACTAGTCTTTTTAGTCTTTCTTTGTGTTCATAGTATTTTTTCCTACTTGAGCGTGTAATGTGTCTAGCCATATATTTCTCTATTTTATTCTCTTGGTGACCTTGTTCTTTTTTCATTACCTTGATGAATCTCTAGATTAAGCTATGTGATGATTGAAGTGATTCATTAAATCCTCTATGCCATCCTCAATAGAATTATTAGTTTTGGGAAGATCATCTTGAATAGCTAAATAATAGTTCCACATTGTGATTGGAAACTTGGGTGACCATCTATTGCCTCTTCTAGTTAGTCTTCCAATCCATGTATCTTCAAAATAATAAATTATGGGTTGCAAAGTCTCCTCATGTTCTATATAATAAGGAGATTGTAGAAGTATTTAAAATGCATTGATTACATATATTTGAGGCACAAAAGCTAATGCAACCAAATTTTTGATCTCAAATGAAAATACTTCATCAACACTGTAATGTGTTTGTAGACCTACTTCTTGAACTTTCCTCCACAACAACTGAGAGAAATGGAAAAGACATCCTTGAGTAGTGATATTTGAAAAAATTTCAGAAATAGCTCCCTTGAAACCTAATTCAAAATCAATAAGTATAGTTTTTAAGTTTAGATCAGGTTGCAATTGTTTTAATTTTACAAGTACTTGTGTATAGGTGGATCTTGTTTTGTTGGTTATAAGAATATAAATGAGTGGAAATATTGCATCATTTTTCAAGCCATGAATTGTGTACAACTACTAAAAAATACTTGGTACTATTTTAAATGTATCATCACTAAACCAATTTTCAGATTCTTTTAGTAGTTGCAAATTTTGTGTGGTGGTGAATATTAAAAAATGATTCTCACCATTATTGTCATCATAAAGAAACTTTTCCCTTCTATTGGTAATTATATATTTATTTGGTAAGATAAGATCTCTCGATGTCTGAGGATTTGGTGGTGGTGCTTCAAATCTAAATCTTTTCCTTCGAATCATTTTGGATAATGCATTGGTTGATGGTATTGCTCCTGCTATTAGTAATGAAATATTAGAACATGTAATAGAAATGATATTTCTTGTAGAGTCTTGAGTCAAACACTCCATGTCTTTCATTTCATTCAACTTCTATTTGATAGTGATCATCTCAATTTTTGGAGCATGATTATGTCATGTACTGCTAATCACATCACCAGATTCTATTTATGTTGTAGTATAGCACTGACTTGAACATTTATTTGTAAAATATTTTACACAATGCTAGATCATTTTATTGACACCTTCTTAATGAAGCAAATATGTGTAACCATTTAAAATGAATAATTTCTTATTTTTTTGACTTGTTAAAAATTGAAGAGACGTTGTATATATTAAAAATAATGAAGAATTTATTGATTCCCTAAAAGTATATTTATTTTTGTATACTTTATAGAAACCCCTAGAAAATTTAATATAATGTTAAAAAAATTATATTAATTTTTTATTTTATTTTATGAATTTTGATTTCTCTTTTTCTTATCACTCTACCCACTCTTCATTCTTCTCCTCTTCTTTATTCCTTTACTTCTCTAAGCTCTTAATTTTACCACTTTATATATCCTCTTAATGCCTCTTCATAATGCCTTTTGACTTACATCTTTTCATAATAACTCTTATTTAGCTTATTCCCACGAATTTGTCTTTATTTTTATAATTATTTACCATTTTATAAGTTATTTAAGCATATTAAAGATGTTTTAAGGCTATTTTAGGGGTATATAATGGATATATGGTTTTAAAATGACCTAAATATCCTCTATGGTGCCTCACAATACCTTTTTAAGCATACTGACTTGATCTAGAATGACTATGGGTTATTTTATCCATGTGTTATTGTGTCCTTGGGTTATTATGGTGGGGTTATTGTGTCCAAGCTTATTTTGGCTAGTTATTATGTTGAACACCCTAAAAAAGGAATTAAGAGATAGGTATCATCCCGTAGTACACCTCAACATAATGGTATCATTGAAAGAAGAAATAGATCCATCATGGATTGTGTAAGAACACTAATGAGTTTGTAGAAAAGAGTGAAGAAGAAAGCAAAAAAGAGTCGAAGGATTACAAAAGATTTTTTACTATGAACCTGATACTTTTCCAAATCTATCTAAAAGATAGGAGGGATCACCTCCTAAGTCCACAAAATCTCCAAAATCTATCGAGTTGTAATCAATGCAACTTGAGTCATAGTTTAAAGGAATCGAGTCACAATCTGAAGGACTCGAGTCACAGTCAAAAGCTACCAAGCTATTACTTGAGAAAGCTAAGTCTAATGAACCCTAGTCATAGATAGTGGGATCCAAGCTTATCACAAAAGATCATGAAGAAATAAGTGAAATAAACTCCAAATCCAAAGTACCTATGCTAGCAAGATATGTTAGAAGGCATCATGTAGTTGCTCAAATCATTGGAGACAAGTCAAATGGAACAATGGCAAGAAACAAATTGAAAGGTACATGTTTACTTGCTGAATTTGAACCTATAAATATTAAAGAGGCTTTGGATAATGAAATTTTTATTGAAGAAATGAATGAAGAAATAGAATAGATAGAGAAAAACAAATCTTGGACTCTTGTTCCTAGACCCAAGGATAAAAATGTAATTGGCACAGAGTGGGCATTTAGAAATAAGCTAAATGAAGATGGAGAAGTTTCTAGAAACAAAGAAAGGTTAGAATGTAAAGGTTATTCTCAAGAAGAATGTATTGATCATGGTGAAACTTTTTATCCTATTGCAAGATTAGAAGCTGTTAGAACTTTACTAGCATATGCAATTCACATAGGTTTTAAAGTTTATCAAATGGATGTAAAACATGCATTCTTGAATTGAATTATTGATGAGGAAGTCTACATAGAAAAACCTAAAGGTCTTGTAGATTCTAGCAAAGGAGATATCATCTAAAAATTACACAAAGCATTATATGATCTTAAGCAGGCTCCCAAAGCTTAGTATGAAAGACTTCATAACTACTTGATACAGATTGGTTTTCAAAGAACAAATGATAACAATAGTCTATATATCAAAGAAGGACCAAATAAGAAGATTGTGTTGGTAGAAATATTCATGGATGACACTTTATTCACAAGAAATGATGACTTGTGCAAGGTATTTTCAGAAGAAAAGAGTTAAGAATTTGAGATGTCTATGTTTGGAGAGATAAAATTCTTTATTGGATTGTAGATTGAGCAGAAGAAAGATGGTATCCACATCACTCAATCTAAATATATCAAGGAGATACTAAAGAAATTTGGAATGGAAGACTCAAGAATAGTTGGAACCCCTATGTCTACTAAACATAAGCTTTCCAAAAATGATGATTCCAAAGAGGTAGATCAAACCACATATAGATCAATGATTGGACAATTATAGTATGTAGTGCATAGAAGGCTTGATATTTCATTAACAATCAATATGTTGGCAAGATTCTCAAAAAATCCCAAAGAAAATCACATGATGGAAATCAAAATAATCATGAGATATCTTACAAGTACTGAAGACTATGGTTTATGGTACAAAATAGGAGGCAATTTGGATTTAAAAGTATTCATAGATGCTGGTTTGGCAAGAAGTATTGATGATAGAAAAAGCACCAGTGGTGCAGCATTCTTTATTAATAAAAACACTAGTGTCTTGGAAAAGAAATAAATAAAATTTTATTTCCCAATTCATAGTGGAGGTAGAATATGTGGCAGCAACAATTAATTGTTCTAATATTTTTTGGTCAAACAACTATTGGTGGGTATGAAGATAAAGATTGAGGATCTAGTGGTTATATACTGTGATAAATCTAGTGCAATTAATATATCAAAGAATCCAGTGATGCGTTCCAAAACAAAAAACATTTCTATAAACCTTGTAGATATTTTCACCAAACCATTACCTAAGGATGCATTTTTGTATCTAATAGGTAAGCTAGGTGTCATTCCCCTATCTAAAGCTCACTAAATGAAGGTTGGTGATGCATCAACTAGAGCATGTTGAAAATCAATCAGTTGGTGTAGTATTCCCAAAGGGCATATTACAAATGAATTAGTACATGGTTAGGTACATTGATATTCACTGAATATTGTCTTTGGTATTAGAGGGAGAATTTTTCTATCATATCTCATAGAAATTTTATATAGAAAAAGAAAAAGGGAGAATGAACTTGGTATGATATCAAAGACAGAGTTTTCTATCAGAAGAAGATGTTGTATGCATAAGTTTTCTAACAGAGGGAGAAACCGAAGGTAGAAGGAGTTTACACTAATAGATGTTGTTCTCATGGATGAGAATGAGAATGAAACTAAGGATACTTTCCTTATTTTATTCTTTCTCTAAAATTTAATTGCATTATGATATATTTTGTTGCCATCAATGCCAAAGAGGTAGATTATTGGAACAATTGATTAATTGTGTATTGTATTTGATGTTACAAAAAATGTCATATTGTTGCTAGTCAATGTATGCCAAGCTCACTGGGCATTCAAGATAATTTCCTATGTTTGTCGAGCATTCCATAGTTTGCCTAGTTCAAAAGACAATGCCTACCAAGTTCACTTGGTCATCAAAGGAAAGTTTGAGGAAATTGAGTGTTAACCAAGCTCACTCATTTAATGAAGGAAATGTTGGATGGAACCAGTATTAACCAAGCTCACTCAGTTACCAAAGAAACTTTGTGAATATGTAATGTTGACTGAGTTCACTTGGTTAATTTAGGGATTTTTTTTTTGAGTTAGTGTCTACCGAGTAGGGTCAGCTAACGAAGGATTTTCTTGTTTTGGCATATTGATACTGGATTACTTTTTGGTTCTAGCCGAATGAGGAGATGAATATTTTTTATTCTAAGTTATATTCTAGCTGACTTGATAATGTGGAAGATATAAATATAAGGTCAAGTTGATGATTAAAATAGTGGAACATAATTGAAGATCTGATGATGCCAAGTGGAAGCCAATTAGAAGGCTAAGTAGATATCCTTGTTGTGATGCAAAGATACATTCGATCAAGAAGGATCAAGTATACAAGCCAAAATTGAGATCTATAATCAGAAATTTAGTTGCATCATGAATAAGGTCATCTCATCATTATTATCTAACCATTGTTGTAGAAATCTAAATCTCTTAACAAAGTTACATTAATAGCTATCTGTAAATCCTCTAACGAGGTGGCATTTCTATTGAATTGTCTAAAGACCTTTAACAAGGCCACTCCTAATAGGGTGATTAAATCCTCTAATAGGATCACACCTAATAGTGTGTTTTGTAACCTTTAATAGGGTTGGCTCCTAACATGGCTCACTTCAAAAGAGTGAAAATCAATAACTAGTTACAATTGGTGGTTTTTCCCAAAATAGATTTCCACATTAAATCTTGGTGTCAAATGTGTTCAACTTATTTTTTTAATGTGTTTGTAACTAAGTTAAAGTAATATTAATTATAGATAATATCTTAAATATTTTCACCTTATGAATTTTATGAGCTATTTCAATGTTTATTGAGTTAAAACATTTTTCTGTGTGTTTATCGAGTTTTAGCATAGTTAAATTTTCATAGAGTTGGTTTTGTACTAACATCTAAGGGATCTGGGATTTATTTTTGTAGTAACTAATTTACCCATCCCCTCTCAGTTACTTCTTTTATATTTCCAACAATGATAATCTAATTTCTCAAGTTCCTCCTCCAAGTTGGTGAGATACATAATTCTCTTTTCCAAACCATTTTGAAACACTGGGTTCGCAATTACCTGTTACAACTTTCAAATGGATAGCTCCAATTAGAAGGGAAGATTAGCTTTGACTCTATATACTAGCTCCAATGGGAAGATGTCAATAGCTTTTTCAGGTGTCATACTATCCACTGAAAGAGCTTCATGTAACTTCTGGTGCCAAACTTTTTTATTCTCAGAGACTTTTTTTCATAGTGTTGATTAAGTTTTTATTGCTTGATTCTTCTTGACCATTCCCTTGGTGAAATAGTCTAAAGAATGACTTAGATGGATGGTATTCATTATCCATGAAAAGCTTTAATGGGACACCAAATCTCACAAGGATGCTCTCCTTGATAAATTCAAAGATGACTTCAGAGATGGTTTTCTTGGTAGGCTTTGTTTTCACCCACTTGGTGAAGTATTATGTAGTAGTTATAAGGTATAAATGACTATAAGAGGAGGTATTAGTTGCACCAATAAATTTGATTCCCCACTATTGAAATGGGCCTTCTATTACTATCAACCTTAGTGGTAAGGAAGCCAATTAAGGTTTTCTAGAAAGCATCTTACATTTGTCATAATGGGCTACCCACTTATAGCATTTCTAAACATATTAGTCCAATAGTAGCATTACCTTATAATTTTATAAGTTGTTACTATAAAATAAAATTTCCCATCACATGCTTCACTATGAAATGCTTGGAGCAACCTTTCTTGTTGAGGCTTATCCACATAGCTCAAGAAGCTTCCATCAATTTCCCTCTTATAAAATTGATCATCATAAATGACATACTTGCTTGAATTAGTCCTAAGGTCTATTTTCTTCTTTTATGTCAATTCATTTGGATGTTCTTTGTAAGTAAGGAAGTAAGCAATGTTTGAAAACCATGGGTCTTGGAGACTTACCATTAATACCCTTGGGATTTCTTCTTCTTTGCTTGGCTCCTAATTTTGTGTAATTAATTTGTACAACCCATTTCATTAGATTAGTTTTGTTGATTTTAACTTAATGTCATATTCCTAGACCTTGGCTATCCAAGCTCCTCTAGTATTGCAACCTATCTCTTGCTGAGTCAATATACTTTTGACTATTGGGTTAGGAACATGCACAATAGAATGTAAATGTAAAAACTAGAACCTAATTTTCTTGAGTTCTCTTACCACAGTTTATATATGTTTTTCCATCTAAGAGTACCTTATTTCATTCTCCTTGAGAGGAGTGCTCATGAAAGAAATAGGTGCTTGAATACCCTCCCTATTTTCTTACATGAGTATGGAACATAATGTATGGACTAATGGATAATACTATAGAATAAACTCTTTGTTATAATCTAAATGAACTAGGACAAGACTCTTGGCTATGGCAATTTTTATTTCATCATAATCCTTCCTTCTAGATTCATTCCACTTGAATATTTGACTAGCCTTCATCACATCAATTATGAACTTGGTAATTTCAAATAAATTAGGAACAAAGCATCTCAATAAATTTACTTGTCCAAAGAAGGACTTAATTCAAAATTTTTATGTTGGTAAATTTAATTTTTGGATAACTTTGACTTAGTTAGGATCAATTATAATTCATTCTTGAGACATGCTATATGGCTGAACAATTTTCCCTGTATAACACAAAAGAAAAATTTATTCAGGTGTAGGGAGATTCAATGTTCCCTATGTCTCATTAGTATTTTCTCCAGGTCTTTCAAATGGATTTTTCTTTTCTTGGAGAAGACTATTAAATCATCTAAATACATGACAATAATATTATCCTTGATATCTACAAAGGATGAATTTAGGGATCTTTGAAAGGTAGCTCCAATATTTATTAGCCCAAAAGGCATTCTATTATAGGAAAAAGTTCCCAAAGGGGTGGTGAACATTATCTTAAATTGATCATCTAGATCTATTTCAATTTGATTGAAGCCTAAGAAACCATCTAATATAGACATCATCTTAGATCTTTCCACCTTTTGTAGTAGATGATCCATGTTAGGGAGAGCATAATTGTCCTTAAGAGAATTCTGATTCAATTTTCTAAAATCAACAAAATTATGATCTCCATAGTCTTTTTCTAGATAGGGACAATGTTAGCTATCCACATTGAAAGATATATAGGATAGATGATTCTAGCTTCTAACGTCTTATGGATTTCTCTAATGATGACACTTGATATCATTGGGTTGTAGTTGCATTGCTTTTGTCTAAAAAGAATTGCTTAAGACTTAAGGGGAATCTTATGTTTAAACTAGCCATTCTTGAAGATTTTCAAATCCTCATATCCCCAAGCAAAGACATATTGGTATTTAGAAAGAAAACCTTTAGCCCTAGTCCTTTCTTCATTAGAGTAATTACTACTAATATTAATTATTTTGGGCTCAAACTTAGTACCTATGTTCACCCCCTCCAGAGGTTCCTCCTTTCTTGTCTCTTTCTCTTTGAATATATGCATCATGTCTATTGAACAAATTTTCTAGAGAGTTTAGATACCTAGGAATTTTGTTACCTTTAACTTTCTCACCATCAAGCTTTATATCTTTCTTGCAATCTAAGCAGAACTCTTGGTAGGGGCTTTCACTTCCTTCAAAGAACTAGTTACTAACAGGCTCTGCTCCTTCTAAGAAGCATTAGATCTACCTATCATTGCTGAAAACTTTCCATGATTCAATATTGTCAAGTACATTAGGTCTGAAGAGGAATTTGACTTTATATTCTCTATCTTTAAACTTTGGATGTGGAAACAAAAGAGAAGAGGAGGAAATTAACATATCTCCTCTCACATTCTACTCCCTTAAAACAAATTGTATGGAAAAGGCATGTAGGTCTTCAATTTTATACTTTCAAAGCCTTGTATGCTTCATAGTATACTAACCTTGGACTTTCTTCACTATGAGTTTAGCATCCCCTTAGGATTTTAGGATTTTAACACCTCTCTTTTTTGTAGTAGTAGTGCTTCATATTTCATAGTATTATTTTTGTTTTTTAACTACAACTTATTGGCAAGTTGTGTTAAATCTCCCTCAAGGGGAATGAGCACCACACCTGCTCCAGATGTAGCAATTGGACAACTACCATTGAGTTCTAAGGTCCAAATATTTCAATCATCAAGAGGTTCTAATTCATCCTCTAAGTAATTAAAGTTAGAAAAAATCATGTAGTTTCCAAACTTCATTTCTTGATACAAGATTTGGGCTTTGGGATCATCAAATTTCATCACAGTAAATTTAGCTTTCTCCTCAAGTTTTAGCTTGATCTTTTTGTTGCCAACATGGATAATAGAATGAGAGAAATCTAGTTTAATTTCCCCTTACATATCCCTAAAAAAGTTCCTACTTAAAAACATGCCTTATTTGGTAGGGATGTTAGCTACAAGGATGGTTAACTTAATTCTCTTTGCTGGGTGTGCAGCTAGGGCCACTTGGACATCCTTCACTTGTCCTAATAGGGGAACTTGTTTTACATCCATGGAGTAACAATTCCCAAAGGTCTTAGTTAAAGGTAATCCTAAGGCATGAGCAATAGCATAAGGCATGACATTATCTAAGGCTCTTAACTTAATTATTCAATTACTCAATTTATAACCATTTACATGTAAGGACTCATAAAATGAATTAGGTTTCTAGCTAGGAAAGGTAGCTAGGACTAAAGAATCATTTTCTTTAAATAATATGGGTAGAACGAGCTCTTCATTAATAGGGAGACCATCACTATAATGAGATTACTCATTACTAATGGTGGTATTGACTTTAAGATGAGTTTTACCACTAGCTTCACTTTTGTAATAATCTACTAGTTTTTGCAATTCGGTAGGGTGATTTTTCAAGTAATCTATGGGGGAAACTCGAATATGAGAATCTTTGAAATATTGGATGATATCAAATGAGGAATGAGACTTACCACTTTGATCCATTTTTTATTGTTCTCTCATCTAAGTAGAGGGGGTAGATATGCTAGCCATGGTTGGTGAAGTAGAAAGAGTATTGTTCTGGACAAGAACTAAGCTTGTTAGATTTTTATTCCCTTGACTTCTTATTGCTATAGTCATCTACCCAAGGTGCTGAAACAATCACTTTCTATATCCAAATTTGATTCATATTCCAAAAAAGAAGTTCCATAGACACCTAGTAGAGTAGAACCATCTTTACTTTAAAGATATTACACTTTGAGCTCATTATTTACATTGATCTACTTGAATCTATTCATTTCTAGACAAGATTTAGTGTTGTGATTTGCTCTTAAGTGGAATACATACATTCTTTTCTTCTTAGGATATTCCTTTATGGAAATTTTTTGTTGAGAAGGTGTTAAGTGTAGGGGTTTCCCTTCATGTTTCCTTCAGGATATGTTTTGGTAAGGTTATTGGAATGAAGGAACTACCTTACTCATTTTAATTTTCATTGTAATCTTCTCATCTGATAAATTTTGCAGCATTTCTTTTGTGTTATTAGTTGTACTAGCAACAAAATTTGTTGAATTTATGCTCTAAAACTCTCTCTTCCATTTTCCACCTGCTATCAAATAATTTTCTAATTCTATCACCATAGTCTGAGAAACTTGGAGATTAGCCAAATTTTCTCTTCTAATTTGAAAGATAATATCTAGAGGCATCAAAATAATGAACATATTTTGATTATCTGTAGTTGGCCTACTCACAATAGGAATCTGGTTGACCAAATTGTTGAACCTTGTAATGAAATCTCTCATAGGGACACTATGTTTCTTCTTAATTTGAGTGAGTTGAGATAAAAAAGTATGTTCATCTTATGTACTCTTTTAACATGCCTCAAATCAATTTTGCATGTCATCTTAGGTTATAATGCATCCTACTAGAAGATGTTGGAACCAATTAGCTACATTTTCAACTAGAGACTCTGCGAATAGTCTTACCACTACATCTTTATGTTAAGGATAAATGATGCTACATGTTATAAAGAAATAAGTGATGTGCTCATTAGAAGAAAATTTCCCATTTCCATTGAATTTGGGGTAGTTCTTTTAGGAAGCCCTTGGTAAGTCATTATTAGTAGCAAGTTTTAGGGGACCAATAGCATTTCCCCATGGAACAACCATTGATATAGGAAGAATTACTGGTACTAGCTTGAAGGTGGTGATAGTTGGGGCTATAACTTTATGTGATGTGAGAGCATTACACAATGATCGGATTTTAGTGTGAAATAGAGGAGGGGAAGATGAATGATTGCAGCTTTGAGAGAGAGGATGGGGTGGAAGAAAAAGAGCTCTATAAATACCTTGAAACATTGGGTCTCGTGACCAGGCTCTCCCTCTTCTCAAAGGATCTTCTAATATTGGGAAGCCAACTTTATTTATTTCTTCAAACACTGGGCCAATTTTTCCTTTACATGAACACTTTTAGTATACTTAGGATCTAGGGTGAATTGATTCTATTCATAATAGGTTTTCTTGACTCAATCTTCTTTGTTGCAACACACCTTCCCAATAACCAACACTGGCTTCTTCTCTTTATAATGCAAATATGAATCTTCTATACTCACCAAGGGATTTTTAATTTATCTAAGAAATTATATTCAATTGATTTATTATATCTTCTTATTCATCTTGGAAACCAAGGTTGGGTTGAAATACTAGGATTTGACCTTTATGAGGCAACATCATTTTTCCTCATAGGCTAAATATGCATGATTCGATGAATGTGAGTGCCAACAAGGATGAGACTAGAAGTTATTATAGTAAAGCTATAGATAGACTTATTGAAGAAACATAGATAGCAAGGAACATGCACAAGACTTTATCTTTTGACATGGGGAAAGATGTAAACCAAAGTTTTTGAAAAAGTCCCCACTAGAGTTTCCAAAAACTATTGTTTAACAATTTTTCTTCCTTAGTTCCTTAGTTTGTACCTTGACCCTTAATGTGTCCAATATTGATAGAAAAAAAAATAGTTAATGACAAAATGGGTCAGTGTACTGATTTATCAAAGACCCTTGAAATGAAAGGTACACTCCCTTATAATGTAAAGATTTGCAATGAATTTGTTTAAGATTTTGGGGTATGCTCTTAACCAGAGAGCAAAAGAGGTATAACTAGCTTGCTTAACACTTCAAACAATCTCGGTGATTTCAAATTTTGACTTACAACTTTTGCAACTACAAATGAGTATGAGTCATAATGGATCCCAATGTAATCTATTCTACCTTTGAATACAAGAATGCAACAATGCAAGACTATCCACTAAAATGAAAGAAAAAAACCAAGTTTATTGAAATCTTTTAGTTTTCATTTACAACATATGATCGAAAAAATTACAATATAGACTTAGAGTCTGACATAGTAGTCCCAGCTCCAGGGGTTTTCCCACACAATAATTTTTTTGATCTTATTGATTTCTCAAAAAGTTATATTTATAGGCCTCTTAGGGATGACTAGTTACATCTGATGATTTCAGCACAGAGAATCCCTAAATAGATGGACACTAAAAATAGGATTTGACTAGGTCATCATCCTTACAAAGTCTAGCCTACAAGACGAATGCCAAAAATGGCTATAGTATTATATTTTAGGAAAGAGAAGAGGTGAAACTTTTTGAAGAGAGTGTCAGAGCATCAATTTTTCTTTGGAGTCATAGCCTTAGCTATGTACTCTCTAATTTCTTCAGTTACACTATTCAATTTTTTAATTCTTGGGATGATAATGTTATAAGCTTGAATCATTAAAGATAATGTAGTATTCTTTTCACAACCATCATGTGGTTCTCTTTAGGATCAGGAGAGAATATTGCAACTATCCCAATTGCTAATGTAATGTTAGATCTTCTATAAACTACATATTGGAATTCTCCAGTCATTGACCTATACAATGTCTATTTTATCTCTTTAGAATCATGATTCTTTGAATTCTTATGTCAAGTAGTCATGAGCTCCAACTAGTCTTGATTCTTCCATCCCAAAAATTTTCAATATCTCCTTGTATATATTGATTGTGTAATGTAGATACCTTTGTTTATTTGATATGTAGGCCAAAAAATAATTTGATCTCTCCAAACATAGAAATTTCAAGCTCTTTCTTCATTTCCTCAAAAAATGATTTACACAATTTATTGTTTCCTCCAAATATGATATCATCCACAAAAAAATCAGCTAACAATGTCTTTCTCTTACATTTATTTTTCAAGTACATATTTTTGTCATCATTTGTTTTTGAAAACCAATTTTTACCAAGTATGCATCCAATCTCTCATACCATGCTCTAGGAGCTTGTTTCAAACCATACAAAGCTTAATCTATTTTTCACACCATTTTTTTTCTCAATAAGCTCAACTAAACCTTTAGGTTTCTCAATGTACACTTCCTCTTCTAGTATATCATTTAGAAATTCAAAATTCACATCTATTTGATAAACTTTGAAACCTTTGTAAGCATCATATGCTAGAAAATTACTTACTCCATCCAACCTTGCAACTAGAGAAAATTTCCTCCATAGTCAATTCCTTCTTCTTGTGCATATCCTTTACAAATTAGTCATACTTTTTCATTTTGACTTTACCTTTCACATTCATCTTTTTCCTAAATACCCACTTTGTTCTAATCACATTCATGTCCTTTGTTATAGGTACTAGTGTTCATGTCTTAGTATTCTTTTCAATTTTATTAATCTCTTCACTCATGGTTGCAATCAAGTTTTTATTCTCAAGTGGAACCTCGACTGATCTAGGATCATACTTAGACAATAATCATATATCACTTCTCAATATATTTCTTGTCATAACTCTTAAATGTTTGTGTCCAATGATTTGGTCTAGTACATGATGTCTTCTCATATACTTTTCTAGGATAGTTTCTCTTCTTCTTTGTTCTTGGGGATGTTCACTAGTTTCACCTAGTTCAATATGTTCAATAACTTTAAGTTCTTGTTGTATTTACATATGTATCATAGATTTTCCATTCTAATGGTTGACATTCTCTTCATGTTGCTTGGCTTCTACAACTTGATGCTCAATACATTGATGTTTCTCGATAAGGCCTTTCTACTATGAGTCAACAGTGTTCACATTTTTTATTTCTATAACTGGTCTATCATGTTTAGGAATGGTGTTAGGTTCTCCTTCATAGAAAATAAGAATAAAAATTGTAGTCTTCAGGTTCTTTCTCGCATTCCACCTTATTCCTTTCTACAATTCATCAACTCTAACATTTTCATTTTCCACAACCTTTTTGGTGTTAGAATTCAAACATTTGTATGCCTTAATATTTGTGGAATAACTTAGGAATATAATTTCATCACAAGTTTAACATCAATATTTCTATTCCTTGAGTCTTTCTAAATATAACATTTTCTTCCAAAAACTTTGCAATAATATACATTAGGTGCATGTCCATAGTATAGTTCAAAAGGTGTTTTTTTAATACCTTTCTTGACTTGTAATCAGTTAAGAGTATATATTATAATGTTGAAAGATTCTAACAAATATTTTTATGAAACATTCTTCTCCATCATCAATGTTCTTTCACAATTCATTATGGATCTATTCTTTCTCTTAGTGATAGCATTCTATGGTGGAGTTTTAGGTGCATATATCTACCTTTTGATTCCTTTATCATTATAGAATATCTTAAACTCTCTAGATATGTACTCTCCACCTCTATCTAATCTTAGTAAATTTAAGCTCTTACCTATTTCTTTCTCAAGTCTAACCAAATACCACTTAAACATTGAAAAGTATCTATTTTTCTTTAAGAAATATTACATTCATCATTCAAGACAATTCATGAACAAATAAGATAAATTACTTTTCTCCACATTAGATTTGAGCTTAAATATGAGCTCATTCTAAATAAATCAATATGAGCTCATTCTAAAATATCATCAGAAGAAAAAAAAATCCTCTTGAAACTAGACTTAGTCATTTTTCCCAATTGGCATTGTTTGTGCATCACCTTATCCAATTTACTCAATCTTGATAGTCCTCTTACTCTTCTTTTCTTGTTGATTTTAACTAGATTGCCAAAATTTACATGACATAACCTCTTGTTCCATGGCCAAATATATTCTTATTGTGCAAATAAGTATGTGTCTTCAGATAGGTCTAGATAGAAAACATTACCTCTTGTTTTCTCTCCACTTCCAATTAGTTCACCAATAGCATCATAGATATTTTCCTTCTTGTCTATAAATTCAACCTTGTAGCTAGAACTAATCAAGTGTGCCAAAATCAACAAGTTATATTTGAGACCATCAACCCAATATGCATTATCACATCTAATTTTTTCATTAAAAATAATTAATCCTCTACCTTTGACATAACATGGTGCATCATTTCCATACTTAACACTATTTCCATTGTACTAAATTAACCTTTCAAGCTTACTTGTATCACCAGTTATATGATGTGAACATTCATTATCAATTATCCATCTATCATATCTGCTCATTTTTTTCACATTTTTCACCTTCATCAGAATCATCTTTCATAGAAACATACACAACTTCTATATCATTTTCATCAGTACCACTACCAAAACTTTTTTCAACAATTACTAGTACAGATCACTAAAATTTGTATATATGTGACTACAATCAATCACGACTATTAGTAGTTAATATCTAGTCATTTATAATGCTACTAAATTTAATACTAAATAATTTTAGTCACTTATTTGATCTTGATCATCGATTTAGTCACATATTTAGTGGTATATTTAGTAATATATTAATCACATATTTAGTCATATATTTAATCATATATTTAGTCATATATTTGATAGTTGACTTAGTCACATATTTAGTGGTATATTTAGTATCATATTCAATCACATATTTAGTATATTTACTCACATATTTGGTAGTGTATTTAGTAACATATTTAATAGTATATTTGCTCACATATTTAGTAGCATATTCATGTTGGAAATATAAGAGGAGTAATTGAGAGGGGAGGGGTGAATCATTTACTACAAAAATAATTCCCAAATCCCTTAGATGTCAGTACAAAATAAACTTTGAGAACTGAATAATGTTGATGCTTGGAAAACACACATAAAATGTTGTAACTTGGTAAATACTTAACATGCAAATATTTGGATGTTATCTGTGATTACCATTACTTTAACTTAGTTGCAAACATATAAAAGAAAATAAAATGAATGTATTTGACACTAGGATTTAATGTGAAAACCCAATTTGGGAAAAACCACCAATTGAAACTAGTTACTATTTTCACTCTTTTGAAGTGATCCCTATTTGGAGTGAATCCTATTAAAAGTTACAAAACACACTATTAGGTGTGACCTTGTTAGAGCATTTAATCACCCTTTAAGGAGTGGCCTTGTTAGAGGTCTTTAGATAATTCAATAAAACTACCACTTTGTTAGAGGATTTCAAAATAGCTATTAAGCCAACTCTATTAAGAGATTTAGATAACTGCTACAATGGTTAGATAGTAATAACGAGATGACCTAATTTTTGATGCAACTCAAATAATAATTACAAGTCTCTATTCTCGCTTATACTTGATCCTTCTTGATCAAATATATCTCTTCTACTCCAGAAGGATATTTCTACTTATCCTTCTAATTTTTTGCTTCTTAGCATCATCAAATCTTTCATACTTTTCACACTCTCTTACACACTTTAGAATTTTCAACTTGACCTTATACTTATATCTTTCACATTGTCAAGTTGGCTAGAATACAACTTATAATAACTCATATTCATTTTCTTAGTCAATTAGAACCAATAGATGAATTAATTAAACTCAATGTGCCAAAACAAGAAAATTCTCCATTAGCCAACTCTGCTCGGTAGACACTAACACAAAAATGATTTTTCTATGTTAACTAAGTGAACTTGGTTAACACTACATATTTGCAAAGTTCCTTGGTAATCGAGTGAGCTCATTTAACACTCATCTTCTATAGAATTTCCCTTGGAACCTGACTGAACATAGTAGACACTACCTTTTGAACTAGGCAAACATAAGAATGCTTAGTAGACACAAAAATTGTCTTAATTACCCAAGTGAGCTCAACATGCACTGATTGATAATGATATGACATTTGTGTAACATAAAAGACACCACACAATTTATCAATTGTATCCAACAATCTCCCTCTTTGGAATTAATGGCAATACAACATGTCATAACATAATGAATTTTTATTTTTTGGAACAAGAATAAAGTAAGGAACATATCCTTTGTTTCATTTTGATTCATATCCATAAGAACTTCCTCTGTTAG
The DNA here is from genome assembly GCA_028749045.1 of Cupressus sempervirens. Lineage (NCBI taxonomy): Eukaryota > Viridiplantae > Streptophyta > Pinopsida > Cupressales > Cupressaceae > Cupressus > Cupressus sempervirens. The sequence continues at coordinate 530,828,911 of CM053786.1, read as the reverse complement.
TGTGAACCCTTTCTGCCTTCAGTTCTCCCTCTGTCAAAAAACTTCTACATGCAACTACTTCTCCCTGTAATCACCTAAAAATGGTCATCTAGACTATTAGCCCGCTTTTCAACATTTTGGCTAAATTAATTTAATCACTTACCTAAGCCAAATTGCTAATAATCAATTTATTTGATTATAACCTATAGTTTGACTATGCTATCCTAAGTTCATTATTTGATTAAAAGAACATGTCCCCTTTTAATTAAATAAAAGACCCCATTCTTCTAACCCACTTAAAGTGCACACATAAAGTCTTTTTTCTATTTTGTAATTAAAAGAAAAGGCTTTGTGACTTTTGTCTTATATGACAAGTCAACTTATATTCTATTGGTTGATTTGTTTGTGCACATGGATCACTCCTCTTTTCAAATTCCACCGTTGATCATCCACCATCTTCATCTTGATCTCTACTGTCCATACATCTTTAAAAGGGAGAGAGCTTTCCCCCTCAATCCATCTTCATTTTTGAATATTGTTATGCTACAGGTTTTCTAATAGGTTTCTTTGGAGCTTTGTGGATAACTTTTATTTCTTGTCTACATTCTCTCATACCATAGCATCTTAGCTTAGCTTTCATTTTTACATGTAGCTTAATCTCACATAGCTTAATATTTGGATTGTAACACTCTCATCCATGCTTAGAATAGCTGTATTTTTCATATTCATTCTAGCTTAATCTTCATTTGCATTGCATTCTTGAGGAACTCCTTGGGACATTTGCATTCTTGCATCTTGTCTTTGGAACCTCCCATTGCATGGTTTACTAGCAAGAAGAGTATCTCTAAGGCTCATCTGAGAGCCTTTTTATTCTTGAAATTTACTCTCTTGCACTCCGTGGATAGGGAGCTCTAAGCCGGCATCCAAGCATTCCAACTCATGGAATCGTTTGGATAGAATAGTTTAGAGTGTGACACAATCTAGTGTACATTTTTGGCGCCCACCGTGGGGCTTGAATCAAGTTCTAGCTCCATTTGCTTTCATTTTTTATCTCTAGTTTTTTACAGCAGCATATTGGATCTAATCAAATGCTTTTGTAGAATTATCACTTTGGTTTTAAGGCCAACCCATAAGTAAATTGGTTTGAAGGCCAAAAACTTGGTTTAAATATTTGATCATATCTTTTAAACCGCTTAGAGTTTGGTTCTGAAATTTTTTTTGCAGGTTGGGTATATGCTCAAAATGTCTCAGTCCAATTTTCAGAGCATTTTGACATGATTTTCGGAAGTTATGATTTTTTTTCTTTATTTTTTATAAAAAGCCGTTTTTGATCGCAAATCAGTGCATTTTTTGGAAAAACTTACATTTCAGAAAGATTTTTGAATTCTAATGGGGGTTCTTTCTTTGTGTTTTGAATTTTGAGATCGTATTAAGGATCAAAAATTCGATTTGATAAATTTGGCCTGTTTTGACAAAATCAATCTCTAGGGAGCAAATGAAGAGATTTTTTAAAATTTCTTGCATTTTTGGAAAGCTCTCTGATTTTTAATAGGGGTCTCTTCTTTTCATTTTCATTTTTGGATATGAAATCATAGCAAAAAAGTCCAATCTTGTTGACTAGGTCAAAACCAAAGAGTAAAAATGAAAGCATTTGTGATTAACTTGCACTTTCTTTGCATGTACTTGGTTGGAAGATAAATTAGATTTTTGAAGCAACTCACCACTTTTTATTGCAGATTTTTATGTTATTTCACACTAACTTTTTTTGCTAACAAGTTGTGATTTCAGGTTGCCATCCTTGTGAAAAAAATTGAAACATTGCATAAAAAGAACGCATGTCAAAGCTTCAAATGCACAAGGGCTACTAACGATTGTTTGCAGGGCTGCCCAAAGCATAAAAACCCAAAATTTCTTTCTTTTTTGTTTTCATGTGTGGCATTGAATAATTGTTCATTTTTCATAGGCACATAAAACTTGTGATTGGAGTCTTTTGGTAATAGGAGAGTATGCTCTTCACCCTTGTGGTGAATCAGAAATCTTGACTTGCCATTTGGTTTCAAAAGCAAGGGGTAACTGAATCTTCTTGGCGTGTTTGAGAGAAAATTATTGGAATAGGAGAGTATGCTCTTCACCCTTGTGGTGAACCAGAAATCTTGACTTCCAAAATTTGATCCACTTTGTGTAGTTAGAATCCTTTAGAGGGCCTGCTCTCGGACAACCTGAGAGGAACGACCCAAGTGGGAAAAAGCCGATTACCTGGCTCTTCCAACCCACTATAAACTCAAGGCTATCAAAGACACAAAACCTTGGTAGACGTAGTGTTTATCTTTGTCTAGTGTGATCGCTTATGGGATTTCGACCATAGGGAGATCACTAGGCAAGAATGCTTAAGGTACTCTTGTGGTCACAAGACCGGTTACTCATTGCAAGGTGAGGTGTCCTGTATCAGGAGCAAGAGGAGCACTATGAATGGAAGCCCTATCTAAACACCCTAAGTTTTTAACTACCTTTTTTAGCCGCTCAACTTCTTGGTGCAAGGATCGATCCTAGTGGACTACCCGGATCACCCCAAAATTTTACACTCACCATCTGTGTTCCCTTGGTTATGCTTATTGCATTTCCATGACAAAGCCAATATCTCTTGTGGGCAACCACTTGGTGTGAGGCAAAGGAGCATCAAGCGTGGGCCAAGTTGTTGAGTAATGAACCATGTCCTTTAGGTAGATATTGCTTTATGTTTTCTCAAATGTGGTATACCAGTGAAAATCTTTTGAACATACACATGACGATAGTTCTAGAAATTTCTTTTAAGACCTCACATATGCTTGTATCATGCAAGGTTGCTTTGTCCCTTGCTTGATTGTTTGAAGAATACTCCATGTATCACTGTCTTGCTTGGAAAGAAATTGTTTTTGAACATCAAACTTGCTATGCTATCAACTATTGTCAAACTTTGTCAACCAAGTCAAAACATCAAATGCAAACATTTTCTTGTGTTGCTTGCTAAGGAGAGTCTCATCATTTGATTTTTATTTGCTATGTCTCTAGTTCTTGAACATGCTTAAAGTGACTCTTTGGTCTTGGTTCTCTTGGTCTTTCTATCTTCATGGTCTATGCCTACTTGCTAGTTATCCTTTTGCTGAAATGGTTACCTTGATTTCTTGACTACACTCTTGGGTTGGGAAAGTTGTTCACTTGTCACCCTGCTTGCTCTATGTATTTGGCTATTTGGGCATCTTGCCTAGCTATTGACTTGAGTCATTCATGTCGTAAGTTTCTTGGACATATTGTTTGACAAGTCACTTTAATCTCTCTCTACTATCTTGGCAAGTGAACACTCTACCTCCTATAGTTTCAATATCAAGTTATCTTCTAGACTATTTTATGCTTGGCTTTGCATCTACCACTATGGAATTCAAAACTTGTGCTACCAAACTTCAACCAAATCTAGATGATCATGATATCCTCCATATCACTAAAGAGTTTCAAGATCTATATGTGCAATACGAAGAACTAGAAGAGACAAATGATCTTTCTTACCTTCATCTCTCTAAGCGCATGACATAAATGAAGTCTAAACTTGAGCAAAGGTTAGAGGAGAAGATTACATTGTTACATGAATCTTCCTTAAGGTCTTTACATGAATGTGAGTCACCTTCTTTGAGGTCATCCTCTTCTTCTAGCTCTACATGCTCTACTTGAAGACATCAAATGTCTTCATCTTCTAGATCTAAAGACCTCTTTAGAGGACAAGCAAGTGATACCTACTTTGAGCCTATTCTAAAATTTCATGATGGACCTATCTTTGACCAAGATAATGATGAAGAAATGAATGCATTATGTTCACTTGAGAAACAAAAAGAAGATCCTAGACATGTTTCTAATAGAACTTTTGCTCCCTTGGAAAATTCTTATGATGACACTTTGCAAAAACTTCTTGGCAATAAGATCATCATGTTGCCTAAGTCTAGCTCCTATGGAAATCCTTTCTTGGATGATTATTGTGCTTATCATCAATCTAATGACCATGCTACTTTTGATTGTATAGAGCTGAAACATAAAATCCAAGATCTCATTGATGATGAGATTGTTGATCTTGAAACCTCTAGTGACTCATGTGGTGAAGATACTTCTCTTGAGCAAGATTACATTAATGAACCTATGTCTAGTAGCAGCTCTATTACATCTTCCACTTCTTCCAACACTCGTGCATCTCCCAACACTTCAAATCTTTCCAACATACCTCCATCAAATAAAGAACCTAATGCTTTCCACATTGACTATGTGTATCCTCAAGGGCTACCTCTAAAAGAAACTCAAGCTAACCTTCACTTGGTTGCAAACCTTTTCCATGCTACTAATCCTAAACATCCTCAACCTTCATGCACTACTATGCCTAATCCATGCACTATTCCATTCACTCTTCATTCTTCCTTGTCCTTAGAAGGAGCTTCATGTCAAGAGGACTCTCAAAAAGAAAAAGCTATAAATGTCAAGAAAGATCAAGATCAAGCACCCTTTCATCTCTTTCAAGATTTTCCCCCTTCATATTCTATATCTTATCCACCTCCTAAGTATGATGAAGACACAACTTCCATTATCTCCCTTGAGCTTACTGAAAATTATGAGAGAAGTTCTCTTCATATGCTATCCAAAGCTACTTGTCAAGATCAAAGCATCCCCTCATGTTCTACTTCTCCATATCCACTTCAAAATTGTGCTCAAGCTTCAAGTGCTTCTATTAAAAATGTTGTTTCTATCAAAGGTACTTATGAGTCTATTGATGGCTTTGACCATGTTGCTCATTCTAAAGATGTTGATATCCCTTCCCACTATCCCTTTGCATCTTCTAAATCTATCCTTGGTCCTTATCCATCTAAGCTAAAGAATTCAAACCTTCCATCTATATTGGGACCTTATGTTCCTTCATCTCCTACATTTTCTAGTCCTAGCTCTCCCATCATACCTCAAGATCAACAAAGACGCTCATCCTTGATGAATTATCACCCATCTATCCACCTAAACCAGTCATATCATCCTTATTCATCCACAAATCCCAAGTCATTTGGAAGTGAGAATAAACATAAGAATCCATTGAAAAATAAAGATCACTATGTCCCATCTAATGGACATGTGAATGCTAAGAAGGAAAATGCACAAAAGAGACTACAAAGGTCCACTTTTAAGAGAGCTAAATCAAAGAAAATGTGGGTTCCTAAATCCATCATTGAAGAAATGCACTCTCAAGCACCCAAAGAATGAGGAAAATCTAAAGCTATGTGGATTCCCAAGTCTCTTTTAAAACACTTGAATATTGAAAATACTTCAAAGTTGACATTCAAGCTTCCAAAGGCTTCCATTCCATCTTCTTCCAAAAATCTTCCTAAAAATATTCCAAAGCCTTCCACTCCACTTTTTTCCAAATCTTTTCTACCACCTCATACATCTAAACCTCAAGCTACTTCATCCATGATTCCTCCATTGTTCCAATACCCTTCAAGGTGTGTGTCAATGTTGATCTTGTCCAATATTTTAGCTACCCACATGAAATCCTCTAAAGCTTACACCTCCTTTCTATACATGAACTCTTATCCTCCATATATTCTTCCTACTACCATTTCCCTTTCATCACCCTATCAACATCTTTGAGCATACCTTTCTATGGTCTTGTCTTATCATGACTTATCTTTCCTATAGGAGCACTATCTAAATTCAAAAAGCTTGAGCTCTTTCTAAAAATTCAAAAAAAAATGAAAAAATGAAAATGTGCCTCGGTGAAAACCACTTATTGTGGCACCTTGGTAGCAAAAGTAAAGAGAAATAAATCCATCCTATGGTGAAAACTACTTCTTGTGGCACCTTGGATAAGTACCATGATGAAAACCTGGCAAACAGGCATCATGCGTAATTCTTCCATCATCCATCTATCCCTTCTTCTCTCTTTGATCTTGACAATGTTGAGCTATCTTTGCATATTGGCTATCTTATCCACCAGATTTTCTATTGTGCTCTCCCATTCACTCATAGCCTCTATCTTGAGCTTTATTCTTATTGCTCTATCCCATTGCTATACTATCTAGTTGACCCCTTGGTCTTGATCATAATAAATCAAACATGGTTCTCGTAGGCCTCTTGACATGTCTGCTCTCTTGGATTGCACACTTCATGCTACTCACTCATTGGCTTCCATCGCTTATCTTCATGTTATCTCACTTGTTGGCTTCATTGCTTATCCAAAACATGCTTCATATGACTATTTCACTTCTTTCCCTAGCTTGGGTACTCTTAAGGAGTCAATTCTTGAGGATCACTTTCACTTGCTTCACATTCCTTTCTTATGCATTTTTTCTTATCCATCGGCTTGTTTCTCCATCATGTCCTATACCTTGCTAGACATGTGGAGAAAATGATGTGATCTTGCTTGAGAACTAGTGATCTCTAAATTATTCTAAAAAATCCAAAAAATCATATATGATGCTGAAAAAATCCTAAAAACCAAAAAATGTCCTGAAAAAAATCCGTCAAGTGTGAAAACCTAGAAACGTGGGCTACTTGAAACCCTTGCACCTATGTCTATCAATCTCAATCATCCACTTCGCTACACATTTCCTAGCTTGGAATTGTTTCTTGTCCCCGTCTTGGGGGCACAACTACTTAGCCTATTGAGGCATTCTTGTGCATTAGGGTTTCTTTGACAACTCACAAAATAGTGTTTCTCAACACTTCTCCCACCTTAACATCTAGTGTTTTTCAACACTTTTCAGATAGTTTACCTACAGTCTTCGATGTTGCGATATTTCTCACTATTAGAATCAAGTCTGGAAGAAATGGCCAAGTGACTTACACACACACACTTTAACACTTAAACGACTGAGCTATGCTGACATTTATCTACTTTGTGTGCTATCTATGATGATTTCTTTGCCATGTATTCCCTCCCTAATAGTCTTTCAAGGATGTCATTGACTAGAAGACTGGGGGCATGGGGCATATTTTCTTGATTTCTGCTTGTGGGTATACTTTTGTTTGTCTATAGTGTTGTAAGCATTCATGCTTGTCCTATTCAACACTTTGACTTATAAATGTATCATCCTTGATTGTTTTGCAAGACCACACTCAGGGTTTATCCTGGCGCTTATGCCTTGATACAGGTGTAATCTTGCTAAATTAAACTTAGGGAATCTAATCGTGTAGTTATCTTGACTTACATGTCTCTGATGCTTAGATTGGATTTCCACATACCTATCTAATATCGATCATATTCATATCCTCATAGTTATACTAGTGATGGTTGTATGATCTCATGATGTCCCTAATAAATGCTCAATGATGAAATTAAGAGTCTAAATGTTATGCGCTTCTTGCTGGTAAACCACATTGCATATTAGCTTTCATTTTAGGTTCATTTTCTAGATTATTCTTGCATTCTTGCATATGGGGAGAGCTCTTTCTTAATCTTTTTTGTGGACATATCAGCTAACTCCTTTCATATATTTCTTTACTTTCTTCTTGTTCATGTCTTTTCACCTTCTTTATCTTTCGCTTCATCTCTTTTCTATCTTATCATCACATTATATAAATTTTTGACCTCTTAAATAATTTCAACATCCTAGATTCATTTTCGGGATCGAAATCCAAATTCGAGTTCATCTTGATGGTCAAAATTGTCTTTTAAAATTCTACTTTCTTCTGAGCAGTTAGCTGACCTTTTGAGGTCTAATCTCTAAATCATCACTGGGGCATCTTCATTTCTTCATGTCTTCATCATTTCCATACTTCATATCTACTTAAATTCACTATTTCATGTCTAAAATCACCTTTCTACTCATTTTGACCTTATTTTTATGCTATATCCTTCAAGGTCAACTCTAGTCAAACTGGGGCATTTTATCAATTTTTTTATATAGTCATTCTTGGGTTCTAATCATCTATCTGTCATCTTGGACATTGCTATATTCTAATTTTCTCATTTCTAGCCAATTTTTGCATCCCCTTACCTCATTTCAATTTCGATCCCGAGGGGGCAGAAATACTCTATCACTGCTTAGGAGCATTTGTTTGATCTTCTCACTTGCTCTCACTCTATCTGCTTTTCTAAGTGTTAGTATTCTTCTTGAATTCTAACATCATCTCTTCCTAGTGTTCAGTACTATTGCTATCAGGCTGTGCATTTAGGACTTGCTATCTATTTCTGCATTTCACTCTTTGGAATTAGACATCTATATCTATCATCGCCTACTTGGCTTCGATTTTCTTTGACATAATGTGTTCCCAGATCAATCACGCATTAGTCAAAGAGGGGCAAATGTAATCACCTAAAAATGGTCATCTAGACTATTAGCCCCCTTTTCAACATTTTGGCTAAATTAATTTAATCACTTACCTAAGCCAAATTGCTAATAATCAATTTATTTGATTATAACCTATAGTTTGACTATGCTATCCTAAGTTCATTATTTGATTAAAAGAACATGTCCCCTTTTAATTAAATAAAAGACCCCATTCTTCTAACCCACTTAAAGTGCACACATAAAGTCTTTTTTCTATTTTGTAATTAAAAGAAAAGGCTTTGTGACTTTTGTCTTATATGACAAGTCAACTTATATTCTATTGGTTGATTTGTTTGTGCACATAGATCACTCCTCTTTTCAAATTCCACCGTTGATCATCCACCATCTTCATCTGGATCTCTATCGTCCATACATCTTTAAAAGGGAGAGAGCTTTCCCCCTCAATCCATCCTCATTTTTGAATATTGTTATGCTGCAGGTTTTCTAACAGGTTTCTTTGGAGCTTTGTGGAGAACTTCTATTTCTTGTCTACATTCTCTCATACCATAGCATCTTAGCTTAGCTTTCATTTTTACATGTAGCTTAATCTCACATAGCTTAATATTTGGATTGTAACACTCTCATCCATGCTTAGAATAGCTGTATTTTTCATATTCATTCTAGCTTAATCTTCATTTGCATTGCATTCTTGAGGAACTCCTTGGGACATTTGCATTCTTGCATCTTGTCTTTGGAACCTCCCATTGCATGGTTTACTAGCAAGAAGAGTATCTCTAAGGCTCATCTGAGAGCCTTTTTATTCTTGAAATTTACTCTCTTGCACTCCGTGGATAGGGAGCTCTAAGCTGGCATCCAAGCATTCCAACTCATGGAATCGTTTGGATAGAATGGTTTAGAGTGTGACACAATCTAGTGTACACTCCCTCTTACAACAAACTTCTCCCTTTACAATTAAAATTTCTATGAGATATGATAATAAACTTCTCCCTCTTTGACAATACATGCCAAAGACAACAACTGTATTAATATCAATGTACCTTAGGTACTAATTCATTTTCAATATGCCCTTGTCAATACTGCACCAACTGATTAATCTTCAACATGCTCGAGTTGATGAATCACTAAACTTAATTTAGTGAGCTTCAGATAGGGGAATGATCCCTAGCTTACCTCTTAGATACAAAAATGCATCCTTAGGTGATGGCTTGGTGAATATGTCTACAATTTTCTCTTTTGTATTTACATATTTCAATCTGACTTTCTTATCTTGCACCAATTTTCTTAAGAAGTGATATTTTATAGCAATATGCTTTGTTTTGGTATCCATCACTAGATTCTTTGATATATTTATTACACTAGTGTTATCACAATATATAGCTACTGGATAATTGATCTCTATCTTCATTCCTTCCAATAGTTGTTTGAACCAAGCAATGTTTGAACAATTATTTGTTGCTACCACATATTCTGCTTCTATCATGGACTAAGAGATACAATTTTTTTTCTTGCTTGTCCAAGACACTAGCCTTTTACCAAGAAGGAATGCTCCACCACTAGTGCTCTTCCTATCATTAATACTTCCTACCCAATCAACATTAGTGAATACCTTTAAGTCTATATTGCCTACAAGTTTGTACCATAAGCCATAGTCTTAACTACCTTTTAGATATCTCATGATTCTCTTGATTTTAGTCATGTAATTTTCTTTGGGATTTGCTAAGAATCTTGCCACCATACTAAATGCTAATGCAATATCAGGCCTTGTATGCACTATATACTACAATTTTCCATTCATTGATCTGTATGTAGTCTAATCTATCTCTTTGGAATCATCATTTTTGAAAAGCTTATGTCTAGTAGACATAGGGGTTCCATCTAGTTTTGAATCTTCCATTCCAAACTTCTTTAGTATCTCCTTAATGTACTTAGATTGAGTAATGTAGATAACATTTTTGTTCTATTGAATATGTAGTCCAACACAAAATTTTATCTCACCAAGCATAGGCATCTCAAATTCTTTACCCATTTCTCTAAAAATGCTTAGCACAAATCATCATTTCCTATGAATAAGGTATCATCAGCAAATATTTCTGCCAATACAATCTTCTTGTGTGGTCCTATAATATATATGCTATTGTTATCATTTGTTCTTTGAAAGCCAATCTCTATCAAGTAATTATGAAGTATTTCCTACCAAGCTCTAGGAGCTTGCTTGAAACCATATAATGCCTTGCATAATTTGTAAACCATGTCTTTTTTGCTAGGATCAACAAAAAATTCTAGTTGTTCAATGTAGACTTCATCATCAAGAATTACATTCAAGAATGCAAATTTAATATCCATTTGATATACTTTAAATCCTCTATGTGTCACATATGCTAGTAGAGTTCTAACACCTTCTAATCTTGCAACAAGAGAAAAAGTTTCACCATAGTCAATACCTTCTTCTTGAGAATATCCTTTACATACTAACTTTTCTTTGTTTCTAGAATTTTTCCATCCTCATTCAACTTACTTTTGAACACCCACTTTATGCCAATTACATTTTTATCTTAGGGTCTAGGAACAAGAGTCCAAGTTTTGTTCTTCTCTATTTGTTCTATTTTTTCATTCATTGCTTTAACCCAACTTTCATTATCTAATGCATCTTTAATATTTCTTAGTTCAAATTTAGCAAGTAAACATTTCTTGTCATTATTCCATTTGATTTGTATCCAAAGATCTGATTAGATGCATGATGCCTTCTAACATATCTTTTTAATACAAGTTCTTTATATTTGGAATGAGTTCCACTATTTTCATCATGAATTTTAGTATCAAGCTCAAGTCCTACTATCTATGACTTAGGTCCTTTAGAATTAGTTTGACCTAGCTTGATAGCCTCTAACTATGACTTAGGTTCTTCAGACTATGACTCAGGTTGCGTTGTCTGTAACTTGATAACTATTGGAAATTTTGGGGACTTAGGAGGTGAAGCCTCCTTCCTTCTAGATAGATTTTTGTAGAGTATCAGGTTCATAGTAAAAAAAATTTCTATAATCCTCTAGCTCTTTGTTGCTTTCTTCCTCACTCCTTTGTGTAAACTTGTCAATTCTCACATGTGCACTTTCTATGATTTTATGAGTAGACAAATTCAAACATTTGTATACTTTACTTCTATAGGAGCATCCTAGAAATATGCCTTCATCACCTTTTACATCAAATTTTCCTTTTCTAGATTCTTTTAAGATATAACATTTGCTACCAAATACTTTCAAGTAACTTACATTTGGTTTGTATCCATGCCATAGTTGATAAGGAGTTTGATTTGAATCTTTCTTCAATTGTGCTCTATTCAAGGTATGAATTACAGTATTGATAGCTTCTTTCTAGTATTTGATTGCAACATTCTTTTCTATCATCAATGTTCTTGCACAATCCAAGATGGATCTGTTCCTTCTTTTAGCTATACCATTCTACTAAGGTGTACTACAATCTAATACTTTTCTTTTTATTCCTCTTTCAATGCATAAATTATTGAATTCTTTGTAGCTGAATTCACCACCTGTTTGATCTCAAATATTTCAATCTCTTTCTAGTTTCTTTTTCTACTCTTGTCAGATACCACTTGAACCTTTGAAAAACTTCTAATTTTTCTTTTAGATACATTATAGTCATCATTATAGAATAGTCATCAACAAAAAGAATGAAAACCTTTTCTCTAATGTAACTCTCTATTCCAATAGGTCCACATAAGTTAGTATGCACAAGTTCTAAGACTTCTTCTAACTAATAGTTTTTGCTTTCAAAACTAGTCTTTCCCATCTTACCAATTTGGTAATTTTTGTATAGACCCATATAATGTTTCTTCAAAATAGGAATACCTCTTACTCTTTTATGTTTTCTTAGCTTAACCAGATTATCAAAGTTTACATGACATATTCTTTTGTGCCATAACTAGCTTTCTTCTATATGAGCAATAAAAAATGAACTTTCACTGAGATTAAGATAAAATTGATTACCTTTTGTTTACTTTCCAGATCCAACCATATTTCCTTTTCCATCTAGTAGTATGGTCTTTCCATCCATGAATTCTACCTTGAATCCAATGTTATTCAATCATGCCACACTCACTAGATTTTTCTTTAATCTTTCAACCAAATAAGCATTGTCACATACAAGTACTTTAGTCAAAGAGATACATCTTTTTCCTTTTATGTGTTGTGATTTCACAATGCACACCCCATTTCCTAATAGAAATGGGGACCCCTACTTTTATTTTTTGGCTTTTGGACTCCTAGTCTGGGATTTGAGCCATTTTGAGGTCTCCCCTAGTCCTCAAGGTCATGTCTGGGTCTTGCCAAAAAAACCTAAAGGTAAAAAATTCAAGAGATTTAAGAAAACTAGCTAAGTATTAAGAATTTTGGCACATTAGGCACACCTCCTAAGGTGCGCTAGTGCACCAAAAGTTGGAGAAAAGGCTTTATAAGTCGTAGTTGTGCAATTGTGCACTTACACACCTGTGTAGCTATGATGAATAACTTCAACACAAAAAAAATATTTAAAGGGGGGGTCCTTCCCTTCTCACTTTTTCTTCCCTTGCATCATGTCACCATGCTTACCACACCTATCTCCATTTTTCTTTCTTCTTCTCTAGAGCCTCTTTTTCGTAGCTTCTACACTAGTTAGGTGTGACCTAAACCACATCCTCCCTTGTTCCACTAGAAATATGCATAACCCATAAGGATTGGTGTGCATCAACACACCTCCCTAGGTGTGCTAGTGTACACTAATACTAAAGGCCTATGAAAATAAACACAAACCCTCTAATCATTGTGCAAAAAATTAACATGTTCCAAATTCTGGTGCACACTAGCACAACTAATTTTGGTGTGCTAGTGTGCATGCAAAAAGCATCCAAAAATTTGAAACATAGAAAAGCTTAGAAAAATCTAAAGAGTCATAAAGATCCCCCTTGAAATATGGGTGCACATCAGTACACCTACACGAGTGTGCTGATGTGCATTCATATCCTCAAAATGAACTTGAATATAATATTAAAACCTATTTAGTGTGTATTAGCACACCTTATTAGGTGTGTTACTATTCATTTAAAAGACAAGAAATTTTTTAAAGGGGATTTATGCATCAGGCACACCTGCTAGGTGTGTCTAGTGCACCAATCCTATATATAAGGGTTTTAAAAAAAAAAATTAGATTTTTGAGAAATCAAGTATTTGGTTTTTTTGTTTGACTTAATTCTAGGGTTTAATCTAATCATTTTCATTCCTAATTCTAAACTAATATATGTCTTTATCCTTTTCATCTTCCTTGGGTGAGAAAATTTCACCAAAACTTGTGTTTTTCAAATTCAAAGGTGTTCCAAAAAAGTCAAGGTTTCAAAATAACTACTTAGACATCAAGGATACTAATTTAGGGCATATTTATTTGGAAGAATTCTTGAAGATTGTAACAAACCTACTAAGAGGTCACAAATTATTTTTGCATTCATCTCATTAGGGCTTGTCAATGCAACATCACACCTAGTGTCAATACAATATTTAGAGCTTGTCATGACACTTGCAAAACACTTTGTCCCTAAGAAGTAGGTTGTGAAGAGTATAACATGAGAAATTATCCTTGATCTAAACCCAAAGAATATTGAGAAAGTAATTCATCTTCCATGGGCAGATTAGTTTATCAAGCTTACCTATGAACAATCATAGAGGTGGTATCGAGAACACATTGAGGAAGCCTTTAAGATCATTCAATCCTTGTACCTCATAGAGAATACTCACTTAGGAAAGAAGACTAGAAAAGTGGATATGACCAAAGGATATATGATAGAAGACATTGAATACTCGATCATACTTTTGAGTAGAGTCATGGGTTTACCTACAACTGGACACTTGAATTTCTTCATGGTGCACTTGATCAAAACAATAAAGAAAGTAGAAATGCCACTGGATTGGGCTTCCACTCTTAGTGAGAATTTTTACTAACAATTGGTGGTGGTAAAGGAAAAAAGGAAGGTCTATATGACATCATATTTGGTGTATCTATTGGTTGCAAGAGCGATAGACTATCCAGGGTTGTACAAGAGGGGTAGCATGGAATATGCTAATGCATGGCCATACATTGTGTACCCTTAGCTAGTAAAGAAGAGGTTCTCATAACAGAGAAAATAATATAGAATTGTTAATGGTGCCTTCATATTCACTATAATCCAATTCATATAAGGGGATTATGCAAAGAGATTATCAGAGGATGGAGTGACACAAATATTAGTACTTGGAGAATACTATATCTAGTTTAGGATATTTACATATATAAGGGTAGCTGATACCACCATTAGCCCAAAAAAGCTCCCAAGGTATCCTTGTGATATATTTTTTCTATTGGAGATTTTCCAACAATTCTTGTTGACATATGACAGAGTTAGAAAGTAGCATAAGACATGTTGGACATGACCTCTGACTATAGGACCTTTTTGGGTGGATTGGAAGCAAGATATTTCATCTTTTAAATGTGAATGGGATTAGTACCCCTTGGAAGAGTATAATTCTCCAAGGCCATGTTTTGATAACATCGAGAGAGTATAGTATTTAGAAGGCAAAGCTTTCAGCCATGAAGAAGCTATTGAAGACCATTGGATAAATGCAACAAATGAATATGATATTTGAAAAAGGGATTATTCTAGAATGACTTTACATTTTAGTAGAGAAGGCCTTAAAAATGAATATTTTGTTGAAGATATTGCAGCAAGATTCTGAGGAGTTGTTTGATCCTCTATTCAATAGGGATAAGATTGGCGAGAGGCCCATTATGAATGTTGAGGTTGACAGAGAAGAGAATTATATTATCAACCATAGGGTGAGGCATGTTATTAAATTAACATAAGATTAGACTAAGAAACTCTTCAAACTTGTTCCAATTCCTAAGACAGTGATCTTTCAAGGACAAGCCTACCTAGCCAAAGGTACAGGGAAGAAAGTCACTGTCCCTACATTTATAGCTCAACCACCAATGAGGCCCAAGAAGGTACATCAACTTGACAGGCTAGTTGGTTACTATCAAGCTTAGAAGGGTGGAGGTTGAGGCAAGAGGAAAAGGAGTTCTCCTCAGAGAGTTGAACCAGAAGAGGGTGAAATCTTGGCACCTACACAACAAGCAGAAGAAAATATACAAGGGTTGAAAGATATTAGAGACACACAAGTCAAGGTTGATCCACAAGTGTCACCTATTGCACTAACCTAGACTAAGATAGAGGTTGAGATTCAAGAACCCTCCCCTCCCCATTAAGTAGAACAAGCATCAACTTCAATGCCTAAAAAGGGAAGAAAGATCAAGACTCTGATCAAAAGGAGGCAAAGGGTGATCAAGAAATTAGTTCCTATCCCATCAATTCCTGAAACTATTCTTGAGAAAGATGAAGAAAAGGATGATGAGGATAATATGCCTTTAAGTAGGAGGACCCAGCTAGCTAGAGCTAAAGAATAGTAAAGAGGAAGAAGTTCTATGGCTATGCCTCCATCAATCCTAGAAGAACATCTAAAAACTACCACATCTAAGGATGAAATGAAACAATGGATTGACAAGTAGGATGTTCATGGAACTAATGTCTTTAAGGTGTCAAATTTTTATTTCATGCTAGTTGGCACCAAATTGGTGGGGGACAAGATCAAAGATACCCCAACTAATCAAACTCAACAACAGGATTGGGATTAGGTGCCACCAGAGTCATAAGGTCCTAAAAGTACTCCTTCATCCCTAGTACAAGTCACAGTCATTGTTGATAAAGGCTCTACTACTCCTTTACCACCAAATATAGAAAAATAACAAGTTTGAGAAGAGTAGGAGGAAGAGCCACAATAAGTATTAATTGATGAAATATTTGAAGAAGAAAAAATGGTTGAATATCCTTAGCAAGCTTCCCAAGATACTAAAATGAGAATTGGGGGTTCCACAGAGATAGAGACTGCTAGAAAAGAGCCCTCATAGAGCAAGAAAACCCTATAAAGGAGTGATAAAGGAAAGGGGGTAGTAGAGAAAACTCCTTCATCATCAAAAGGAAAGTCCTTAGCTTAGCATATTCTAAGGTGTCTTTGAAAAGAAGTAATCAAGAGTAAGAAGCAACAATTCACTATAAAAGAGGAGGATATAATGGAATTAATTGAAATGATAAGGAAACCTAATTCACCTCCTAAAGAAGTGCAACCTTTGGCCTTCATTATAAGTGATTCAAATAAAGACCTTTTTGCTCATGCAACTCTTCCTTCTCCATAGTTAAATTTTGAAGAACTTACTCAACAAGATTACTAGATCCAAGAAGTTATGCTTGGGAAACCCACCTTGGAAACAACAAAGTTGATGGTCACAATAGGGATGAAGGAAGTTTTCTAGAGCCAAGAATAGGATGGGGCAGAGTTGGTAACACTTTGGTGCTAGAATGAAATCCTTAAAGGATATTTGAGTGAATTTGTGAGCCCATTGGACCTCACCAACCCCAAGGAGACTCTAAATATAGCATTGAAAGGAGAGATTGCAGGCAGTGAGATTGGATCCATTTTTGAATGTTTGTCATCAATGGTGGGAAAGTTTTGATGAGAAGGGTGTTCTCATCATACAAGGGAATCTTAAGATACTAAATGTCATTTAGGATAATGTAGATAAAATGGTAGCAATTTTGAATCAAGATTTTGGCATTATGGATGAGGTACATACATGGGGGAAAATATTTACATGTGCTATAGGTGATAAAAGGATGGAGGTATAGAATGTTCATTGATGTATATATGGTAGAGGAGTTAGATTTAATTGATAATTGGATAGAGAAAATAGTAGATAGCAATAAAGTAATGGAATCATTACATGCAAAGATTCATCAGCTCAAGGACCAAGCCCGAGAGAAATTTTTGGAAGCTTAGAAATACTATAGTGATGCATGTCTAGACATTTTTGAAGATGATGCATGGGAGAAGTTGGTACATGTAAAGATAGTTGTTTAGAGATTCAAGAAATTTTTTGATGAAGTTTCAACTAATGAAGATATTTGGCAAGCATTTAGGATAGAAGAAGCACTTTTGGAGTTGGATACTAAACTTGAGGATTTTGCTAAAATCCATATAGAGGTTGATAATTATAGGCAGAAGGTCAAAGATAAATATAATGCCTTGGATTTACTAGATGTAGCAAAGGTCACTAAAATAATAGAGAAATTTAAGGGAAAGTACCTAGACATAGCTATGGTATGATGGGGAACAAAACCCAGAACCCATAATTGCATTTTTGACATAGTGAAATTTTGCATTTTTGGATGATTGAGGTGTGTTGCTATACTAGTGTGCCAAGTGTGTTGTTGCACTAGGTGCACTCCTACAATTTTGAAACAAAGTGTTGGAAGAATTTTGAATAAGTTAGAGGTGTGCTTCTTTTGAGGTGCACTTCTTTCAAGGTGCACTTTTTTAGAGGTACACCAACAATTAACTTCTAGTTCCAAAACTAGAGCATTCCATGCACTAAAAACACATTTCGACAATCGTTTAACTCTAACAGACATCCAGTGAAGGATAAGCTTCTAGTTTAGACACCTCTAGACACTTATACATTAATTCATGGATCTCTTCTTCTTATTCTCATATAATTTCTTTATTTTATGACATGTAATGGCTCATGCATCCAATTAATGATATAAAAATGGATGGAGTCCTACTAAGCACTGTAATCACCCAAAATTGGTCAATCCTTTAATTGCAGAATTATATCTCATGGTGATGACCCAAATTCAATTAATTGAATCAAAGAATAAAATGAATTGATTCAAACCAACTATTAGAACCCATTTGAATTTTGACACATGAATATTAATTTCATAATAAGCATTAATGGGTCATTATTCTAGAAATAAATTTAATATTGATAAGGGACCCCTTATCCATAAATGAATATTTTATTTTTTATGGGGTCCAAGGATATTCTTAAACAATTATGAGTGGGGTATCCATTTTAGATTGTTTATTCTGAGTGGGATCTCCACTTCAGATTGTTTATTTTGAGTGGGATCTCCACTCTGCATTACTTATTCTAGTAGGATCTCCACCATGAATAAAATAATCAACCCCCAACCTCACCATGGTTGGATCAAACTCTACCCCAAGCCCTTGGAAAAATCTATAAATTCAAGGCATTTTAAGAACTAAGGGAGGCAATTTTAGAGCAAAGAAACTTTGTTAGATTAAGCATTCTAGCATTTTAATTCTAATTCTATCTTTCAATTCTAGCTTAATTGCTTTGTTTCTTAGCTTGATTGTACTCCATGCTAGCTTAATATTTCAATTCTAATTTTGAGTTTTATATTCATGCTAGCTTGAATATCTCATTCTAGGGTTTTCAATGTCACTGATTTGGTCTTAATTCTAAGAGCAATTAATTCCATTTACATACTCATTCCTTAGTTAGAGAGCAATACACCAATTTTATAGGGTTTTATTCTTAATTTTGTTTCATTAAATGTGTTAACCCTATGATATAATGCCTAATTGAAGTGTGTTGGTTTTGAAAATACATGATCCACATTTCTCACACACATTTTTGGTACCCACCATGGGGCTAGAACCAAGTTTCTAGCTCTATTTTCTTGCTAGTATTTTAGTTGTATTCTCTTGTTTGTTTTTTTTATAGCAACCTATTGCATCTAACCAAGTGGTTTTGTAGGTTTCTTAGTTTGGTTTTAAGGCTAACCCATATGTACATTGGTTTAAAGGCTACAACTCTATATAGTTGAAAGATTTATTCATATCTTCCAAACCATTTGGGATATAGATCTAACAAAAAAATTGTAGGTGGCAACAGTCCAAAGAGTCTTCAATCCAAAATTTAGACTTATTTGAATTGATTTGCATGATTTGTAACAATTTCTTTTTTCTTTTCATAAAAATAGGCTTTTCGATGCAAATTAGTGAATTTTTCAATCAACTTAGATTTTTTGGATAGGTAGACAAATTATAAAGGGGGTTTTTTCTTTGTATTTTTAGTTTACATGTTATATCAATGCTCAAATAATCGATTTACCAAAACTAGTCTATTTTGATAATGTGGGTCCCATGGGAGAAAACGGGAAGATATGACCAAAATTCTTACATTTTTAGAAACCTCTATGATTTTTAGTGGGGGTCCCTTCTTTTTAATTCTATTTTTGAAGTGAAAATCATAAGAAATAAATCAGATCTTGTTGACTAGGTCAAAAACCAATATTAAAAAAAGGGCATTTGATGAATAGCTTGCATTTAATTTTCACATGGATCAATGCAAGAAGTGAGCTTTTATTTGAATTATTTTCTAGTTATTATCACTCTTTAAAATTATATTTTTATAGCTAACCCTAGTTTTGCATAAGTTGGATATATATTGCATATCTTGTGTCTGCTTATTTTGCTTGGTGCTTTGTTTGTTGTGAGCGAGTGTCCAACCATAAACAAAATGTACAATAGAAGAAAGGCATGGTGTAAGGATTACTAGGTATTTTTTTGGATCTCTATAACATTTGGATTTGGAAAGGAAATAAACCCTCTCACCTATTTGGCTTGAGTGCTTTTACATGCTTTCATAGACTCGCACTTCATTTGGTGCTCTAAAATTGGATCTAGATTTACTTTCATGAATATGTGTTTCACATAGTAATTGAGCCTATGAACACTATTTGTGGAGTTCTTGAGGTAATGTGCTTCATTCACTTGCCTTACATTGGAAGCTCTTGTCGATGATAGATCCCCCCTATAGGTAGGGAAAGATATTTGTTATTATCTCTCTATTTTTCTTGGGTTTGTACTCAAAATCCATTACTACTTTCTCATTTGAGATTGATGGTGTTTGTTATTGGCTTTTCCAAAAAAATTGGTGAGGTGATTTTGAATTAGCATGTCAAAGAATTTTTTTTCTATGTTTGGGTAAGGTGAAGAAGCTAGAGGATTATGCTCTATTCCCTTTTGGGTAAATCAAAAACTTGGAACCCTTGAATCCAAACCAAGTCCCCATGTGGTACAACTTTGTGATTCTTCTTTGATTAGAGAGGGTTAACCATAGTGGACATTCCCTTTATTGGGTCAACCATGTCGACAGAACCTCAAGTGATAGTAGCCATTTTTGAAGTGGTAGTAGAAACCACTATATAAATGTCCTTATGGGGAAAATCCTCATGGGTATAGTCTCTTGTTGGGTTGTCAAATCTCTTTAGTATCTTTGATTGATTAAATTCTTAGAATATATCAAAACCTTGGTATGCAAAGATTGGATTTCACCCACTCTAGATTGCAAAAGCAACAGATTTGAACATTACTAAGAACCATAGTGCTGCCAAAGTTAATTCCTAGGACTATGTACTTATTTGGAAAATATTTTGAGAACATACACAGTGGTGGTTCTAGCAATTAGACTAGTACTACGACACTATTCTTGTTTGTGTGCAAGGTAGCTTTGTCCTTTGCTCATTGTTTGAAGATGTTTTTAAAAATCCCTTATTGTTGTCTTGCATGCTTAGTTCATGATTCAAGATTAATCACACCTAGTTGGATATTTAAAATGAATAAAATTTGAGTTCCTGAGTCAAGACTTTATGATCAAGCTACTTTTCTATCCTATTATTTCTAGTCTTTCTATGATGATCTGGTTCAAATTACCCTGATGTTAGAAGTGTGTTTACACCTTGGGTTATAGTGCTTTGACCCCCTTCAGGATCTTAGTCTAAACCTGTCAAACTTTTTCTACTTGTGACTATTGCAACTAAGGGTGGAAGAGAGTTTTCTTGCTTCACATAAAGCTAGATATCATAGTGGCTAACAACACATGTGCTAAATCCAACATTACTACTGAGCAAGAAGCCATACTTATTGCAAACATGAAGAAACAAATCCAATAAATGAGTGCTCAACTTCAAAGACTAAAGGAAGAAGATGACACATCATTGAACAAATTCTCCTAGCGAGATTATTCTCCTTCCTCCAATGATAGAAAATCATCAACTTCATGTGATGTTGAATCCAAGCCATCTAACAACAATGCACAAACACCCAAGAAATCTAGAAGTATCTTTGAAGGAAAACCTTGGGGACCTAAACCAAACTGTGATTCCACCCCTTTGGGAAAATCTTATGAATCAACTTTGGAAGAACTTGAAAAAAAAAACTCATTGTTTTACCTAAAGTCAGTTTGGCTAGAGTTTGCTTTATGAGTAACTACTATGCCTATCATAGACATAATCTACATAAAACCTTATGAATCAACTTTGGAAGAACTTGAAAAAAAAAACTCATTTTTTTACCTAAAGTCAGTTTGGCTAGAGTTTTCTTTATGAGTAACTACTATGCCTATCGTAGACATAATCTACATAAAACTTCACATTTCATGGAATTGAAAAATAAAATCCAAGATTTATTTCATGAAGGCATAATTCCAAAACCTAAGAAATTATCTTTTAAAGATACTACTCTCAAGCTTGATCAACATCATGAAACCATTTCTAGTAATGGTTCAAATGTGACATCTACTTCTACCAACATGCCATCACCTTCTAAAGCATTTAAGCTTTCCAACATAGCTCCACCAAATAAAGAACTCACTACCTTCTCTATTGACTATGTGTACCCTCAAGAGATACCTTTAAAAGAAACCCAAGCTAATCTTGACCTAGCTACAAACCTCTTGCATACTACTCATACTAAAGATCTAAAACCTTGATGCATTGTTACTTCTATTATTCCCACTCCAGCTAGTCCTTCACTATCTCTTCAAGAGCCTACCATGCAAACTCTACATTTTACCTTATCCTTAGAAGTGAATCCATTTCAAGAGGATTATAACAAAGCTAAAGATCAAGATCAAGAACCATCTTATCTCCCTCAAGATGTCATCCCTCCATCTCAAGAGCTACATAGTCCTCCATCTCCCATATGATGCCTCTCTACTAGGCAAGATCATGATATTCCCTTCACTATCCCTAATGGTACTAGTCATGATCAAGAGAAGGATGCTTTTCCCTCACCCTCTTGTTCTAATTCTCTACATCCACTTCAAATCTACACTCAAGCTATAAGTGCTCCTATTAATGGTGTTGCTCCTATAAAAGTTACTCACAAGTCTATTAATGGCCTAGGTCATGTTGCTCACTGTAAGGATGTTTATATCCCTATCCCCATCCATTTGTATCTTCTAAATCTATCCTTGGTCCTTGTCCATCTAAGATAAAACCTTCAAACCTTCCATCTATTTTGGGACCTTATATTCCTTCATCTCCTAATTCCACTCTTAGCCCATTACTTACTTCTCCTACCCTACCTCAAGATGAACACATATACAAATCCTTGCATCCTTCAAATAAAGCTTTCCATCTAAACCAGCCATATCAACCTTCTTCATCCACACATCTCAAGCCTTTTGGATGAAATTTGAATGATCAACTTAAGAAAAAATACAAGAATCGATTTAAAAATCATTGTGTCTCCTATGATCAACATGTGAATGCTAAGAAAGAAAATGCACAAAAGAGACCACAAAGGTCTATTATTGCAAAATCAAAGAAAGTATGGGTTCCTAAATCCATTATTGAAGAAATGCATTCCAAAGCATCTAATGAAAAATCAAAAGCAATATGGATTCCCAAGTCTTTTTTGAATGACTTGAATATTGAAAGCAAATCAAAGTTGACATTCAAGCTTCCAAAGGTTTCCACTCCATCTTCTTCCAAATATCTTCCTAAAAATGTTTCAACACATTCCATTCCATCTTTTTCTAAAACTATTCTACCATCTCCTACATCAAAACCTCAAGCTTTTTATCCATATCTACTCAATCAATCCACTACCCTTCAAGGTGTGTGTCTTTGTTGATCTTTCCCACTTTGACACCTACCCTTCTACAATCTTTTGAACCTTACACTTCCATAATATCCATCCTCCATCTATCCATTCAAAACCTACAACCTTATCATCCATCTACCTCTCTTTTTCCTACAATCTCCCTTCCATTACCCTATCAACATCTTTGAGCATACATTTCTATGCTCTTGGCCTATAATGGCTTATCCTTCTAATAGGAGCACTATTAAAATTGAAGAATACTTTGACTCTTTCTTTAAAAAAAATTCAATTTTTTTAAAAAAAATTCCTTGGTGAAAACCACTTCTTGTGGCACCTTGGTAGTAAAAAAATAAAATAAAAATAAATATTCCTTATGGTGAAAACCACTTCATGTGGCACTTTGGACAAGTACCATGATGAAAACCTAGCAAACAAGCATCATGTGTAATTCTTCCATCCATGCTACCCTATCATAATCTTGCTTATCCCTCAACCATATTTACTCCCAAAATAATTCACTCATAGCCTCCATAATAAAATTCCCTATCCTATTCACTTAACCCTTTGGTCTTGATTAGAAAAATAAATAATAATAATAAAATTAGTTCTTAGAAACCTCTTGACATGTCCATTCTCTTGGATAACTTACATTTCATGACATCATGTCAATATCCTACATGCTACCTTCCATTACACCATATTGTTATATCCTATATCCTTTTACCTAGCTTGGGTACTCTTGTGGAGTCAGTCCTTGAGGATCACTTTCATTTGCTTCATATTCCTTTCCTATCCACTGTACTTATCCACCAACTTGCTACTACATCTTGTCCTACACCTTGCTAGACATTGGGGACAAACCAATGTGATCATGCTTGAGAGCTAGATATCTCTAAAAAAAATGCTAAAAATTATAAAAAGTCCTAACAAAATAATTATCCTAGTGAAAACCTAGCAATAGACATCTTGATAATACCAAAAAAAAAAAAATCTAAAAATCCAAAAAATCCAAAAAAATGTTCAACATTACTGTATAGTTGTCTTTTTTCTTTCCTACTTTGAGTGATTTTCTCTCTGCAAGTTTTATGCTTTAGCTTTGCTATCTTTTCTTATGCATAAGCTCTTAATCAACTTCAAAACATTACTCATACCTACATGGATTGAAATTTTTCATAAGTCTAGAGGGCAACCTACTTGTTCTAGGGGGAAATGTCCTATACCTTCTAAAAGTCTCTCTTCCATTAGTCACCAATTGTTCTAACTAAGTTGTCTACTATCACTCTACTACACTGAGATTCCTTTAGTGTTCTCAGAAACTCTCTCTTGCTTTAGTCACTAGTTTTTCTAACTGTGTATGTCTATTGTCACTCTACTATAGAGATTTCTCACACTCACACTATGACTTTCAAACATAACATCAATCCACTTATACCAAACTTGAAAACTAAAAACTAAAACTGTTTGAGCTATGTTGAACTTTACTTTTGAAAACTACCAAAAACATCTATATATCAACAAAATAAAAAGGAAAAATATTTTTTTTTCAAAAATCCCAAAAAAATTCACAAAATTCCAAAAATTCTAAACATTCATATTGAGTTAATATCATCTCATTAGGTGATACACATTTGAGACAATGCTTAAAAACAAAAACAATATGCACTTTATTAACAAGCATCTGAAGCATCAATTACAAACACACAAAGCCAAAATATAAAACAAATACTCATTGAGCTCCTCCTCATGGAGAATGGATATTTGGATTCCCAATAGGTGGCATTCAGACTCCTATTTGTGTAGTCCTAGATGATGAAGCTCTTGGTGTCAGTCTTGCACCTTCCCAAATTGTATCCATAGGAATCAAGATATGGCCACCGGTCAACATAGTGTTCATTTGTGTCATAAATGTTCTATCTGAGAAGGATATTCCTCTCCTATTCTCTAGAGGGATTACTTGATGACACAATCCCATGTATTATGTTTCCTCTTATGCAATCTCCTCTGACTACTCTTAGACTCCATTCATATCTTAATGTAGTCTCACTGCCCCAGGTAGTGTTGTTACCTATTGAGTGATGTCCTGTTCTACCTTATATGTATTCACAATCATTTTCTAGGACTCCCTCTCATGCTTCACTTCATGCATCTAATTCATGAAGTGGGTGATCCTTGCATTGACAACATTTAAATGATCTTGTGATCGATACACTATGGAATTAGTCTTTTCCATAGTTTCTTTAAATGCTTCCACCTAAGCTCATAACAACACCATCTCGTTATGAATTTGTTCCATGGATGCTTGCTCTACTACAAGAGATGCCTCTGCAGCCTTTGCTCACACTCATTCTATTGCCAACATTACTTCTTCCCATTTCACTTCCTTGTGTGCTCCATCTTCTCAAGCTCTCTTAGTCAAACCTTGAAAGAACTCTACATCTTTCTCTACATTATTGGCCTACTTTGTCTTTTCCAAAAAGTCTTTCTTTAGCTCTGCTTCCATCACCATGACTACATCACAAACTAGTTGCAAGACAATACTAGGCTATACTTCTTTAAAAGGATGAAATAAAGACATAACAAAACTACTTGCCTTCTTTGTAGACAAGTTGATCATTTCCCCCAGGATGTTCTTTCCATGCCAAAATGGTGATGCTAATGGCTTCACCATAGTTCCTTGCTCAATGGCTAGGGTAGCATTTTCTATAGGCATTTTATCTTCTTTTTGGCTATCAATAAAGCAGACATGCACATTGCTATCTTCTAGTTGCGTGCCATCACTTGGAGATTCAGTCTCCACTTTCTCATTTTTCCCTGTGATCTACATTGCACTTTTAGCTAACATCTACAATAGGGTAGGATCCTCCTCATTTTCCTTTTTTGGATCCTGGGGAAGTTCACCTTGACTTGCCTTTATGGCTTCCCATTCACACCAATGCACATTTTGATGAGAAGATACTCTTCTTGCTTCTGATCAACTACGCTTTTCTCTTCTCTATCTTCTACACTTCCTTCTATCTACCATACTATCACTATCATCATCCACCCATCCTCAAAGCTTTGCTTCTCCCATCTAATACTCTTGTTGCAATTTTTCTTGTGATCTTGCCATGGCTATTTTTGCACACAAATAGATAAAACTATCTTCTTATGGATTTTTGGAGTCTTTTGATGCTTTTGAGACTCTATGAATGAACTCATTAAGACTCACTCACCTATTTATGACAACAAACTCTCAATACATTCTACTACATGCTACTGACTTCTTAGGAGCAAGAGAGTTATCCACCATCTTTTTGAAAATGACATACAATAATGCCACTCTAATTAATTTTTGCACATCTCATGATACATAACAATCGCACAACAACCAACCTCATCTTTCCAGCACATCAAACATAATGCCTTTTGACAGTTACATTGCACTCTTGTTTCTTCCAAAAGAAGCTTCCCATGTGTGTTCATTCTTGTCCTCCAAACAAGCCAAAACTGACACACTTCGACAAACACATCACATTCAATGCAAATTGTAGGATTCTTTACAACAATGATTTATCCAATCTTTACTTGGTCGAATCCTATGAGCATCCAAAAATATTATCACAACAGACAAACCTTCAACTATTTGCTACAATGGGTTTGTTATTTACACTTGCTGACAAAAGCACAAGGTTCTATCAGTGGCTTTATTTTTTGCATGGAAACAAATTTCATAGTATTGTTTATAATTTTTCTTCAAATAAATATGCATATAAAAGATATTGTGATGTTTACTTTTTTCAGTCATGATTTTTCTAGCAATTCAATGATGTCTGATAGAGAAGTTAGGATAAAAACATGTACTTTTTCTTCATTTTATGATTGTGATGTTTACTTTACTATGAAAATTTTGTAATTACTGTACATATTGTTAATTATTGTAAATAATTTTCATTTCAAGTACATATTGGCTCAGAATGATAAAGTATTCATATTTTAATGGTTGAACCAATGGTGATTGTACTATATCATTTTTTTTTGTGCTTAATGATGACAATTAAACCATATTGATTCAATGACTAAGTCCTAGAGTTGAATTCATTTAGGTTTGCATTTTAGCTCAACTCTGCACTACAAAATATCTCCCATAACTCTTTTACTAGCCTTTGAAAAAAAAATCAAGGGGTAGACTATTCAATACAAATTGCATTTCATCATCTCCTCCTCAATTTGATCATCATGAGTCCATTTTCGGGATCAAAATAAAAATCTCATATTCTTTAACTTTGAGAAAATCATTATCAAACTTGGTCAAACCTAGTCATATAGAACCTCACATAACTCTAAATGGACTCTACACTTTCTACAATATATTCTGATATGTTCTACATTCTTCTAAATCACTCATCATATTTGCATCTATTACTCTAGGTCACTGTTTTTTGAAGTATCATCTTTTGATTTTTCTCCTAAGGGGGCAAGATGATTACATCATTGAATCTTACTTCAAAATTCTTCTTCAAATTCTATTTCAAAATTCTACTTCAAATCTTTCTTCAAAAATTTTCTTCAACGTTTTCTTCAATATCCTTCTTCAATCATATCTTACTTCTTCAATCAATTCTTGCTTCAAAGTCAACCTAATCTAAAGTCAAAGTCCTCATTGCTAGGGGTATCTATGCTCTTTATATCTCAAACCATCTTCTAGCTATCCTATCAATTAATCTACTAAATGGCTTTATGTCAGTTATCTTAGTCAAACTTATGACAACTCAAATCATAGATCGATGGACAAGTATTGGGGCATTCTAACCCTAACTCTTGAGGATTAAGCCTAATTTTGGGGATATTCCTATGACTCATGATAGGTCTTGTCATCTTTTTTATGGACTAGTATTGGGGCATTCTAACCCAAACTTTGGAGGACTAAGCTTTGTTCTCTTGATAGTCCTAAAAATCTTATCAACCAATCTTCATACAATCAAAATTGGAACTAATCTCAATTCTCATTCTACACTTCAAGTCAAACTATTCTTTGAATCAATACACTATTCACACATCAATTCAAAGAGAGGTAAATGTAATCACCCAAAATTGGTCAATCCTTTAATTCCAAAATTATATCTCATGGTGATGGTTCAAATTGAATTAATTGAATCAAAGAATAAAATGAATTGATTCAAATCAACTATTACAACCCATTTGAATTTTGACACATGAATATTAATTTCAAAATAAGCATTAATGAGTCATATTCTAGAAATTAACTTAATATTGATAAGGGACCCCTTATCCATAAATAAATATTTTATTTTTAATGGGTTCCAAGTATATTCTTAAAAAATTCAGAGTGTGATCTCCACTTCAGATTGCTTATTTTGAGTGGAATCTCCACTTCATATTGTTTATTCTGAGTGGGATCTCCACTTCAAATTGTTTATTCTAAGTCGGATATCCACTTTAGATTGTTTATTCTGAGTGAGATCTCCACTTCAGATTGTTCCTTATGAGTGTGATCTCCACTTGCATTATTTGTTCTAGTGGGATCTCCACCATGAATAAAATAATCAACCCCCAACCTCACCATATTGGACCAAACTCTACCCCAAGCCCTTGGAAAAATCTATAAATACAAGGCATTCTAAGAGCTAAGGGAGGTAATTTTAGAGCAAAGAAACTCTATTAGATTAAGCTTTTTAGCATTTCAATTCTAATTCTATCTTTCAACTCTAGCTTAATTGCTTTGTTTCTTAGCTTGATTGTACTCCATGCTAGCTTAATATTTCAATTCTAATTTTGAATTTTACATTCATGTTAGCTTGAATCTCTTAGTCTAGGGGTGTCAATGCCACTAATTTGGTCATAATTCAAAGAGAAATTAGTTCCATCTACATAACCATTCCTTAGTTAGAGAGCAATACAATGGTTTTATAGGGTTTTATTCTTAATTTTGTTTCATTATATGTGCTAACCCTATGATATAATGGCTTATTGAAGTGTGTTGGTTTTGTAGATACATGATCCACATTTCTCACACACAAGCACTAGTTAGATAATTATTTTGTATATAATTATTTTGTTTTGTTAAATTAGAAACATATGATTGCATGAACATATCTCTCACTCTCAACACAAATAGAGGAGATGATTTCTTATAAATACTAGATTGTAATATGTAATTAGGGCTACCATTATTTTGCAATAATATATGCTATTGGTGCTCACATTTTGAGTGTAGAGATTCTTGCCTAAATGTGTTATGTTTTGTGAATGTATGTTCATGGGATGTAATAGAGCCAAAAGTTTATTGTGTTATTTCTAGTTGTGTGATCTTTTAACTCTAGTGTTTGCTACAGTTTTATGAATTCTGCTAACGTATCTAGTTCAAGAAGAGATCACCCATTTTGGTTCCTTCATAGCTTCTTGTCTTGCATGAGTGCACTTTCCATGGCCTTTTGATTTGATGAAAAGTGAAACATCATATGGTTACTAAATTTTCCATTGACGATTGCATCAGTGGAATTACGGAAGTGTTGCTCCTACTTTCATTGGTTACCCATCAGTTTCTTCAAAGGCTTAACTCGAAGATGTGTTATTTCCATAGCTTATGTCTATTAGGATTTTAGTTTCGTGTTATTTTCTTAGTTTTCTCGTTACCTTATCTTCATTATTTGCTTTCCTAACCCCTTGTTAAAATAAGAATTCATATTAGTTGCATTATTAGATTACATCCATTTAAAAAATAGAAAATATAAAAAACATAGTTTCCTTTTTTGTGTGTTTCATTCTTTTGAAGTGGTGAACACATTTTGCATCATACAAAGTTATCAGAACCAGCAAAGGCCTCCTCTTGAACAAACACATTTATCTTCAATTGAGCAGATTCTAGTAGGTCACAAAGTCACTTGGAACCTTAGAGTTGATTTTTAGATTAAATTTTCAAGAGAGGAGTTTGAAAGAATTCTTTCCATTAAGCATCATGAAAAATGACAACTCAATAGAAGTGGTGCTAGAAGGAGGGCAATTAACATTTGTATTGGAAGGAAATCTAGCCAAAACTTCAAAATTCTACAGTTTTTACAAGTTTCAAAAAAATTCTAAGTTTATGAGATCTTGAGGTGTGCTGGTGTGTTAGGTGCGCTGCTATGTTGTTGCACTAAATTCTATGGCGTGCCTCATTTTGTGAGAAAGTTTACTTCTACAAAGGCATACTTTTTCCAAAGATGATGCAAATTGGATGGTTTTGATCCAAAATCCCCATTTCAACAAGCTTTAAGATCTTCACCAAGTGCACATGAGTTCCTCAAGCTTACACATTTTTGCAAACCCCATAATGATAAAGGAATACCTCAAATTCAATCACTTCCATTTTACATTTCATCATCATCTTCAACTCCACCTCCATGAAAACCACCTGGTGGGCCACCAAATATTCTAACACTTCCACAACAACCACCCTAGGTCCACCAAATCCTCTAATGGCCTTTTCTACAAATGTTGTAGATTCACCCATCAATTTGACAAGTGTACTCAATGATCTTCCAAAGAATCTTGAAATTTTTTTCCCAAGGTTCATCTATGGAGAGACACAAACTGCCAAAGAGTGCATTAAGGTATTCAAGGAAATTTTCAATTGAAAATAGATCACTAATGAGAATGTGGTTCTTCACCTATTCCCCTACTCTTTGGGAGAGGTTACCTTTAATTGGTACATCAATCTACCACCTAGATGTATTAGAGATTGGGATACCTTTGAAAAATTGTTCTTGTAACAATTTAAGACTTTCATCAACCTAGTTATGCTACATCAACAATTCATATCAATCAAGAAGGATCTAGCTAAGATAGTGTCACACTTGAACCATCATTTTCACATGGCATATTACAAGTTGGAAGCACCATATACTATACCCATTAAAGCTGCTATTCAAATTTATCTAAATGATATAGACCATCTTACTACCATGTTTCTATGAATACTTCTACCAATAGATATCAACATGTTGGATAAAGTCTTCACAAAAGCAACCACCTTCACTAAGCAAGCTAATCCCAATGGAGGAGGATTGATGCTTCCAGCTCAGTTTATTACAACAATACCAACATACCCTATCAGAGTACCTATGATTCCTAGTCAATTCATACCTATGAAACCAATTCCATTAATATAGGCACCTACTCTATATAACCTTGCTTTAACTTACCCAAGGTATGAACTTGTGAAGGTTGCTTTCTTTGAACAAAAGGTGGTGACTTCCACTGAGGCAGACAACAACTTTGCCTCCAAATTTGGTCAAATGAAAAAGATAATGTCATAAATGAAAAATGAGTTAATTCATTAGAGGTTGGCACATGGAAAAAATAATAACTTCCAAAGAAATAATGATGGTATTTACAACAATTATAATTAGAACTACAATAGGAACTTTGCTAGGAACAACAATGTCAAAAACAATAATGCTGGAAATAACAATGGAGGAAGTAGTTTTAATGCTCCTAATCATAACAATGCCTTCAAAAGATAGAAATAATAGTGGAACACTCATCCAAATAATAGAAGCATTTCTACAGACAATAAAAACAACAATGTTCAATATACATATATTAATTAGCATGATGATGGTCAAAATGCACCCAACAATGATGGTTCATACTATAATGAAATGTTTCAGAATTCACACATAAATGATAATGTTCCTCCTTTACATTTTAATTCCATGCTACTAGAATCCTATGATTCTACACAAAATGTTCAGGTAGAAAAACCAACCAATGAAGAGTTATGTTTTCCATTTAGTCAAGAACCAAATATCTAGCTTGAAGAGATGTTTTCTTTTTGCAATGAAAATTGAAATGCATATAATCTAAGGAGTAGAAAAGAATCCATGATAGATGGAATCCCTCCAGGACTACAACCAACTCCTCCTAATGTGAGAGTGAGTAACAATCTGGCACCCATTAGACCACCTCTTAGAAGACAACAAAATCAGAGTCAAGGAACTATCCAAATAATCCTAAAAAATCTAGCTTGGTCTATCAAGAAATATAGCATGATAGAGGATTTGAAATGAAAAAAGGCCAACATGTCTATGTTTAACATGCTACAA
The DNA here is from genome assembly GCA_028749045.1 of Cupressus sempervirens. Classification (NCBI taxonomy): domain Eukaryota; kingdom Viridiplantae; phylum Streptophyta; class Pinopsida; order Cupressales; family Cupressaceae; genus Cupressus; species Cupressus sempervirens. Next base: position 530,796,730 of record CM053786.1, on the reverse strand, counting down.
AATTTTCCTCAAGAATGAGAAGACTAATGAGAACTTTGGATCATACAAAAGTACCCCATAATACGAATACTCTCAAAAGATGGTATCCTAACAAGCCAATGTTTTTGAAGTGATGCCAATTATGTTTAAGGACAAGGTTGAGGTGCCCCTATTTGTACTTAGCATCAAGATATATGGTAAGAATCTTCATAATTGCCTAATTGATTCAAGAAACTTATGTAATGATATGCTACTATCAATAGCACAAAAGCTGGGGGTTATCCCTTAGCCCTTTAATTAGATAGTGATACAACTAGATAAAATAGAGGTAAAAGTCATTAGTGATACAACTAACAGTTGACCCTTGAATTCAAGATGTCATTGATATACATGTGGTTGATATTCTTGAAACTTCTGGATTTATTTTAAGAAAAGAATGGACCAAATGTTTAAGGGGATGGTTTTCCACTGATTTTACTTAGCTTGGGTTACCATGGAAAGGTTCAAATAGTCAAAATCAAAATAGATGCAAAGCCAAAGTTAAAGAAGATGATTATAAAATACAATGCTCTGAATGATGTAGCCTTCTTACAAATAGATTTGGGCTCTTACAAGGTGATGGTTTTTGATACAACTTCGATCAAAATATTAGATGATCAAGATATGAAATCCATGATCTCAACCCTAAAAGATGAGGTCATAACACAATTCATAGACCACGTGATGGCTAATTTATAGTGTCTACAAGGAGAAGCTGACCCCAATATCCTCCTCCTTCCACGATTTTGTTGATTGCATAAAGTTAGCCATTTAGTGTTTGAATGTTTATCATCTCAAGAAGCAGTTGCTAAGGTATTAATGAAAATGATGGGAGTAAAGAAAGACAATGATCCAAAAGATGAATCCACAGAAAACCAAAGTTCTATAAACATGTCTGACTCTATTGAAAATAGTGAAGAGGAAATTGAAGATCTAAATGCATTGTATAGTGACACTTCTTCAGATGGTGGAGGTTTTTCTTCTCCTCCACTTGGAATGATCAAAGTTCAAAGAAAAAAATGGCACACAAAAGGCCAAGGATTGAATTTGGTAGTCATCCATCCTAAACCTAATTAAGTGGATGAAATGAAAGATTTGATAGGATAAATTCATGACAAACAAGAGAAACATACACTCCTAGTTTCAAGGAATGACAATGGAAAATCAATAAGCCCACCCCGTGAAAGAATTCAAAGGGTATGCAAGAGACAATCCTTCTAGGCTTAGGTAAAGGAAAGGCTAAGGAAAAATAAGTATAAAGTTAGAAAACCCAAGTAAAACCCAATTTGGACACTTTACTTTGATGATTCCAAATGTAAATCAAGAGTCAGTGCAGGTATTGAGCTGATCAATCCAAAAGATAAATCTTTCTACACAACATATTGATTGTAGTTTAGATGTACTAATAATGTTGTATAATATGAAGCATTGATCCTAGGACTTCTTTTTGCACTTGAGAAAGGAGTTATAGCCCTCATAGTCAAAGGAGATTCTCAGTTGGTTATCCAATAGGTGAAATTATTATACTCCTGTAATGATAAGAGGTTGTTTTCTTATAGGAAAAGGGTATGGGATTTACTAGATGATTTTGAGGCTTTGAACTTAAAGTCTATTCCAAGAAGGAAAAAAATGGTAGTAGATGCCCTTTCCATTTTAGCTAGTGCATTACAACTAGTCAAGAAAACTAAATTGAAATGATTCTCAATAGAATTGGTTGCTGCTCCATCTATTCTAGATAGTATCAAAAAAATTTAGGTCTTTCAGGATGATCAAGATATACTCAAATTTATTATGTGTAGTGGCCACTTTAAGGGGCAAGAAATTGATGAAACTCTAGATGAAAAACCTAAGGACAATGAATTTGAAGATGAAGATGGTATCTTGAATTTGAAAACTAACACTATTCCTAAGGGGATGATCGAATTGGAGTGCATTTTTTATTGTAAAAAAAGAAGAATTTAATAAAAAATACTTTTGAAGAGAAAGGGATCAGGGAATGTGATTTATACAATTTGGGTATGAGTGATGATCCTAGAATGGTAAGGATTGGGAAAGTGTACAATCCACAAGAAAGGGAAGACATGCTCAATTTACTCACAAAATATAAGGATGTCATTGCTTGAAGCTATGAAGAACTAAATACATATGATCCTCAAATTGTTATGCATGATATTCCACTCAAACCTGATGCCAAACCTTTTTGGCAAAGGTAGAGACTTGTTAATCCTATCCTCAAACTAGTGATAATGAAGCAAGTCAAGAAATTACAAGATGCCAAGATCATTTTCCCTATTTTCCACTCTATGTGGGTAGCTAATTTAGTTACTGTATGAAAGAAGATAGGGGAGATTTGACTTTGCATGGATTTTTGTAACTTGAACGTGGCATCTCAAAAGGGCAATTACCTAGCACCTTCACTAGATGAGGTCTTACAATTTGTGAATGTTTTGAAGATGATGGCTTTCTTAGATGGATATTCAAGATATAATCAAGTAATGGTAGAATAAGAAGATAGACTAAAAAAAACCTTCACTAATAAATGGGGAACCTTCACCTATAGGAGAATGCCTTTTGGATTGATTAATGCAAGGGCTACATTTCAATGAGCCATAGATGAAGCTTTTAAGGGACTAAAAAATAAGTGTATAGTTATCTACATGGATGACTTAATTGTATTTTCAAAGGATTGAAGTACTCACATAGTTGATTTAAGATAGGTATTCAATAGATGCTATAAATATGGTATATCTCTCAATCCCAAGAAATGTTTGTTTGGGGTCACTAAAGGAAAGCTCCTAGGTCATATTATTTCTAAAGTTGGCATCTCAATTGATCCTAATAGAGTTGAAGCTATTCTAAAGTTATCAACTCCTAACAGTTGAAAAGAGCTTGAGTCTTTCATTGGTAAGATAAATTTTGTGCGAAAATTTATAAGTGGATTCACAGAAATAGTCTATCCCCTTAATGATTTACTCCAAAATGGGGCTAAAATAGAATGGGTTCCAAAGGTAAAGAAATCATTTGAGGATATAAAAGTAGCCATTTCCAAAGCTCCATTACTAGTAATTCTTGACTATGAGCTTCCTTTCAAGATATATTCCTTCACTTCAAAAAAATTGTGCACTGGGATCCTAACCAAGAAGAAGGAAAATTAAGATGAAAGACCTATTGATTTAATGATCCATGCTCTGAGAAAAATCGAGTTGAACTATTCCAACCTTGATAAACAGTCTTTTTATTTGATTAAAGTGATAAAGAAGTTCTACCATTACATACCAAGAAGCAAGGTGTATGCTATTGTACTTGATCTAGTAGTGAAGACATCATTGAAGCAAAATGAACTTGTTGAAAGATGAGGGAAATGGATGGTGATATTACAAGAATTTGACTTAGAAATTCAACCCATGATATTAGTTAGAGGTCAAGGGTTGTCAAAAATGATAGAAGATAATCAAATTGGAGATGAAAATAAATTTAGATTTGATGGTGAAACGGATATGGAAGATCAAAAGAAGATGGTTAAATCTCAAGTTGATATTGGCCAAGGTGTAGTGAAATATGTCTGGCACTAGGATATTGTATACTATCTTTTACAAAATAAATACCCTAGTTGGTTGAATAGCTCACAATGTAGGGGACTCAAAATGAAGTGAAAATCCTACATGTTGCATGATAGAAAGTTGTACAAAAGGAATTGTGAAGGAATCTACCTGAAGTGCTTAGGACGTGAGAAAGTAAAAGAAGTTCTGGAACAATTCCTGATAAGTATGGAATAGGGCATGGTTTAGTAGAAGCAACTACTCATATGATTTTAAGATCAGGTTATTTTTGGCCCACAATATACAAAGACACATTTAAACATGTCTGTAGTTTCCATATTTGTCAAACAAGTGCTAATAAAGAAAGACATCCTACAATTCCATTACAACCAATGTTTGAGGTATGCCCCTTCGTGAAGTAGGGGCTAGATTTCATTGGTCTAGACAATATGCCATCATCAACTAGACATAATTTTATTCTCATAACCACTGATTATTGTATGCAATGGACAAAGGTAGAAACATTCAGAAACTACACGACCAAGGTGGTTATAGACTTCCTAGAAGAACACATTGTTACTAGGTTTAGGATGCCATTCGTCCTAGTGTGCAATAATGGATTAGATTTTGCATCAACATTCTTAACTTAATGGGAATTTGAAAATCAAGTTATTATCAAGTTCTCTTCAATTTATTACCCACAAGGGAATAAGGTAGAAAAATCCATGAACAAGAACTTGATCGCAGTAATAAGACATTTGTTGAATGAGAATCCTAAATATTGGCAAACACAACTCAAATATGCTCTATGGATAGATCAAGTAAGGGTCAAGAATTCTTTGGGGATGTCTCCATATTTTCTTGTTTATGGAAAAAAATTGGTATTCCTACTTAATCTCAAGATTCCTATTTTGAAATTCATGAGTGGGTATGCTGAAGGTGCTGATAGAGTACAAATCAGATTGATAAATCTTTTAGGGATGGATGAGAAATGAATAGCTGGATTGGACCACATGGCTAAAAACTAGGCTATTGTCAAGAGGTGGTGAGACAAGAGGGCCATGATAAAATTCTTCAAAAAATTTGACCTTTTTCAACTTTGGGATAAGGCAAAAGAAAAGTTGGGCAGTCACACCAAATTTTAATGCTTGTGGATTAGTCCATATTAGATTGCAAAAATTCTTAGAGAAAATAATTTTAGGCTAAGTTCCTTACAGGGGGGATTACTTCTATTGTCCATTAGTGGGAAATTTCTAAAACATTACTTTGAAGCCTAAAGGAAGTATTCATTAAAAATTAGATACATTTCATTTATGCAAGTGTGTTTATTTTCTACATGTGTGTTTGCTTCTTGGTTGTGTGTTTTCTTTAAGTCACGTGTTTTTCTTTTAAAGTTGCATCAGTTTAGGGGGTAGGTACACTTGAGATTTTTATCTTGACATATCTCACTTACTAATCTTTTGGTTCTAATTTTAGGAAGAGGTATTTCTTTGTTAGAACATTTTTATGATGTTGTGTCTTATACCAACTGAGGAACATATGTTACTTTTAGTAATAGGAGACTTTCAATCTTAAATTTAGGATTATAGATCAAAAAGTTCTCAAAACTACACAAATTTAAAAGATTTATTGTCTCAAGTATTGTCAAACCAAGGTTAAAGATAGCAAGGGATGATCCAAGCCCCATTCGTTCAAATAGAAGGTTCCTCGTGAAGGAATTGCTAAGATCATTGTTTGGCATGAGAGTTTCTAAAAAGTTCTTAAAAGAGGAACACAAGGGATGTTAACAAAAGATTGAATCCAAGAAATTACACTCAACAACACAGTCTAAGTATGGTCCAGATACAAAACAAAAATGAAAAGAAAGAACGGTGTTAAGACTAAAGGATTCTAAAAGATCTAAAAAATAATTTGATAAATGGATAAGCACTCAAGACAAGCTATTTGATACTTAAAACATTTCTTCATCAAAGAATCAAATGGAAAAATTATGAACCGTATGGAGCAAGTATTCAAAGGATTGCCAATAAATTCAAATAAAAAGGTAACAACCTGCCAAGAGCCCTTGAACTAATTGTCCTATATGGTAGTACAAAGAATTGATGCACAACTTTCATGGAGATTCTCGATGAATGGGCTAGATGGGGTGAAAGATTGTTTCTAAGTTGGCAAAAAAAATTTATAGAATGCACATTGGGATGTCAAAGGAAATCAATGCATGGAGCACACACAGAACTTCAAGCCTGAGAATCTTGAAGTTTTGACTGTGAAGTCATTTGAAATATGCTTGGAATATTCAAGATTCAGTTGGTGTTTGATACATATCAGTGGAATGTTTCCTAATGAAGAACTACCTTTGTCATTTCTTCCTTCTGTCAGGGCTATTTGTTGTGGTTTCACAACACACGCCCCATTTCCTAACAAAAATGGGGGCACCCTACTTTTATTTTTTGGCTTTTGGAGTTCTAGTTTGGGATCTAAGCCATTTTGAGATCTCCCCTAGTCCCTGATGTCATGTATGAGTCTTGCCAGAAAAAGCTAAAGGTCAAAAATTCAAGAGATTTAAGAGAACTAGCTAAGTATTAAGAATTTTGGTGCACTAGGCACACCTCCTAAGGTGCGCTAATGTGCCCAAAGTTGGAAAAAAAAGGCTTTTTTAGGCACAACTACACACTTGTGCACCTATGGCAAATAACTTAAACACAAAAAAGCTATTTCAAGGGGGGGTCCTTCCCTCCTCACTTCACCTTTGCTTACATCTTGTCACCATGCTCATTGTAGCTACCTCCATTTTTCTTTCTTCTTTTTTGAAGCCTCTTTGTTTAAACTTCCACACTAATTAGGGGAAACCTCTACCACCTCCTCCTTTGTTTTGTTGGAATAGGCCTAATACATAAGTATTGGTGCACATCAGTGCACCTCCCCAGGTGCACTAGTGGACACTAATACTCAAAACCTGCACAAATAAAAGCAAACCTTGTAATCATTGTGCAAAAAATTAACATGTTCCAAATTTGGGTGTGCACTAGCACACCTAATTTTGGTGCACTAGTGCACACCTAAAAAGAATCTAAAAATTTGAAACATAGAAAAACTTCAAAAACTCTAAAGAGTCATAAATACCCCCCTTGAAAGTTGGGTGCACATTAGTGCACCAACCCGGGTGCATTGATGTGCACCCATATCCTCAAAATGAACTCAAATCTAATATTAAAACCTATTTGGTGCATAGTAGCACACCTCATCAGGTATGCTATTGCACATTTAAAAGACAAGAAATTTTTTAAAGGGGATTTCTGCATTAGGCACACCAATCCTGTATATAAGGGTTTTAAAATAGTTTTTTGGATTTTTAAGAAATTGGGTGTTTGGTTTTTTATTTGAATCAGTTCTACAATTTAATTTAGTCATTTTCATTCCTAATTCTAGACTAATGGATGTCTTTTTGTGCAGATATAATGGCATCCTCTTCATCTTCCTTGGGCAAGAAAATGGCACCAAAACTTGTGGTCTACAAATTCCAAGGTGTTCCAACAAAGCCAAGGTTTCAAGATGACTACTTAGACATCAAGGATACTAATTTAGCACATACTAATTTGGGGGAATTCCTAAAGATTTGCAAAAAACCTACTGAGAGCTCACAATTGAAATTTGAACTTATCCGATCAGGGCTTGTCAATGCAACATCACACCCAGTGTCAATACAATCTTCAGAGCTTGTCATGACACTTCCAAAACACTTTGTCCCTGAGGAAAGGGTTGTGAAGAGTATAATAGGAGAAATTTTCCTTGATCTACACCTAAAAAATATTGAGAAAGTATTTCACATTCCATAGGCAGATTAGTTTATCAAGCTTACCTACAAACAAGCAAAGGCGTGGTACCAAGAATATGTTGAGGAAGTCTCTAAGATCATTCAGTCCTCATACCTCATAGAGAAGACTCCTTTGGGAAAGAAGACTAGTAAAGTGGATATGACTAGAGGGTATATGATAGAAGACATTAGATACTCAATCATACTTTTGAGTAGAGTCATGGGTTTACTTGTAGCTAAATATCTTCATGGTGCACTTCATTGAAACAATAAGGAAAGCACAAATACCACTAGATTGGGCTTCCACTCTTAGTGAGAATTTGTGTGAACAATTGGTGGTGGTAAAGAACAAAAGGAAGTTCTATATGAAATCATATCTAGTGTATCTATTGGTTGCAAGTGCAAGAGACTATCTAGGGTTGTACAAGAGGGGTATCATGTGAGATGCTAACACGAGGCCATACATTGTGTACCCTTAGCTGGTAAAGAAGAGGCTCTTGGAGTAGAACAAAGAATATATAATTGTTAATGATGCCTTCATATTCGCTATAATCTAGTTCATAGAAGGGGATTATGTGAAGAGATTATCAAATGATGTAGTGGAACAAACATTAGTACTTGGAGCATACTATATCTAGTATTGGACATTTAGATATCTAAGGGTAGCTAATACCATTGTTAACTCAAAAAAGCTCTTGATGTATCCTTGTGATAGACTTGTTCTCTTGAAGATTTCTTGACAACTCTTATCTTCATATGATAGAGTTAGAAAGTAGCATAACACATGTTGGACATGGCCTCTAACCATAGGACCTTTTCAAGTTGATCAGAAGCAAGATATTTTGTCTTTTGATTGTGAATGGGATTAGTTCCCTTGGAAGAGTACAAATCTCCAAGGCCATGTTTTGATAACTTTGGGAGAGTACAATATTTATCAAGAAAAGCTTTCAGCCATGAAGAAGCTATTGAAGACCATTGGATGAATGCAACAAATGACTATGATATTGAAGTAAGGGATTATTGTAGAATGACTTTGTATCTGGTAGAAAATGCCTTAAAAATAAAGATTCTATTGAAGATATTGAAGCAAGATTCTAAGGAGTTCCTTGATCCTCTATTCAATAGGTATAAGATTGGCAAGAGGCCCATTATGAATGCTAAGGTTGATAGAGAAGAGAATTTTGATATCAACCATAGGGTGAGGCATGTTATTAAATTAACATAAGATTGGATTAAGAAACCCTTCAAACTTGATCCAATTCTTGAGACAATGATCTTTCACGTACAAGCCTGTCCAACCAAAGGTAGAGGGAAGAATGTCACCATCCCTACATTTACAACTTAGTCACTAGTGAGGCCTGAGATGGTACATAAACTTGATAGGTTGGTTGGTTAATATCAAGCTTAGAAGGGTGGAGGATAAGGCAAGAGGAAAAAGAGTTCTCCTTAGAGAGTTGAACTAAAAGAGGGTGAAATCTGGCACCTACACAACAAGTAGAAGAAAATATACAAGGGCCAGAAGATATTAGAATTGCACAAGTCTAGGTTGATCTACAAGTGCCACTTATTGCATTGAGCTAGACTGAGATAGAGTTTGAGATTCAAGAACTCTCCCCTCCCTGTCAAGTAGAACAAGCATTCCCTTTGGCACCTAAAAAGGGAAGAAAGATCAAGACTCTAATTAAAAGAGGCAAAGGGTGATCAAGAAAGTAGTTTCTATCCCATCAATCCCTAAACTTATTCCTGAAGAAGAAAAAGAAGATGATGATGAGGATAATATACCTTTAAGTAGGAGGACCCAACTAGCTAGAGCCATAGAATAGGAAAGAGGAAGAAGTTTTATGGCTACACCTCCATAAATCCTAAAAGAACTTCTACAAACTACCACATTTGAGGATGAAATGCAATAACAGATTGACAAGCAAGATGTTGAGGGGAATGATGTCTTTAAGATGTTAGATTTTTATTTCATGCTAGTTGGCACCAAATTGGTGGGGGACAAGATTAGAGATACCCCAAATAATTAACCTCAAAAAGAGGATTCGGATCAGATGCCACCATAGTCACAAGGTCCTAAAATTACTCCTTTATCCCTAGAACAAGTCACAGTCATTGTAGATAAAGGCTCTGCTACTCCTCTACCACCAAATATGGAAGAAGAACAAGTTCAAGAAGAGTAGGAGGAAGAGCCACAAAAATTATTAACTAATAAAGTTTCTAAAGAAGGAAAAATGGTTGAATATCCTCATCAAGCTTCCTAGGACACCAAGGTGAGAACTATGGGCCCCACAAAAATAGAGACTACTAGTAGAGAGCCCTCAGAGTGGGAGAAAACCCTGGAAAGGAGTGATAAGGGAAAAGGTGTAGCAAAGAAAACTTCTTCATCCTCAAAATGAAACTCCTTAGCTCAACATGTTCCAAGGTGGCTCTAAAAAGAAGTAATCAGGAGCAAGTAGCAACAATTCACTATAGAAGAGAAGGACATAATGGAACTAATGCAAGTGCTAAGGAAACTTGATTCACCTCCTAAATAATCACAACCCTTGGCCTTCATTATGAGTGATTCAAATTAGGACCTTTTTGCTCATGTAGCTCTTCCTCCACTATAGTAAAATGTTGAAGAACTGAGTCCACAAGATTACCAAATCCAGGAAGTCATGCTCGGGAAACCCACCTTGGAAATAGCAAAGTTGATGGTCACAATAGGGATGAAGAAAGTTTTTTGGTGCCTAGAATAGGATGGGGTAGAGTTGGTAACACTTCAGTGCTAGAATGAAATCCTTAAAGGATATTTGAGAAAAGTTATTGGCCCATTGGACCCACCAACTCTAGGGAGACTCTAAATACAATAATTGATAGGAGAGATAGGGGGGCAGTGAGATTGGATCTATTTTTTAATGCTTGTTAGCAATGGAATTTTTTTTTTGAGGAGAATGGTGTACTCATCATCCAATGGAATCTTAAGTTGCTACATGTCATGTAGAAGAATGTAGATAAAGTGGTGGTGATTATGAATCATGATTTTGGCCTTATGGATGAGGTGCATTCATGCGAAAAGGATTTACAAGTGGTATAGGTGATAAAAGGCCAGAGGTATAAAATGCTCATAGATGTATATATGGTAGAGGATTTAGATTTAATTGATAATTAGATAGAGAAAATAGAAGATAGAAATAAAGTAATGAATCATTGCATGCAGAGATCCATCGGGTCAAGGACCAAGCGCAAGAGCAAATTTTGGAAGCTGAGAAACATTATAGTGATGCATGTCTAGACATTTTTAAAGATGATGCATGGGAGAAGGTGATACCTTTAGAGATAGTAGTTCAGAGATTCAATAAGATTTTTGATGAAGTTTCTACTAATGAAGATATTTGATAAGCATTTAGGATAGAAGAAGCACTTTTGGAGCTAGATACAAAACTTAGGGATTTTATTGAAACCCATATAGAGGTTGATGATTAGAAGCGAAAGGTCAAAGATAAATATAATACCTTGGATTTACCATATGTGGCAAAGGTCACTGAAATAATAGAGAAATTTAAGGGCAAGTACCTATACATAGCTCTTGTATGATGGGGAACAAAACCCAAAAGCCATAATTTCATTTTTGACACTCAGTGAAATTTTGCATTTTAGACCATTGAGGTGTTCTATTGTGCCAGTTGTGCTACTAGGGTAGGTGCACTAGTGCACTTTTGCAAAAAAGTGTTGGAATAATTTTGGAGAAGTTAGAGGTGTGCTTTTTCTGAGGTGTGCTTCTTTCAAGGTGCACTTTTTTAGAGGTGCATCAACAGTTAACTGCTAGTTCCGGAATTAGAGCTTTCCGTGCTTTAGAGATGAATTCTAGCAACACTTTAACTCTGACAGATGCCTAGTGAAGGATAAGCTTCTATTTTTGACACTCCTAGACACTTATACATCAACACATGGCTCTCTTCTTCTTATTCTCTCATAATTTCTTTTATTGATGACATGTAATGCCTCATGCATCCAATGAATTATATAAAAATGGATGGAGTCCTACTAAGCATTGATTAGTTAGATAATTAGTTTGTATATAATTAGTTTATTTTGTTAAATTAGAAGCATATGATTTCATGAAGATATATCTCACTCTCAACATAAATTGAGGAGATTATTTCTTATAAATACTATATTGTAATATGTATTTAGTGTCATTGTTATTTTGCAATAATATATGCTTTTGGCGCTTGCATTTGAAGTGTAGTGATTCTTGCCTAAATGTGTTATGTTTTGTGAATGTATGTTCATGGGATGTAATTGAGCCAAAAGTTTATTGTGTTATTTCTAGTTGTGTGATCTTTTAATTATGGTGTTTGCTATGATTTTACAAATTTTTCTAACTTATCTAGTTTGAAAAGAGATCACCCATTTTGCTTCCTTCATAGCTTCTTGTCTCGCATGAACAGACTTTCTATGGCCTTGAGATTTGATGAAAAGTGAAACATCAAATAGTTACTAAATTTTCCATTGATGATTGCATTAGTGGAATTAAGGAAGCGCTACTCCTACTTTCATTAGTTACCCATTGATTTCTTCAAAGGCTTAACTCGTAGACGTGTTGCTTTCATAGCTTATGTTTGTTAGGATTTTAGTTCCATGTTATTTTCTTAGTTTTATCATTACCTTATCTTCATTATTTTCTTTATCAACCCCTTGTTAAAATATGAATTCATATTATTGCATTATTAGATTGCATCCATTTAAAAAACAAAAAATATAAAAACATAGTTTCCTTTTTGTGTGTTTCATGCTTTTGAAGTGACGAAAAAATTTCACATCTTATCTAAAGTTATCAGAATCAAAAAATGCCTTCTCATGAATAGACACATTTATCTTCAATTAAGAAGATTCTAGTAGGTTGGAAGATCACCCAAAACATTGTAGTTGATTTTTGGGTTAACTTTTCAAGCGAGGAGTTCAAAAGAATTCCTACTATTAAGCATCATGCAAAATGACAACTCAACATTATGTTCTAAGGTTCATTATTTCTGACTCTCACACTACCATCCTCATAATTTTCTATGTGCTCAAATTTTATTTTATCTCTAGTCATATGATGTGAATAGACACTATTAATAATCCATGTATCATTTTTTCTAATATGAGAGATAAGTGCCATGTTATCTCCTTCATCATTAGATCTATCCTTTACATCAATATATACTATTTTATCTTCATTGTTATTAGAATCTTTAGCCATAAAGCAAGATTTATTACCTTTGTCCTTATAGTTCTTGAAATCCTTCTTGCCTTTATGTTTATCACTTTTCTTTTCATCTTTGTTTTCTCTCTTTAGACACCTTGAAGCAATGTGACCAACTTCTTCACAAGAAAAATAGATTAGAGGAACTTTTCCTTTGTACTTTCCTCTACCTTTGGAATACTTTCTTGCAAGTAGGGCTTCAACAACTTCAAGATCACTATCCAAGCTCTCTTCTGATTCTTTTTCTTCACTTCCTAATTGACTAGCCTTTGATTTCTTACTCTTTTTCTTGAGTGAGATTTTAGCTTCAAGTGTAGACTCAATAACTTGTGAACTAGGAATATAGTTATCGAAGTTATCTAACTCAAATGTTGTCAATCTTCCAACTAGAGCATCCAAAGATATTTTATTATTTGGATCACGTATGATCTCTTGAATAGAAGACACTCTAATTGCATTAATAGGAAGAAGGGTCATGAGTACCTTGCTTACAACTATTTTTTCATCAATGTCTCCTCTAGATGCTTTGATTACGCTCACACTTAATTGGATTCTTTCCACATATTTTGCAATATTTTCATCTTCTCTCATTTTTATCTAATCAAAATGGCCTCTAAGAATTTCAGCTTTGGCTATTCTTACATTTTCATCTCGTCCATAAATGTCTTTCAATTTGGTCCACATTTTATGAGCAGTTTTGCAATCTTTTATTTCATCAAATTCAACATAACTGAGAGCAGATGCATTATCAATCATCTTGATTTTATGATTCTTCTTTTCAAAAATATCTTCAACTAATAAATTTCAAGTGGAAATCTTTTATTCTACATCAAGATATTTGCAACCTGAATCATTGATGGTAACAAAATATACCCTCATAAGTCCTTGTCATGCTGCAAAATTATTTCTGTTCAATATGGGAATCTCTCTTCTATAAGACATCTTGATCTTTAGATTAGGTCCTTGAAACCTTCTCTACAAGCACCAAAAGCTCTAATACCAATTGTTAGAAATATAAGAGGAGTAACTGAAAGGGGAGGGGTGAATTAGTTACTACAAAAATAAATACTAGATCCCTTAGATGTCAGTACAAAATAAACTCTAAGAACTAAATAATGTTGATGCTCAGCAAACACACATAAAATGCTATAACTTGGTAAATACTTAACACACTAATATTTAGATGTTATCTATGATTACCATTACTTAACTTAGTTTCCAACACAAAAGAAAATAGCATGAACATAATTGACACCAAGATTTAATGTGGAAACCCAATTTGGGAAATACCACCAATTGCACTTACACTTGCTTTGATTCTTTCTACATATTTTGCAATGTTCTCATCTTCTCTCATTTTCATCTAATCAAAATGACCTCTAAGACTTTCAACCTTGGCTCTTCTTACATTTTCATCTCCTCCATAAATTTCTTTTAGTTTGGTCCACATTTCATGGGTTGTTTTGCAATCTTTAACTTGATCAAATTCAACATAACTGAGAGCAGATGCAATATCAATCATCATGATGTTATGATTCTTCTTTTCAGCAATATCTTCAACTGATAAAGTTCCATTGGGAGTCTTGTATTTAGTATCAAGATATTTTCACTTTGAATCAGTTATGGTAGCTAGGTGTAGCCTCATAAGTCCTTGCCATGCTATAAAATTATCTTTGTTCAGCTTGGGAATCTCTCTTCTATAAGACATCCTGAGCTTTAGCTTAGGTCCTTGAAACCTTCTCTACAAGAACCAAAAGCTATGATACCAATTGTTGGAAATATAAGAGGAGTAACTGAGAGGGGAGGGGTGAATCAATTACCACAAAAAGAAATCCCAGATCCCTTAGATGCCAGTACAAAATAAAACTTTGAGAACTAAATATTGCTAATGCTTGACAAACACACATAAAATGATGTAACTTGATAAATACTTAACACACAAATCTTTAGATGTTATCTATGGTTACCATTACTTAACTTAGTTGCAAATATTAAAAAAAAATAGTGGGAACACAATTGACACCAATATTTAATGTAGAAACCTAATTTGGGAAAAACTACCAATTGTAACTAGCTATTATTTTCACTCTTCTAAAGTGAGCCCTATTCAAAGCTAACCGTATTAAATTTTACAAAATACACTATTAGGTGTGACCCTATTAGAGGATTTAATCACCCTATTAGGAATGACTTTGTTAGAGGTCTTTAGACAATTCAACAGAATTGCCACCTTGTTAGAGGATTCACTAATAGCTTTTAAGACAACTTTGTTAAGAGATTTAGATTACTACTATAATGGTTAGAGAGTAACAATGAGATGACCTAACTTTTGATGCAACTAAATTTCTGATTATAGGTCTCTATTCTTGCTTATACTTGATCCTTCCTGATCAAATATATCTCTTTTGATCCATAAGGATATTCTACTTATCCTTCTAATTCACTTCTTCTTAGCAATATCAAATATTCCATACTTTTCACACTCTCTTACACACTTTAGAATTCTCAACTTGACCTTATACTTATATCTTTCACATTGTCAAGTCAGCTAGAATACAACTTACAATTACTCATATTCATCTTCTCAGTCAGCTATAACCAATAGACAAATCATTTAAACTCAATATGTCAAAACAAGAAAATCCTTCATTAGCCAACCCTACTTGGTAGACACTAACACAAAAATGATTTTCTTATGTTAACTGAATGAACTTGATTAACACTTAACACTAATTCCATCCAACATTTCCTTCATTAACTGAGTGAGCTCAGTTAACACTCATCTTCTATAGAATTTCCTTTAGTGCTTGAGTGAGCTCAGTAGACACTACCTTCTAAACTAGGAAAACATAGGAATGTTCGATAGACACAAAAAAATATCTTCACTACCCAAGTGAGCTTAGCATGCACTAATTGATAATGATATGACATTTGTGTAACATCAAAGACAATGCACAATTATTCAATTGTATCCAATATTTCAATAGCATATTTGTCACATATTTGGTAGTGTACTTGGTCATAATAGGGCATGACAGAATCGAACCACCATCCTCTTGGTTGTAAAGCAAGTGTTGTTCCATTGAGCTAGCAGCCTTTAAAGAATACATAATAATTTTTTTTTTTTCATTTCATTCTCAATATAACACCCAAAAAGGTTATGGAACCATATTTCTTGAAATGTGGATACCAAACACCATCCAATTAATTTGATAGTTCAAAGGATCTTTTTATTTCAAAAAATAATTCCAGTTTATCAAACTTAAATCAGCTAAAGGAAAAATGGAACTGGGGTAATGGATATTAAATTTAAAAATGGTGTCCAACTTTTTACTAACTATGTAGAAGTGCATGTAGTGACTAGAAGATTGCTTCAAGTGTGTCATCAAAAAATATATACTCTATACTAGATAAAATGTCATTACCTTAATGACACTCTGCATTAGCCATTGGCATGACACTTCACGAATAGATGAAAAGCCACCAATCATAAATAGATGAGCTACAAAAAGAACACATTGAACTCTTCATAATCCATACCATCCATGTACCTAACAATACAAGAATGTTTCCTTGTGCTCATTTTTGTGGTTAGCCACCTCTAACAATTTCTACAAACTTAGACGTTAACACTAATAATATAATGGTAATATTTATGCCACAATAAATGATGCAATTGAATAATATTCTCAGTGCACACAAATAAAAATTTCTAAAAAATTAAATGTAACACTAAAATATAGTGAGACTATTTATATTGCACTAAATAATGCAAAATTATGATGTTCTTAGTGTACCAGCTTCTTCAAACATAGCTAAAATCATTCACAAAATAAAGTGCCAATCTCTATGAAGTCTGCAACAACAAATAGGCTGGAGGTACATAAGGATAAAAATCTCAAACAATGTCATTTAACCTCAAAAGAAGAGTTCATGTGAAATATTATCCAAAAATTTGAGTTGATAAGTGTTTACTAAAAAATATGTAAACAATCCCAATAAAACATTACATAAGAATAGAAATCAGATCCAAGAAATGATCTAGTAGTGTAGTAGAGAAATTTCCATGATGATCATTGTCTTGAGATGTATTGGCTTTGCTTTAGAAGATGGTGAATCTGTCATAGTGTAGGCTACACCAGTAAAGGTCGAATGGTAGTGAGTTTTGAAAAAAAAATATTTCTTAGGTAGAGCTTCTAAGTCTTAAGAGTATTCTAAGTGCATAATACCACTTTTGTGAGGGTAATACTAAGTTTCAACATTGAGTGCATGTTTTTCTAGTGTACTAAGGTTTGTAAGTAAAGACCAAGTTGGGCAAACATGTGCTCTACACATTGTTGAAAATATTGTTGAAATCCTTTTCTACTCTAGATTATTTGGGAAAGAAGCATAGGCTAATTCCTATAACAAGAATAATCATATTCAAAAGATAGCCAAGATCAAATTTAAAACTTAACTAATAAATTATTTAGTATCTCACAATGACACACTCTATAATTAGGCAATAACAACCAACTATAGAAAATTCCTTCTCACATGAGAAATCACTTAAGCATGACATAAACATTTTTTGAAGTTAAAATTACCTATATTGTTCTACAAAAACAAAATATAAGGGAAGAGCTATACTTGAATTTTCTACACACATAATAAAATAGCAATACAAACCCTTAGATCATCTGGAATTATCCACTTGGAAATTTTTGTAACCTTATTGTAATAACACAGGTAAAGCAGGAAACAATAATTCAAATAGTTAGATATTTGATAATAGTAAAGCTCAAGGAAATTGAAACTATCCAAAAATTGAGAGCATTTTATGCAAGGATGATATTACTACTTTCTTCCTTCTAGGGTCATGAATTCTTTCTAAATACTAGATGTACCTACACGTTGTTACATAGTGAAGAACAATAACTAATTATTGTTAAAAGAAAAAATGATATTAAACACATTGAAAAGTCCCAATCGCATCTCAATAAAGCTACTAGACTATAATTTCACTCCTCTGACATGTCTTAGTTTCTACTTTGTATATATTCAAAGTGTTTGAGAAATAAGACAAACAACTACCAAGAAAATGAATGTCACTTGAATGTAATACAAAGAGAATATTAAGGAAAACTATAACGAAGTGGTGAGAAATCCATAAATAAGCCCATCACTAAAGAATCAAACTCTTAGTTAGGACATTGACTTTAATAGATCACTTAATTCTTATTAATAATATTTGAAAATTATCTGCATTGATGTCTAAAGGTTACAAAGAAAAATATAAAATATCATGATCCAAGCAATCTAGCCAGGTTGACAAAGGAAAAATGAGAAGAATAAGGAAAAACAAATGCTCATCATGATTGCATAACTAGTAACTTGCAACACTACCGACATTAATAAACAAAATATTTTACTTATCAATAATCAATAATTTCTAATATAAAATTGGCAATAAAATCAATTAACGACATGATATGTTCTCAGACCATTATATAGAATTGCATGAACATGGCTCACCCTCTCCTCTTCATTAGGAATATTTATGAGAAGCTTTATAGGATCCATACTCTTGATAAGATCAAAGTCCTCATATGCTTCATCTCCTCAAAGAGTAATAACCAAGCAAGTACCTGCATCAATGTTAAAATGACTCTTAGAGTATTATAGAACATTTGAAACTATTGTGACAAAGAAGAGTCATTAGCCCTAACAAATGACTTTACAATAATATTTAGTTTTTTTTTATAGATGATAATCAGATAAGTGTGGATTCAAATTGAAATTATACTACATAGTGTATAACAAATCTGGATACATGAAACTTGAACTTTGATATTGTTGATCTGGAGAGAATAATGCATTTCTATGATCTTCTCTTTATGATCGGTCAACTAATACAAAGGTATATCTCGTATAGGTAAACTCTCATAGGGGACAAGGTGGCATGAGGATGTTCCTCTACAAGAGGTCACTTTGTGAAAGAGGAAGGAGAGATGGCTATACGATACATTGACAGAGGCTAAGGAATGAGAGCTGAGCCACAAAGGATTATTAGAGAGAGTCAGACACCTTATAGATTATGATTGAAATGGTAACTGCAAAACAAATATGCAAAGGTAGGACTTAATTATGTTTCAATTATATCATAGGAATCTACAAGATAAGGCTATAAATGCTTCAAATAAACCATTAAGTAGCTCAATACTAATGTGAATACTATAGTTGAAGAGAATGCCTTATTTAATGGAATTTTTTTCTATGCAGTTGAAGCAACCAATCCTTGCACATCCAATATGGAGTTTGATGAATTTATTTTCCATGCTTCTATTCTTTGAAATAATCATAAAAGACTCATGCAAATATATGTAGATAGCCCAAATGAAGAAAGATGGAAATTGGACTTCTAAGAGGTCTGTGATAAATACACTTTCTGGAATATCATAATAGGTATATCAACCAGCCTAAAATGAAATACAACTATCCCATGAAAAAAATTTGAGGCATCATATCTAGGGTTTCCAACCCTCATACATGTTGTACAAATTGTCAATGCTTGTAGCTTGATGAAGAAGATGCTCCACTTGTTCTAAGATAGTAAATTGTCTGCACAAATAATGTAAAAAGGATTTTACTAAATATTGTTACAAAAAAAAAGTGGTTTTGACCAATATTATCAAATAACTTATAATTCAGTAATAATTAACCTTTTCAAATCAATGTCTCAACCTTACCCAATTGTTAACAGAATATGTAAAAGGATTTACATCAATTTTTTTGGGTAGTTGTAACTGCAATAGGGATGTAGTAAGCTTTAAATATGCTCATTCAGTCTAATCTTAGACAAGTTTCTCAGTTGGAAGCAAGTTGATAAGATCAATCCTATTACTCCTCTAAACTATCACCATGCTACTTGTTGGGTTGGTGAACAGTCAAGAATTTACACATCAATTTGAATTCTTACGAAGATTATTAAAGGATTAAGGAAGGAAGCCTACTTAGTGACAAACAAATGTTAAGTATTACTTTTGACATTTTGGTGATAATAGTAGAAATTTTTTCAATAATTTCTTGATTGTCCCTCTCACAATCATGTTCAAATGTTGCTCCCATGCATTATTTCATATCGTAATGGATTGATTATAAATTAAGGATGATTTGAAAATTAAGAGCAACAATTTTTATTTTTTTAAAAACTAAGTCTAAGGGTTTTTCATGAAGGATAAAGAAACATCCAATGTGATTTATAAAAACTATCATAAAATCCTTGTTGACAGACCCATTCATGAGGGTTTGTGGTAAAATTGTCTTTACCAAATGGAAAATTGGTATTCCTTGTTAAAATAAAAGTACATTTATTAGGCTATGAAATGAATTTTGCTTCATGTTGAATGGTTTTGTATGATGCCATAAGTTTGATGCCCTAGAAACATGAAACTATAGAAATATATGAATTAATTTATGAAAAAAAAATGCTCTTAGTATGGGATCCATAATTCCCAATTTAACTATTGGATCTCTTTGCATCTTTTATATGTTTGATAAAACCTAGTTATTTACACTTTGACTAAATCAATACAAGCTTAATGAGTTGGTACAAGCTTTGCAAGATATGGCACTTGAATTATTTATCACTCTCAAATATAGTACTTGAAGCACTAAAAAATTTAGTACAATTGTCAATGCAATATCAAATTAAATTATAGTCCTTTCCATCAGTGTTGCATTTACTTTCCTCCAATAAAATGTATTTCTTATAGACCACTATTGACTTTAATACTCCATTTGTAAAATGATCAAGATAGAGAGACATTGACACCATCAACAACTCACCGTCAATGACTTCTATATTTGTAATATGACTAGAAACACTATCATCTTTTAGAACTAGAGTTTTTTGTGCATCATTTACTTTATCTTTTGTACTTGTTTTGATAGCCATAATATCAGTGTCTTCCCATGTTGTCATTATAGTTCTCTCACAAGTTAACCTTCTATCTAATAAATTAGATGAAGACTTATAGGAATTAGCTTGTTTCACCTCACAAGCAACATCATACACCATCTTTTGGTCTACTTTCAATTTTAGGACCCATGTTGACATTTTTCATTGAAATCAAATGAGATTTTTTGGTCCAAGTTTTGCTGAGCCAATAGTTTGTTATTATTACCAAACCACTGGCCTAATATTGAAGCTAAATTAAGACACCATTTGAAGAAGAAACTTTCCAAGATGTTGAAACACTGGGATATTTCTTGGTCCTCTTTAGAAAGGTTTGTTAGTTTTTGTATCAAGATATATACTTTGGAGAGAGGAATAGATCTATTTTCATATAAATTTTATGTTCTCCCCCACCACTCACAAAATTGACATCAATAAAAAGCTTTATACTTCTATTTTCCTTGTTGATTGGCATAATCCAACTCTAGATGTATTGGAACTCCTAACACTAAATCTAGAGAAGCTTTAGATTCTAAATCCATTTTATGAGGCCTTACATAATATGTATTAGACATTTCACTTTCTCTAGAAACTATTACATATTTTTAATAATCTATAGATCTTGCAACTAGAATCTATCTAGGAGATGCATCTTTAGATAATGTGCTGGATGAAATTGATATTACAATAAGAGATCTTCCCATTTCAACCTTTAGAGAACTTGTTGTAGTACCCACAATTTCTACTTTAACTGCATATTCTTTTTCTTTCAACTCTTTCTGTCAGATTAATTTCTTGAGGTTTTTCCTTTCCATTTGATCTACTCACCTCAAAGAAGAAATTTTTTAAAAAATCAAATAGTGTGTTTTCTCAAAACAAGATCTTGATCCTACTTTGGTGTTTCTTCATCATCTTCTTTTTCTCCCCACTTTTTTATTATCACAAGAATGACCATGTTCTCCATGCCAAAAAATATTCCTTCCTCTCATGCAATCACACCATGCTTATCCAAGTTTAAAGAAAATATGTTCATAAATAGTATGACCCCTTAAAACCATTAAAATTTGTGCAAAAAATCCATCAATTATGCCCTAAGAACACTATAACGCTTGTCATAATTAACAAGAAAAATTTGTGGCACCAATATTTTTGGGACGATTCCTATCATCACTAAGTTGTAGTACCAAAGAACCCCCATGCCCCATCTATACAACATGCCCATTTCATAGCATTGACCCTAAGCCCCTCGCCATGTAAACATGTACATGTACAATATATATAAACATGTATATGCCCCCATCTATAGCCCTCTGGCTGTTCTCTTCACTCCCTTTAATACCAGTTGTTGTTAGTGATTTATTTTCTCATTATTTTGTACAATAGTTTACTGAACAAGTAGAATATAAATCATTTTGATCAACACATCAAGGGGTTATAATTGGAAAACAAGACTTGAACATTATGAGAGTTGTTCATTGAAAAATTATGAGTTGTCTACAACTATAAATTGCAATGTGTGAATTTTTTATGAGAATGACAGAGCAATAATTTACATGTTTTGTGTCAATGTACCTCAAATCTATATTAGTTGTTGAGGTTATCTTCAACTAACAACAACCACTTACAATGCTATTTCTTCCTTCTACTTCCTACATGATTCTAAATTTATGCATGGTCATAATAAAATCCTGTACCTACTAATGGCTACATCTTATTCATTGGTTGAAGATACCATTATTCAATAGTCTTGTAAATCCAATGTTTTTAAGTATCATAGAAGTTGTTTTGAGCCTAGAAATGAAATTATAGTATAGGTTTGTTATAAAATAAGAATAGGTGCATTCACATAAATTTTTTCATCATTGCCTATAACCTTAGATCTCCTTGAACTACTATTGTCTCAAAGATCTAGGCACCCAAATTTAGATTACTATTATATAGAAAGCAATGTATCGTACCATAAATCCATCATAAGATCAAATTACCAAATAGATAAGAAAAACAACATCTCTATGAAATTACTAGCATATTTAGAAGATATTCATACTTGAAGACCCTTACAATAATACATCTACCCTTTTAGATAGCTTACCACCCCTTCAATTACTTTTTTGGATCCAAAACCTTCTAGAAATTCAAATCTTTCATGAAATACCATGATTCTTGATGGAAAAGCCAATATTGAAGCCCAAGATAACTACTTAGAAACTAGAAACATAATTTCTTGTTAACTGCTTCAAAGATACAAATAGAAAAAGCCTTGACATCAATAAATATGTTGACCATATGAAAAGGAGAAAGACATTAAATTGCCACACTGAAAGGATTTTTTAACATTACCCAAATAATTATTGAAAAAAAATTCATATACTAAAAATATCCATGAGACTAGAAATATTGTCAACAAATGGCCATAGTCTATCATTTTGCAATTTTTCAATACAGTGTTAGGATTTACCAACTCTAAACCATCCTCTACAATATTCCTCCAACTTTATTCATCCAACTTAGGTCGTTTACCTAGATTTCCATAGATAGAAGGACTATCTCTTGAGGCATTCATTCCATGCCATTTGATACTTGAATCATGGAAAGAACTATTTGATACTGCAAAGTTGTTGTCGCTCATAACATTCTTTCTTGGGTTCTTGTGAATATGACAATCAAGCATATGACTACTAGAAATTGAAGTATCATATTCCATATATCTACAACTATAGAGATCATTCTCAAGCATTATATATGGAACTAAGAAAAAAATCTTGGAAAAAGAGTTTATGGAACTATTGATATAATTTATACTTTCTTTGGAATTTTCTTCCCTAGAATTGAGAATACTAGATGTATGGAAACAATTTGTTGTGACCTCACATGAAAATGCCTCAGAGCTAGGCATGAAAGACATTTAAGAAGAGTTTTTATGTGATCCCGTAAAAACATTTTATGCACAAATCATAGTTTCTATGACTTCCCTTGGGAAAAGAATCCAATGTATTATTACATGTAGGTTCATCTTGTATATCTTCATATTTTTCCATTCTCCATGTTGAGGAAACATCAAATTTTGGTTTCTATAGAACATGATTACCTTCATCTTATCTCTCACATACATATGGAGAACATGACTATTGTACCGTGCACTCCATTCCACTATGAGGAATTGCATAACCTTGTTTTCGAGAAATCATAGGCTGTAGGCACCTTCTGTTAGTCATATCTTGATAATCTCTAGTAGATGTGACACTTTATTTCAAAAAACTTTCTCTAACATTTGAATATGGTTTCCTTACTAATGCATTGGTGTGATCACTTTAAGAAATCCATTCATACAAGGAATGAACTATCTTGGTGCCTAGTTTTTTAAAAATAACCATCAAATTGTACAAGACCTTAATAAGATGGCCAAGTGCCTCTGAGGATCAAGAGGTCCTAAAATTATAATAAGTCCTAATGTGTAAGGCTTACTGAATTAGGATAAGTTATAAATCCTAAAGTCTACTATTTACTTAAAGGATTTACTAAAAAGGTTTGGTTTGGAAACATGCAAACCTGTTGGCGTACTTATGGTAACTGGACACAAGTTATCTACAAAGGATGAGACACCTACTATTGAGCAGAAAAAGTATAGATATGATCAGAGGATTGAAATATCTAACTCACATAAGGCTGGATATAGATAATTTAGTTGGAATTATTGCAAAATTCCAAGCTAATCTCAAAGAAGCACATTATGCAGTAGTCAAAATGATATTTAGATATCTTAAAGGAACATTTGAGTTTAGATTAGGGTATGAAAAATCTAATTATTTCACTCTAAGTGCTTATATTGATGTTGATTGGGTAGGCAATATGGATGACAAGACAAGCACCAGTGATGGAGCCTTCTTTCTTGGAGGAAGATTGGTTTCTTGGTTAACCAAGAAGCAAGATTGTACATTGCAAAGTACAAAAAAAAGTAGAGTATGTTGCAGCAATAAATAATTTCAATCAAGTCATTTGGATGAAGTAGATGCTAAAGGATATAAGGATCAAAATCAATGAATCTGTTGTCATATATTGTGAAAACACAAGTACAGTAAATATGTCTAAGAATCCATTATTGCATTCTAAGACCAAGCACATTTCTATTAAGTATCATATATTGAGAGAGAAAGTTGTAGAAAAGGAAATCAGATTGGAGTATGTGAGACCTAATGAGAAGAATTAGTTGTTGTAGAGTGTGATGTAGTAATGTTGGTTACTAAAACCTTTGACATTAATGTAAATGGGGGAGAAGTTTGTTATAAAAAATAGCATGGAAAGGTATGCATAACAGTTGGTACAACATTGAATGATAGTTTGACAGAAGGTGTATTGAGGTATATCAATGGGGGAGAATGATTGATGAAAATGATTTAGATGAACAATCTTTGTCTTTTGTTGGTATTCTTAGAGCTATATGCTTTTCACCTATGTTGCCATCAATGCCAAAAGGGGAGATTGTTGCAACCATGAATGCTGATGATACTCCTATGGGGGAGTATTATAGATATGTTACTATGATGAAATGTTACATTCATGATCGAGTTTGTTGATATAATTTTCTGCAATATTTGATAGAAGAATAATAGAAAGATCAAGATAGTATAGATGGCTAGTTGAATATCCTAACTATCTGAGGTTATGGGAGATACTTCTAAGCATTTGGTATATGTAATTAGACATTAGAATTAGAAATGAAAAATTTATAAGAAGTTATGTTTTGGTGATGTTTGTTCTCAGATAGAATTTACAAAGGCATGTTCTGGTAAATTTTTTATATCTCTTAGTAGATTTGATATTCTAAGGATTGAGGTTAAGGATATGGAGAAGACATGATGATGATGATGATGTGGCTAAGTTTTCTCATCATAATATTTTATGCACGAAAAGTTATTCAAGTTGCAAGACAAAAGATTAATGTTATCACTAAGTGTAACGTGTTCTTAATGTGGTCCTATAATTATTAATTGAGAAGGTCTAACAACCAATGCAATATAAAGGAAGGAAATTTTCCTTTATCATGGTATGATTTATATGATTTTATGATTGATGATAAGCAACAATAAGAGTGGAATGTGCAGTTAAGTAGAGCAGTGCAAAAGTGAAGGAAATTTTCATTACCGAGGTTTTGTTGAGTGATCCAAGGTTTGATATTTGTATCTAAGGTTCATGACTTGGTCTACAAGGTCTAAAAGTGATTTTTTTGGTTGATAGAACAAAGGAAAGAAGAACATAATAGTAAATTACATGTTTGAGTAGTGAGCTTTTTTATAGTTGAAATTTCATGTTTGGGTAGTGGGCTCATCTTGCATACATTGTACTACAACTTCTAACAGGGTTAGCACAACTCCTAATAGGGTTGGAGTCTTCTAACAAGGATTCAAAGTCTCCTAATAGGGACTCTATGTACTAAATTTTTTAATAGACTCCTAATTGGGTCCATCCTCTAACAAGGAATATTTGTATTTGTACATCATCTTGTGGGCATCATTCTCACTAGGGTTTTCCCTTTGATCAAGGATTTCCCTAGTCAACATATCTTGTGTGATTATCTATGTGCATCTTATTATGTTTTTTTAAACTTTGGTTAAATGGTTAAGTTTTTTTTAATAATATAAATGTTTTAATTGTTAGATAATGGATTCTCCCCCCTCTTAGTTATCATGGTAGACTATTGTTTCTAACACATCTTACAATAGGCATTGCATGCATTTAGCCACTATAGAGGTTATTAGGTCATTTAATGTATAAATTTTGACACCATCACCTAAAGTTTTGTAGGTGCCTTGTAGCATAGGCTCAACAAAATGAGAAAATTAGGTAGAAGCTCTCTTTGCTTTGCTCCTTCTACAAACATCAATGTATTTTAGCAACCAATTGGGTAAAATGATAAACCAATTTTTTTGGTTGTATGAAATGTAAATAAGTAAAGAAAATGGACTAATAAATGGAGTATAATTAGGAGGAGGGCCTACAAGATAGGTTGAAGACATCCAAGGGGGATTTGAACAAGGGATTGAGATAAGGGGGAATGTTTGAATCAAAAATAGTGACAATGCAAGAAGAAATGAGAATGGGTGGGCATTTACAATAGGAACATAAAGCATAAAATATGTTCCATGGAATTTGAAGAACTAGGATGGACAGACAATGGGAGACATGTTTTGGGTATGGATATGCATCTTGTAGAATCTCTCTCTCTCTCTCTCTCTCTCTCTCTTCACACTCTGAGATTTTTTCTTCTAAACATTACCAAAACTTTCATTCTATTGGAGACATCTTGCAATCCATAGGATGGTAAAGAAATATCTCAGACATCCCCAACTGACTCAGGGATGACGAAACTATTAGAAATATAAGAAAAGTAACTAAGAGGGGAGGGGTGAATTAGTTATTAAAAAAAAAATCCCAAATCCCTTAGGTGTTAGTACAAAATAATTCTACCAAAACTTAATTCTACTGATGCTTGACAAATAAAGAAATGTTGTAACTTAGTAAACACTATAATAGCTTAGAAAAAACTTAACATACAAATATTAAGATGTTATTTGTGATTACTTTAACTTAGTTGCAAACACATAGAAGAAATAGCATGAACACATTTGACACCAAGATTTAATGTGGAAACCAAATTTGGAAAAAATCACCAATTGCAACTAGTTACTATTTTCACTCTTTTGAAGTGAGTCTTGTTAAGAGCTAACCTTGTTAAAGGTTACAAAACACACTATTAGGTGTAACCCTATTAGAGGATTTAATCACCCTATTAGGAGTGACCTTGTTAGAGGTCTTTAGACAATTCAATAGAATTGCTACCTTGTGAAAGGATTTATAAATAGTTGTTAAGTCAACTCTATTAAGAGATTTAGATCACTACTATAATGGTTAGAGAGTAACAATGACATGACCTAATTTGGATGCAACTGAATTGCTGATTATAAATCTCAATTCTAGCTTGTATACTTGATCCTTCCTGATCGAATATATCTTTTCAACTTCTCAAGGATATTTTTCTTATCCTTTTGATTTGCTTCCTCTTAGCATCATTAGATATTTAAAAATCTTCCATGCATTCACACACATTTTATACTTTCACACTCACAACTTGACCTTTTATTTATATCTTTCATATTTTCAAGTTAGCTCAAATACAACTTGGAATAACTAATATTCATCTTCTAAGTCAGCAAGAAACAACAAATAAATCAATTAAACTTAATATGAAAAAATAAAAAAAATCCTTTGTTAGCCAACCCTACTTGGTAGACACTAACTTAGAAATGATTTTCCTGTGTTAACCAAGTGACCTTGGTTAACATTGCATACCTCCAAAGATCCTTTGATAATTGAGTGAGCTTAGTTAGTACTAGTTCCATCTAACATTTCCTTCATTAACCTAGTGAGCTCAGTTAACACTCAACTTTTGCAATCTTTTCCTTTGATGCTCGAGTAAACTTGGTAGGCACTACCTTTTAAACTAAAAAAACTCTAGAATGCTTAGTAGCCATAGAAAACTATCTTCTATGCTTGAGTGAGCTTAGAATGCATTGACTGTTAATGATATGACATTTTTTTCTAACATCAAAGACAATGCACAATTAATCAATTTTTCCAACAATATCCCTCTTTGGCATTGATGGCAACACAAAATTTCATAGCACAATGAAATTTTGGAGCAAGAATAAAGTAAGGAACATATCATTAGTTTCATTTTGATTCTCATCCATGAGAACTCCCTCTGTTAGTGTGAACTCTATTTCTAGTTTCCTCCTCTATCAGAAAGCTTCTATCTGCTATAACTTTTGCCAAGTTCATTCTCCCTCTTTGATAATTCTTTCTATGACAACAAACTTCTCTCTCTTTTCAACAAAAAATTCTATGAGATATGATAGTAAAATTCTTCCTCTTTGACAACACATGCCAAAGACAATACTTAGTGAATACCAGTGTACCTTAACTACTATTCATTTGCAATATGCCCTTGCCAATTCTGCATCAACTAATTGATCTTCAACATGCTTTGTTTGATGCATCATTAAACTTAATTTAGTGAGTTTTGGATAGGGGAATGACCCCTAGCTTACCTCTTAGATAATGAAATACATCTTAAGGTAATGGCTTGGTGAATATGTGTGCAATTTGTTTTTTTGTATTTACATATTCCAATCTTACTTCTTTATCTTGCACCAACTCTACTAAGAAGTGATATTTTATTATGATGTGCTTTGTTTTGGTATGCATCACTAGATTCTTGTATATATTGATTGCACTATTATTATCACAATATATGACTATTGGATCTTTGATCTCTATCTTTATACCTATCATTAGTTGTTTGAACCAAACAATGTTAAAATAATTAACTGCTACTGCCACATATTCTTCCTTTGCTATGGACTAAGAGATACAAATTTTTTTCTTGCTTTTCCAAGATACTAGTCTTTTACCAAGAAAAATGCTCCACCACTAGTGCTCTTTCTGTCATCAATACTTCCTACCTAGTCAACATCTGTAAATACGTTTTTGTCTAAATTGCCTCCTATTTTATACCATAAACCATATTCTTCAGTACCTTTCAAATATTTCATGATTCTTTTGACTACCATCATGTGATTCTCTTTAGGATTTGTTGAGAATCTTGCCACCATACCAACTACTAATGTAGTATTAGGCCTTGTGTAAACTACATACTACAAGTTTAAAATAATTGATCTATAAGTGGTCTGCTCCACCTCTTTGGAATCATCACTTTTCAAAAGATTATGTCGAATAGACATAGAGGTTCCAACTTGTCTTGAATCTTCCATTCCAAATTTTTTAAGAATTTCCTTACTATATTTAGATTGAGCAATGTAAATACCATTTTTTTCCCCTATTGAATCTACAATCCAACAAAGAATTTTATCTCACCAAACATAAGCATTTCAAATTATTTATGCATATCTTCTAAGAATTCCTTGAACAAGTCATCATTTCCTATGAATAAAGTATCATCAACAAATATTTCTACCAACACAATCTTCTTATCTGGTCCTTCTTTGATATAAATACTACTATTATCATTTGTTCTTTGAAAATCAATTTGTATCAAGTAATGAAGTCTTTCATAGCAAGCTCTAGGAGCTTGCTTGAGTGCATATAATGTTAAGATTAAACCATAGAAAAAAATAACAATTACATGAAAATATAACCAATAATAGAAAATAATAGATCACATAGAAAAGAACACAAGGCACCAAGATTTAACGTGGTTCACCCAATCCCTGGGTTACGTCCACCAAAAAACAAGTCCTATATTTTTATGATCCAGTGATTACAACTTGATTAAAATGTGTAATCCCTTATGAAACAATCCCTAACCCTAATCCCTTTTATACAAGCATTTAAACCAATTTAGGGTTATAATTAATAATTACATGTTAGCCCCAAAGAATTTATTAAGTATGTACATTACTTTCCTAATCAGTCACCACAATCTAACAATCTCCCACTTGGGGACCGATCAGGCTCCACACTAAACAACAATCTCCAACTTGGAGACTGATCTTGTAGCAATACTGCTACCACATGGGGCTCCCACTGGATCAAACCACCCTGGAATCTACTGTTCTTGTATTCATATTTAGTCTAGAAGACCAACCGAAGCTGAAGAGGAGTTCAACTTCTCCCTTGTTACTACCTTTGTCAAAATATCTGCTAGATTGTCATTGATATGTATCTTCTCTAGCTTTGACTGTCTATCTTCCAAAACTGACCGAATGAAATGGTACCACAACTATATGTGTTTGGTCTTTGAATTAGAGCTAACTATCTACAAACAAATAATTATCCTTCTAAGGATGTCCCAATTCTTGCAAGAAGAATTGAAGCCATATAATCTCCTTGGCTACCTCTGTAGTAGCTACATACTTTACCTCTATAGTGGATAAAACATTAATCTTTTGTAACCTAGAAACCCAGCTCACGACTGTCCCACCAATAGTAAAGATGTAACCCATAGTGCTCTACTTGGTATCAACATCCCCTGCCAAATCTGAGTCAACATAGCCTTGTAAATTAGTAGCAGAGCCCCCAAAGTGTAAACACTTATTGGATGTTCCTCTCAAATATATGAAAATCCATTTGACTACATTCCAATGCTCAATTCTTGGATGACTCATATACCTACTAACAACTCCCATTGCATGTGCAATATTTGGCCTAGTACATACCATAGCATACATCAAGCTTCCTATAGCTAAAGCATAGGGTACCTTAGACATCTTATCCTCCTCTTCTTGTGTCTTGGGACACATCTCCTTAGTCAAGTTCAAATGACTAGGTAAAGGTGTGTTGATAGCTTTAGCATTCTCCATAGAGAAATGTTCCAACATCTTCTCAACATAATTAGCCTGAGATAGTGTCAATGTTCTATTTTTTCTATCTCTTCAAATCTTCATACCAAGGATTTTTTTTGTTGTCCCCAAATCCTTTATAGAAAATGCATGTGCTAATTGGCATTTCAGCCCCTTAGTATGATCCATGTTAGACCTACCTACAAGCATATCATCAACATATAAACATAAAATAAAGTGGCTATCATCATCCAACCTCTTAAAGTAGACACAATGATCTAGTGACACCTACTGTAACCATTCTCATGCATAAAACTATCAAATTTTAGATACCATTGCCAAGGTGCTTGCTTTAAGCCATATAAACTTTTCTTCAATTTGCACATTAATTTCTCCTTACCTTTGACTAAAAATCCCTATGGCTAAGTCATATATATCTCTTCATCCAAATCACCATGAAGGAAGGCTATTTTAACATCCAGCTACTCTAAATGCAAATCTTCAGTAGCCACTAGGCTTAAAATAGTATGAATAGAAGTCATTTTAACAATGAGAGAAAATATCTCATCAAAATCAATTCTCTTTTTTTGTGCAAATCCTTTTACAACTAACCTAGCTTTAAATCCTTTCTTACCTCCATCCTCTTCTTTTAACATGTAAACCCACTTATTCTATAAAGACTTTTTACCTGTAGGCAACTTGCACAAATTCATGTCTTATTCTTCAGCAAAGAGTCTATTTCATCTTTCAATGTAGACTCCCACTAAATCTTAGTATCCAACTACATAGCTTTATCATAACTTTTAGGTTCACCAGCATCAGTAAGTAAAATAGAATACAAAGAGGGAGAAAATCTTTGTGGAGTTTAATTTTTCTTGTTGACCTTCTAACATTCACTGGTGTGTGTGGTATTTGTTGTTGTGGTTATTGCACATCATGAGGAATGGCTAGAACATCAGCTTTTGGAGTATCATCCAACACTACATAATCATCTTCTTTCTTCTCATGTTGCTGCAACAAATCTTTGTATGCAACTTTCTCATTAAATATTACATTCCTACTTACAATTTTATGATTTTCAAAATCCCAAAGCCTATAACCAAATTCATTAATGTCATATCCAACAAAGACACATTTCTTTAACTTAGCTTCTAGCTTGGTTCTATTTTCAAAATCTATGTGAGCAAATGCTTCACAACCAAAAGTTTTGAGAAAAGAATAACTCACCTTCTTACCAGTCCATGCCTCCTCTAGAATACCATAGCCCAAAGGAGTAGAGGGAGCTCTATTAATCAAATATAAAGCAGTATTGATAGCCTCCACCCACATGTGTAAGGGAAACCTAACATGCAATCTCATGCTCCTTGCACACTCCATTATAGTCATGTTCATGCATTTAGCCACTCCATTTTCCTGTGGAGTCCTTTGAATAATTTTCTATCTACAAATACCATTAGTGGAGTAATAATCTTGAAATTCATGATTACAATACTCACCACCATTATCAGATCTGAGACATTTTAATTTCTTACCAGTCTCATTTTCAACCAAGCATTTCTATTTCTTAAAAGTTTGAAATACACTAGATTTCTGTCTAAGGAAATAAACCCATACCTTTCTAGTTGCATCATCAATAAATGTAACGTAGTAATGAGAGCCACCAAGGGAAGATACCTAAGCTAGTCCACATACATCGGTATGCACAAGCTCTAATTTCTCCCTTTTATTTTCCTTCCTAGCCTTTGCAAAACTCACTCTCTTTTGTTTTCCATACACAACTTTCATAGAAATCCATATTAACACATTTAAGACCTGGTAACACTTTCTTTGAATGAAGTACTTTCATACCTTTCTCACTCATGTGCCAAAGTTTGTTGTGTCATAGCATTGTATCAGAATCTACAACAACTATTTGTTCTCCCTGCTCAACTGTAGCAATTATTCCTAAACATTCATTGTTCTCTGAAACAATTAAAGTAGAAGGAACAATATGACCTGTACAAAGATATAAGATGCCTACTTTCACACATTTTCCTACTACAAGGGAACCTTTTGAAACCTTCCAATTTTTATCATTAAAAGTAACTACACAACCCTCATCACCGAGTTGCCCTACTGAAATTAAATTCCTACTCAGCCTTGGAACATGTCTTACCTCAGATAGTAGCCAATGATTCTCATTTTTCAACTTAATCTTAATTTTTCCCTTTCCAACAATTTGACAGGGTTCATTATCCCCCAATAAACAAGCCCAAAATCCCCTTGGACATAATCAATGAAATAACATCTATGAGGTGTAGCATGAAATGAAGCACTAGAATCTACAACCCAAGAATCATCAACACTTTCTAAAGATAGAAGCAAAGCATCCTCTTTGGATTTGTTACTTACCACATTTGCCTCCTTGTTTCCATCTAATTTATCTCCTTCATTTTTCTTTCGATTCCAGTAATATTTCTTTTTGTGCCCTAGTTTCTCACAATACCAATAGTCATTTGGACCTCTCAATTGAGACCTCCTCCCCTTTAACTTTCCTCTTGATTTCTCACAATTTCCAAAATTACTTTCTCTCTCAGTCGTTCTGCCCCTGCTTTGTGCATTCAAAACACTTCCTGATGTAGATCCACTAGAGTTTTTCCTACGAGTCTCCTCACTCAAAATAACACCGATCACATCATCGTAATTTAGGGTACTAGATCCAGGAATAGAATTACTCACAACCATTACCAAGCCATTCCAGCTTTCATGCAAAGAATTCAAAATCAAGAGAGCCCTAATTTCTTCTTCAAAATTGATACCCACAAAAGATAACTGACTAGTAATAGTATTAAATGAATTTAAATAATTTTTAATAGATCCACCTTCTACCATTTTCATATTAAATAAATGCTTCATGAGAAATACCTTGTTTGAGTTGGAGGGCTTTCCATACAGTGTCCCTAGGGTTTTCATTAATTCTTCTATCATCTTTACTTTTATAATATTAAATGCCACTGATGGTACTAGGCATAATCGAATGCTTCCAAGTACCTTTCTATCCAAAAGATCCCATTCATCATTTGACATAGATCCTTGATCCTTAGCTTTTCCTTCTAACAACTTCCATAAATCCTTCTGATATAGATAGTCTTCCATTTGCATCTTCCATAACTAGAATTTTTTCCCATTAAACCTATCAAGCCTTAGCTTACCTTCTTCTGCCATTTCTCCCACTCAGCTGTGAGACTCCCACTCAACTGTGAAACTTTCCTATAGAGGATATTTGAAAAACAACTAGGCTCTGATACCACTTGTTAGGATTAAATCACAGACAGAAGTAACAATTACAGGCAAATATAACCAATAATAGAAAATAATAGATCACACAGAAAAGAACACAAGGCACCAAGATTTAATGTGGTTCACCCAATTCCTGGGCTACGTCCACAAATAGCAAGTCCAAAATTTTTATGATCTAGTGATTACAACCTAATTACAATCTGTAATCCCTTATAGCTCAACATTGTTGTAAGAACCAATTTTGCATCACACCTTATGAAATAATCCCTAACCTTAAGTCCTTTTATACAAGTATTTTAACTGCTTTAGGGTTATAATTAATAATTACATATCAGCCCTAAAGAATTTATGAAGTATGTACTGTACTTTCTTGATCAGTCACCATCAACTAACATATAATGCCTTGTGTAATTTGTAGACTATGTCCTTTTTGCTGGGATCTACAAAACATTGAAGCTGTAATTCAAGTTGCACTATTTGCAACTCAATAGTTGTTGGAGGTTTTGAGGACTCAGGAGGTGAAGCCTCCTTTCTCTTAGATAGATTTGATAGGGTATTAGGTTCATATTAAACAAATCTTTTGTAATCCATCGGTTCTTTTCTTTTGTCTTCTTCACTCTTTTATACAAACTCATCAATTCTCACATATGCACTTTCTATGATTTAATGAGTAGATGAATTCAAATATTTGTATGCTTTACTTCTATAGGAGTATCCTAGAAATATGCCTTCATCACCTTTGACATCAAATTTTCTTTTTTCTAGATTCCTTAAAGATATAACATTTGCTACTAAATAATTTCAAGTAACTTACATTTGGTTTGTAGCCATACCATAGTTCATAAGGAGTTTGATTTCAGTCTTTCTCTAGCTGTACTCTATTCAAGGTATAAACTATAGTGCTGATAGCTTCCTTCCAGTATTTGATTGCAACATTCTTTTCTATCATCAATGTTCTTGCATAATCCATGATGGATATGTTCCTTCTTTCAGCTATACCATTCTGCTCTAGTGTACCAAGGGTTGATACTTGTCTTTTAATTCCTTTTTCAATGCAAAATTCATTGAATTAATTGGAGATGAATTCACCATCTCTATCTAATCTCAAAATTTTCAACTTCTTTCTAGTTTCTTTTTCTACTCTTGTCAGATACCACTTGAATTTTTGAAAAGCTTCTAATTTTTCTTTTAGATATAGTACAATCATCATTCTAGAATAATTATCAACAAAAAGAATGAAAAAAAAATTTCCGGTGTAAATTTCTATTCCAATAGGCCCACATAAGTCTATATGCACAAGCTCTAATACTTCTTCAAAATGATAGTTTTTTCTTTTGAAACTAGTCTTTCCGATCTTACCAATTTGACAATTTTTTAATAAACCCATATCAGGTTTCTTCAAACTAGGAATACCTCTTACTCTTTTATGTTTTCTTATCTTAACTAGACTATTGAAGTTTACATGATGTAATATTTTGTGCTAGAACTAGAACTTTCTTCTACTTGAGCAATAAAACATGAACTTTAACTAAGATCAAGATAAAATAGATTAGCTTTTGTTTGTTTGCCAGATCCAACCATATTTCCTTTTCCATCTAGTAGTTTGGTCTTTCCATCCATGAATTCTACCTTAAATCTAATGTTATTCAACTATGCCACACTTAGTAGATTATGGTTTAGTTCTTCAACCCAATAGGCATTATCACATACAAGTTCATTAGTTAAAGAAATACATTATCTTCCTTTTATGTTACAAGGTTCATTGTTTCCAAATCTCACACTACCACCATCATAATATTGCATGTGCGTTCAAACTTTTTTTTATCTCTAGTCATATGATGTAAGAAACCACTGTCAATAATCCAAAAATTGATGTATTTTTGCTAACATAAGAGATAAGTGTCATCTTATCTTCTTCATCATTAGATTCATCTTTAACAACAATATATACCATTTCATCTTTACTATTATCAAAATATTTAGCCATAAAACAAGATTTCTTACCATTTTCCTTGTAGTTCTTGAATTCCTTCTTTTCTTTGTACTTATTTCTTTCCTTTTCATCCTTTTTTTTCTGTTTGGATACGTAGCAACAATGTGACCAACTTCTTCACAAGAAAAGAAAATTAGAGGAATCTTGCCTTTGTACTTTTCTCTACCTTTGGAATATTTATTTGCAAGTAGGGCTTCAACAACTTAAAGATCACTATTAGAACTTTCTTCTAATTCTTCTTCACTTCCTAATTGATTGATCTTTGATTTCTTTATCTTATTTTTGAGTGAGAGTTTGGTTTCGAATGTAGACTCAATACCTTTGGAACTAGGAACATAGTTATGATAGTTATCCAACTCAAAAGCTATCAATCTTCCAACTAGAACATCCAAAATTATATTTCTATTTGGATCACATCTCATTTCTTGAATAGAAGACACTTTAAATCCATAGATAGGAAGAAGAGTTCTAAGTACCTTGCTTACAACTATTTTGTCATCAATTTCTCCTCCAGATGCTTTGTTTGCGTTCATACTTGTTTTGATTCTTTCCACATATTTTGCAATATTTTCATCTTCTCTCATTTTTATTTGATCAAATTGACCTTTGTGACTTTTTTCTTTGTCTCTTCTTACAATGTCATCTCCTCCATAGATGTCTTTTAGTTTGGTCTGCATTGCATGGGCTATTTTTCAATCTTTTACTTCATCAAATTTAGCATAACTGAGAGTAGATGCAATATCAACAATCATGATCTCATGACTCTTCTTTTCAGCAATGTCTTTGACTGATAAAGTTCTAGTAGGAGTCTTGTATTCAGCATCAAGATATTTACAACCTTAGTCATTGATAGTCACAAAATATAATCTCATGAGTCCTTGCCATGCTGCAAAGTTGTCTTTGTTTAACTTGGGAATCTATCTTTTGTAAGACATCTTGATCTTTAGCTTAGGTCCTTAAAACCTTCTCTACAAGCAGCTAAAGCTCTAATACCAATTTTTGAAAACATAAGAGTAATTGAGAGGGGAGGGGTGAATCAATTACTACAAAAATAAATCCCAAATCTCTTAGATGTTAGTAGAAAATAATTCTATCAAAACTAAATTCTGTTGACACTCGATAAACAAAGAAATGTTGTAACTTGGTAAACACTACAATTTTTTAGTAAACACTAAACATACAAATATTAGGATGTTATCTATGATTAATTTAACTTAGTTGAAAACACATAAAAGAAATAGCATGAACACATTTGACACCAAGATCTAACGTGGAAACCTAATTTGGGAAAAACCACCAATTGCAACTAGTTACTATTTTCACATTTCTAAAGTGATCCCTATTGAGAGCCAACCTTATTAAAGGCTACAAAACACACTATTAGGTTTGACCTTGATAGAGAATTTAATCACTCTATTAGGAGTGGCCTTGATAGAGGTCTTTAAACAATTCAATAGAATTGCTACCTTGTTAGAGGATTTACAAATAGCTATTTAAAAGCCAACTCTATTAAGAGATTTAGATCACTGCTACAATGGTTAGAGAATAACAATGACATGACCTAATTTGGATGCAACTAAATTTCTAATTATAGATCTCAATTCTGGCTTGTATCCTTGATCCTTCCTAATTGAATATATCTTTTCAACTTCTCAAGGATATTCTACTTATCCTTCTAATTCGCTTCCTCTTAGCATCATTAGATCTTTAAAAAATTTCCTTGCATTCACACATACTTCACACTACTTGACCTTTTATTTATATCTTTCATATTGTCAAGTTGACTCAAATACAACTTGGAATAACTAATATTCATGTTCTCAGTCAGCTAGAACCAACAGATAAATCAATTAAACTTAATATGCCAAAATAAGAAAATCCTTTATTAGTTGACCCTTCTCAGTAGACACTAACTCAAAAATGATTTTCTTGTGTTAACCAAGTGAACTTGGTTAACGTTGCATGCTTGCATAGATCCTTTGTAACTGGGTGAGCTTGGTTAGCACTGGTTCCATCCAACATTTCCTTCATTAACCGAGTGAGCTTGGTTTAACACTCAACTTCTGTAATCTTTTCCTTTGACACCCAAGTGAACTCAGTAGACACTACCTTTTGAACTAAACAAAATCTGAAACACTTGGTAGGCATAGAATACTACCTTCAATGCTTGAGTGAGCTCGACATGCACTGACTAATAATGATATGTCATTCTATGTAACATAAAAGACTATACATAATTAATCAATTGTTCCATCACAAACATCCCTAGAATATTTCCTATTACTACAACATGTGGAAATATTTTGAAGATCTTTGGTGATGGTGAAGGTACATCCTTCTATCTCACCATAATCATATTGAAATTTTAAAAAGGTACTTGAAATTGATTTTATGATTTATTATTTGACATTTTAATATTTTTAATTTTTGATGTCAAACTTAACATATATGTTGTTATGATGGCATGAGATCACGAGTCATGATATATTATTACATTTATAAGGTGTGTATATATACATATAGACATACATGTATGTATGTGTGGATGTATATGTACTAATGGACCCAAACCCATTTTCAAAGTAGGATCAAGATCTTCTTTAGAGAAAGCACATTGTTAGATGTTATTATTATCATATTTTTAATTTCTGATTGTTGACTACTAATTGTTGATTGTTGAGTGCTTTTGGGGGTTTGTCAACAATACTACTAGAGATTTCTTTTGGGGGTTTTCATCATACTATATTTTTTCTATTACATGAAAAGATCAAAATATTGGTGAGTGTGCCACTATAGATGGTAAAGAGAGACTAAAATCCCAAAGGAATGGATTGTGTCACTGAACAATTTAACTTTCTAAGCTAAGAGATCTTATAACTATTGTCCTTCTAGGAGCCCATAGATTGCATCAGAGCTATTGAAATGCTAATAAATTTCACTGACCATACCGAAATGATTTTTCTAATCTTTTTCTAGGCTATAATCTTGCTAAAAGTATATCACTACCTCAGGTGTATGAACTAGATACTGAATAACATTGTTCATGAAACAAGTATTCCCTAGATTTTGTAGTCTAGTTAAACCTACTGAACCTCATCTAATATTATTGCTAATAAGATCATGGTCATTATCCAACTCCCTTAATGGTGAGTATTGAAATAATTTGGGACTAAAGCTTGTTAAAACACCCTTGTTTTTGGATGGTCCATGTGTAATTGATATGCCTGACCTAGAAGGTTCCAAAGGAATAAAAGTAATTTATTGTCTTGTGAAACCATTCTCATGTACAAAGCTTTGACATCCATCAAGTTGATATCTGTCCCACTCTACCTCCAAAAGAATATCCTAGTCCATCTGAATTTGAGAATCCTAGAGAATCTTATTTAGGTCATTCATCAACTCATGTTTTGTCTATCCAAAATGATCACAAATGCTAACTTTCCCTAGGGTAAGGTGGAAGTGCTTACATGACCTCCTACAAATCTCTTTTATCGTATCCTTTTTTCTTATTTAATAGTTACTTGGTTTCCTTTGGGGATCATAATCAATCGCAGACATTTAAATGATAAACCTCTACTCTAAAATAATCTTGGAAAGAACCTAATGTAATTACTTTTCTTTCTATAGTTGGTCCCAAATAGGATGTGACATAGTGACAAAATTCTAATCTTATTTGAAACATCATAGGACAAAAATCATCTACACCAACTCCTCAAGATTATGAGTATTTTCCTTTGTTACATATATCCGGCCTTCAACTTAATCAACTTTAAAAATATTTTAATCCCTTAGATAACAATCTATGTGTTTTTGTACAAAAACAATATGCATTGATCTCTTCAACAATCTATTACTATTTTTCTCTATGACTTAACTTTATAAACAATATCAGTTCACAAACTAATGCATATTCTTTAAAGATTTCTGAGGGAATATTAACTTCATGATTAACGATTCTTCTTTAGAAATAATCTAGTACTAGTATTTGGCTCTTGTAGATTTCTAGCATTAGGTAGGTTCAACAAAGAGGGCATGTTTTTTTTTTAATCTTGATCAAGCAATTTATCCAACCAATTCTTATGGAAAATGTGGGAGCAATTTTTCAGCTATCTTATCTCTTCACATTCATCAAACTCATTCAGATAGAGAGAGCATGATAACTTGTCAATTTCAAAAATCTATCTATTAAAACCTAAAATGTTACTAGGAAAGCAGTCCTTTATCATATCTACAGTACCAAACAAAGAATATGAGGAATGCTCTGATAAGTTCACAAATTCCTGCTCAATAAAAATTTCTGGTCCAATCAAATAGCTACTTGGAAATGATAAAATCTGAGTATCCTGAGGGAAAAACCCAACATGGTAGAGGAAGTATCCTATTGAAGACAAGTTTTGGTTCAAATATATCAATTCCCACTACTCGTAACAAATTGGGACTATATAAGAAATATATTATGCAGGATGCTTGGGTATTTAAGCTTTCTATTAGAATGGAGGAAGAAGGTTGCAATGTGATCTCATAGAACAACAACATTTTCTGCAGACACCTTGCATGAACAAACCAAGGAAGGGATCCAAAGCCAAACCTTGATAGAGAAGAGAGTAATATAGAGATCAATATATTATGTTATTAAGACACTACTACAGTTTCTTGTCATCTATATCAACAAATAAACAAAAATTGCTTCATTGTCTAGGTGACTTGTTTGACGCCTACATCAATTAGATAATAGATCTGATAAGGATTTGAGTTGTTGTGACATAGCTGCATTTTTTGATGAGTGTTGCCATGTTATTTATGTGATCTATTGATGTTTTAGTAGCTGCGATATAAATCTTTATACCTTTATTAAAGTACCTCAAGATCTCTGCGATTCATCTGTAGTGATGGACTGATTATACTTCATTCAAACTTCTGATTCTTGTAGATATACTTTTGAGAGCTATGACTATTCTTTCCATGGTCAATATATTCATCAATGGTAATGAACTGGAGTTGATTTCAGTGGATTTTCAATACTTTATTATGATTTCTTTTCAAATGAATGTTTGTTGATATCGTGAGCCATGAAGTAAATTATTGGGATCTGTTCTAAAGGTTCTTCAAAATGATACATCTTAAATATCAATGGTGTGTGTTTATATTCTGAAGTTAATTACATTGGATTCCTTATACTTGCTTTTAGTTTCTCTAAGATTGAAATTTGGATCAATTTTTGTCTGAGCTCTATAGGAGTGCAATAAGATAAATATTAACGGTTAGCTAAAGTATAGTCAGATGATCCTCGATATTCAACCGAATAATATTGAGTAGACTCAATATATCGAGGAGATCAATTTTATCTTCATACCAAATGAAGTGTATCTATAATTTGGAAGAAAAATGTATGTAGCGTGTTTTTTCTTCTTCTTCTTTTTTTTTTTTTTTTTTGGGGTAAAGAATCATTTGTCAAGTCGGTTGGAGGAGAAATATGAGCATCCTTTTACAAGAAATTATATCCAGTGGTTGTTGGGGTCTTTATTCAAGATTACAGAGATGATTGATGCCTTTATTGACACATGTGGCCTGAGTGGAGGTCACAGAGTCTCAATTATTTGTTGTACATCCATGGAAAACAAAAAGTTATAGGATTTCCTAGATTATCATGCAGACTATTCTCCTAGTCCATAAAGTCTCTGATTATAATGCATAAAGTATTTTTGAAGGGAAGTCATCCAAACTATTGGATTTGAACATATATGCAAATAAGTCCTATTATCATATCTACTATTATGACTACTTGAGAGTTTATATTTAGATGGGAATATTTAAAACTTAATGTAACCTTTTGCTACAATAAGTATAGTAATATTTTATACTATTTCCTTGATATTGTAAGTGGAAGTAATGTTTTATTTTCTATGAGGGATGCTTGGTGGAATAATGATTCTAGTGGACTCTTCACACCCACCCTAGCTGACATATTTGTTATTGTCTATGATTGTCATGGAGGTTCAAAGTCAGCTTGCTTTATAAAAGACAATCTCTATCATCATTTTTAGAAATTTTCATTGAAAGCAATAGGGAATATCAACTCATCTTGCATTAGTTAGATCATGTTGTTTGGTTGGTGTGATGCACATGTGACAACTCATATGTGGTCAATATGGTATATTAATGTAGTAATGGGATGATTCAAAATGTCTACTAAATTTATAAGTATTGTGCAATTATTAGCATAACATAATAATAGTGTTGAAGAGCTTTGTTCATCACATCCAGATGCCTCTCAATTTGTGGTTCTTAAGTGTGGACTATCCCATGCAAAAGGCATAATTCAAGATGGGTCAAGAAACAAGCATGGGGACACTATCATGTGACTAGATTCTTCTAAAAGGAGGAGATAATACATAGAGGAAGCTTTATGAAGAAGTCATTTTGTAAACTAAAAGGGTTGTAGTGTTGTAAGGATAGGTCCTGAATTCCATGGAAAAAATACTTCAACTACAAAGAGAATAATTACAAGTCAATTTGGATTTGACATTTGGAGGCTTCTCAATCTTTCTCTAGTCTAGGAAGACAGTCTTGGACTATTATGATCTGGGAAGTGGTCAGGGAGGGAAATCCTTGACTTTAGAATATTTTAAGTTTCAAAGGTGTGTGTGCATCCATACCTTTAAGGAAAGCATTGTAAGATACCTTTAAAATGTAGGTTAGGAGGTTGAAGAAAGTGCTAAAAGATTTAGAGGGAGATTGAGCTACAGAGGGAGAGTGTCAAATCCTTCGTAGAAGATCATCAAGTTCGTATAGAAATGTGATTGCTAAAGCCCTTTGATTGGTCAATAATGGATTAGCCTTTACTAGTTGTGATAATCAAAGTGGTAAGAATGGTTCTCTGCTAAGAGGGGGTCTTCATGAACAATGAGTTTAACTTTTTTAAGCAACCTTGGTCAAGAAGGTCAGAAACTATCATGAAAATGATAATTTATCTCAATAACTATCATTCACCATCACTTCAACTATAGGAAAACAATAATATTTTGAGTTATTCAAAATATTTTGATTTTTTCATTCATGGGACTAGGCAATCCCTCTAGTAATCAAAGGTAGTGCCCTGGTTCTCTATTTTGACTAGTGCACATTCAGTTCAAGAACTACTCTATAGATCTAACCTTAAAATTTGGGCATTCCAATAAGTGTGGACAAGCAATTCTCATTGATAGTTCAAACCTGTCCATTTGTGAGAGACCCCTCTATATTGGTTACCATTGAATCCCTCTACTAATCAAAGGTAGTGCCCTAGTTCTCTACTTTGACTAGTGTGCATTTAGTTCAAGAAGTACTCTATAGATCTAACTATAAAATTTGGGCATTCCAATAAGTGTGGACAAGCAATTCTCATTGATAGTTCAAACCTATCCATTTGTGAGAGACCCCTCTATATTGGTTACCAATGAAATTTTATATTATTGATTGAAATAGTGATAAATGTTCATCATAAAGCTTATTTTAAATTTTGATAACTGTACAAC
This sequence comes from Cupressus sempervirens, assembly GCA_028749045.1. Taxonomy (NCBI): domain Eukaryota; kingdom Viridiplantae; phylum Streptophyta; class Pinopsida; order Cupressales; family Cupressaceae; genus Cupressus; species Cupressus sempervirens. The sequence goes on along the minus strand of CM053786.1, from coordinate 530,753,052 downwards.
TCAAGAAAACTACCTAGGAATATAAAGTTTCTTTACTTTATAAGCACATCAAGAATCCTTTCACAAAGCTTCATCCTATAAAACTAATATTGACATCCAATCTAACAATATAAGTAACTTTAAATAAATACTCTCATCTACCTAATCACATGCTAAAGTACATCTATTGGTACAATCTTTGTGATATCCCAAATTCTTCCAGGGCCACATTGGACATTGAAACCAAAAAGATAGAGTCCAAGCTAAAATGGATAAAATATTATGTAGCTTAGAAAATTTTAAAATAAATACAAAAAAACATAGTCGATAGGCATCTCAAGTCCTAAAGATTCTACCTAAAATCTAAGTCTTTAAATGAGTATGATCTTTTGGTTCATCCGATAAAAATTGCATGCTTGACCATTCAAAAATAAGAAGGTGTCCATCCTGGAAAATAGATGTGTTATTCCTTAAAAAAGAATCATACAAGCTACTTTATTGTAATTGATGATCAAATAACAATCACTAATAAATAACTAGTTATGCAAAATAGAAAAGATAACTTACCTCTCCTCTAATTTCCAACTTGCATATATCAACACCAAATGTGAGATAGTTCTGAGGCCCTACCCTTAAAAAAGGAGAGAGAACTTTAATTGATATCTTCTATTTTGATTTTAGATCGAGTTCAAAGTACCTGTAGGTAGTCATATTTTCATATATATTGGAACTTTCTCCTACATGGTTTAGTATGCTAATATAAATGAACAAAAATAATGCTAAAACAAATCTCAATATTTCACAAGTATAACAATACCCAAAAAGAGAAAGGATGAGGAGGAGTTGTAGCTAGAAGAGAAAAAAGATCAGACCCCTCAGGCTTCAGGACCCTTACCTTCTATCTCTCCATCTTAGGAGATCAAGGAAATTATGGTGGAGGATAGTGGGGAGATAATTATGAAAGATAGAAGGAGATCATGGAGAAACTTCAACACCCAAATGGTGAAGATGGGGATAGTTGGGGAGAAAGTGAAGCTACAAGTCTTGGAAGACATAGAAGGAAAAGCCCATTTCGATGAACTCATAGACCCTACTCTGATTACAATTTCAAATAATGCAAGGGAAACAGGGTTCAATCTACTTAATAATGCCAAAAACAACATGATAGATAATTTACTCTCTATCAAGTGGTTGTTCCATGAGATTGAGGTGCTTAAGAAGAAAAGGAGCTAGAGGAAGGCCATATGATGAGCAGTGACCAGAGTCATCTTATACGCCAAGAGGATTGTCTATTAAAGGTTGAGAATAGGGTGCAAAAGATGGAGGCATCGAACCAAAACCTAGCTAATCAGGTGATTCCTACCCTAAACATTCTGAATGAGAACACCAATAGCCTAGGTGAATCACTAAAAAATGTAAGAACTGATGGGGGTAAGGATGAAAAGGCTAGTTCAGACCTCAGGAAGACCGAGGGAGAAATGAAAGAGACCAGGGGCTAGGTGGAATGAACTAACGACCCAAACTAGGAATGTGTGGGTGTGGAGATCCAGAGTGCCAACGAGGAAGCAAAAATCTGTAGGATCTAGATAGTGAGAAATAATTGCTAGTGATCTAAATTTTTGCTTCGTACTATATTTAGTTTAGTGCTTTTGGCTTCTGTCTACTAGTTGCAAGCCTGCCTTTTGTTTTGGGCTTTTGTTTTGTGGTCACGAGCCTATCTTTTGTTGTGTCTTTTTATAGGCAATTGCATAGGGTCTAGACTTTATTTAATATTATTATTTCATATATTATGTAAAAAAATTTGGGTTTCAAGGTCCTTTTAAACCTATTTTTCTTAATAAAAAACAATACCCATAAACTAACTGTAAATCTAGAATCGTAAAGTATATTAAAAAAATTGAACCAAAAAACATATTTCTACTACATTATTTGAAAACAAATTTTTACTCTCTACATTAGAGAATTCAAATGCTAAATCAGAAAGAAATAAATAGTATCAAGAAAGTACAAGTCTCCATATAGATCTACTGAAATGAAATCAAAATACTACCAAATCAAAGGACATTATGATTTCTCACTATGTATGATGAGATATCAATACTAGAAGTTAAAACCTGCATATCTCTAGTTTCCTATGTCTTTGGAGACTCATATTATAGAGCATTTTGAATATGCCTAGGACTATTCACTTAGGAATCCTCAACCCAAGATAATCTCCTATGGACATTATTATATTGTCCATTTAACTTGTGTGGTGAATCATGTTACTAGTGTAGTATTAAGACTTGGACTCAACATGCCAAATTGCATTTTAGACTTGTACTTGGACTCCAACTAAGCTGGAAATCAGCAAGCACAATTTAGTATTTTTAATTTTCCCTTTATAACATTAGCTTATTTTATTATTATTTTATTCTTTGATTTCATAATTTCAATGAGATGTGAACAAAAAATTATAATTGGAGGTGTACTTCTACTCAATTAAGTTGAGATAATTAGTGCAAGTATAACAATTTACGTTGATTCATACAAAGTTCATCTACTCGATTTACTCTTTAAATAATATTTTCTTATAACTAATGGTTGTGGGATCATTATTTGTAACTTGCAACTAGTGATTAGGGAATCTTGAGTGGTAGAAATGAAGACTTGTATGATAAAAAATATTTTTTATTCTCTATGTTCATAATGGGTAAAGCTTTTCATGAACATATATTGAAACCATTTGTCTGAGGGTGTCTTGAGTATCTATAGTCTTCTCACTATGCAGGCTGAATGAATATATGATGGTACTACCATTGAATATGTCCATGGTCTTCATATATCGAAGTGCAACTACTGTGATGGTGATGAATATATAAAATAAAATTTATATGCATGTAATTAGGCTATGATTCAAAGAAGATAAATGATGTTGATGAATTGTCAATGAATGGAAGGAAGTCTCAACTTATAGTATAATGAAGTACAATTTGGAATTTTTCTAAAATATGGAATAAATATCTATTTGCAATAATAAAGTCTCTTTGCACCATCAAAAGTGTTTATTCACAGATTTTATGAATGATCAATCACTATGCATTCTAACTTACCATTTTCCTGGAGAAGAACTTCTAACATTTTGAAAAAATATTGTGCATGGGATGCATAGAAAGGAATGAGCCACAATTATATCTAGAAACAAGAGTTTTTGATAGGGTGAATATGATGAAAAAATTAAAATGTTAAAAGATCATGGTTAAGCCATAATTTAGATAATAGAAGATATTTTGCAATACACTATGCCTTATGTGATCAATAACTAACAAGACGAAGAAAGAAGAAACCATAAATATTGGAGGTCCATAGAAGTGGGCTTTTATTAATACTTTTAAGCCATTGCATTTTCCCACCAACAAAAGTCCTTGTCCATCATTGATTAAATAGAGCATGCCTTAATCTAAATATTTGGGTCTTACTATATCCAGTTATATATATTAACTAATCAAGAGCCATAGCTCAAGTAAAATGAGAGTATTTAAGTTTGCATTAGGGATTGGCTTAATACATTTGTCAATCAATTGCAATGGTTTCTTGAGCACTACCTTTAATCACTATGTATAAACTTGGGGACACAGGGAATAAACTTTTGGCTTTTTATCAACAATTTTTTTTTGAGTGTACACAATATTTGAGGGAAGTACTTGCAAGGTACTTGATAAGCCTATCACTAAAACTCAGGTTGAGTATCAAAAAAATTGTTTTTAAGTTTTACAAAGATATTTTTGGCCTCTTAAAAGTTTATGGAAATGATGTTCACCATAAAGGTCTATGTGGTTTCAAAGGTCTTCATTTGAAGTGGGTGGCACATGTTTTGCACCTTGATCCTTGTCTATATCAAAGAATCAATGAGCTAGGGGCACTTCCCCAAAAGCCTCTAGGGCTACCCATACACCCATGAGGAGTACTTCCCTTAAACACCCATGAGGAATGTTGCCACTCAACCCTACTAGGGGTATTATCACTAGACTACCAACTAAACATGGTTAATAAAATGTATATTTGTTTATACAATAAAAAAATAAAAGTTTAAGTAGTTTTTAGTGTCCAATTTTTTTGGAGTCAATTTTTTTTTGGCATGCTAGTGCTACCAATTTAGTTTTAAACCCTAGAATTGGATCATAGTAGTTTAAGTTATTTAAAATAAAATACTCAAGTTGATAAGTAATTTCTAACCAAAACATCTACAGGGAAATATTTTGTCATTAGTTCAACAATAACTTGTAGCCATGATGCCCTATAATATTCAAGAAAAAGTATTGTGCAATTGGTAACAAAGAGTTGGAAATATTGCATAATATATTTCTAGATTGTGCCCAATGGAAGTTTAGGAAAAGGTATGGACATCCATAAAGGCATAAAGGATAAAGTAGTTTTTTCAGAAGTACATTCAATGACACTGGTAGAAATGTATGCAACATGTTGAAGCATTGACATGGCATGCAATCTGTTTGAAGTAATTAATCAATAGACATGATGTCATGGAATGACATAATTGTAGGATATGCACAAAATGGATTTGTTGACAAAACTTTAGAAAAGCCTTGCTTTGACCCAACCACAACCTTCTACACTTATATCCTAGTCTAGAACCCCAAATAATATGTAAGTGATGTTAATATTACCCGTGTAACATCAAATCAACTAGTGAATGTCCTCTTTGTCTTGTCTTTTTAGTTTAAACATCAATCAAACTTGCCTTTCCTTTTTCTATGACTATCATTGCCATGACAATCAGACTATGCTCATTAAATCTAATGTCAAACACTCACAAACTCATTTAGAAACATATTTTAGGGAATATTTTTCTTATTCCAACCATATACATCCCTCATATGCCATTTCATACCCCTTTCAAACATCAACCTTTGACAAAATGGTTTGGTAAATAGTTAAACCATGAAATTCACATTGAAGGCTTGACCAAGGCATTAAATTTCTCATAGAAGACAAAATCATTTACCATGGACCAAGATCATTTGATGTGGAACTAAAGATACTGTCAGATTCTAGATTTTCTCAATTTTTAAATGGTTCACAAGGAAAATATTAACCAAGCTTTAACCAAACCCCTATTAATGGGGGTTTTGGGATAAATTTTAGAAAAATAGAAATTTTACCTTGTGTAAATCATGGTTGGTACTCAAATTTGGTTTATTTCAAAGTAGATTCACCTTTTTACACATTTCAATAGGTTTTAATTTTTATTTAAAATATATTAACATAAGAAGATGTTGAGTAACAATCAGAACACATGATTATTACAAATATAGTGAAGGAAGTTAAACAAAAATAATTCTTCATTCACTAGAACTTCAAAAAAAATACATTTAAATAAAACCAATTCTTTCATTTGCTAAAATGTATAACCAATATGTTTTATTATGCACTTTTAATTAATTAGGAAATCTTAAGCACAATGATCACAAACACAAAATAAGTTGATCACTTTGTATGATACTCAATGTAGAGTTAAGCAATATCGTCTACATGTTAGTTTATTCTAATGTATCATCCAATGTTGGATTTGGAACCTTTCCAAAACTATGCTTAGGTATCTCATCTTTTTCATCTAGATGATTTAATGATACAACATATGCTATCCAACTTGATACCTTTCTCAAGTTGTGGTTAACCTTTTTGAACCCTAGTCTAATTTGAAATTGAATCCACTATTGAACAACACCATTGTACCATCACGATGCAATGATAAATAAGAGAAGTAAAAGGCATAATCTCATGCTAAACATGATCATGAGTATCATAAAACAAAAGACTAGTGGTTGAGAAAGCAAAGGGAAAAGACTCACTATGTTAAAGATTGAATTCAAGAAGTAATAGAGATGATTCAAATGCTTGCAAATACTTCTATTTCTCTTCCAATCAAAGTTATCCTTCTTGCCCCAAACAAATGAAAACAAATTCTTGTGTTATCAAAATACAAAGCTACATTTCTTTCTCACTTCTACATAATTCCACCCCTCTTCATGTGTAAGGCCATTTACTGGTTCTAATTTGGGAGTGATGATATAATTTCTTTTAAAGGGTGATTGATTGAAGAAAGGAGAGAGCTCTTTTGCTAGGAATAAACCTTGACTAGAGAAACACTGAACTCAATCAGGCAACCCATTTCTTCCTTGTGTGCGGGAAGTGAAAATCTTATTTTTTCCATTAGAAATTGTGCAAAATGTACCCTTAATGATTTTTTTTGGTGACCATAGTTTGTATGACTTTTATTACTTAATTCAATTAGTAAGGTTCACTATATTATAACTTTTGATTAATTAATTTTTTTTTTATAATTAATTGATTTTAATTTTAGTTGGTTAGAAAATATTATAATTTAAATGATATAATTTAGATGATGCACATTATATAGATAGTGGCATTATATTATTTTCCCTTTCAATGAAATTTTATAAATATGATTAAAATATTTCTAATCATTGCTTGTAAAAAAAAAAAAGTTTTGATCATAAGTTAGATTCAAGAACTAATTATTTCAAGTCTAGTGGTCTTTATAATGTATCTCAATTGAGACAATTTTTGAGTGATTCAAGCTCGAATTCATATTTTATTTTGTAACTTTATTTTATAACTTGAGAGAAGAGAACTTCTACATTTGTATCTTTATAAGACTATGAATGTCTCTAAAATTAAGATTATGCACTTATGAATGAGTCACTATAATATATTATACCTAGATCACTTCCAAGGTTGCAAAGATATCTTTTAAATGTCTTGTATGGATTATATTTATGTTTAATCAATCTAGATAATTATATAATCTTATGTCTTTTATGTATATAAGAGTTTATGACTAATTATCTAGTCACTTTTAAAATCATTTACTTGGTATTTTAATAAGTCACTTGTGTTTACATGACTAATCCTCCAGTCACATATTTAGTCATTTATTTGGTAGTCTATTTACTCATTTCTATATAATTGATCTTCTGATTTTACCTAGTGACCAAATTAGTAACTTATTTAGTCACATGTGCTTGTGATTTTAATAAGTCACTTATTTAGAAAATCATTTGAAGAACTTCATAGTCTATGTAAATCCTTTAACAAGGTGACATTCTAAATGGAATGATCAAATTCCTCTGACAAGGCCACTCCTAACGGAGCTCACTTCGAAAGAGTGAAAAAGTGGTGACATTTTAGTAGTGGTTTTTCCCAAATTGGATTTCCATGTAAAATCTTAGTGTCAAACTTGTGTTTTATAATTTTCCACAATGCCAATTCTAGAGAAATTGAGATAGTAATGTAAATAGGGTCTTTACCAAATACATCGATAGATGTGAACACATGTACTTGTAATTGAATAAAAAAATATGTAGTTGTGAAAAAATATGGCACTTTAGTTATGCCAAATCCAAAGAAAACAAATACAAAGAACATAATAGGGTGAGGGATGAATCCCACCAAAACGAGAATAGCCAAGGAGGGAAGATATTCTGCTTACAAAATGGAAAATAACATTAAAATCTAACATGAATTAATAGTACAATAAAATAATTCAAATTTCCTCTGTACAACAACTAATCTGATGAACATATATACAATATTGGAGGAAAACTCCTGAGGGAGAAACAACATACTACATGACACAACAAACACCTATGCTTATGGAAAATTAAAGATGGGCCTGAGATATACATATATCATTTTGGGCCCCAAAAAAATTCATTGTTTTATATTTATTTAATGAAGGGTATATTAAAATAAAAAATAGCATAAATGACAAGATGAATAAAATAGTATTTGAAATATAGTTTTCACAAGTTATTTGAACTATTAACAACCTTTCATCTTATCTTTAGAAATGTCAATTTTTAATTATACTCTTATTAATGGAATTTTAGTAAAAAATATATTCCTTCAAAAAAATTTAATTTTTATTATTTTTTAATTTTTTAATTTATATTTCTAGAGTATTAGCCTATTTGTTTAGCATGTCAAGTACTAGAGTGAACCAAGAGTTAACCAACCAAATGAGTATAAAAGTTATGAAAATATTTTGCAAGATGTATTTTGAAAGTAGGTGTATTTGTATGTGTATATATAATTCTAAGTATACTCATTTAATATTTTGATACAAAAGGTTTCCTTTCTTCTCATCTAAACTCATAAAAAACCACAATTTTTTTTCTCATGGGTAAATTCTCTTTTCTTATAATTTCACTTTACCATTGGTAAAAAATTATACATACCAAAGAAAATTATACATATTTTATTCATAACAAAATAATACGATGAAAATATTACAAAGAGTGACCCTAAGTCTTCCATTCACTCTCATGGGAGGTGGGTTCTTATGAAACACATCCCACTAAACATGGGTCAATGAGTTTGAATCACAAATTTCATAATTAAATACTAATAGTAATACATGGAAATTTTCTTGTTGTGGAAAACACATTTTGTTTTTTACGAGTTGTCATCTTTGTGGGATTCTCTCATTCTCACCAACATTTGGAAGGTTCCTCTCTAGCTCACCACCCAAACACTCTATCATGCAACTATATCCCCCAATATCATATTTTGTGACAAAAGGCTGGTGGAGTTTCTTTTACTCTATGTGTTACTCACCTCCTCTCTCAATTTTTTATAAGTTTGGGACTATATTCCTTATTGTAGCCTACTTAGTGTACAACTATTATCTTTTTCTAAATTTTTATGTCATCGATGCCTTTTATTTTTCATTTATTGATGTTTGATCAACTACCCATTAAACCAACATTTGAATTAGATTTGAACTATCAATATTTGTCAAAATTCTTTTTTTACATATCTTATGGAAAAATAATCCATTAATTTTTGTGTACAATGTTAAAATTTCTTTGCATCCCTTATGAATCGATGGATTTCAAAAATTCCATTTTCAGAAAAATAAAACATATTGTGGAATTTTTTGCTACACCTATCAATGGGATTTTTTTAAAGCCTATTTTTCACGTGCTACATTTATCACAATCTAGGAGACCATGTCTGTGTCAATGTTAAGCAATTTAGATGCTTCGCCTATGACTCCTCATTTTACATATATAATATAAACTAATACAAAATAGATACAAAATTTTAAAAATCAAAATAACATTATATGAGTTTTCAAGTGCTGAAGAAAGACCAAAAAAACCTCCAACCAAAATTATAATGTATTTTTGGTTGGTGTCAACTATTCTTAGGTGTTCCTTCATTGGATATGCTAGAAATGTGTAACTATAGGCTTAAAAAATATGGTGAAGTAGTGGAACTACTCTTCTAGTTTGTAGAAAACCTACAATGGACCCCATTACCATTTCATGTATATCAAAACCTTCTTCCTTTGTTTTTATAGCACTTATATGAGACTTTAGTCAACCTCTTCCACTAGGTGTGTCCTATTCTCCTTTCCCTTCTTTTGGATTCTTTTACATCATAGACTATCTTTCCTCTCCAAAGGCTCTCTCTTAGATCCTATAACACCTCTTCTATTTTCATTTTGTATATCATCAAGTGATGGATGTTGTTTTGATGATTTAGGTTTCTTCTATCAATTGAGATCATCTTGACATTATGGTGATTATCCATGTGTTATTCTTTTATATGATCTTGTGAGATGTGCCCTATTGATCTTGTGTCCATTCTAACATGAATATCATGATTTAATTAGTATTTGACTTATGAGATTTATGATGTATTCTTGTGGTTTCACTAGGGTATGTTTTAGTGTTTAACTAGCTTTGGATGGTATCATGGTGTTATTATGTGAGTAACCTAATAATGTGATTAGTGGTTGCATTTTATTACTATACTTTATTCTAGTTTCTATAGTAGTGTTTATTTATAAGTTGGGTTATGTTGTTAATGGTTTTTTTAATTATATCTATATAATGATTCTTTATGGTTTTATCTAGCATATTTTTCATTCAAAATTGTGAATGTTCTATCATAATGATTTCACTATACATTGTACCATATACATCAGGGGAGATTTTTGTTGTTTATTTCTATTGATATATGTTAGAATTATTGTCAAAAGATTAATTAAATGATTTTATTTAAATATTTTTCACATGATTATATCTTGATATGTTGTACTACTTTATGACTATGTGTCAATTTCCTATGGGTGCTAGTAGAAAGAGGGAACAAATCCATAGTCATGGTGTTCTATTCTCCTTCATGTAAATTTTGTCTATTTGTGCTTCAAATATTTATATATTGAGTATCTACGCTTGATTTTTGTAGGTAAAATTTACTAAGAAAGTATCAATTTCATCGATCTTGAATTGTAGGAATTGAGTGTGTACTTATATCCTTGACAGTGACACAAGGAGATAGTAGTTTTGGCCTTGCATACTAAGCCAGTGTCATCCATGTATGGGTGATCTATCTAATTATTATATACTATCCCTTTGGTATGTGATTCATAAATATAGATTTATATTACATTATTTATTGACAAGTGAATGTTTGTGCATTAGAATTCTTGCACTAATCTTAGAAGGATTTGATTTAAATGATGATTTAATTTATTTTGAGAATTTGAATACCTTTAATGTAATTATTTACAAAATTTTCATAGTTCACTTATATTTAATTGAAATTGATATATTTTATTTGAGAAAAGCTCAAATAGATTATTTAGATATTTAAATAATCTACTTCAATGTACACTTTTGAGAAAAGTGCTTATAATGTCAAACAGTGAGTTTTATTCTCACACTTATTTTATGTTATGAGAATTTGGTGATCTTTTTCTTGGAGAAGTTTGATCTTTTTTTCTTGGGTAAGATTTGGGTTTTGTATTTGTGCATAGAGTGGATTATTGGATTTGTATTTAAATTTATCCATCTCATCAAAGCTTTCATCCAATTTGGTAGACTCTTTATTTGTTTTCCCTTTTCTTGGGTTTTACCATTGTTGTGAGATAGGTCTCTTCATATGTTTTCATTCGCAAGTAGTCTTTTCAATTGAAGTAAATTGAGATTATTTTGTGGGCTAAGAACTAGTTTTCCCTCACATTTGCATTGCTTTCCTCTATCTGATTGGATAGGTGTGAGTTTTTGTTGTTTTCCCATGTTGGGTTTTATATTTTTTATGTTGTTATGCTATCGTATTTCCATGAAGTGCTTTCATCCAAGATTTTAGTTGAAAAGTGTGACATTAGGTAGATTTAGAATAGTGAGTTTGAATTTTATCAATTGATTTGATGTTTGAATTTTTTTCTTTTTATTCATTACATCATTTTGTGTGTAACCTAGAATCGTTCAGTCACCATGTTTGGGTTGATTGAATAAAGAATTTAGTAGCCTCTACTATATTAAGTAGGATCATGGGGTGAAAATGGCATAGAGGATATTCTAAGTATTTTATATTTTGATTTAAAAATGCTCCATCAATGTTAAAATGTTGAGTTTCACTCTTTGCTAGATTTTGCTAGATTTGGGTATTTAATTGCCTTTGGGTGTTGAGTTCCTTCCACATGTTTGAAAGAGATGATTTATAGATTCCATGGGAATCTATGATCTAGGAAAAGTAGAATATTGAGCTATGTGTGTTTTTTCTATCTTTGATTTTTCGTTGTTGTTTTCCTTGATTCTTTTGGAGTTGAGATATCCTCCTTGTTTCTTTTTCCTTGTGTTGGAATGTACCATTATTGAGATTGATCTTGCACATTATTTGTAGATGCATTGCATATGAGTCTAATCAATTTTATCATGTTTTGTGGTTTATGACTTTGAGATTTTTTAATGGTTTTTTGTGTTTCTATATTTTTATATATGTTTTTTCTTTCTTACTCATTGTAATATGATAAGAATGTTTATTGTCTTAGTAGTGGATTGAAGTGTCTCTCTAAGGTAGATTGGGATAAAAAGGGGTCCTAGTGTATCCCTTGATAGAGTCTTTAGTAAGTGATAACTAATTAAATGCATGGGATATTAATATGTAACAAGAGATTAAAGATCTTTATGTAACTAACTACCTTGCAATCATTTGAGGATATACATATGCTATGTCCCACCTTATAATCTACATAGTAGATATGGAGAAGTAAATTTTTGTCATTTGAGAATGTTGATATGGTAAATTATAGCCATGTCATCTACAAATTCAATATGGCTTTGAACTGAGAACATTTGATGGGAGAATGTTAGTTCAATGGCATACAGGCTTTGTGATAACACTCTATTCCCACATCTCCACACCAAAACTTTGTTAGTGCTAAGTAGTACCCCTAATGTACCATGACATGTAGTCTCCTTGATTATATTTTGATAGTGGGTCTAATGTTGAGTGATCTCCATGTATGATTGCATTCCATTTTGTTATACTGTATTACACCTTGCTATGTCCTATGTGATTATCTACTTGTCTAGCATGTGTGTTACTCACTCCCTACTGATGTGTATTCCTTATGTTTGTGGTCTCATTACTATTTCTATGAGTACATCAGGTTGGGTCTATGTGTTTGATATGGTTGGGAGGTGTTGCTAACTATACCACTACTAGGGACTACTGAATAGGAATGGACTTCCTCTAGCTATAAATTTGGATTTTTCATTCTCACTCTTTTCATTGTAGAATTAATTGATGGTTTGTATTTATATTTGATGTTGCATGTATTGATATTGATATATCCTTGTATATTTATGATTTTCATTTATGTTCTAATGTAATCGAGTGACTATCACATTTATATATGTGTATCTGATAGTCTCCAATGTGAAGGTAGTTGCATTTACTTGTCCATTGAATTCTTTTAGTTTAGGTCTTTTTCTCATGTATTTTCATTCAAAATTTGATAAATAATGTCTTTTCCTATTGTTCAGCATCTGTGAGCCCTCTTTTTTGAGACTTTAGATGCCTTTTAAACAAATTCTTATCTAGGAATTTTGGTGTCTACATTTTTCCATCTACAATGTTTAACGTTTGTGCCTAAAGCTTTGCACTTGTGAACTAACTAGACCATGTCTGTTTTCTTTAGGCTTCACCAGTTTCTTTAGCATCTCCAATCTTTGGTATTTTCATTGATAGATTAGCATCTCTTCTTGGATTTTGTGTCTTTTTCATTATTAAGTTGTGATACAAGTCTAAATGGTAAGAGATGTGTTTAACCTTATGAGTGTGTTCAGGGGTTTGCTATCGAGCCTAATTCAACACTAAGACTATATATAAAATATATTATTTAAGTATAAGTGGTTATACTTAATACAAAGTCTATGTCCATTCACACACACGCCCATGCACTCACACACACACACACATGCACACATGCATGCATGCACGGATGCGCATGCACACGTACACACACACGTTAAGGATTTTTGAGAGTGGTTTCATCTCTTTAGGAGTTAAGATAGAGATTCTACATTTTTTAAGTTTTTAAGTAATTTTAGGATTTAGCATTTGACCTTCAACATGGTGGCCAAGGGATGAATGACAGTAACCTTTCATCTTTTTCTTGTGCAAAACCTTTTGATGGTTTCTTCTTATGATTTTGATTATGTTATGGTTAGTGGGGAATGAACATGCATGTTTAACCATGCTATGAACTTTAATTTTGGGCTTATGAAGTATCTTTTTTGTTATAGATAGTTCGAGTATCACCCTCTTGGGATCCATGAAAGTTATTCAGATCTCCTTTGACTATCCTCATGAATATGTGATATTTGATTCTAAGATATAGTTTACTGCTTTGGAATCTTTGGAAGGGTTAGAAAGATTTTTTCTTGTGTAGGAAAACATGTGAGTTATGTCTTTTCCTTATTTTATTTTCTTGTTTAGATATTTTATTATAGTACTTATTCACTCTACATTGTTGTTAAGTTATTTATATTAAGAAAAAAATTATTCAGTACATATAATTATCCTACGTCTCCTCCTTCAAGTTATCTCTACTCACTAGTCCTTCACAGAATCTTTTCCACTACAATTAACTACCTCCACTAATATCCTATAGAATCCTCATTTTTTTCTATGTGAGAACACTCAACTCCCATATGAAAATATATTTGTATATTTGACCTCCTATTATTTACTTTGCAAACAAAGACAAACTGAGTTCAACATTTTTAGATTTTAATTTATTCTCCATTTTCCTCCAACATTCTTTTTATCATATCAAACCTTTTTCACATTCACTTTCTCTAGATACATCTACTTTATCTTATTTACTAACTACTACTACAACTTTCTCTTTCTATACAATAAAAAGATTCTCAATCCTTTTGATTTATTCCTTAATCAAAACTCACTCTTAATCAAGTTCCTCATAAAATACTAGAACTTCATGCATTATTGAATACTCTAGCTAAATATTATTCTCATGTGGGCTACATCCATGTCTTGTAACAAACATTTCTATGCTACTATGAATGTTCTTATTGTAATCTCTCACTTTATCTCTATGAAATATCATGGCTCTTACCTTAATTTATGTAGTTCACTCTCAACCACTTGCACATTCCCTCAATAGAACTAGCTCTAAAACCATTTGATGCAAAAGGTAATTTCATCCCTTCCAATCTAAACTAATAAAAATGAAAACAAAAATAGACAAGTAGATTCTCTCTTTTTATAATTTTAACCAAATGAAACTTTCTTGTATTTTATTCATAACAAAATAATCCTAACAAATTTATACTACTAAGCATCATTCTAACGCTAATATTAATTATGTGTTAGAGATAAATCTTTTAGTATAAAATTATATTCCCACGTTAATGTTGTCAAGGTTAATTTCTATTTATACTATTGACATTGTAAGAGTGATATTTTTTAATCAAATCTCCAAGTCAAGGTATCCATTTTAAAACAATTTAAACTTGATTATTTTAAATAAAATATATTTTTATTATTTTAATTTAATAGATATTATAAGGTTAGATTTTTATTTTAAAACACTCAAATAATTAGGAGATCAAAAACTAATATTCTATTTATAATTCTTTTAACAAATATTATTTTAGTTTTTAAAATTATATTAACATGTTTTTAACATTTTACAAGAGCCACATTAACAGTTGGGGCATTTAGTTGTTGGTAACATTCTTATTCTATGTCTGCAACTTTTCTGCCCATTTTCTTTTTAAATTTTGAACGATGGAGGGCCCTGAACCTCTAGATCCGCCTTCTTGCCCAAACCTACAACTAGTGCTTGCGATGAGTAGAGATGTTGACCAGTTGATTGCTGGTGGGTCCATGGTGTTTGATGGGTCAGGGAATGACAAGTCAGCTTTGGAGGATGGATGGTCGAGTGTGGACATCCCTGAGCTAGTGGGAGGAAGTTCTGCATGTTGTCAGCAAGGAGGTGCCCAAAAGTTGGATGTGGGTTCTCTATCGGGATGGAAGAATGCGCTCGTGGGTACCAAGATGTCCAGCCCCAACACGGAGAATCCCATGGTAACACATGGACAAGAGGGTCCTATGATTGCACTCCCTGATGGTATGATGGATAATGTGACTTCTGGCCTCAAACTTTGTGTTGTTGGAAGATTTGTTGCTTTTCGCCCTTCTATCAAGATGGTAAAGAAATGGGTGGACCATAAGTGGAAGGTCAAAGGAACTGTAAGTGTCATGCCAAGTGGTCTTTTTTGTTTCAGATTCACCACAGAAGAAGATCTCATGGCGGTTCTATCTAGGACTTGGTATTTTGGGAAGCATTGTTTGGCCCTGACTAGATGGCATCTAGGCTTTGATGCTAGTTTGGAGCTAAACAAAATTGCTCTAGTTTGGGTAAGATTACTTGGCCTCCCTCTATAATTTTGGGATGAAAGGATATTAAGATGGGTGGGGAACTCTGTTGGTCATTTTGTTACTACTGACAAAGTGACAATGCAAAAATCGAGACTTGTCTATGCTAGATGTTGTGTGAATGTAGCACTGAACATAACACTACCTACTGTGGTCACTTTAAAAACTAAATGGGGTGAGAGAGTTCAGCCCATAGAATATGAGAATGCTGGCTTGTTTTGCCAAATATGTGGGAAATTCGGTCATCTTATTGTGGATTGCAAAGCTAAAATGAAAAAAGATAAACAGAAGGAGAGCTCTCTAGGGATGGTTATAGAGACCATTGGGGAACCTTCTGTACTAATTGAGAAGATAGTAACGAAGCCTCCTATGACCTTGCCCATTATGACCTCCACATAGGATATGAGTCCTAGGGGAAAGGATACTAAGGAAGATGAGAAGGCACAGGAGGAATACCCTTTCTAAAGAGATTTGGAGGATTTTTTGGGCTCGCCTTTGGCGAGGTCTTCGGCAGAGGAGTGTTTAGAAGATGGAGAAATAGAAGGAACCAACAGCCTACAGAACAGTCTAGTTTGGGGGGAGCAAGCTTGAAACCCCTTCTAAGGGGAAAGGGGTAACCCTCACTTTTATGGGCTCCTCAACAACATGAGGGGGGTGGACCATAAGCATAAGGAAGGTGATATAAGGGAGTTAGTTTTCTCTCCTTTGAGGATAGTCAAGGCCTCGCAGGCTAAGATAGCGGTGAGAGTAATGGCAAGCATTGATAATATAGATAAGGAGATGAGCCCCTCTTTGCCTCAAGAGGAGGATAATGGGGAATGGGAAGTGCAAAAGAAGAAGAAAAGGGGAGGGAGAAAACCAGATATTGGAGTTTCAAGAACAACAGGAAGACCATCAAGCAGAGTTACCAGGACAAAGAAAACTGCTAGAGATGTAGCCAGTGGTAAACAGCTTACACTAGAGATAGTAACAAAAGGTAAGAAATGAAACTCATTTTATGGAATATAAGGGGATTGAATAATCCCCAGAAGCAGTATTCTCTTAAGCAATTAATATCTCAGGAAAAAATAGACTGTGTGTTAATTCAAGAGACAAAAATGTCTAGCTCAAATTTTGATAAAATTGCTAGCTATATCTGGCTAGGGGCAGGATATATACATAAGGATTCAGATGGAGCTTTGGGGGAAATTGCTACCATGTGGAGTCTAAACTCATTGAAGGGTTATGAGATCTGGAAGGAAAAAAACTTTATAATTACTCATTTCCAATCGAATAGCCATAGCTGAAAACTGATTAATATCTATGCACCTAATAACAGATTAGGGAGGAAGGAAATGTATGAAAATTTAATAAGGATATCTAAAACTATGTTGGAGGAGCAATGGATGTGTATGGGTGATTTCAATACCCCTCTTTACCATTCAGAGAAGAGGGGAGACAACATAGAATCTCAAGAGAGCTTGCAAGATGTAAGTGAATTTACAAGGAAGTTGGACTTCATGGATGTGGAGCTAAGGGGTAACCCATACACTTGGACTAATAATAGGAAAGGTGAGGATCTCATTTAGGTTAGGCTAGACAGATTATTACTATCAGGGAATTGGAATAGCATGGGTAACTCCTACTTGGAAAATCTCAATAGAACGGTGTCTGACCACTCACCCATTTTATTCCATTGGGAGGATGGCTATAAAGGGGGAAAGAAACCTTTAAGATATGAAATAGTATGGGAATCAGATCTAGAATTCAAAGATAAGATTCAGGAGTGGTGGAATATAAGAATAGATGGTACTGCAATGTATAGACTTACCCAAAAACTAGATAATATTTGAAGAAATGTCAGAGCTTGGGCTAAAAGTTCATTTGGGGATCTATTTAAAGGTAAAGTAGAAGTAGAGGAAAAGCTAAAAAAACTCCAAGGGGCTATTACAGAAGGGAATAACTCAAAGGAGAATATTCAAGAAGAGGAAAAACTTAGAAGGAGGTGGAAAGAGATCCTCAAAGAGGAGGAAATTTTTTGGAAACAAAGATCTAGAATTCAATGGCTGGAGGAAGGGGACAAAATACTACCTTCTTTCACAGATCTGCTTCTAACCACAAAAGGAGAAACACTATCTCAAAACTAAGTGAAGAAGGAGGAAGGGTATTGAAAGAGTAGGAGGAAATGGGGAAACTAGTGGTAGATCACTTCAGTAAGGTGCTTAAGGAAGATAACTTCGCTAGGAACCAGGTGATCAGGAGAAGTCTGATTAATTCAATCCCAAGGAGTATAAGAGAAGAGGAAAATGATTGGATCCTTGGTAAGATCTCGGAAGAGGGAGTGAAAAAGACAGTGTTCTCAATGAAAGCTTTTAAGGCCCCGGGCCCTGATGGTTTCCCACCTGCTTTCAGTATTTCTAGGAGGTGATCAAATCAGAAGTAATTTGGCTGACTAGGGATTTTTTCAGAACTGGCAAACTACTACGGAGCATAAATAAGACCTTTATTGCCCTAGTTCCTAAAAATTCCAATCCTTTGAACTTGAATGATTTTAGACCTATAAGTTTATGTAATACTATATACAAGGTCTTTACCAAGGTTTTAGTGAACCAATTAAAGCCTTTCTTGGAAAAAATTATTTGTAGTCCTCATAAGGGGTTTGTGCCAGGAAGGCAGATCCTTGATGCGGCTATTACAACCCATGAGGTTATCCATTCAATGGAAAAGAGCAGGCAATCTAGAATGGCATTCAAGTTAGACATTTCCAAAGCTTATGATAAGGTCAAGTGGGACTTCCTTCAGGATGTACTAGAAAGAATTGGATTTAACAATAGGATTATAAACCTGATCTTGTTGATGGTGAGCTCAGTGCAATACTCTATCCTACTAAACGGGTCCCCATGGGGTAACATAATCGTAGGAAAAGGCTTAAGACAGGGAAACTTGCTCTCACCTTACCTATTTATCATGGTAGCAGAAGTCTTGGGAAGGTCATTCTATAAATTAGTTGATTCGGGTTGTATTAAAGGTGTGAAACCAGTCACTAATGCTGAAGTTGAGGTTATACAACAATTTGTGGATGATACCTTCCTATTTGGAGAATCTTCAATCATGGAGGCTGAAGCCTAGAAAATGATTTTACATAATTATCAAGAAAACTCAGGGCAATGGGTGAACTACCATAAAAGCAAGATTTATTTCTTTAACACTGATTCTTCACTTCAAAGAAGGATTAGGAAAATCTTGGATTGCCAATCCGCTTGCCTCCTAGACACTTATTTAGGCCTCCCCCTCACCACCAAGGAGGTTTCTAATAATTTTTGGAATACGATAGTGGAGAGAATTCAAAAGAAGCTTGCAGGTTTGAAAGGGGAGATATTAAGCAATGCTGAAAAACTTCAACTGATTATTGTTGCTCTTTAGGGAATCACTATTTATTTCTTATCCATATTTAAGATTAATCTTAAAATGGCTGAGAAAATTGAGAGAATTCAAAGGAATTTCCTGTGGTCAGGGACTAAAGAGAAAAATAAATTGGATTTAGTCAACTGGGAGGAGGTGTGTAAACCAAAAGCTAAGGGGGGGGCTTGGGATTAGAAGAATGAAAGACCTTAATAAAGCTCTCTTCACAAAAATTGGATGGAAACTGGCAGAAGGAAACACGGGGTGGGTGGGGAAACATTATGAAAGCTAAATATTTGTCTAATACCTCCTTTCGGTGGAACCTATATGATAATGACCTCCCGGGTGGTTCAAAGATTTGGTAGAACATTGTTAGAAATAGAGGACTGCTAAGAGAAGGATTGAGGTGGATTATGGGCAATGGCTTCAATATAAGGTTTTGGGAAGATAGGTGGATGGGTGGGAAACCACTGGCCTTAAGTAAATATAGTGGTTTAATGGAACTCCTTAAGGAGGACATATGGGTTAGAGTGGGAGACTACATTGATCAGGGGAGCGTATGTGTGAATATGCAGCCTCTGCTAACACATACACTTCAACACGGTCATTGTATGTGGATTCATCCCGAAATGAACATTGGATTGTTCATCCAAAAATTAGCTTGCAAAGCAAGCTATTGCCTTCTATCTAAAGGGAATTTCTTGTCATATATTCTTAGATTCGAGGTGTTTAAGCAACCATACCCTATAAGAACGAAGGATTTAAGAAATGAAATTAATCTATATGATTATGCAGATTAATCTAGAATGAGAAATGCATTCTAATCTAAGAACAAGTAAAGGAAAGCTATACTAAAATCTAGAAAATGAATATGAAAGTAGGGAGCTCAAATAAATGCACAATCCAGCAGCAATTCGATGCAAATTCTCATTCAACCTCTCAAAATGAAGAGATGAGGGTCTCTTAAATAGACTTTCCTAGAATCCATCAACGGTTGAGATCGATTTCAATCAATGGTTAGGATTAAAGGTGAAGTCCAATCATAAAGGGAGATTCCCAAATTAAAGGGAGTTAACAGATTTAATTTGAGTAAAATAAGGAGTTAACTAATTCAATTTGAGTAGAAAAAGGAGTTAACTGATTTAACTCATTTTTGATCAATAGTGAACTGAAAATTTCCCTTTTTTGAATTGAAGAGAGATTTTGTTGAGATATTTAATTTAATAAAATGAGATATGCTCTCATAATTACTTTTTCTATTTAATTAAATAATATTTAATTAATTAGAGACACTTTTCTTATTTAATTAAATAACTTTGTTTAATTAATTAGAAGTACTCGATTTAATTAAATAATTTTGTTTAATTAATTAGAAATACCTTTCCCATTTAATTAAATAATTACATTTAATTAATCAAGATAGGCTATTTATTAAATTAAATAAATTTAATTCCATAGTACATTAGCCTTAGGATATAATTATAATTTAATTAAAGTATAAATACTTAATAATTAAATTATAATTAAATCAAGTAGGTTTAATGCGACTAATATGAGTACGTACTATAGGAATTAAATAATAAGCATGATGAATGCAAATTTAGATTTTCTACATTTGACAATTAAGTCAAGTAGCGAGTAGCAGAATGAGAATTGCCTATTAGAATAGGTCTTAGGATTGATCAGAAATAGACCAAAATTGGTATCATGGCAATGAGCAAATTTTGGGGTATAACATTTTGCCCCTCTTTGAATGAATGTGCGTGCAACACGCTCAATTCAAAGAAAATCAAAAAGCATGATGCAAAGATGAGATTGGTTCCGAAGTTGATGACACATGGACCAATTGATAAGCTTTTGAGGACTATCTCTAGAACAGATTTTAATCCCAAGGAATCCAAGTAGAGCACCCAGATACCTAAGATTGGTAGCATTTAAAAGACTATCTCCAGAACAGAGCGTAATCTTTAAGGATCCAAACAGAACGTCTAGATACCTAAAATTGATAAACATTTAAAAGGTTTCTTTAGAACAAAGTTTAGCCTTTAAGGATCCAGATAGAAAATCTAGATACTTGAGATTGAAAGCATTTAGAAGACTATCTCCAAAACAGAGCTTAACCTTCAAGGATCCAGATAGAACACCTAGATACCTAAAATTGATAAAAGATAACAAGGTCCCATCATGAGTCATAGAATCATCCCCAGAATGAGGCTTGATCCTTAGGAGTCGAGGTTTAGACTGTCCCAATACTTGTCTATCGAACTCTGAGAAGAGTTGTTATAAGATTGATCAATTGATGAAAAGATAAGATAGATGGAAAAGATGCTAGATAGAAGGGAACAAAATGCCCCAAGTGATGAGATGCCCCAAGTGATAAGGACATAAGATGGTAACAAGATGCCCCAAGTGATGAAGATTCAGATTGATTTGAAATGTAAGTTCAATGATGTAATCATCCTACCCCCTCGGGAGCGAAATCGAAAGATGACACACCAAAAGTATGATGTAAGGAGAATGATGAAAGAGATACAGAAGAAATCTGAGATATAGTAGAATATAGAAGAGATCAGAATGATCAGAAGAAATATAAAGAGATTAGAATGATCTTGAAGAAATATGAAGAGATCAGAATGATCTGAAGAAATTTGGAGAGATCAGAATGATCTGAAGAAATATGAAGAGATCTGAATGATTTGAAGAAATTTGGAGAGATCAGAATGATCTGAAGAAATATGAAGAGATCATAATGATCTGAAGAAATATAAAGAGATCAGAATGATCTGAAGAAATATGAAGAGATCAGAATGATCTAAAGAAGTATAAAGAGATCAGAATGATCTGAAGAAATATGAAGAGGTCAGAATGATGAAAAGAAATTTGGAGGTTGATCCAAAGTGATTTCAAGATCCAAAAGACCAAGTTTGAGTTGAAAAGATTCCAAGAATTGCAAAGTATTAGAAAGATTTGGATTGCACAAAAAATTTTAAAATGCATTTTGAGCCACTTAAGTGTGTCAGATTTTGAATTTGATCCTGAAAAATGGGTTAAGAGCAACCAAAGTAGCCAAGAGGGTGATTAATCAATCATTTGTGCAGTTCATGAAAGAAGATGATACTTTGAAGAGATCAAAAATCTCTCATCAGAGAAGGTGAAAGTAGATTTGCAATTGAATCGCATGCTTATGCAAGTGAAGTATGCAATGCAAGACCATGTTAAATGCAACCCTAGGTCTAGTTATCGAGCCTCAATATTTAATCATCATTGGATATAGAACAAAGCTCATAGGTCATACAATTCCCACTGACATTGCAATCATGGAAATATGAATATAACATACATTATTGGTTTGTTGGGATTAAATGTAAGCATTCAAGGCACAAGAAGCCAAAATGACCAGAACATTTGTCCCTTTTAATGTAGCAAGTTAACATAAGCATCAAAGCATAGATGCTAGGATGACCTGAATGTTGCTTGCATGACAGGCACACCAAATGCATGTGATATCCCTCTTATGCTAAGTATTTAGTATTCATTCTGTCTGCAATGACCCTTGTGTTCGTAACCTGAGACAGAAGTGTGCTAGATATACTCACAGTGACCCATACATTCACTTAGTAGGATGAGTATTAGTATTTATTGTAGCATGAAGAGTTCACTCCACCAAACAAGGAGAAGCACCAACATTATTGATGTATTCTTATAAAAGGAGTCAAGGTACACCTGGCCATCCAATACGAGATGGAGGCTCTTATAGTGGACACCCCTTTTATAGGAATGTATCAACTAATTGGAACTAAACCGCAAATAGAAAGCAAAGAAAAAGATCATGCCCCCAGTCATTACTTCTTTAGTCGAAGATGACATCATCGAGTTGCTCAAGGAGATATGATAAAGCAAAAACAAAGCAAACAAAGAAAAAGCCCAGCATATCAAAACAAGTATATCATTTTTGAGTTCATTTTTTTTTTTGGGATTGATGTCAAGTGTCAATGTCTAAAACATGTTTGAAAGAAATCTCTTCAGTAGGGTGACAACAGTAGGCAGATGCAGTCAGAATGACTGGTGACTGAGGTCAAAGAGGAATCTTCATGATGAAGAACCTAAAGAGGACTAAGCAATAGTAGATAGATACAGCCAGGACGACTGGTGACTGACGCAAAAGAGATCTTCCATAAAGAAATCTAGAGACATGACTTAGCAACAGTAGACAGACACAGCTGAAATAACTGGTGACTATTGGGAAAGAGATTCTATGAGGAGAATCTAAAAAATAGTGACACTAGCGATAGTAGGTAGATGTAGTCATAATGACTGGTGACTATCACGTAGGAGATTCTATGAGGAGAATCTCGAAAAGAGTGACACTAGCGACAGTAGGCAGACGCAGTCAGAATGACTGGTGACTGTTACATAGGAGATTCTATGAGGAGAATCTCGAAAAGAGATGACACTAAGGGGGAATGCCCCTGAGCTATGATAAGACTCAATCCATGGATACATGAGCAAGAAGCATGAAAGTGACTATATAGAATAGCCAAAAGATGCGTTGCAAGATGGAGCATTGGGAACAAGAGGCGCCTATTTACCAGGTTTTCACCTTCTTGGCAAGTTTTTCTCTTTTTTTGCTACCATGATGCCTATTTCCAAGTTTTCATCAATGGAACTATTTTTTTGTTTTTTCAAATTTTTTTGTATTTTTCTCTTTTATATGTTTTTGTATTTTTGAGAATTTTTCACTTTTTTTGGTGTTATCAAGGCACCTATTGCTAGGTTTTCACCAAGGTAACATTTTTTTTCAAGGCTTTTTTCCAATTTTTAGATTTTTTTCAGAGATTACTAGCTCTCAAGAAGGATCACCTTGATTTTGTTTCAGTGTCTAGCAAGGTGTAGGATGAGATGTAGTAGCAAGCGAGTGAATAAGTAGAGATGGAAAGACAAGGAGTATGAAGCAGTGAATGTTACCCTCAAGGAAAGTCTTCATAAGATTACCCAAGCTAGGGAAAAAGATATAACAATATAAGCTCATGGTGTAATGAAGGGTATCGTGTAAGTAATCGAAGAAAATGACCATTTCAAGAGATTGGTAAGAACCGAGTTTTCTTCTTTCTTCCATTGATCAAGACCAAAGGGTTAACTGAATAGGACAACAAAGTTTGTTATGGAGGTTATGAGTGAATGACTTCAGGAATGAGGACATCTGAAGGATAAGCAAGATCATGATAGGATGTCATGGATGGAAGAATTACGCATGATACTTGTTTACCAGGTTTTCATCATGGTACTTATCCAAGGTGCCACAAGAAGTGGTTTTCAACATAGGATAGATTTATTTATCTTTACTTTTGCTACCAAGGTGCCTATTTCCAAGTTTTCACCGAGGCACATTTTTTTTTCTTTTTTTCTTTTTTTCCTTTTTTTTTTTTTTTGGATTTTTAGAGTTTTTGGAAAGAATTCAAGCCTTCTTCAATTCGAATAGTGCTCCTATAAGAAATATAAGTTATGATAAGCCAAGGCCATAGCAAGATACACTCAAAGATGCTGATAAGGTAATGGAAGGGAAATGAAAGAAAAATGAGAGGTAGATGGAGGATAAGGTTGTTGGTTTTGGAAGACTGAAACAAGCAAGGATGGAAAGCAAGCATAAGATTTAGAGCATCTCATGAGGGCGGATGAGATATTAGGCAAGATCAATATTGACACACACCTTGAAGGGTAGTGGAATGATGGAGGAAATATGGATGAAATAGATTGAGGCTTAGATATATGAGGTAGAAAAGCCATTTTGGAGAGGGGTGGAGTAGAAGGTTTTGAAACCTTTTTAGGAAGATGTTGGGAAGAAGATGGAGTGGAAGCCTTTGGAAGCTTGAATGTCAACTTTTATTTGTTTTCAATATTCAAGTCCTTCAAAAGAGACTTGGGAATCCATATAGCTTTTGATTTTTCATTAGATGCTTTGGAATGCATTTCTTCAATAGCAGATTTAAGAACCCATACTTTCTTTGGTTGAGCTCTTTCAATAGTGGACCTTTGCAGTCTCTTTTGCATATTTTCCTTCTTGACATTTACATGTTGATTAGGGGAAACATAGTGAACTTTTGAGGATGGATTCATGCACTTGTGTTTGAGTTGATCATCCAAATTGCTTCCAAAGGACTTGGGATTTATGGATGAATGAGGCCAATATGATTGGTTTAGATGGAAAGGTGAATGTAAAGAGTTCAAGTATGTGTATCTTTTTTGATCTTGGGGTAGGGTAGGAGGAATGTGTAATGAGCTAGTAGTAGCAATAGGAGATAGAGGAACATAAGGTCCCAATATGGATGGAAGACTTGAAGGATTTAGCTTAGATGGATAGGGACCAAGGATAGATTTAGAAGATGTGAATGGACCATGAGTATGGATATCAAGATCTTTAGAGTGAGCAATATGACCAAAGCCATCAATAGATTTATGAGTAACTGTTATAGGAGCAATACCTTTGACAGGAGTATTTAAAGCTTGAGCATAGTTTGAAAGTGAATGTAGCGAGGTAGAATAAGAGAGCGAGGGAACACTTTTCTCTTCAAAAGGAATTTTGGGTAACATAGGAAAAGTATCCTTCTCTTGGTATTTTATAATCTCCTTAAGGATGGTGGAAGGAATATCTTGATCTTGCTTAGTAGAGGTGCATGACATGGGAGATGGAGGACTATGTGGCTCTTGAGATGGAGGCACGAGATCTTGGAAGATTTGAAAGGGGATGAAAGAATCTTGATCTTGATCAACACTTGTTCTTCATCATTTAAGTGGTCCTCTTGACACGAAACCAAATCCAATGATGAGGAAGTATCTAAATCTATATTCAAATATATTTCTAGAGTCTCCATAACAGGCTCTTGAAGGGACAATGGAGGAACAGTTGGATTGGGGATAATAAGAGGAGCAACACATGGAGGTTTTGGATCTTTTCTTTGTGTAGTATGGGAGAGGTTTGCAGCTAAGTCAATATTAGCTTGAGTTTCTTTTAAAGATAGTCCTTGAGGGTACACATAGTCAATTGGGGGAGTAGTGAGTTCTTTTGGTGAATATGTGTTGGAAAGATTGGACAATTTAGAAGGTGGATGTATGTTGGAGGAAGTAGAAGTTGGGTTTGAACCATTACTAGACATGGTTTCATGAGGTTGATCCTTCTTGAGAGTAGAATCTCTGGTAGTTGAGAGCTTAGATTTTTGAATCATTCCATTGTCAAAGAGATCTTGGATCTTGTTTTTTAGCTCCTTACAATGGGAAGTTTTATGTAAATTATGTCTATGATAGACACAATAGTTACTCATAAAGGAAACTCTTGCCAAAGTGAGCTTAGGTAAAGTAATGAGTTTTTCTTCAAGAAGTTCTTCCAAGGTTAATTCATAAGATTTTCTCAAAGGTGTGAAATCACGCTTTGGTTTAGGTTCCCAAGGTTTGTCTTCAAAAATATTTCTAGATTTCTTGGGTATTTGCAGAATGTTTTGAGATGGCTTGGACTCAACATTATAGGAAGGTAAATAATCTTGCAAGGAGAATTTGTTCGATGATGTGTCATCTTCCTCCTTCAGTATTTGAAGTTGAGTGCTCATTGATTGAATTTGTTGCTTCATGTTTGCAATAAGTAGCTTTTCTTCCTCACTAGGAATATTGGATTTAGCACAGTTGTTGTTAGCCATTTTGATGTACTATGTTTCAAGTAGTGATAGCCAAGTTTTAGAACATAAGTCAAGTTGCCACAGTCATAGACAATGACAAAAAGCACCAGCTTAGACAAGGACCACACTAGAACGTAGTCTCAGAAAAGCAAGATAAGAGTGTAGTATACTAAGGTATGAATAGTCTGATTTGAAGGCTAGAACAACCAAAGATTATGACTATCATGACACAGAGTACAACAAGCACTAAAGGACAAGAGTAAGATAACTGAGAGACAAGACTAGTTAAAGTATGGATCGCAAGTCATTAGCTAAGCAGGATGCCACTGTTTGGGACTATTTGCAGACAAAGAGTAATAAAAGGACACAGAAAAGGGCAGCATGCAGATCGCAGATAGCTAGATCAGACCAAAAGTGGAAATGCTGACACAAGATTTCGCGCGAGAAACCTTTACGGGTCGCGCGAAGAAGTTTTACAAGTTGTGCGAAGAAGTTTCTATCTCGCACAAAGTTCAGTGATAGTTTTTAATTTCACGCGAGAAAGATCACAGGGTCGTGCACTCATGAAAGAATTTTAATTTCGCGTGAGGACAAAATGATTTTGCGTGAGGACAAAAGATTTCGCGCGAGACTGAAAAAGTTTTCGCGTGAAAAGGCAGACTAGTTTTAGAATAGCGACTTATTTTGGCAAGATTTCTGGACTTTTCAGACAAATTGGGTAGATTTTTGAGACAAGTTTAATTTAGCAGACAACAAATTTGATCATTTTAGTAAGCAAGTAGATAAACAAGCATGTAGAATAGCAAGCAAGTGATATCAAGCATGTCTGAAAATAATGAGCAAGGGCAAAAGCAACCTTGCGCATGAACAATCAAGTGACTTAGTATGCACTGATTCCTAAGAGAGTTAATTGTGTATGTTTTCAAAGAGTTTTGCAATCGTTGCACACATTCCTAGAAAGTGAAAAGTTTGGCCTCTCTAAGGTTTTTAGTAATGTTTTGACTCTGCAACTTTTATGACTCATGGGGGTGATCTCCAATCCTGGTGCACTGAGGTTTTAACACAGTCCAAGAACTTAATCTTCAAGAGCTGCTGGGGAGATCTGACAACCCACAATGAACCACACCCATGGAGATTTCTTCCACAAGGACATTTATATAGCGGTTGTCACTACCATGGCGAAAATGGCTATTACCGCTCGAGGTTCCATCAACACAATTTTCCCTAAAGAGGGATTGTCTGCTACAGTTAACCCTCTCTAAAGGTGACCAACTCACAATAGTGTACCACAAGGGGACTTAGCTTCCAGATTCAAGGTTTTGACACCTTTTCACTTTTAGCCCAATCAAAGTAGACAGATTAATCTGACACGCTAAACTAAGAATATCTCTTAAAGATCTATGATATCAACTCCTAGTGATCTATCAACCTCTTCGGAGAAAGGATGCCTCAATCAACAAGTTGAAGACTCATTTATCTATGAGATGCTCAAAGTATCCTCCCCACCTACAAGGAATCTATCTTAGAGAGGAGTTTCACTAGGAACCCACTCCCTCAAGATCCACGAATAGTGTTCATGGGGGCCTAATTACTATGTGTGTACAGATGTTAATTCCCCAAAGCAAATATATCCAAAAGAAATCAAAAAGCATAAAGTGGTACACTTAATTCTTTAACTAATGTGAGGTGAGTCCAAATATGTGGAACATTTAACCCCTCACACAAGCCAAAACAAGTCCACAACTCAAAAACTAGTGAGTTCTAGAAAGCACAAAAGGGTTGCCTAGTGGAGCATTTAACGCTTCTTTCCTGTAGACCCCTCCCCTTTAACGTGGTGCTGATCTTGCAACCACAGGGTGGAATGAGGGGTTAGTGGATTAGCGAGTCCAATAACCCAAGATAGCTAATTAGATCTATCACTAATAACTAAGCCTGCTAGATGAAACTAATAGAGATCACAACCTAGTATCAAATTATGCATGTGTTGTAAAATGAGAACATGGAAGGAAATACACACAAGCTTGACACAAGAGATGTTCGTTTTAGCTCCAAATGAAGTGTTATCAGTCAAAGAGAATTACCTGGTAATCCTCACAACGTGCTTAGTAGATGTTTTACCTGTTCTTAGCAACTTTATCATGCTTTTCCAATTGTCTCGCAAACCACTGTTACGCTGCAAAAAAATTAGAAAAATGGATATAAAGATGCTTAAGAGAAAACATGTTAGTGAAAATTGAAGCTTAACTATGGGAAAATAAAATTTAACTTTTTTTGTTCATTTTTATACCCATAAAAAAACTTAGAAAATGCTAAAACCTATGAAAACATCAAAAGTCAAAATTTGTTTTATACTCATTTTTTTTTTTTTTTTAATACATTATTTATATGGAAAATTGGAAAAAAGCTATCTTTTGTATTGTTGTTCCAAAAAAAATAGAAAACATGAAAACACCAAAAATAGTGAGCAGTTAGCAGAAAAACAAAAAGACATGAAAATAAATGCAAAAATAGCAGAGTTTCGCACAAAATTTCTGACAGAGCTGTGTGAAGTTATTTTTATCTCGCGCGAAACTATTTGGAGCTTACGCAAAACTATTTTCGGCCTGCACGAAGAAACAAGTGCCGTGCAAAATTTTTGACAGAGCCGCGTGAAGTTATTTCTGTCTTGTGTGAAACTGTTTGGAGCCTAAGCAAAACTATTTTTGGCCCGTGCAAAGAAACAAGTGTCGTGTGAAATTTGGTGTGCTCAGGAACTTTCTCACGTGACCTGAAGAGAATCTTCACGTGAAGATTTTGGATCTTCGCGCAAAAATGAACAGTCTCACGCGAAGATTCCTGAATCTGTATGGAACTGTACGGATAGAGAACAAAAAAATGATTAAAAAATACAGAAAGAGGCCAAAAATGTATGCGTGAATATGCGGCCTTTGCTAACACACACACTTCAACATGGTCATTATATGCAGATTCATCCCAGAATGAACATTGGATTGTTCATCCGAAAATCAGCCTGCAAAGCGACCTGTTGCCTTCTATCTAAAGGGAATTGCTTGTCAGATATCCTCAGATTCAAGGTGTTTAAGCAATCAGACCCTGTAAGAATGAAGGATTTAAGAAATGAAATTAATCTATATGATTATGCAGATTAATCTAGAATGAGAAATGCATTCTAATCTAAGAACAAGTAAAGGAAAGCTATGCTAAAATGTATGCATATTAAATCTAGAAAATGAATATGAAAGTAGGGAGCTCAAATGAATGCACAATCCAGCAGCAATTCAATGCAAATTCTCATTCAACCTCTCAAAATGAAGAGATGAGGGTCTCTTAAATAGACTTTCCTGGAATCCATCAATGGTTGAGATCGATTTCAATCAACGGTCAGGATTAAAGGCGAAGTCCAGTCATAAAGGGAGATTCCCAAATTAAAGGGAGTTAACAGATTTAATTTGAGTAAAATAAGGAGTTAACTGATTCAATTTGAGTAGAAAAAGGAGTTAACTCATTTAACTCATTTTTTATCAATAGTGAACTGAAAATTTCCCTTTTTTGAACTGAAGAGAGATTTTGTTGAGATATTTAATTTAATAAAATGATATATGCTCTCATAATTACTTTTTCTATTTAATTAAATAATCTTTAATTAATTAGAGACACTTTTCTTATTTAATTAAATAACTTCATTTAATTAATTAGGAATGGCTTCCCATTTAATTAAATAATTTTGTTTAATTAATTAGAAGTAAGTACTCAATTTAATTAAATAATTTCATTTAATTAATTAGAAATACTTTTCCCATTTAATTAAATAATTACATTTAATTAATCAAGATAGGCGTATTTATTAAATTAAATAAATTTAATTCCATAGTGCATTAGCCTTAGGATATAATTATAATTTCTTGTATAAATACTTAATAATTAAATTATAATTAAATCAAGTAGGTTTAGCAGGACTAATATGAGTGCATACTATAGGAATTAAATAAGAAATATGATGAATGCAAATTAGGGTTTTTTGCATCTAACAATTAAGTCAAGTAGCGAATAGCAGAATGAGAATTGCCTATTAGTATAGGACTTAGAAATTATCAGAAATAGACCAGAATTGGTATAATGGCAATGAGCCAATTTTGGGGTATTACAGGGAGGAGATGGAAGAAGCTGTTTAAGGAGGACTATCTGCGGGAGATAGGTATTCTCATAAAGGAACTGGAAGAACTAATAAAGGAACAAAGGATCCCAATATTGCCACAGGAAGATGTCATGGCTTGGGATTTAACTCCAAATGGGAACTTCACTATCAAATCTACTTATACCCTAATGTTCAGTAAGGAACTATGCCCAACTACATGGAGTAAGGTATGGATCAGTAACCTTATACCTAAGATTAATTTCTTTTGGTGGATGGTTCAACATGGAAAAATCTTAACAATCGATAATGTGAAAAAAAGGGGATTCTACATAACAAATCGTTGCTGCCTTTGTGAACAAAAGCAAGAAAGTATTTACCACCTTTTCATTGAATGTCAGTTTGCGGTTGACATCTGGACTAAGGTTTGGGAAAGATTGGGGGTGGTATGGGTCATGAAAGATAACTTGGGACAGTTTGTGGATAATTGGGATTGCCCATTCCATCATCCAAGACTAATCCTTTTATGGAAGTTTATCCCACCATATGTATGCTGGCACATATGGAAAGAAAGGAATAACAGGATATTTAGGGGAGAAAATAGGATGGTTGAAGTGGTTTTTGGAGTGATGAACAAACTATAGAAGGAAAATCTAAGGGTAGCTAAATACAAGATGCCAAAGGAGGAACCTAGAAGACTTGAAAGTATTGTGGCTGAGAATTGGGGTTGTCAAACAGACTTCTTCCTTTTTGATAACTCCGCTAGGAGGAGGAAACAATACACAATATGGAGACCACCCACCATCACACAGTACAAACTAAATTTTGATAGAGTTGCGAAAGGAGGATAGGAAGCAGTTGGTGGTGTGCTAAGAGACAGGAATGGTGATGTACTATTGGTTTATGCAGGCCAGGTGGGGATTGGTAGCAATAATTCGGTAGAAGCTACGACGTTATTATGGGGTCTTCAACTCTCTAGGGAAAGAAACATTTTAGAGTTAACTATAGAAGGGGACTCCAAACTAGTGATTTATTGGGTAAAGGGGGAGGAAAAATTGGGATGGAAGATTAGAAATATCATCCTGGATATTAAAAATAGATTGGAGGAAATGAGAATGGTCCACTTGCAGCATATCTACCGGGAGGGTAATCAAGTGGCAGATGTTGTGGCTTCCATGGGGTTTAACATTAGGGAAATCACATGCTGGGAAAATTTAGTTGATATCAACAAAAATCTAAGGATGTTGACATCCAAGTAAAAAGGTGGTAGAATTCAAAATGATGATCACTAAATTTAAAAGTAAGGCCAAATTTGGCAAGGTGGAGAACTTTGTCACTAAATTTAACTTTAGCATTTTGGAAATAAGAGACAGACGTGGCTGTACAAATGACAAGTGGAGTAATTATGAGTTAAGGAAATTGTCTTTTCACAATTATGGAAACTCGGGGCAAGCTTCGAATCACTTCCCAAATGGAAGTACGATAGATATTATGGATTGGGATGTTAGAAATTGACAGGGAGAGAAAATTAGGTTTTTTAATACCCATGAATCTCATAATAAGATGTTATGGGATGTTGGTGCACATCATATGCATGTCTGTAATTTTGATCCCTATTCCCCCAAAGGATTAAAGCAAGAGAGCAGCCACAGAGAATTTGAAAGTGATAAAGTTCTGATGCTTATTTTTGAGGAAGAGAGGCAGGATAGTGGAGGAATTGAAATGGGAGGTGATCTGAATTAGTTGGAACCAATGAGATTAGAGAACTTCAAGGATAGGATGGTGACCTGGTATCTTCTGAAAGAAGGGGTTTTTTTTCCCTATATGTTGTCCATGGCTGGGCATAATGAAAATTGTGCATTACAATTTGTGAATAATTGGGATGATAGGAAGGTTACAATCAACGACATTACTTTTCAAGTCACGGAGGAGGTAATTTCCATGGCAATAGGACTCACAATGAAGGGAAAAAAATGGAAGAAAGTCACTAAAGTCTTAGATGAGACTAGCATGAAAAAATTCTTTGCAGAGAATGAGGAGCCGATTCGCTACAAAGGAGGGTTTAAAACGGATGAGCTACCTAAGCCCTGGGATGATGTGTGTTTGGTCCTGATGAAGTATCTCACCTTGGAAGGTAGGTTTGGAGTGTGCTATTACTATCATTTTCCTTTGTTGAATCACTTTAGAAATAGGGATTTCATTTCCATTCCATTTTTCCTTCTGCATTCGCTTGAGGATATGATTAAGGATATTAAAAAAAAAGAGAGTAAAGGCTTAAACTTCACCATTATTCATCAGGGGTTAATTTTTTGCCTATATTAGTTCCACTTAGCTTTGTGTCCCCCTAGAGAGGTTGTTGTGGAAAACCCCCGCCATAGTAGGATTTCCCCCCGGAGCTCCAATACGGGGACCAAAATCCATACTCCTAGGCCATCTCCTAGTAAGGATACTAAGAAAAAGAAAAAACTTGACATAGTCCTAGAACAAAAGGGAAACAAGAAATTTAAAGTTGATAAGGTGGTTGAGGTTGTTGGAGAGGATTCTAGCAAAGATATTGGGGGAAAAGCAAGAAGAAGATCTGGTAGGTTAGCTTAGTCCTAGGCTAGGGGTAAGCAAAAGTCAATTAGATACCCTGTTGAGGAAGTTGAAGAAGATAGCTCAAAAAATAACAGTGACAGAAGGGAGGAGGAAAGTATTTCCAACTCTAAAAAGGATGATGGTAATGAGGAGGGGGAAAAAAGTTTCAATTTTGGGAACATTTTGATGGATGACACTCAAACTCAAGTGTCGTACGACAAAGAAAGGAATACTGAGACAACCCATGTTTCAGCTAGCTTCTCACTTAAACCCTTTACTTTTTGTGATGAGATGAGCAAAAAGGATAATTCCCCAATTACCATTTCTTCCCCTGTTAAGGAAAATTTGAATATTTCTTCTAACCCACGGGTGCTGCAGGATAAACCACAGGGACATAATATGAAGGAGATTGCTACTAAGAAGGTTGAGGAGCATAAAGAGGAGACTGTGACAGTGGAGGAGCATTACATGACCCTGGAGGAAAGGGTCAAAGCTTTGGAGGAGGGGTTTTTCAGCTTCTCCAAGTTTGGACTTAAAGTTACTCATGCTACTGCAACTACCCTCCAATTGCTGGCATAGGAGAAGGAGGAAGCTGGGTTGGACATGGAGGACAAAAAATTACTCTTTAAGTTTCTTGTTGACGACTGGGCCCAGATTCTTCTTCATGCAAGAGGAAAAGGGAAAAAAGAAATTTGTGTCTTTTTTTAATTATGTTCAGTTATGGAGTCCAAGGATCCAAAGACTTTATATATTGTTATGGCAGTTATGGTTTTGCTGGTTATTACTTTTATTTAAGTTTTTATAAGGCCCGGGTGCCTTGTTGGACTTTGGTTAGTTTCTAGGGTTCATTTCTGGTTGTAGCTCTCTGGTTTTTGGTTTTTGTCTCTGACTACTGGTACTCCTGTTCTTTTTGTCTATTTTTTTTACTAGTTGGTAATGTGTTGGTTACCAGCCTTTTGACTGTTAAGGGTCGACCCCCTTGTTTTTTGTCACTTTTAATTTCAAAAACATTTTACAAGAATTTACATAAAACTTCTATTTTAAATATTTTTAAAGATATAAATGCTTATTTTGGGTATCACTAGATTGTCTCTAGTTTTAAATTCATAAACAATCATATAATAATTTTAAAAAAAAAACCACTAAATCTAATTTTTTTAAATAACTATTATTATTATCTATTTTTTACTTATTATTTTTTAAATTAAAAATTTGACTTCAAATAAATTAGATTACCTTTTTAATAAAAGAATTCATTTAAAAATAAATAAAAAATTATTCCATTAATAAATAATGAATACAACTTTTTTATTTGTAGATAATAAATATATCGATTTACCCTCTTAGTAATTTTTTTATAAAAAAATTAATGGCTTAGCCAAAGTAGGTAAAATATGTTGAGGAGATTGAAGCTATCATATCAAGGGAATGATGCAAAGCTCTCCTTACAGCCACAAAACTATTTAATTGATTAAGAAAATATTTATTAAACCAATTAAAAAGGGTTTTCTTTTTTGTGCCCTTATCATTAAATGTTTTTAAGCCTCCATTTAACTCCTTTTTTTTTTACATTAAATATATACTATAAATATATAATATAGATAAGATATTTAAACCAAGCAATAAAATGAGTCAACTTAAAATAGCTTTGAAGGTTGTTTTTTAATCAAATTTGTGGGGAAATGTTCCTTCTATGGACTTCATAAATTTTTCATTGCATGGCTTTAGTTGAGAAATTATCTTTAGAATCAATCTATTGAAAAATACATAGAATTATGCTTTATAACATTATATATTTAAATTATATTATACATATCATTTATTATTTTTTATATTTAAAAATATTATTTTTATATGGTAAGTCTTATTTTAAAATTAATTAATTGAAATATATATTTTGAAATGCACTCTTTAGATTTAAGGATTTTGAGTCAAAATTGTGAAATCTCATTTTATAATTATGTGTTATAAAAATAAATTAACAAGTAGTAGTTTAATGTTTAACACTTATTTGATTTTTAATAAGAATATTTATTTATTGAAAAATTTTCTATGTTATCTTCTCAATGAACAATAATATTTAACACTTCAATCTTTTTCATTATTTTTTTAAAAAATATAATAAATTTAATTTTAATAAATAATTAAAAAAATATTTTTATTTAAAAATCATAAACTAATATTTTAAAATATTCTTTCGTATATATGTTGAAATTGAAGTTTAATTTTTAAACAATTAAAAAAAAAATCTTTATTTACAATAATAAAATTAATTATATTTTATAAAACTATTATAACAACTAGTTTATCTTTTTTTCTTCACATTAAATCTATTCTATAAAACTATATATAATATAGACTCTATGTTTAAACTGTGAGAAATAAATCACAACTTTAAAAAATTTCACTCGGCACTAACTATTGTTGAGTGGCAGTTTGCTCGACACTTTAAGGAGCCGAGTGGCAATTTGCTCGACACGTGAAGGTGTTGAGTGACAGGCAGTAGGTGCCGAGTTAGCTCGGCACAAGAAGAAGCTGAGTGAGCTTGACACTCAAAGGGAAACTTGGCACCAATGGATGTCGAGTGAGCTCGGCTTCAACTGTAGAGAAAAGACCAAGCTGAGTGACTAGGTTTATAATGTGAACAATTTCACTATTAAAACCAAAGAGCCAAAACTTAAAATATTCAACAATAAACTTCTCAAATGCAAAAAATAAGGGAAGAGCAATGGATTCATGTATGCCTACTTGCTTTCTATTCAACTTTGAATTAAAACATTAAAAAATCTTGGAGCATTCGGCTTCAACTAGGAAAAAAACCTAAAATAACCCTAAAAATTTAAATTGATAAAACTTCAAACTTCAAACTCCAAACTTGCAACTCTAATGGCTGCATACAATAACACCTGGAGCAATCATTACTTCTCAGCTCAAAACCAATAAACTACAAACTTTCAGAATGACCAGAGAAAAAATATGTGCATCTGCAGACACAAAATGAACTTCCTTCTATCTCTGCACTCTAACGACTGGATCTATTGATCACTTCTTTTTCTCTGCAACTTCTACTCTCTTCAAAAATGGCTCTTACTCTCTATCTAGTTGAATGAATCTAATCATTCCCTTTTTTTCTTCTAACCTAAAATTTTTTTCCCTCTCTTTTTCAAACTCACCTGCCACCAATAATTTTTTTTGAACATTCTACAATCCATCAGGTGGTAGGTGGGCATTTGGCTCTAGGGGCAAGACAACTATCACATTAAATTCCAACACTCCCCTTTTTGTCCTAAGCCAAACAAAACAAGGATCACTGCTGATCCACATCAACTAAACCAAGACACTCTCTTAGGTTTACAAAAGTTCCAATGCCTAATGGCTTTGTGAAAATGTCTGCTAGCTACTTCTCATACTTACAAAATTTCATTTTGATATCCCCATTCTCCACCAACTCTTTGATAAAGTGATATTTGATCTCAATATGCTTGCTTCTACCATGGAAGACTAGATTCTTGGACAATGCAATTGATGAGATGTTGTCACAATAAATTGTGGTTGCATCCTCTTGCCTTTCATTCAAATCTATCAAGATCCTTTTTAACCAAATAGCTTGACATGCTACTGCATTTGCTGCTATGTATTCAACCTCTGCTGTAGATTGAGCAACAATAGGTTGCTTCTTGGATGCCCATGAAATTGCACTTGATCCCATATGAAATACATATTCTGAAGTGCTCTTCCTATCATCTATACTTCCAACCCAATCATTATCAGTATAACCTATCAACTTAAATTCATTTGATGCAGTATACAAAATCCCAAATCTCTTGGTACCTTTCACATACCTTAGGATCCTTTTTCCCAATTGCCAATGGGAATCCTTTGGTGTTTCCATAAATTTGGAAATCAGACTTACTACATGCATCAAGTCTAGCTGAGTTGTAGTCAAATACATTAAACTTCCAAACATACTCTTGTATAGTGTCGGATCCACTCTCTTGCTAGAGTCTTCCTTGCTCAACTTCAGACCTACTGTTGTTAGTGTGGGGGCTTCCTTACTATTTTGCATTTTGAATCTCTCCAAGATCTATCTTGCATATTTTTCTTGAGAGATGAAGATGCCATTTTGTATTTATTTTACTTCTATGCCTAGAAAGTACTTCAAGAGACCTAGGTCTATCATTTCAAACTCATTTTTCATGGCCTCTTTGAACTCACAAATTAGAGCCTTGTTATTACTAGTAAAAATTAAATCATCTACATGCAAGACAACAACCAACACATTTCCATTTGCTACCTTGATGTAGAGAGTAGGCTCACCATTGCTTTCGCTAAAGCTATTTTTCATCAAATACGAGTCAATCTTGTTGTACCATGCCTATGGAGCTTTCTTGAGCCCATAAAGAGCTCTCTTCAATCTATATACTTCATGTTGTTCACCTACAACTTCATAACTAGGTGGCTTCTCCACATAGACTTCTTTTTTCAATATACCATTTAGGAAGGTGGACTTCACATCCATTTGAAATACCTTCCATTTGTGCTGAGCTACAATTGCTATGACAACACGCATGGTTTCCATTCTTACAACTAGGGCATATATCTCATCATAATCTCTGCCATACTATTGTTTATAGCCCTTGACTACCAGCCTTTCCTTATGCCTATCAATCTTGCCTTCAGCATTGCATTTGGTCTTGTAGACCCATTTCACTCCAATCACTTGCCTTTTGGAGTCAATTCAGTTAGCTCCCATGTCTCATTCCTTTCTATATCATCTATCTCCTCATCCATGGCTTTACACCATTTCTTCTCTTTAACAGCTTCTTCAAAATATATTGGATCACTATGAGAAAATAATGCAAAATTAACACTCTCATCATAATCTTCATACCTTTCATCTTGGTATATCTCCCTAAGACTTTTGGTCTTTCTTGGTAATAGAGAGGAGAGTGTGGGATAAACATCTTCACTGCTACTACTTTGCCAACTAGCTCGGTCTTCACTTTTACTTGGCACTGACACTCGGTCATCCCTAGAGGAGCTTGGCAATGACTGAGGCTGCTTTCCTTTTCTTCTATTTTCTCCTTCTTCTTCTTGTTCATCAACTTCCTCTTCACTCATAATTGGCACTTTACTTGAGGTGTTCAGTGATTCATCAGTCGGTCCATACCATGACTGATTTTCAAGAAATTCTACATCTCTTGAGAGAATCATCTTGTTGTTCAATGGGTCATACAATCTGTATGCCTTTGATTTTGAGTTGTACCCTATGAAGATGCACTTCACTCCTTTGTCATCCATTTTTTTCCTTTTCTCTTTAGGCACATGTGCATATGCAACACATCCAAACACCCTAAGGTGTTCAACTATCCATCTTCCTCATGACCATGCTTCCATTGGAATTCTATCATGGATTGCCTTTGTAGGACACCTATTAATTAGGTAAACTGCTATTGCCACAACCTCTCCCCAAAGTTTAGTTGGGAGACCTTTCTCTTTCATCATGCTCCTTGACATTTCAACAATGGTTCTATTCTTTCTTTTAGCCACTCCATTCTTC
Organism: Cupressus sempervirens; assembly: GCA_028749045.1. Lineage (NCBI taxonomy): Eukaryota > Viridiplantae > Streptophyta > Pinopsida > Cupressales > Cupressaceae > Cupressus > Cupressus sempervirens. The sequence goes on along the minus strand of CM053786.1, from coordinate 530,713,973 downwards.
TATGGTGTATAGCTGGCTCTGAGCTCTTTCTTTATGCCATGTTTCCTGAAAAATTTACAAAAGAATTGGAGGTATACTCCCCTCCTCTATCTGATCTTAGGACTTTGATATAGTGTGCACATTCTCTTTCAGCCTGGGCTTTGAACTCAAGAAAATTATCAAATGATTCAGATTTAGATTTCAAAAAATAAACCCATGTCCTATGACTAAAATCATCAATAAATGTCATGAAATAAGTACTACCCCCAATGGAAGTAACTTGCATAGGATTGACTAGGTCAATATGCACTAACTCTAATGGATATCTATCCCTCCTAGAATTTATAGAATTAAAGGGAATCCTATGTTTCTTACCAAAAATATAAGCCTCACACTTGTCACATGAATCTCCTATTGGTAGCAAACCTTCTACCATTCTTTTATTTGACAACAAATTTAAACTAGCATAGCCAAGATGACCATACTTGAGATGCCACAGCTGTGAAGAGTCTTCAATCACACTCCTTAGAGCTAATTGTGTGTGAGGTGTAGCACCAACTTGAGATGAGAAACATGTCTCAATCCTCAAGGGAAACATTTTGTTCTTTGTCATTTGAATTGCTGGAAGTAAGATCTTGCTCCCACCCTTTTCATGAATGACACACCTATCATTCTTCATCAGCACTTTGTATCCATTTTGAATGAGTTGACCAATGCTCATCAGATTGTGCTTCATACCAAGGTAAAAATACACATTTTGTAGTTCCTTCTTCTCACCTTGCTTGGTGTAGACCATAATAGATCCTTTGCCCACTACTGGTAGGGTTTCATTGTTACCCATTTTAATCTTACATTTGAAACTCTTGTCAATGAATAAAAACAAGGTTTCATTACCACTCATGTGGTTGCTACATCCATTGTCGAGATACCAAACCTCAAGGATTCCTTCTTCACCAAAGTTATACATAATGAAGGCAATGGCATTGTTTCCACTTCCCATGTTCACATTAGCCACATTTTCTTGTCCTGACTGATCATTTTTCTTCTTCCAGCATTCACTTGCATAATTCCCATACTTATGATAGTAGTAGCATTCTACATTACTCCTATTTGAGTTTTAGTTTTATAGAATAATGGCTGACATTGAAGATGAAGTTGAAAGTAGTGGGTAGTTTTGTTGTGAAATTAATCTTCCTTGGGGATATGTATCATCGATTCAATTTTTATATTTTGGATTATCATTGCAAATGAATGACGATCTTTTGTGTATTGTTTTAGAAGGGTTTTAGAGGAATGTGAATGTTGAGACATTTTCTGCTCTTGAATCTTATGCAGAAGCTCACAATGGCCAAGTAGTGGTTTTAGTGCACACCCAGGCACATTCTCAATAGCTTGATATTTGTGATATTGCTATTAGGATTTAAATGTGTGATATTGAGTCAAACTTATTGAACCAAATTTCATGAGTAGTGATTCAACATGAATCCATCTCTCATGAGAATAAATGGAACACTTAACACTCATTGGATCTAGGTGATGCTCACAAGGGTGAAGCACCGTGACTTCTTAGGAAGTCACCCATCCCAGTACTACTCCAACCTAAGCATGCTTCACTACAAAGTTTCCTCCATGGTTAAACCCAAAGTTTGCAACCCAATTTGCAAAACCTTCACCAAGTGTTGTGTCTTATGAACCATTCATTAGAAATCCCCTTAAGCTCATCAATTGATAAGTAGGAGATGATTTCCATAGCAAGCCAAATTGTGATATTGCTATCAGGATTTAACCGTGTGATATTGAGTCAAACTCATTGAACCATAATTATCTCCTACTTATCAGCTTGATCTTTATTATTCTATCAAATATTTTACAACACAATCTATATTTAGGGTCACCTATAGGGATAATTATAATGAGGAGGAAGAATAAATTGTCCAAGATTATATTTTGATGCATACCATTGATTATGTTGAGAATATCAATGAAGAAATTGGTGATGAAGAAAATGCAGAAATTTTGGGATCACCTGGTGAAGGAATAAATTGTGATGGGGAGAGTAGTTTGTATGTGATATGCCAAGATTCTTTGGATAATAATAGTTGTGAAGATGTATTAGAGCAGCTACCATGCAACCACATTTTTCATTACCACTATATTCTCAGATCCACCAAAGTCAAGAATACTTGTCCACTATGTCATGAGGTATTTGATTGTAGGGAAACAAAGTCTTTTTGAAAAAAAAAAAAGTATATGAAATTGTATTGTATTTCCTCTACATATTGATTTTCAAAAGATGTATTAAATATCTTTTTATAAAAACTTGGCTCATAGTGCAACCCTCTAACGAATTTTGGGATACAAAGGGGTCCTAGTGTATTCCTTTATAGATTCTTTAGTAAGTGATAACTAATTAAATTCATGGGATCTTAACATGTAACAAGAGATTAAAGATATTTATGTAACTAACTACCTTCAATCATTTGAGAATATAAATATGGTATATCTCTATTTGAGTTAATGATCCAATAGTAGTCAATAATAATTGTTACACATGTGGAAAGCCTTGTTGAGTTGATAGTAACACAAGTTTAGTTTAGGATTGAGTTAAAAAGTTTTAGTTTGAATCAAGTTCTAATAGATGTGTTGAGTTAGGTGTCAATAAGTTTCAGTTAGTGTTAAGCTTATGTGTCTATTGTCAATCATGAAGTAGTTTGTTGTCAATCTAATCAGTAGTCATTTAGGAATGTTGTTGAGTCAAGCTATTGTATAACTTGACATCTATTATTCAATAAAATAAAGCTAAAATTTCTTTCTTTCTCTATTTTGTTTCTATTGTTCTATTTTTCCAATATGGTATCAGAGCCATCTCCATTTCAAAAGAGTGGTAGCTGTAAGAATGTAAGTCTCGTGCTATTGCAAATTTTGTTGTTGTGCAACACTGGAAAGTATCTTCATATTTTTTATTTTAGAAATTCTAAAAATGGATACACTTGTAGAAAAATATAATAGTCAAAATTTTCATACATGGAAAGTGAAAATGCAAATGCAACTAATGAATAAAAGCTAGTGGGGCATAGTTAATGGAACTAAAATAGTACCTATAGATGCTAAAAAGAAGATTGATTAGGAAAGAAAAAATGAGAAAGCTAACTCTATTATTGGTCTTGCTCTTTTTGATTCAGAACTATATCATGTTGATTTAGAGAAATCATCTAAACAAATTTGGGATGGACTAAGTAAGTTGTTTGGACCCAAAAAAATAAACGCAATTTTTTTTTTAGAAAGTTGTAGAGCTCTATTTAGCTTTCAAATGTCTAATGAAATGACTATGTCTAATCACATTAGTAATTTGAGATCTCTAATCAAACAATTTTCTGAAGTTGGTGTTGTAATTGACAAAGTTGATGCTAAAGCTATCTTTCTAAATAGTTTGGCTTCAAAATATAGCAATGTTGTTTTTACTCTTAGTCAAATGTCTTCATAGACTTTAGAAGATGTGATTTCAACACTCTTGGTTGAAGAAAAGAGAATAGTTCTAGGAGATTGAAGAGAAAGTACTCAACTCATTCACACATTATACTCAAAGAACAATCTGGGAAAGAAAATGTATGGTAAGAATGAAATTGAATGTTTCTATTGTAAAAAGGTAGGACATATTGCAATGAATTGTAAAATTCATGCAAATAACCTTCTCAAAGGTAAAATTAAAGAATCAAAAAATATAGTTGTTCATGCTAAATCACCTAATGTTATTAGTGATGATGATAGCATTGAAAATGAAGATCCTTTTTCTTTTTTGAAGAAGTTTGTGCTCTGAAAATAGGAAAGAATGCAGTAGAGGCTAGATTGATGCTCAAATAGTTTGAGGTGCCATAGGATCAAAGAATCTATACCTTTATGAGGGTTATGAGGCATTCCATGTGGAGATAGTGTATCCAATAGTTCAAGGAGATCTAAAAATTTGGAAGCTTGGCATCGTTTATGAGATATTTCATGTGCATATGGTGTGTCCAATGGTGTTTCAAAATTAGATGATAGCTACATAACTATGAGAAAGTCTTACTCCTCTATGACATATTTTCAAAGTATAATTTCTAGATAATGTTTCCTTTAGTTTTCAGATTTAGTGGGGGTGTTGGAATTAATGTTCCAACATTAGTCAATAATAATTGTTGCACATGTGGCAAGCCTTGTTGAGATGCTAGAAACACAAGTTTAGCTTAGGATTGAGTCAAAGAGTTTTAGTTTGAATCAAGTTCTTATCAAGTAGATGTGTTGATTTTGGTGTCCATAAGTTTCAGTTAGTGTCAAGTTTATGTGTGTGTTGTCAATCATGAAGTAGTTTTTTGTCAATCTAATTAGAAGTCATTTAGAAATGTTGTTGAGTCAAGCTATCGTATAACTTGGCATCTATTATTAAATAAAATAAAGATGCAAGTTCTTTATTTCTCTATTTTGTTTCTATTGTTTTTTTTTTCCAGTAGTCTCGATTTGTCATCTACATATTAGATATGGAGTAGTAACTTCTTGTCATTTGAGAATGTTGATATGGTAAACTATAGCCATGGCATCTACAAATTTGATATGGCTTTTCTGAGAACACTTTATAGAAGAATGTTAGTTCAATGTCCTACAAGCTTTGAAATGACACTCCATTCCCATATCTCCACACCAAACCTTTGTTAGTGTTGAGTAGTACCCTTGGTGTACTATGACATGTAGTTTCCTTGATTATATTTGGATAGTGGGTCTAATGTTGAGTGATCTCCATGTATGATTTCATTCCCTTCTATTATATTGTATTAGACCTTACTATGTCCTATGTGATTATCTACTTTTCTAGCATGTGTGTTAGTCACTCCCTACTTGTGTGCATGCCTTATGTTTGTGGTCTCATTACTAGCTCTATGAGTACATTGGGTTGGGCCTATGTGAGGTTTTCAAAGACCCCTAAATTGAAAGGTACATCTTCCTTTTAAATGCAAGATCTATGCAATGAATTTTTTTATGGTTTTTTTGGGGGTATGCTCTTAACTTGAGAGTAGAAGAGGCTAAAACTAGGTTGTTCAAAACTTTAAACAACCTATGAAAGAATAGGAGAAGAACTCACTAAATATACTCTACTTAAAACAACAATGTAGATGAACATAAACATGTAGAAGTAATAAAATGATAGGAAGAGAGGTAAGGATCATGAAACAACTAATTCTTGAATTACATAACTTATCTCGTGTTTTGATAATACCTAGATTATCCATCTGTGAACCACTCTAATGATCAGTTTCTGACTTCTAAATGCAATGAATTAACTAAAGACATGGACTAGTAGAAATAGTGCAAGCAATATTTATGCTTAATAGAGTAAATCATACCATTCATTAAATGAAGGTAATAAAACCAACAAAAATATTTAAAATGAACTCAGAGTCTCACATAGTAGTCACATCTACAAGGGTATTCCTTGAAAGTTTACATATAAAAGCCTTCTCAAAATGGTTGGTTACACTGCATGATTGATTCATAGGGCAACTCCAAATAGAAATACTAACAATAGAGAAAAATTAAAATATTTTTTTGTTACAAAGATTAACAAAATGCCAAGATTGTTAACAAAAGAAAGAGAAGAAAGAAGAATGACAAATGTTAGAGATAATTACATCTTCTTCAAGGTAACTAATTTAGCTTTTTATGCTTTCACAGTGTTAGTTACATTTTTTAGCTCTTTGACATTTGGAATGATAATGTTGTTAGCCCAAACCATCTAGTAGTCATGCATGTCTATAAACTCATCCATTTTGATCAGTATGGTTTTATACTTCCCTATTTCTCTACTTATGACCACATCTATTGTTGAGAACTCTTAGATTTTAGACACTTGGAAATTGAGAGGGTCAATGGCCTCATTGAAAAATGCCAAGAACTTTGATCTCATTCTCTCAATATCCACAAGCTTACCATTGGTGGATATAAAAGACTATACGTGCAATGTTTTCAAGTTGTGACAGCACTTGTCAATAACTTTTTGCACCAAGTTGCATACATCTCCTAGCTTATTTGTGGACCTCATAGAGCTTCCTATGACAAATTCTAAAGATTGTCTCCAATGAAACAATGGCTTCATGCCTGACTTGAGGATCCCATGAGTAATTGCCACATTTATCTTCATGTCAATTACCACTTATAGAAGGGCTAATTGCTCTGTGAGTCTATCAATTGCCTTCTATATAGTTTTTTTATGGTCTGAGGGTACCTTTATGAGCATGTGTGCATCCAACACCAAGTTTCCCAAATTTTCCACCAATAGGTTACCTTGAAGCTTCAGTTGATCTATTCATGCCCTTCCAACCTACCTAAATTGCCTTTCATGTTGCAACTTTGTGAGAAAATTCTTGTTTTCTTTTCTATTCATGTCAAATTGACCTAATGCATTCCACTAGCTCCTTGTTTGAAGCCTTCAGCACTTCTTTCTCTACTCTAAGCTCTTCCAACTTGTCCTCTATTTTCTCATTGGTAGACTTCCAGATGTTTACCATGGAATTGTGAACCAAGATCTAGTGTTCTAATTTGGAAATCATCTTTTGATAGCTCATGAAATCTCTCATCCTTCTATAGCTCAACAATTTCGACCAGCATGTGACTAGTGGAGGAATCTATAACCAATGTAGAGATTATCTTTTACTTCTTTACCTTTTTGGATATCTAAGGAGAGGTAACTTGTGTGGCCAAGTCCTTTGATGGAGTAGTATCCTCATATCTCCTCTTCTTTCTGTCAATAGTCTCCTTGAGCCATGACTCCATAGATAGTACATTGACAACTGACTACAAAGTAATGGGATCAAACAACTTCCTTGTCATTAATAGAGTTGTGTTGTCCTAGGAAGCAATGGGGAAAGAAGCTACCTAAGTCAATGAAATAGCTAAGGTGTCTCCTTGTTGGGATACATCTAGCTCTTGGCCATCCATAGGATTGGTATCACCATCCAAATTGATGACTTGAAAGGGGGAGGAAGGTTTAGCCATTGAGTTTTCATGCTCCTTCCCCTTATCTTTTCCATCTTTTTTTCTCTAACATTTCTAGTGTTTGGAATAGATCCACTTCTACTCGTAGGAGTAATTGGCATGTTATTTTTTGAAGGCTAATCTCCTCCTTTCCCAATGGATTAAGTAGGGCCTACAACACTTAACATAATAGCTATGTTGTTTGTTGTTGTGGAAAACTAAGCAGCCAAATGAAAATACTCCTATGGAACCAATACTTCTCATTCTTTTCTTCCTTTCTTGAGTCCATTCACCCCATTTATCAATTCTTTTGATGATCCCTCACATTGAGACCTCCATGGTATCAATAATTGGGCCAACATATGGGGAGGATAGAATCGGGGTGTTCTTGATCTTTTCATATGATGTGGGATGCATGAAGCCTCCATTATCTACAAGGTCAGAAACATAAATAGAATTGTTATATACTTTAATTTCATCAATAGTTAGCTATGACCAATAAATATCTCTCAAGTTAGGTACTCATTGACACAGCTAGACCAATAATCTTCAATGTCTAGGACATTCCTATAGGCATATCCCAATTTCAAATGATCCTTTACAAAATCAACTAGACCATATTGAGGCTTAAGAACCTCATAATCTAGCAACTTGATCTTGCCTTCAAATATTTTCACCAAATTTCAGGCATTTGATTTAGAGGCCCAAGAATATAGGCCAACCACTATAGGAAATGAAATTTTGACAATCTTCTTTACATTAGAACAATGAGTGTTTACTTCTAGGATCTGTCAACATAGCTCGACTAGCACCACTTTGTCCTCTAGATGCCTTGGAAATTTCTAAGAAATATATCATAAGCTCCTATCTATAAATAGGAGAAACTCGGGAACTGGATGAATGAACACCTAAATTGACTTATTGCCAAAATTTCCTTAGGTGAGAATCTCCTCTCTAGGCATCCTTGCAATTCACAACATAGCCTCGCCATGAAGGCATCATTAACTATCACATACTCCTCGTAACTTCTTTATAGTTGGAGATGTGGGTACAACTCATAGACTTTAGTGTTTTCATTGTAATCTTGAATGCTAGGGAGGTCAAGCCACATGTGTTGAGTTGCTAGGGCTTAAATCAAATAAGAATACATGTAGAACTACTTGAAGCCTCTAGCTAAATTTAACCATTTTGAGAGTTCATGGTAGATGATATGTGCCCAATTTATGTGCATATTTTTTGCACAAATTTTTTACACTAGAAAGAAATGATGGTTGAAAAATTCAAATATCTCTTCCTCTCCTTTTAGCCTGAGGAGAAGTGTGATGATGTTTACAATTTTTTGCTTTAGATTTATGTCGAACAAATTCTTTGGCCTCTTGCTCTTCTTCAAGCAGACAATTTAGAACTAGGTCTTCTACATGTCCTCCCACCTGAGATTCTTCTTTTCATTAAACATGGATGCAAAAGACATGAAATCTATGTCACAATATTATTCCTTGACTAGGATGCTGAATGTAGACTACATCAATGCCTTGTTGATAGATAGGAGAATAGACTGGTTAGAAAATAAAATCTTCTTTTATTCTGGGTCATATCATTCTATGCATTCTCAAACAAGCACAAGTGCATGTATAGCCATAGGAAATCTAGCTGCCTCAACTAGTCCACTATCTTTGAGCTTCTGAGTAATTGGGTGAAGAGGTTGAGAATTAAGCCTTCCATGAAGATCACCCAAATTGTATAATTTGAATGATATGTCTAACAACTCTTTTAGCTCACTCTCTAGGCCAATAAGTTTCTTGTAACTAGAAGCTTTGATTGCCATCTACCAAATGATTACACAAGATGCAAATTTTGATAAATTGTCATTTTAAATATACTTGAATAAGGGAAATACTAGTAGTCCTAGTGAAATAGGAAGATGAATTTGTACATTGGTGCCACATGAACAAAATTAATTTTGGCCAACATTGAGGACACAAAAAATTTAATTCCATGAGTAATAGCTATTTAAACATTTTGTTTACTTGTACATCAAATATAACATTTTTGGAAACACTATTACTTTACTAGAGTGATATGAAATGACTTTGCATGAGTATTTTATCTTTGCGAGAAGTGCCCTACTTTCCTTCAAAGTTTGGAATACACAAATATTTAATGTTGTTAACATATGTGAGAGAGAGAGATATATACAGCTTAATTTTTTGCAAGTCCTTTTCCCTTTATCCAAAAATAAAACAAGTGTAGTAATCCTTTGGTAGCATGCACACTTCATTCTTCTTCTTTCTGCCAAATGTTTTTAGTATTGTCTTTCCTTTGTATTGGGGTCACCTTCTATTATTGATTTTTAAGGAAGCGTTTAATGAGAGTCTTCAAAGAATATTCATATTTTAGGGTATCTTTACTTCATTCTTTTCACACTCTTTGGAAAAATGGCTTCCTTTGTTACCTTGAGGCAAAAAATATCCTTTACAACTACATTTCCTGATTTAAAACTCTACAACCAACCTTTTACCTTTATTTCTTTGCGAAGGCCTTGATGCTTAGTTATTGATCACATCTTAACAATTGCAAGTCTTTATATAGTCTATCAATCATTGGGATAGACTTTTATCTTAAGTTCATGTGACATCAAAAGCAGAGACTAACAACTTCATTTCCATCAATGTGTAGTAGATTAACCATAAAATCGTTTAGTCTTAGTTCTCTAAAACTTTAATGACATTCAAATTTTCTTCCATCCATAACCTTGTAGGCCTTTGGTTTTGATAGAATCAAATTTGGGACTTATCAACAACTACTATGGCTCTATTCTCTAGATCCACACTTGATGTGGTTCACTTGAAGGAGAAAAGTTGCTCAACATCTCTGAAGCCATGTAATATGAAATGTAGGACCAAGACTTGATAATGAGGTGAAGAATAACCTATTTCTCATCAGAAAGATGCCAGAATACAATCCAATCACTCCTAGATCACCTAAATCTTGCATGCATCGAAGAAACAAGAAAGCCATAATGGAAGAATTAGGTGGCTTGGGAAATATGACAATTAAGTTACCTAAGACACACTTAGACATACCTCTTTTATTCACATTCTCAATCTAATCAAATACTTCCAATAGAAGGGACAAATAAAACTTGGAAAAAGTTGGCTCTAACTAGGAAATTAGGCATTGAAAATGTCTGAGAAGGGACCCAAAATCTCTAGTTTCACATAGCTAGAATAAAAAAATATAGAGGGAAAATATGTTAATAATTAGCTAATGAAGATATGTAATTGTTGTCATTTATGGCAACACATGATGTACATTCTTGTAGGGAACTTCAAAAATAAAGATGCTTAGCTTTTGGTACCCAGAAAATTATCTAAGTATGAATTTGGTTTACAACAGTGTATTATTTTGTATGTAACTTGTTACTGACTTCATATTATAATTAGCAATGTTAGATGGAGATATTATACATGTTGATGATGACATGTATAAATTTAAAAATAAATATGGACTATATCAAAAGGAGATATTCACATTTTACCAGTGAAACGAGATAATAGAATTGAAGGAAAAGAATTATTTTGTTTACAAAATAATTAGTTGACCATTTAGGGTTGACATCCTAGATGTTTACTCTAAATTGGAAAAGTATATTATGGTCTTACCTGACCTAGAAAAAAATTGTGAAAAGGTATGGTATTTATGCAAAGGACATCTTGCGATAAGAAGTGTGGAATTGCGTAAGTGTGTATTTTGTATTATGATGCAAACTTTTGTGAAAGCAATATATGTGAAGTTTTGTAAAGCTATTTTGTGATCAGAGATTGAGATGAAGTTTAGATATCATTCAAGAAAGAAGTTACAACACCTATATACCAGACATCTAATTACTTGTTTGGGTAGTGACCTCTTCTTGTAATTGGAAGTGTTTAGGTAGTGAGCTCATCTTGCATCTACTATATTACAACTCCTAGTAAGGTTGGAATCTACTAACAAGGATTCAAAGTCTCCTAATAGGGACTCTCTACACTAAATTTTCTCATTAACTCCTAATAGACTCCATCCTCTAACAAGGAACATATATATCAGTATATTATCTAGTGGGTATCATCCCCACTGAGGTTTTCCCTTGGCTAGGGTTTCCCTAGTTAACAAAATATGTTGTTATCAGTTATCTTTGTGCATGGCTACTGTTAATGTTCAACATTACTTATTTACTTTCTTATGTATGGTTCAAAGTAATTAATAATATCCAGTTGGTGACTAAAGTTTGTAAATTACTAATTCACACCCCACCCCCTCTCAGTAATTCCTATTTCTAACAATTGGTATCAGAGCATAGTTATTTAGAAGAGGCTTAATAGCTTGAGTAAGATCCCTATTGATATGGAATAGTTAATGAAGAACCTTGAAGAGGTACTTGAATAAATTGATCTCCTTACTAAAGAAAGAGATCAACTGAAAGATAGATATGAAGACTCCAAAGTATATATTGGACAATTGAAGGAAAAGATTGAAAATCTCAAATCCAAGCCTTAATCTACTGAATCTAAAACTTGTGGTGATGATTATTCTAAGCTAAAGATAGAGTCCAAGATCTTGAAGCATGGATTGAAGATTACCAATATAAAGTTGAGTTTGAAGAGTGATCCTAGAAAAAATGAATCTAATTTGAAGACTGAGAATACAAATCTTAGAGCAAGTCTAGCAAAGAAGAAATCTTAGTTTAAAACATTGAAAGAAGATCATGAAGAACTTCATAAGTACAACACTATTGTGAAAGGTAAACTAACTCATTGCAAGAAACAAATTAAGAAGCTTTATTCTAATAGAGAAAATCTTGATGATTTAATATCAATATAGAGACCTACTTATGATAAACTGGTTTTGGTTATTTATTTAACATGTCTACAAAGAAACCTAAAAATAAATCAAATCTGAAATAGAAAGATAAACCTGATAATAAGATTGAATCTAGTCAATCTTCTAATAAATGTAAAGAAGTTGGAAAAGACAAGGAAGTTGAGATATTGGATAAACCAAAGTAGGTGGAATCTCCTAAGGAAACTAGGTATGAATTTAGAGGTAAGTGTTTTTCATGTAATGAAATAGGTCATATGAAAAGAAATTATACAAATAAGTCATTTGGTCATGTTACATATTTTTATTTTCATAATTTTCAAGGTATGGGTCATAAAGCAATTGATTGTAGGAAACCTAAATATGATAATGATAGGAGGAATAGTAGAATGTCTGGAAATACTAACCATGCAGATAGAAGAAGATCTAATGAGAGGACATTGAGAGAAGGAAGACCTTAGGAAGAAAGAAGATAGATCATGTGTTATAAGTGTAACAACTTTGGACAAATAGCTCAAAATTGTCATGCACCTAATGATTGGTAGAATCCTAGAAGCAAAACTCTAGTATGTCAGTCATGGAACAACTTCAGGAGTACAATTTTAGAAACTTCAAAGATAAAAGGAAAAATGGATGAAATAAAAGAAACAAAGGAAAAAATGTAATGATAGGAAGAACCATGAAAGGAACTCTAGAACTAAGAAAGACAATGTGGAAAAAATGAATGTAGTCAATGAACTTTGAGAAGAACTCAATGAGGAATTTGTAAAAGGATTGAACATATCAAAGGAAAAGTTAGAAGATGGTGAGACAAGAAGATTGAAGTCAGTAATCAAGTTTGATTCAATTAAGTTAAAATAAGTTTGTTCAGAGCACCGGCATTTGAAACTTCATCTAGAGATTGAAGTATAGGTAGTGAAGTTGGGAAAAGATGTATTGAGATAAGTTTAGATTGTAGCTAAGCTCACTTATAATTTGGAGCTTATAAGAACTAGTTAGAAAGGAATTAAGAGTTATTGTTATTATAGAGAAAGGTAATTCTATAGCAGGAGATGAAAACTATGTTTTTACAGAGAATTTCATGGAGCAAATATTCTTGAAGCATTGTCATGATGGAAGGAAGCTATGGTAAACTTTGGATAGAATTTGAAGATTGAACGAAGATTATCGAACAAATATTTGATTTTAGAATTTACTTGATAGCTTTTTCATGTTTGCAAAGTACATAATTAATACAAGTTCAAATTGGAGGAATAAAATAGAGTACTGACTTAATTAACACTTCATTGTGATTAAATCAAAAGTATAGAGCACTCAAAAGTGACTTGAGAAGGTGATTTCAAAGTAAATTCTATTTTTAGAGAGAGGAATTTTATTGTTTATCCATAGAACTTATTTGATAAAGTTTATATTTGATATAATCATGGATATGTTAGTAGTTCATAATGTTGAGAATGAGGAGAGACCAAAATTGAAGGTTGTTTCCATGAAACTCGTAGAAGGAAACCCTAATTCAACATTATTAATTACTCCAAAAAATGTAGTATATTTGGAAGATGTAAGAAGTTATCTTAACAACAAAATTGAAACCATTGGGATCAAGTATATCAAAAATGATATGGAATTAGTCTTTAACCATGATATGACTGTGAAGCCTAGATTTGATCATTTGAAAGAACAAGATCTTTTCAAATATCATTTCTACCAAGAATTGGACACTAATGAATGGACATAGATCATACTAAGTAGAATTCATGATGGTAAACTATGGATGGAAGGCAATGTAGTTGATATTTTGGCTAACCTTATTCATGTGGTAACTGGTCTTAGCAAACAATGCACCTATAGGTGAGAAACTTGTTAAGAAGAAGGTTGAGAGCTACACAAAAGTAGTTTATAATGGGAAGGCCATAGCGATCAACACCATTAAACAAGATGATGTAAGATTTCTAAGAAGAATCATTGCCTATTCTATATGTACAAGTTCTAAGATTGATTAATTGTTAGTAGGATTCATCTATGTAGCCTATAAGATTTGTGTTGAGAAGGAACAAGTTAACCTTAGTGAAATTTTGAGAATGCAACTTATTAAAAACCTAGAGAAAATAAAGAGTACTAAGAATGGTGTGTTCAGATTTCAATCATTGATGAATCATATATTATTTCATGGAAATATATATTCTTTCATGTACTTAAGATATTTCCATACTTATCAATTATTAAAATTATCAATAGTGATAAATGTACCATGGAGAAGATTATAGATATATGTAGAAGACATCCAGTAGATAAAATCTTGGATAGAAAGAATAATGAAAACATTTCAGAATGGGATGAGACAATGATTTGGAATTGCACCTACGATTACTCAAATTCAAGTAGTAAGACCTTGGGAAAAATTCATTGATCCCTTATGTTATGAGTTAAGTGATGATTTAGTAATCAGATATATAAATCTATTGTTGAACTCTAAGAAGGACCAAGCTAAGTATAGATTTGGAACTTCTAAATATATTACCAATCAACCCATCAAGAATCTCTAGAGAAAGCATCTTACAAAAAGATAGAGATAATAATGAAGAAAGCTTTAATAGAGGCTGGTAAGACAAAAAGTGAGTCACAGGTAGTTAGACATACCATGAAACAAGGAATAACATATGTGCAAGCTTCATTAGTGTCTATTGTAGAGACATCTCTAGAACAAAGCATTCCATGTAGTGTCTAATGTAAATGCAAGTGAGTCAAAGAGGAAATTAGAGAGATCAATGGAAGCCATGACTACAAAGTCAAAAAGAGTCAAGCAATAGGCTACTAGACAAGGCAAGCAACAAAAGACATTGTTGACAATTGTTGAATCTAATGAAGAAGAAGAACAAGAATAAGAAGCTAAAAAGATAGAGAAAGTAACTAGTTCTAAATAGATAGCAAGTAAAGCAACGAAACCTTGGAAGCCAAATATTGAAAAGATATATTTAGCCATTTTTAATGAAGGAAAATTTGTTCAAATGAACAAATTTTATGATCTGTATAATGATATTAAGAAAGATCAGATTGATATCTCTATTGTGAGATATATAATAGCTAACAATCTAAAACTTAAGGATATTGAAAGCTCAATAAATTAGAAGGTCTATGATAGACTCATAGAGAAAAAGGCACTAGCTTGAGAAGAAGACATAGAACTTTGGAAGTCTAAGATAAGGACCATATGCAAGACTGATGATGAAGAAGAAGTCAAGAATTTGTTGATCAGTTTGGCACTTACTTAAGAAATAAGGTGAGACCATTCCTATTTATGGTGGGTGAGAACGATAAGATAAGAAGTGAAATAGTAATAGGTATAACTCAAATGATGAAAAAATATAAGGAAACACCTTCACCAGTACCTAGAACTTCAAAAGTGTTAGTAAGTGGTGACACAATGCAAATTGATCAGACTAATGTTACTATTAACATTGATGATACTAACCCTTTGGAGAGTTTTGCACAACTTGAATCTCAAGTTGAGGTTATTGAAGATCAACTAAAACAAATTGAAGAAGAGAAGAGGCTATCAAAAGAAGAAAAGAGAAAAATAGAAGAAGCCAAGCAAAAATTGCTTGAAGATGAAATGAAATGAAAAGTTGAGGACAAAAAGAAATGAATAGTTGATGAAGAAATGAAAAAGAAAATAGAGCAAGAAAGGAAGAAGAGAATAGAGGAGGAAGAGAAAGAAAGAAAAGTAAAGGAAGAGAAAGGGAAATAAGAGAGAAGAGTCAAAGAAGTAGAAAAAAAGAAGCAAAGGGAATATGAATCTAAACCTTCTAGTTCATCTACTTCACTTTCGCTTTCTATCATAACAAGTGATGATGATGGTCAAACTAAATTGATCTCATCTCTGTCAAAAATTATTCAGAAGAACATAATAGTGAAGAGCCTACAAATAACCTTAATGGAGGTTACTAGTAGATTACATAGTACTCTAGAAGTCCAACCTATAGATGTAGATCCTAAATGGAGGGCAAATGCAGTGCTAAAATCTTTTGATGAAGAATTTACAATTTTTTTGAATGTTGTAGAGTCAAAGGTACATATTTCACATGATGATAATTTAGTTAGCACCATCTATTAGAACATCAAGAATGATTTTCTAAGTCTTGATACTTGTGTCAAGGAAATTTAGAAATGTCAGTAAGATGGAAAGGTATTGTACATTAAGTGTACCTTATCTCACAAGTTGACTAAGGATGTTGACAGTAAGATTGAAGGAAAGCTAAGTGAGCTAGAAGCTCTATCAAGCCAAATATAAAAACCTTCTAACAAAGTTAATGATTTTGAAGGACAAGTAGCCAGTATTCACAGTAATATTACGAAACTTGAACTTTAGAAAGAACAAATTTTGAAGATAGTATCAGAATTCAGAGATTCTATTGCTCTGAGAATATCTATTGTTGAGAAAAAATTACAGGAGTGTGTCAAAGCCAAGGACATCTATTCAAACTTTTTATACTCTGATCTTCATGGAGTTGAGATTACATCATATGCCATATGTGCAATTCTCACTTCTGCTAAAACAATAAAGGACACATGGATAAAAGGCTTAAATAGTCTTAAGGAAATTTTTGAAGACTATATGAAATATTATTAGCCTAAGGTAGATGATTATAGCTTTTACAAAAGATGGATAGTTTTTGAAATTTTTGACATTCTAACATTTTTCATTGATGTCAAAGGGGGAGAATATACATAAGAAAATTGTAAATAAGATAAAGGGGAGAAGATAAAATTGTAAGGTATGAAATCATATTGAAAGGGGGAGCATATGTAAGTTGGATAAGTCGTAAAAGATAATTAATGTATTGTTACTATAAAGTTTTGGACAAGTTTTTTATACTTAGCCAACTTTCCCTATTTGTTGTCATCAATGCCAAAGGGAGAGATTGTTGACAATTAGCTAATAAAGATATGTAATTGTTGTTATTTATGATAACACATGATGTACATGCTTGTAGGAAACCTTGGAAATAAAGATACTTAGCTTTTGGTACCCAAAAAACTGTCTAAGAATGAATTTGGTTTAAACCAATGTATTATTTTGTATGTAACTTGTCACTAACATCATATTATGATTAGTGAAGTTAGATGGAGATAGTATACATGTTGATGATGACATGTATAACTTCAAAAATTAGTATGGACTATACAAAAAAAGAGATATTCACATTTTACCAGTGAAACAAGATAGAAGAATTAAAGGAAAAGAATTATTTTGTTTACAAAATAATTATTTGACCATTT
Organism: Cupressus sempervirens; assembly: GCA_028749045.1. Lineage (NCBI taxonomy): Eukaryota > Viridiplantae > Streptophyta > Pinopsida > Cupressales > Cupressaceae > Cupressus > Cupressus sempervirens. The sequence continues at coordinate 530,696,861 of CM053786.1, read as the reverse complement.
AGGGCTGATATCATAGATCATGTTTACTCTAAGCTAGAAAAGTATATTATGGTCTTAGCCAACCTAGTAGCAATTCGTGAAAGGGCATGGTATTTATGCAAAGGACATCTTGTGACAAGAAGTGTGGAATTGTGTAAGTGTGCATTTTGTATTGTGATGCAAACTTTTGTGAAAGCAATATATGTGAAGTTATGTAAAGCTATTTTGTGATCTAAGATCAAGCTGAAGATTAGAGATTAGTCAAGGAATAATTTAAAACACATATATACCAATGGTTTAATTACTTTTTTCGGCAGTGAGCTCTTCTTGCAATTGGAAGTGCATGTTTGGGCAGTGACCTCATCTTTCATCTAGTGTACTACAACTCCTAACAGGGTTGAAATATCCTGACAGGGATTCAAAGTCACCTAATAGGAACTCTCTATACTAAATTTTTCTCATTGACTCCTAACTGGGTCCATCCTCTAACAAGGAACATAGATATCAATATATTATCTGGTGGGTATCATCCCCATTAGAGTTTTCCCTTGGCTAGGGTTTTCCTAGTTAACAAAATATGGTGTTATGAGTTATCTTTGTACATGGTTACTGTTACTGTTTAGATTACTTGTTTAATTTCTTATATATGGCTCAAACTAATTAATAATATCAAATTGGTGACTAAATTTTGTAAATTACCGATTCACCCCCTCCCCGACAAGTAATTCCTATTTATAACAAACTAAACTAAGCATGTACCAAGAAGAGACAACTAAACTAGGAAAGCATAGAAAAACACAAAGAAAACCTATCTAGACTATCTTAACTATAGGGGATACCTTCTTTCAATTATGTACTCGATATATCTTTAGATACTGGCCATTGTATGAGAATGGAAAAATCTCTCTAGAAGGATATGCCAAAATAAAAGAATTATTCTAGTTTATTTGAGTAACCTCAAAAGGGATCTTCCAGAGGGAGTTGAACTTGTAATGCATACCTTTGGGCTCATGTCATCTATCCCATAGTAAGACTAGTTTGCCTTCCATGATCTTTTTGGGTCTAGTAGGTTTTTATCGAAGAATATTTTCATGTACTTCTGATGTTCTGTAATATGATCAATCATCCTATTGCATTCTTCTTCTAGCTTAGTGAGGTACATAGTACGCTTCTCAAATCCATCTCAAAATTGTGTATCTTTAATCACCTCCTAAATTTTACAAATAGATAGTTCTAGGGGAGAGGAAGACTAGCTTCAACTTTGTAGATCATCTCAAACGGGGAAGTCCTAATTGACTTTTTAGGTGTAACTCTATCTGCCTAGAGTGCATCATACAATTTATTTTGCCAATTCTTTTGATCTCATAGACAAATTTCTTCATGATGTTGTTCAAGTTTTTGTTACTTGATTATACTTGACCATTTCCCTAAGGGAAGTAGTTAGATGAATGACTTAGATGTATACTATTGTCATATAAAAATTTTGTAATTTCTACAGAAGAAAAATAGGAAGCATTATCCATGACAAGCTTTGTTGGTACTCCAAACCTTATCAAGATTTTTTCTTTAATGAATTCATAGACTATCATAGTAGTCATCTTTTTAGTTGGCTTGGCCTCCACCCATTTGGTGAAGTATTTTGTAGTAGTGATGATGTGCAAATGACCAACATATAAGGGTGGGTTGACTAGTCCAATGAAATCAATTCCCCACTGTTGAAAGGGGCCTTCAATCACAAATGGCTTTAGAGACAAGTGGCTAATTGAGGCTTGCTTGAGACATCCTACATTTGTCACATTTTTATACCCATTGATATGCATCTTTGAACATTTTGGGCTAGTAGTAGCATTGCCTTAGGATCTTATATGTTGTTATTGTGGATGAAAAGTGACCACCACAAGCCTCCTTGTGGAAACTATGAAGCAACCTTTCTTGTTGAGCTTTATCCATGCATCACAAAAGGTCCCATCTATAGACTTCTTATACAATTGGTCATCATACATGTAACATATTTTGTATACTTAATTCTAAGGTCTCACTTTTTCTTATAAGTGAGCCCTTCAAGGCAATCCTCGTTGTAGACACCTAAATTTGATTACACTGCTTTGGTAATCTAATTTAGCCATCTCTAAAGGCATCATTAATTAAATTATTATTTAATTAATCCTTTGCCATCCCTAGTTGATTAATTTAATTAATCATCTATAGTCCTAATTGATAAATCAAATAATCTATTATTTATCAATTAAATCCTATTCTTCTATCTAATTCCAAAATCCCCATTTATTAAATAAATCTATTTGATAAATGAAATCCTCAAATTCAAAAACCCCTAACCTATCTTTAATCCTCCATTTAGCCTAATCCACCCCATCCACCCATACTAACCAAGCTTAGCCACTAACTCACCCACCCTCATTAATGCCATCCACTTGCACATCTCTAACATTCATAATCTAATCCTAAACCCAAGCCTAATCCACCCCCTAATGTTGTCACATTCCTTAAACAAGTTTAAGACTTTCCTAATCCAAACCAAAGTCTCCCCTCAAAAATCCCAACCACCAAGTCATGAGTGCTCTTACAAAACATAAAAGACTCTTACAAGCCCACTCATGACTCTTACATCCATCTTCCACACTCTTCCCTCTTCCACACTCATTCCTCTTACATCCCTCTTACATACTCAACCCCACTCATCATGCCTTTAACCAACCCTTTACCCTACCCTCTCACACTCATCCTCCTTGTGACAAGTGTCACCTTCCCATTGGTGCTAAACAAGCACAATCCATGTGCTCTCCTTTGAGTGCATCCTAGCCCTCCTTAAGCCTTCATCCATCCTTGCATCTAAGCCCTCCATCCCTCTACCCCTTAGCCTATAAATTGAATCTCATCCCAAGCCATTTCATCAGCAATCTTTGAGCTAAAGTTACCATGCCCTTTTGAGAGCCAAAAGCCATACCCATACCCTTATAATGCCAAATTGAGAGCTCATAAAGCTACCAATTTACCATTACCCATCTCCATTGAAGAAGCTTTTGAGCATCTTGAGCATACATCCACAGCAAAAGGACACATCTATAGAATCAAGAAAGCATGGAGTGTTTTCTCTTGTGAGGTTTGCACTTATTGTTTGCTTTCTTTGTCTAAGCATATATGTGAATTTAGTTTTTGGTTTGTGAATTTTTACTTTATTTGTTAATGTTCTTTGCATACTAATTCTTGTTCTACACTCGTAAGTTAGAAAGCAAGAAATATTTGAGAACTAGGGGTCCTAAAGACTTACCATTAGTGCCCTTGTAGAATTATCACCTTGGCTTAGGTCCTAATTTTTTGAAATTATCTTGCACAAATTATTCCCCCTTTCCAACTTGGTTGGCTTTAGGTCAATATCATGTTCTTGGACCTTGGCTATCCAAGCACCTTTAGTGTTGCAACCTATTTCTTATTGATTCAATATACTTTTAATAGCTAAATTAGGTACAAAAAAAAAAGAATGAGAATGCAACACATAAAACCTAAAAATTATAAGAGCTCTTACCACTACATAGGCATGCTTCTCCATTTGAGAATATCTCAACTCATGCTCTTTGAGGGGAGTACTCATGAATGCAATTTACCCTTGGACTCCTTTTTCTTGCATGAGTATTGTGGATAGCTTGTGGACTGAGGTGTAATAGTATAATATGAACTCCTTAGTGTACTCTGGGTGGACCAATACAGGTACATTGGCAATCAAATCATTGATTTGATCAAAGCCTTTTCTCCCTGAATCATTACATTTGAAACCTTGATTTCCTTTCATCATATCAACTATACATTTGGTAATTTTGGAAAAGTCAGGAATGAATCGCTTCAAAAAGTTTACCTTTCCAAAGAATGATTTCACTCCAGACTTACTTCCTAGAAAATTCAATTGTTAAATGGCTCTAACACATTCTATATCGATTTTGATTCCTTCTTAGGAGATAATGTGACCCAAAAAATTTCCTTCTATGATAAAGAAGATTTATTTCTTGGGATTTAGTGATATCCCATGCTCCCGACATCTTCTTAATACCTTCTTGAAATCCCAAAAATGATCTTTCCTTCTTTTAGAGAAAACTCTTAGGTTGTTGAAATAGATGGCAATGATTTTATCCTTCAAATAAATGAAGGAGGAATTCATTACCCGCTGAAAGGTCGCATGGGCATTTTGTTATATGTTCAAATATTCGCAAGAATGGTGAACAAAATCTTGAACTAATCTTTTGGGTTTATCTTGATTTGATTAAAACCTAAGAATGCATCTAGCATAGACATCATCTCAGAGCTAGCAACTATTTGTAGTAGATGATCCATATTAGGCAATACATAGTTGTTTTTTAAAGATGCCTAGTTTAAATTTTTGAAGTCTATGCAAATTTGAATCTCCCCATTCATTTTCTAGATTGGGACAATATTAGCTATTCAAGTAGAATGATGTATGGGGTAGATAATTTTGGCTTCAAACATCTTCTATACTTCCCTAAAGATAGCATCAGAAACCATAGGGTTGTAGTTTGCTACTTTTGTCTAAATGGAGTGGCATCAGGCTTGAGGGGAATCTTATGCTTGAACTCACCATTTCTTCTCAAGGGTAGGAGGCAACTAAACAATATCTTCCTTCTTTTCTTTTTCATTTGGTTGTAGCATAATAGGAGAAGATGTTAACTTTCTAAAAATAATATTTCTACTATACAACACCTTACTAGTCACAGGATCCCAAAGCTTGTATCCTTTCATACCAACATTGTATCTGATGAAAATAGATAGATTTGTTTTCCAACTTAGATCTTTTCTCCTTTGGAACATGTACATAAGCTTCACAACCAAAAACATAAAGATGTCTAATTAAAAGCTTCTTACCAGACCAGATCTCCATGGGTGTCTTACCAACAAGAGCTGATGTAGGAGATCTATTAACCAAATAGCAAGCAGTGGTCATAGCTTCAACAAAAAACTTTTGTTCAAGACCAGCTCAACTAAGCATACTCCTAGCCTTCTCCATTAGTTTCCTATTCATTCTTTCTGTAACTCCATTTTGCTGTGAGGTATAAGGATTTGTCTTATGCCTCTTGATACCTTGTTCTTAATAGAATTGTTTGAAATCTATTGAGCAAAACTCACCACCATTTTTAGTTCTCACACACTTTATCTTCGTACTAGTCTAATTCTCTACAAGGGCTTTAAAGTCCTTGAACTGACTAAAGACTTGTGTCTTACTTTTTAGGAAATAAATCCATGTCCTTCTACTATAATCATCTATGAAAGATACAAAAAATATAGACTTGTAGACTGAAGGAACTTTTATAGGACCAAATACATTAGAATGAATAAGATCCAAAACATTAGAAGATTTGTGAGAACTAAAGTAAAATTGAACACAATTTCTTTTACTATAGACAGAATGTTCACAAAAGTCAAAATTGATATTACAATCATTTAACTACTCAACAAGGTTCTTGTTCTTTAGGGTTTTAATACCCTTCTCACCAATGTGTCCAAATCTTATATGCCACAACATTTTCTTTTTGCAAGAAGCTTTTCTTCCAATGTGATTGCACCCTTAGATACACATGTTGTACTGCCATTGAAACCAATAACCACAGTCTTCTTTACTGCTTGTTTAGATTGTGGGGATGAAGTGATAGGTGCTCTTTTGTTTGAGACAAAAGAACTATTGCACTAAGAAATGCATGCATCAAGCTGAAACAGAGGACCTCTCCTAGTACCCTTAGCAAGCACCATATCTCCTCTCATCATCTTACATCCATCTTTAGAAAAACCAACTTGCACACCTACATCATTCAACATACTTATAGATAATAGGTTTTGTGCCAAACAAGGGATGTGTATTACCCTATTGATACCCTTTACTTGTCCATCGGGGAATCTGATAGTGAACCATCCTTGTCCAACTATCTTTAGGTGAGAATCATCACCCAAGTACACCTTTCCACCATCAAAAACTTCATACTTTGAGAACCAACTTTGATGCGAGGTCATGTGAAAAAAAGCACCCAAGTCTATCAACCACACATCATTAGATACATGTGCTACCAAGGCCGTAATGAAAGAATCTCCATCTTCTTGAGATTTTTTTGAACTTGAGTCTGAGGCCTTATTCTTTTTCTTTGGCTCTTTACAGTCTTTATGGAAGTGCCCAGTCTTATCATAGTTCTAGCATTTTTCCTTGGACTTTCTAGGAGTCTTTGATTTTCCATGAGATTTGGATCTACCCTTTTCAAACTTATTTTCATTTTTATTGCCCCTATCATTAGATCTAGCACAAAAGTAAGAGCTTCCTTAGCCAAATCTGATGACTTTCTCCTCTTCTCCTCAAATAATAGCAAGGACACCACATCATCCATTCTAAAAATGACTAAAGTACTTCCAAGATCCATCACAAGATGGTTCCATGAATCTAGAAAGGAACATATTAGGATCATACATCGATCCTCCTCCTCTATCTTGACACCAAATAATATCAACTATGCAATCAATAAATTAAAAGCATCCTTTGACAAATTGTTGCTTTGTTGGGGAAGCTGGCTGCGATCACACATCAATCCCTTGATAAAAAGGTTATTTCTTATGCTAGAATTTGCATTGAAATTAATTTGAATAACCCATTACTAGATTCTTTGGAAATTTGTCTGGGGGATTCGTCTTGGGTGCAACAGTTAGATTATGAATCCCTCCCTTTCCGTTGCTGAATTTGTCATGAGTATGGTCATTTACAGAATCAGTGCCCCCGTAACTCGAGTTTCAAAGGAGTGGATGGTTCTACAACTGGCAATGCTGGTGGTTTGGCAGATACTACAGGGAAAGGACAATCTCAAATGGTTAATACTACCAAGGGGATGAATTCACAAGATGCTACAGGTAAGGGTAAGGCTCAAATGCAGGATAAGGATGGATTTACCCCTGTTCGCCCTTGAGCTAAGGGACATGGTCAAAAGAGGCCTTTGAAAGAAAGATTATCTGATTCAGGTTTTAACCGCTTTGAGGTGCTGGATAGTATGGTTCTAGAGGAGGGTATTCCTCCTCCTATCTCTTCTGATCCAGTTTGCCCAGATGAGAGATCTATTCCTAATGATGCTTGTGGGGCATCTCAAGTTGTAGTATATTAGAACTGTGAGGTTCTTGTAGCTCCTGTGACAAAGGCTCTGGTGACTCTTGCAGTGTTGGAAGATAATGATGTTGTTTTGGCTAACTTGGTTAAGGATGTGCTACCATCAGGTAAGGGCAAGGGATCTCCTCTCCCCTTGGGATTGCTGCCTCGAACCTTTAAGTGGGCTTCTTCTACTCCCCCTCTAAGGAGTGGGCGCAAAATAGACCAAGAGAAAATTGAACTCACAAGAGATATATTGATTGAGTCTGGTTCAGTGAAACCTTTGGATTCTCATTTTTCCAATTCTACCCAATGATGATTATTCTCTCATGGAATGTAAGGGGGTTGAATAGCATCCCTAGACAAAAGGCTATTCATAACTTGGTGGTTGATCATAGTCCTGATTTTTTTTGTATACAAGAGACTAAGCTCTCTATGGAGTCTATGGTTCAACATGCCTCTAGTATTTGGTCTCGTGGCCAATGCCATTGTGTTGGGGCAAGAGGCAGTGCTGGTGGTTTAGCTATATTTTGGGATCCTCAAAAAATTTCTCCTCTTGGCTGGATGTCTTCTCGCTTAGCTCTCTCTATGGTAGCTTTTGCTCTAGACTCAGGAGAGGTAATCATGGTTACTAATGTGTACGCACCTGTTGATCTTGTGGGAAAGGAGGAACTTTGGGAACATATTCAATATGTTAGAAATTGTCATCCTTATCATCCTTGGGTGTTAGCAGGGGACTTCAATTCATTTTTAAGTCTGGAGGATAAGTATGGTGGTTTGGCTAGATTGGGGCCTTCTTCTTCTCTTCTTTGGCAACACATATCTCTTTTGCATCTCTCTAATGTTAAGCCTTCTAATGGTCTCTATACCTGTAATAATCATAGGACTGGTGTTGCTGCTATCTCAGAACGTCTGGATAGATTTCTTGTTTCTTTCTTTTGGGTCAGTGGCACCCTTACTATCTCTTCAAAAATCCTTGATTGGAGGGGTTCAGATCATTGGCCAATCAAATTTTCCGCTATTGGGGCTTATGTTTTGAAGCATCCTCCTTTTAAGTTCCAGTTGATGTGGCTTCGTGACTCCTCTCTTCATGATTTTGTTTTTTGTTGGTGGAAAGATGGTGCTCCTGCATATGGTATTGCAATGTTCTCATTTTCTAAAAGGCTTCAATATGTTAAAAGGAAGCTCAAGATATGGAATAGGGAATGCTTTGGGAACCTTCACTTTATGAAGAGGCTTGCTCAAGAAGATCTTGATGTCATCACAAGGGAGATTAGAGATCGAGGTTTCTCAGAGGATCTTGGCAAGGCTGAATCCCTTTCTTCTAGAGCTCTAGAAGAATGGGAACTTCAAGAGGAAATTTTTTGGAAGCAAAAGGCTAGAGTTGATTGGCTCTAGGAAGGTGATCGAAACACTGCCTTTTTCCATAAAACAGTGCAATCTCGTCGGAATCAGAGCACTATCTCTTCTTTGGTTAATTCTCAAGGTATCCAACTGAATTCCTTACCAGCTTTGTTCCAGGAGGCTATTTCATACTTCTATAACCTCTTCTCTAAGGACTCTCCTCCTGCTAATAATGAAGAAAATATTATTTTGTCATGTATTCCTTCCCTTATCACTCAAGAAATGAATGATTATCTCATGCGTCCTATCTCTTTGGAAGAGCTGGAGGAGGTGGTCTTTGGCATGCCTAAGGAGAAGGCTCCTGGTCCTGATGGCTTTCCAGTTGAATTCTTTCAGGAATTTTGGGACATCATTAATCATGATTTGTTGGAGGTGGTTAAAGAATCCTATGCTAGCAAGCAGATGCTTCGAGCTTTGAACTCTACATTCTTGACTCTTATTCCTAAGAGAGAGGGTGCTAATCAATTGGAGTTTTTTAGACCAATTGTCTTATGTAATTTGGTTTACAAAGTTATTACTAAGTTGATTGCTGAGAGACTGAAAAGATGGCTTCCCATTATTATCTCAGAAGAACACGGTGGTTTTGTTGCTGGTAGAAAATTTTTGGATGGGGTGATTATTGCTACTGAGGCTATTCACTCTATGGCTACTTCAAGGGAGAGAGCCATGTTTGTTAAGCTGGATATGGCTAAGGCATATGATAGAGTTAAATGGAGCTTCCTAAGGAGTATTCTTCTTTCTTTTGGATTTAGCTCTAACTGGGTGAGTTGGATTATGAGTTGTGTTACTTCTACCTCTTTTTCTATTCTTATTAATATTCAACCTTCTCAACTATTTGTTGCTTCTAGAGGCCTCTGCCAGGGTGACCCTCTCTCCCCATATCTATTCATCATCATGGCTAAAGGCTTGGGCAGATTCATTAAGCATCAAGTGTCCCAGAATTCTATTCAAGGCTGGTGGTGGGGTAATGGCTTACCTTCTCTTTCCCATCTTCAATTTGTTGATGATTCTGCTCTTGCCAGTCTTGCTAGGATCAAGGAAGCTGAAGCCTTTCGACATGCTTTGGACATTTATTTGGCAGCTTCAGGCCAGAAAGTTAATGAGCACAAATCTTTCATTTACTTTTTTAACACTCCTGATTCTATTCAGCACAGGATTGCTGGCATCCTATGGTTTTAGATAGGTTCACTTCCTTTGACTTATCTTGGCATTCCTATTGCTATTTCTAGGCAACCACGTCTCTTTTGGAAAAATTTGATTACCAAGCTTCAGGATAAGGTAAAGCATTGGACTCATAGATGGCTTTCTACTCCTTCTCGAGTTACTCTTCTTCCAGCTATTATCCAAGCTCTTTCTACTTATAGAAGCATGGTTCATGCTGCACCTATTTACTTTCTCAAAGAGTTTGATGCTCTTTCTCGACAATTCCTTTGGAGTGGTAATTTGTGTAGTACTAAATGGAGCTTGGCTAATTGGGCAACTATTTGTAGGCCTAAAAAGGAGGGTGGTCTTGGTCTTCGATCTACTCTATTGAGTAGTCAAGTTTTGGCTACTAAACTTTATTGGCGATGGTGCTCTGGACAACATCAACTTTGGGCTCGTATTATCACTCATAAATATTTTCATGGTGTTGATCCTTGCTCTATTTTTGCACTTCCTCTTGAAGGTTGTGGCTCAATGGTTTGGCATACTTTGAAGACAGGTGTGATGTTGGTGAAGAGGGGTCTATTCTGGATATGTAAAGGAGGTTCTCAGGCTTTGTTTTGGTCTGATGCTTGGGATGGATTCCCTTCCATTTTATCCATACACCCTCATCTTCAGCCTCTTTGTGACTCTTTTCTTGCCGCTAGATGGGATAAAGTGGCTCATTACAAGACTCCTTATCAATTGGGACCTGTTGTTGGTTACAGATGGAAGCATTCTTCTGATTGGCCTCCTGGAGGTATAGACATGGATCGTCAGGAGCTTTCTCAAATTCTGGCCTCTAGAGAGTGTTCTTCTTTGCTTGGTCCAGATGTTTTGGTTTGGGGCGGTACCTTATCTAGTAAATATCATGTCTCTGCTGGGTATCAGGAGAGAACTAGATAATTATTTGGGGATGCTGAGGTCCCTTGGTGGAAGCAAGTTTGGAATAAAGTTTCTTGGTCCAAGTGCAATTTTTTCATGTGGCTAGTGGCTCACAACCATTGTCTTACCTGGGATAATCTTTGTAAACGTGGATTTCAGGGCCCCTCTTATTATGTTTTGTGTGGTAATGGAGAGGAGTCTATCTCCCATCTGTTCTTCCATTGCTCCTATTCTAATTAGATATGGAACCTTTGGTGGAGCGCTTGGGGTTGCTCTTGTCGGCATGCTTCCTCTTTGCCTGAGTTCTGGGCCCGCTTGGGTAGTGCTCCCTCTAAGTCTTCTTATCTCCATGTTGCTTGGATTGCTGGCCCATCTTTCATGCTTTGGCATATCTGGTTGGAGAGGAATCGTCACATATTCCAATATGTTCGGCTTGGTGTTTTGCATCTTTGGTGGAAAATATCACATTCTCTTCAGGAAACTATTCTTGTGAAGTGTGAGCTTGATGGGGGTATGGATCCGGTTGATCTTGCTATCTGTAATTGCCTCAATTTTCATCTGTAGGATGGGGTTGCAGCTCATAGGTTTCCTTCTATGTCCAGGAAGCTTCACCATTAGAGGAAGGGTCAGGTTAACCGAGATGGGCACTAGACTCCTCCTCCCTGTGGAGTTCTAAAAATTAACACTGATGGTTCTTCCCGTGGGAATCTTGGTCCAGCTGGTATTGGCGGAGTGGCTCATTGTAGTTTTGGGGATGTTAAATTTTTCTTCTCAGTTCATAAGGGTGATTATACTAACAATCTCATGGAAGCTCAGGCTATTTTATATGCTGTGGAATAGTGTTGTTTTTAGGGATGGAGTAAGATTATTTGTGAGTCTAATTCCCAGGTGGTGGTGAACATGCTTTCTTCGCAAGAGCTTGAGGATGTTAGTTGGCAGCTGGCCACTGTTGTTAAGAAAATTCTTTTCTTCTCTTCCTCTTTTCAATTCATTAGGTTCATGTATATTCCTCATGAATGGAATAGAACTACTGATTGTTTAGTCAAATGGGCTTCTAGTCATGATCTGGGTTGGAATATTAGGGATAGGAGGCAACTGTCCTTTGAGATGGTGCAAGAATTTGATGATCTTGTTGCTCAGGATCGAGTTCCTTTTTGAGCTCTCCTTGTTGTATTCCTTTCTGTCTTAATAAATTTTTACCCCTCTTTTTGCAAAAAAAAAGCATTTAGATGATCTATAATAGACCCCCCTTCCTCCATTCTTAGAGAATACAACTTATTCCTTAAGAACAAGTTATTCACTAGAGATTTTTCCTAATACATAGGCCCAAGCCATACCCACAAACTGTTAGCAGTCTTCTCATTAAGAACATTTAGGAGAATTGAATCAACTAGATAGAGTCTAATAAGACCCTTAACTTTCTAATCCTTGAGATTCCAATCTACTTGAGATATTACATTGTGAGCCTCACATCAAGTGAAGTTGCATCCCATAGATCATGTTCTTCAAGCAAGTCTTCCATCTTGAGTTTCTACAAATTGAAATTACTGCCATTAAATTTCTCCACCTCCATTTTTTCATATGATGAACTATCCATCTCAATTTGTAAATAAGATTCAGAATGCTCTACACAAAACTTCCACCCAAACTTGAAATTAGCTCAAAAAACCCTACCCAACAACTAGGATCAAAAGTTGATCAAGCTCCAATACCACTTGTAAGGAAACTCAAGTGCACAAATAGCTTCCTACACTAATCTCTTAAGGAAAGTATCGTGCGAATTCTCTAAAATCCTTACAATTTTAGATTCAATATTATGTAAACAACAAAATTGCAGCCAACCATGAATACAAAATAGATAGAGAAAGAAAACACAAACACAAAGATATTCTGGTGGGGAAAAATATTTTTCTAAAACAACCCCACCCCTCCAAAACCTGCACAATATATTATCTTCAACTTAAAGATTATAACACACTTGTAGTGCAAGCTCTTTCAGGAGATGGAAGACTTATCCAGTAGCAAACAAAAATTCACTACTCACACACACACCCTCCAACTATCTACAACCCTCAAAGTGCTTATATAATGCGCTTAGAGCATCCTCCAAAGATAACTCTTATGCATCATAGGAATCTATCATAACTATTTTAGTCATGGTTTTCTTACACACAATTAAATCTTTGAAAACTAGTTCTTAGATGTCATAGGAATCCATCATAACCATTTTAGTCATGATTTCCTTACACACAATTAAATATTCCAAAGATAGCTCTTATGCATCATAGGAATCTATCATAGGAATTTATCAGAGGAATCCATCATAATTGAAGATGCCGACCCATGCAAGTAGAGTAACACATCAACATGCCAACCAGACATGTACACTCACACTTAATTACATTATTTTCAAAAGATACATTTACAAAATGAATAATAAGAATATTAATTATCCAAGGTTAAGACACCTTATTTCTAACATCAAAGAGCTATGAAAACTATTTTCCATAATATGATGCATAAAAATATCTAGGATTATGTAGACGACACCCTAACTAAGGATAAAAAAAGAAATACCCACTTGGGTGACTTAAGTTCATTATTGGACTGCATGGAAAAATTTCATCTTAGACTTAATTCTAAGAAATGTCTTGTTAGGATTAAACCACATACATAAATAACAATTACATGCAAATATAACCAATAACATAAAATAATAGATCACACAGAAAAGAACACAAGGCACCAAGATTTAACGTGGTTCACCCACTCCTTGGGCTACGTCCACCAAATAGCAAGTCCAATATTTTTATGATCCAATGATTACAACTTGATTACAATCTACAATCCCTTACAACTCAATACCACTACAAGAACCAATTTCACATCACACCTTATGAAACAATCCCTAACCCTAAGCCCTTTTATACAAGTATTTTAATCGCTTTAGGGTTATAATTAATAATTGCATGTCGGCCCAAAATCTCGATAAAATATGGCCCAATTTTTTTTAATGAATTATGTATAGTACTTTCCTGATCAATCACCACAATCTAACAATATCTCACTTGGGGATTGATCAAGCTCCACACTAAACAACAATCTCCCACTTGGAGACTAATCTTGTAGCTATGTCACTACTCCATGAGGCTCCCACTCGATCAAACCACCTTGGATTCTATTGTTCTTGTATTCATGTTCAGTCTAGATGACCAACCAAAACTAAAGAGGAGTGCAACTTCTCCCTTGTTACTACCTTGGTTAACATATATACTAGATTGTCATTTGTATGTATCTTCTCTAGCTTTAACTATCCATCCTCCAAAACTGACTGAATGAAATGGTACCACAACTATATGTGTTTGGTCTTTGAATGTAGGGCTAAATTCTTTGCAAGATGAATGGTACTTTGGCTATCTGTGAACAAATAATTATCCTTCTAAAGATGTCCAAATTCTTGCAAGAAGAACTGAAGCCATATCATCTCCTTGGTTGCCTCTGTACTAGCTACATACTCTGCCTATGTAGTGAATAAAGCATTAACCTTTTGTAACCTAGAAACCTAGCTCACAGCTACCCCATCAACAGTAAAGACATAACTTGTAGTACTCAACCTGGTATCAATATCCCCTACCAAATCAAAGTCAAAATAGCCCTATAAATTAGTAGTAGAGCCACCAAAATGTAAACACTTGTTGGAAGTTCCTCTCAAATATTGAAAAATCCATTTGACTGCATTCCAATGCTCAATTCTTGGATGACTCATATACCTGCTAATGACTCCCACTGCATGTGCAATATCTGGCCTAGTACATACCATAGCATGCATCAAGCTTCCTACAATTGAATCATAGGATACCTTGGACATCTTATCCTCCTCTTCTTGTGTCTTAGGATGCATCTCCTTAGTCAACTTCAAATGACCAGGTAAAGGTGTGCTGACAGCTTTAGCATTCTCCATAGAGAAACATTGCAAAACCTTCTCCAGATAATCAGCCTCAGATAGCGTCCATGTTTTTTTCTTCCTATCTCTGCAAATCTTCATAATAAGGATTTATTTTTCTACCTCCAAATCCTTCATAGCAAATGCATGTGCTAATTGATGTTTCAACCCCTTAATGTGATCCATGTTAGACCCAACTACATGCATATCATCAACATATAAACATAGAATAATGTAGCTATCATCATCCAACCTCTTAAAATAAACACAATGATCTGAATGACACCTACTATAACCATGCTTATGCATAAAACTATCAAATTTTAGATACCATTGCTAAGGTGCTTGCTTCAAGCCATATAAACTTTTCTTCAATTTGCACACTAAGTTCTCCTTACCTTTGACCGCAAATCTCTATGAATGATCCATATATATCTCTTCATCCAAATCACCATGATGCAAGGCTATTTTAACATCCAACTGCTCTAAATGCAAATCTTTAGTAGCCACTAGACTTAAAAACAATACGGATAGAAGACATTTTAACAACAGGAGAAAATTTCTCATCAAAATCAATTCCCTTTTTCTATACAAATCCTTTTACAGCTAACTTGGCTTTAAATTTTTTCTTACCTCCATCCTCTTCTTTTAACCTATAAACCCACTTATTCTATAAATCCTTTTTACCTACAGGCAACTTGCACAAATCCCATGTCTTATTCTTCAGCAAAGAGTCCATTTAATCTTTCATTGTAGACTCCCACTAAATTTTAGTATCCACCTACATAGCTTCATCATAACTTTCAAGTTCACCAGCATTAGTAAGTAAAATAGAATACAAAGAGGGAGAGAATCTTTCTCGAGGTCTAATTTGCCTTGTTAATTGTCTAACATTCACTGGTGTAAGTGGTATTTTTTGTTGAGGTTGTTGCACATCATGAGGAATGGCTAGAACATTAGGTTTTGAAGTATCATCCAACACTACATAATCATCTTCTTTCTTCTCATGTTGCTGCCATAGATCTTTATACAACACTTTATCATTGAATATGACATCACTGCTTCTTACAATTTTATGATTTTCAAAATTCCAAAGCCTATAACCAAACTCATTAATGTCATATCCAACAAATACACATTTCTTTGACTTAGCTTCTAGCTTGGTTCTTTTTTCAGAATCTATGTGAGAAAATGTTTCACAGCCAAAGGTTTTGAGAAAAGAATAACTCACCTTCCTACCAATCCATGCTTCCTCTAGAATAACACAACCCAAAGGAGTAGAGGGACCTCTATTAATCAAATATATAGTAGTATTGATAGCCTCCACCCACATGTATAAGGGCAACCCAACATGTAACCTCATGCTCCTTGCGCATTCCATTATAGTCTATTCATGTGTTTAGTGACTCCATTTTCTTATGGAGTCCTTGGAATAGTTTTCTATCTATGAATACCATTAGTGGAGAAATGATCTTCAAATTCATGACTACAATACTCACCACCATTATCAGATCTGAGACATTTTAATTTTTTGCCAATCTCATTTTCCACCAAGCATTTCCATTTCTTAAATTTTTAAAATACATCAAATTTCTATCTAAGAAAATAAACCCATACTTTTCTAGTTGCATCATTAATAAATGTAACATAGTAATGAGAGCCACCAAAGGAAGATACCTAAGCTGGTCCCCCTACATTGATATGCACAAGCTTTAATTTCTCCATTTTATTTTCCTTCCTAGTCTTTGCAAAACTCACACTCTTTTATTTTCCATACACACAACTTTCACAGAAATCCATATTAACACATTTTCGACCTGGTAAAACTTTCTTTGAATGAAGTACTTATGCCTAAGTCTTTTGTGCCACAATGTTGTATCAGAATCTATAGTAGCTATTTATTCTCCCTATTCAATTGCAAAAATTGTTCCTGAACATTCATTTTTCTTTGAAAGAATTAAAGTAGAAGGAACAATATGACCTATACAAAGATATAAGGTGCCTAATTTCACACCTTTTTCTACTACAAGGGAACCTTTTGAAACCTTCCAATTTTTATCATTAAAAGTAATTACACAACCCTCATTATCAATTTTCCCTGCTGAAATTAAATTCCTACTCAGCCTTGGAACATGTCTTACCTCATGTGCTAGCCAATGATTCCCATTCTGCAACTTAATCTTACTTTTTCCCTTTCCAACAATCTGACAGGGTTCATTATCCCCCAAATAAATAAGCCCAAAATCCCCTTGGACATAATCAATGAAATAACCTCTACGAGGTGTAGCATGAAATGAAGAACCAAAATCTAAAACCCATGAATCCTCAACACTTTCTAAAGACATAAGCAAAGTATCCTCTTCATATTTGTTACTTACCACATTTGCCTCCTTGTCTCCATCTTATTTATCTCCTTCATTTTTCTTTCGATTCCAGCAATCTTTCTTTTTGTGTCTTGGTTTTGCATAGTACTAGCAATCATTTGGTCCTCTCGATTAATACCTCCTCCCCTTTGACTTTCCTCTTGATTTCCTACAATTTCTAGAATTACTTTCTCTCTCAGTCGTTCTACCCCTGATTTGTGCATTCAAAATACTTCTTGATGTAGATCAACCTGATGTTTTCCTACGAGCTTCCTCACTCAAAATAAGACTGATCACATCATCATATTTTAGGGTACTAGATCTAGGAATAGAATTACTCACAACCATTACCAAGGCTTTCTAGCTTTCAGGCAAAGAACACAAAATCAAGAGAGCCCTAATTTATTCTTCAAAATTGATACCCATAGAAGATAACTAACTAGTAATAGTATTAAACTCATTTAAATGATCTGTAATAGATCCACCTTCTACCATTTTCATATTAAATAAATGCTTCATGAGAAATACCTTGTTTGAAGCGGAGGACTTTTCATATAGTGTCACTAGGGTTTTCATTAATTCTTCTATCATCTTTGCTTTTGTAATATTAAATGCCACCGATGGTACTAGGCATAATCAAATGCTTTCAAGTGTCTTTCTATCTAAAAGATCTCATTCATCATTTGACATAGATCCTTGATTCTTGGCTTTTCCTTCCAACGGCTTCCATAAGTCCTTTTGATACAAATAGTCTTCCATTTGTATCTTCCATAACTAGAAGTTCTGCCCATTAAACCTATCAAGCCTTAGCTTACCCTCATCTACCATTGCTCCTACTCAACTATGAGACTCCCACTCAACTATGAAACTTTCCTATAGAGGATAACTGAAAAACAACTAGGCTCTTATACCACTTGTTAGGATTAAACCACGAACATAAATAACAATTACATGCAAATATAACCAATAACATAAAATAATAGATCACACAAAAAAGAACACAGGGCACCCAGATTTAACATGGGTCACCCAATCCTTGGCCTATGTCCACCAAACAACAAGTCCAATGTTTTTATGATCCAATAATTACAACCTAATTACAATCCATAATCCTTTGCAGCTCAATACCACTACAAGAACCAATTTTGCATCACACCTTATGAAACAATCCCTAACCCTAAGCCCTTTTATACAAGTATTTTAATCACTTTAGGGTTATAATTAATAATTACATGTCCGCCCAAAATCCCAATAAAATAGGACCCAATTTTTTTGAACCCCAAAGAATTTATGAAGTATGTACAATACTTTTCTGATTAGTCACCACAGTCTAACATGCATGTCACCTCTGGGTGATCGCAAGAAGTTGGGTCGCAATTTTGTAGAAGTTAGATCTGCAAAATTGTACTTCTCAAAAATGGGTACCCAATTTTTAAAAAATTGGGTACCCATTTCTAAAATTAAGCTTTGAAAACCTGAGCTGAATTTCAAAAATTAGGTACTTGATATTTAAAAGTGGATCGGGTGCCTGAGGCACTCAAATATCGGGCACCCGACTTTTTAAAAATTGGGTACCTGATTTCTTATAAATTGGGTACCCGATTACTTACAAATTGAGTACTCGATTTGTAAGACTTTATTTAAACTCTTTTTTGGAATTTTTGAGGTCATTTTCATGACCTCAAAAATGGGAGCCCGATTAGAGATGCATACAGGAGCCTGATTTTCAGCCCTACCGACCACCCCCTTGCTGCTAGTTTTTGATACACCAGGTATTTTAATATATTTTATACTATTTGACTTTTTTCTTTCAATTTTGAATTTAATATGTATGTTAATTTATTGTTTTTTTCATTTTTAATATATGTAAAATTGTAAATTTACATTGTTAATGAGTAGATGTTTAAATTTCTTGTATTTGTTAATTAAAATGTAGTTTCGTAAATGTTTATTTAAAAAATTATTATTTTAGATGTTTTGAAATGTATTTAATTTATGTATTTATTAAAATGTTGAATGATTATATTAGATATAAATTCATTGTTTAAACATGTAATTTTATGTAAATAAATATAACCTCGACCTAGAACCATATAACCTCGACCTTGTTTTAACTATAACCTCGACCTAAATTCATTGTTTAAACTATAATCTTGACCTAACCATATTTAAATAAAACCCTAAACATATATAACTAAGTACTTAATCACATAACAGCCCACCAAGGGATCCAAACAAAAAAATTCTAGTATTTAAAATGATTTTACTGAAATTGTATTTTACTTTGTTTCATGGATCGAAAATGGATGATGTAAACTATTTTATAAATGTATATTCTTTCAACCTTTCATACCCTGTGACATGTACAGTGGATGATTGTGCATTCCGAATTGATTTGCCAAGTGGCATTCAGAACAAATGTATATATAAATTATTTAAATGGATTGAATTGAAGTAGTTAATATTCTTTCATGTGGATGTGTTATTTATTTTACTTTTAGTGTACTTATAATTATTTAAAAATGAAATGTAAATGTGCTCATTAAGGAATGCAATCTCTTACGTTTTTTATAAATGTAAATTATTGTATGTATGTTATTGCTTTCTTAGTAAAACTTTTGATTAATTCTTTGGATCCCTTGGCTGGGCGTCATTTAGGATTAACTATAATGTCAATTTGTATTGAATTTAACTCTAATCATAACCCTTACTATCATCTTAACATTAATCTTAATTTGCTAAAAACTACACCAGGTAATATATAAATAAATAAATAACTTTCCTATCTTACCTTGAGTACTAATTTTATAAATGTCAAACCCTAAAATTGTAACCTTATTTATGATTTAAACTAAATTATCCTAGAGGAGCATCATATCTACATCTACATGTCATGTACATGTGAATCTAAAAACATTTGTACACATATCTAATTACATCATTTTTTGCATAGGAAGGATTTAAAATTTTCATTATATATATTATCCATGCATATCATATCAAAAGAATCATATAGAGATATGTCATTTACGACATGTCCATCATAGATAATCAAGAAGGGTACTTAGGTAAATTTATATATATTTAACACTATATATTATAAGAAAAGAAAAACACCATATATAGGAGCATCTCATGTACATAAACTAAAAAAAATTACCATGACACATGTAATGAGAACAAATAATATTTGTAAGATTCATCGCATATAAGTTATCAACATGTATAGGGGTGATATAATCAAAATATCAAAAAT
This sequence comes from Cupressus sempervirens, assembly GCA_028749045.1. Classification (NCBI taxonomy): domain Eukaryota; kingdom Viridiplantae; phylum Streptophyta; class Pinopsida; order Cupressales; family Cupressaceae; genus Cupressus; species Cupressus sempervirens. Next base: position 530,676,711 of record CM053786.1, on the reverse strand, counting down.
GAGTGATATCAAAGCATTATATCTTAATATTTAACACTAAAATAAACTAACCCCTGGGTTAACCCTAAACCAAATTGAATATATCAAACTAGATTGAAAGGTAACCCTGGCCCTTAACTAATTAATATGATACTTATAAACCAAATTGAATTAAACCATGATCATAAACCTAATTATATATCCCAACTTAATAGTAGAAACCTTGAATTTAACCTTAAATCCTTTCCCCAACCATTAACCAAATTGAACCGTTACCCTAAGATTGAACCAAGTTAAACGTTGACCTTAAGACTAAACCAAATCACCCTAAACTAGAACTCAATAATTATTGAACACTTTGAAAAAAAATTCAAACTTAACTTTTTTGAATTAATGTTGGTTTTTAATCTAAAAGCTCTAACTATAATTCCATATCTTAAACCAAATCTAGCACTTTAAAACTTAATTCAATTTATTAACTCTTGTCCTAATTGAAACCTAAGGATGTAAACCTAATCAAGCAGTACAAACCAAATTGAAGCCTAATCCTAAAACTAATTAAACATTGATATCAAGGTCTCAAATGATACATCATAAAAAAAATAGAAGAGACTTGAACAAATCAGGCATCTAATTAAGTAACTCTCCCTCACCATCAAGAGGTGGAGGTGTCCACATCAGTGCGAGTAGGAGCCTGGACTACACCCTTGGATGCCTAAGAATATATCTAAAGAAGTGAATAACTTGTCTTTCCACTGGATGCTTAAACTTTTATATCCTAAGTGAGTATTCATCATGTAATATCTAATTAGGAGGGTATTGAAGCACTCTAACACCCCAATCCCTAACTAGATAATTATGTTAGGGTGGACTAATTTCTATTTATCTTGGGTTGGAAGTGCTTAAAAGTTCTTTTTTGGAGACTGGAGATTCCCCTATTTGTTTCCTATTTTTCTGTATGGGTAACCTAAATATTTATTTCCTTTCCAAAATGGAAGGCCACATAACAAAATATTGCCTTATTCTATAAAAAGAAATAGCCACCCCCTAGTGATATATATAGTAAGATCTTTTTCCTAATTTTACTATCAATTTTTTTGGCTAGAAGACGATGATAGTTCAAAATGATTTAGAAGATAGGGATAAAATGAGAACCATCATTTCTAGAATGAAGATGCATTATTCCAAGTGATAAACCCATTTCTTTCATAAGTCAGCTCCTCCATCCAAAAAATTAGTAATGAGAAATCTCTACATCAAGTAATCAATGGAGGGCTCATAAAATTGATCAAGTGATCAACGGAGGGCTCATAAAATCCCTAGGTCAAGTATTCAATGGGGGGCTCATAAAATTGATCCCCAAGGGGAGATAAGAATCTCATTAAAAATTAGAGACAGGACACTCCTAAATACATATCATACAAAATTATTGCCAAGGTCTTAGCCTCTAGACTAGAATATATCCTACCCAAGATCATTAACCCTACACAAAAGTGTTTTGTTAAGGATATTTATGCATATTGGAGAACTTTATAACCTATTGGAAGACTTTGGATTGGGAAACATTTCTAGGATAGAGTGTAGGCATGCTCAAGTAATTGATTATGAAAATGTCTACAAAAGGGTGGAATGGAGTTTCACTATGATGATGTTGCAAGCCCTCCATCCAATATTATAGCAAATGGTGTCCTCTCTTATGATTGGTGTCAGGGTTTTAGTAAAGAAAGTAATGGGGTTAGATCATAATTTTTAGGACTCTCGAGATCAATTATGAAAGGGTGTCCTCTTGCATCCTCTTTATTTTTTATTGTTGAACATTGACTCATTACATTATCTCCTTAGAGATAACGAGTTGTCTCTAAAAGTTAGAGGATCTAATCTCCAAATAATTAATAAGTATCTAACGTACATAGTTTGTTGATAATATTTGTATTCTTTTTAAGCTACAAGAGTGCAACACGAGTTATTTAATGATCAAATTGGACCTCTTTTCTTTGTATTGTGTACAATAAGATTTATGTCTCTATATCTATCTTATTGGATCTAAATATTGAGTCTCCTACCTTGTGTAGTAAATATAGTATTGGATGGAGATTTCATAATTAAATGGTTAGGTACCTAGGGATTCCATTTGTAGTAAACCCTAACATATAAATGAAATGTGTCTTTATATCAACAAAATTTTTTTTGGAAAACTCAACTTCTAGAACTCTAATTATCTCACTTTGGTTGGTAGAATTCAAGTATGTTAAAAGATTCTCTCCTCATATTGGGTGTAAGTTTCTCTTCTTCCTACTCATTTTATTTAAATCAATTTGGTCTTCTATATAAATCTATTAGGAACATTTTGTGGATAGCCAAGGGATTACTTTGGCAATAAAATGGATATCCAAAGCTTCATAAGGTAATGAATTATGGATTATGATTAGAATTAGGATTATTATATGGTTAGGGATAGGGTTCACATGTATTAGTTCATTACCTGACATGATCTACACTTATAGTTTGCATTAAAAAGTGGATAATAGTTAGAATTCAAACTACAATCATAAATATTTTTTAATCAAATCATAATTCTATCTCTAAGCTTTCATTAGATAATTGTAACCTTAACTCTGGTCCTAATGCCATCTAGATTATATATCCTATAAACAATAGGACCATAATAAATATCTGAAACCTAAATATAATTCTAACTAAAACCATAATCCTAGGTAAGTTCCCTAACATTAAAGGACCATAATCATTATAATAATCTTAAGCTTAGCCATCATGAAAATCGTTATCGTAACAAAATTGTAAACCATAACCTTGTCATAATCTTAACTTTGTTTCATTCTAAGATGAACATGTATAATCCATAATGAGTTCATACGATCCCCCAGTGTCACAAAATAAGTGTACATGAAAGTAAAATTAGCTTGGTGGCTCCTATTTTAAGAAAAGAAACCTTGAACTAACCTAGATATATATTTTTGGACTATTATTTTATGATTAGACTTAAAAATTTGGTATTTAATGTTTAATTTGACTTAAGTGTTTAACTTTATTTATTTAATTGATATGATTTTAATAAAGATATGCACATTTATATAGATCTAGTAGATAAATTTTATATTTAAATTTTATTAAATAGTAATTTTGTCATGTTTTATGTTTTATGTTGTTTAAACATATATGCAGATTATATTTGATGGACCCACCACCACCGCCTCCCCCTCCCCTACTCCTACCTCCACCCCCTCCACCTCCACCTCCACCACTCACCATATATGAGCTCCACGAGACCATGAGGCATAACCTCAATAACTTCATGCATGATATAGAGGCTATCTGACATGAGAGGCAACCCCCCCCACCCTCACCTACTACATCTTGTAGATAGCATGCAAGGCATGGTTAACTCCATCCATCATTTTGATTCAGACATTGATTCATTTAGATCGTGGAGGCAAAGCATGCATTCCTTCTACTCTGACGGCTTATCATACAGAGAGGTTTATAACCTACATATAGGTAAAGGGAATTTTCAACATTATTTTGTAAACCCTAAGATGGGTGAAGCAATTAGTGATAAGAAGCCTCACATTTCCATTAGGTGGTGTACACATCCATGTGTAGGAGCACATTTTTGGGAGTGGTGGTGGATGGTATTTGACCATCCACCACACACTAACCATGAGGTGCCCATGTACTTCCTTAGGAATTAATGGGCTGAGTTTGAGTTGGGTTTGAAATCCAACTATTTTGATATGAAAGCATTTCAGGGGGTTGGTAGAGGGATGCCTTAGGATAGGCTTGGGGCAAAGTTGAGTGATATAACAAGAAATCGTAGGTGAGTTGAGCCCCTTGTACCTCTTCCTACGCCTATTTTGCCTACTCCTCACGATCATCAAGCAGTTTCATCTACTATTACCCATTTGAGTGCCCTTTCAGGCAATTTAGTACAGCAGTGGATGCAGGCGGTACATGCTCCTCCACTTGGACATGTTTGTACTAGTTGTGGAGGCATATGCATAGGCCCCTAGAGTGATCCTGGTGTAGTACATGATGGCCATTATGATGAGGGTGTAGATTTTGATGATGATGTATATGCTGCTCGTGGTGATGGTAGTGATGAGATAGATGTGTCATCATTTGTTGACCTCATGCAGCAGGGAGAGCTTGGAGAGAGTCAAGAGCAGTAGGTAAAATTTTAATTTCAATATAAATATAAAGTACACATAATTATTTACTTTCTACATACATGTGTAATTGTATTAACTATATTAATTTGTACTTTTGAAATAACAAAGGATGGATGATACTGTTCCTCCTAGGAGGTAGTATAGTCTTTTTTTAAGACCTACAGACGTTGGCGTCCCTTATACGGTATGCACTTTGAATTACAGTGTAAAAATGTACATTCAAATTTGAATTTAATAACATGTTCTCATATGTTCTTTTTATCTGATTTTGTAGGGATTGTTTGCATCTACATAGATTGATGTTAGTACAAGTCCTACTCTAGTTACCACTGAGGCACAACCTCAAATACATGCGGTATGAACTTTTGACTAAAGAAAAATAATTTGTATTATTTTTATGTATGTAAATTATTATTAACTTATAATCTAAACAATTTTGACTCACGTGTATATATATTTTATGTGTTTCGATTTTACGAATAGGAGCCATATCATACTCATCCATACAGGCCTCGATATAGTCTATTTTTGACTCCATCTTATGATTATTATGCTAGCATACCTATAGACACATTTGTGACATTGACTACCACTCAGGTATGATATATATATATATATTATATATACATGTTAAATATAAAAAATGTAGTGTAAAAATTATGTACTTTGTAATTATTCATGTATATTTAATTTTGACTAAACGTTTATGTATCCATAATTTTAGGACTACGTCACCACGAGTGTTTCTGAGAGCACAAAACTTAGCCAGATGGAGGTACCTACATCATCATTTGAGGTTAGTATTGTGATTTATCTACATAATGTATAGTTCATTATGCTCTAAAATCAAATTTAAAAAATGTATGTATTGTAAATTACAGGACCTCACCACTGCTGCATTTGGTAGTTTTGACAGTGCGCCTCCTCTCGTTACTGAGGGACACCCATATCATGTGGTATAATTTATTTTATTATGCAGTGAATATTTAATTTATTTGCAAGCTAGATTTTGAAACCCATTTCAATTAAGCATGTACATGATAAGACATGCCTCATGTTACATAGGGTCATACATCTACTTCACAAGGTGTCTGACATGATGAGATGACTCATATTACACATGATGATCCATCTGAGTCCTCTTTGCATGGAGTAAAGAGGAAATTCAATCAGATAGATTAGGTCTTGTTGGCACCTATAGATTGTGTTTTTATGATATATATTATTTATGATGTATACACTTTGTGTTAGGATAGTTAAAACTATATGTTAGACCATGTATTTTTTCACTTCATAGATCATGTTATGATGTATGTTAGACCATGTACTATTTTTTTATGACTTCTTATCATGCTTGTGTATGTAGTATATATTATTATATTTTACCATGTTTTAAGTATATTCAAACCATTTTATTTATTCTAACATATTTTATTCATGAAAATATGACACATTTTGTAAGTATATATGCAAGATGAACAATAATTTTAACTATCTATAGAGCATTATTGGATAAATATCACATCAAATTTATGCATTGAGATTCATAAAAATAAAGTTGACCTACTAGATTAAAAAATGTATTGATAACGTACCTAACAATGTATCATAAGTGATCTTAATGTGTTGTTTGGTAATGTAAGACTCATTGTCACCTAATAAGACCTATTATGTGGTAGTAAACATATGAATACCTATCATAACCTATAATAGACATAACATTACCTATTAGGACTCTTATGTCCCCTTAAGACACACATGTATGGATAACGTACCTAAAAATGTATCGTAAGTGATCTTAATGTGTTGTTTGGTAATGTAAGACTCATTATCACCTAATAAGACCTATTATGTGGTAGTGAACATATGAATACCTATCATAACCTATAACAGACATAATGACCTATTAGGACTCCCATGTCCCCTTAAGATACACATGTATGGATAACGTACCTAACAATGTATCATAAGTGATCTTAATGTGTTGTTTGGTAATGTAAGACTCATTATCACCTAATAAGACCTATTATGTGGTAGTAAACATATGAATACCTATCATAACCTATAACATACATAATGACCTATTAGGACTTCCATGTCCCCTTAAGACACACATGTATGGATAACATACCTAACAATGTATCATAAGTGATCTTAATGTGTTGTTTGGTAATGTAAGATATAATCAATACAATGAATACAATGAGTAATGATCTTTAAATTATCATGTGCAAGTGACTTGTTTTTAATATTACAATTAATAGTAATTTGAAACTTCAAACAAACATTAATTTAAACATGCTTGAATGTAAAAGTAATGGAACAAAATAGGAGGTCATTACTTAAATTGATAATTAATTTATAATTTATCAAGTGCATACCTTTAACTTTCAAATAGAAGTAAACTCTCATTTTTGAATTAGTTTGTAAACCATATTTTCACAATATATGTAAGACAATGTCAATGATATATTTATAGTTCAATGAACTCATTTGAAACATAAAATTGGTTCAACATATCTCTTCAAATGAGGTCCTATAAAATAAAAATGTAAAACAAAAACACACATGTTAATAAACACATAAATTAATATTCAAGGTATCTGGACTATGTAAATATATGTGTAATTTGTATGTACTTACTATGTGAAATTGCACAAGATGTTGATGTTCGATCCACTTTAACATTTAAATTTGCATAAATTGTAATTGAGACCTAAATAAGAGGTATATAAGTTCTCTAAAATGGTATTGACAACACAAACATACATGTAATTAAATTATATAAGTACATATATATAAAAATAATACAATAATGAAAAAAATTACATGTGTTTGATTTAAATGTAGTCATCCCATTGTACCATTTGCATCCTCTCTCTTTTGCAATGCATCTATGATTGTCTCATGCTTGTCCATTGAAATTGTCCATAATACCTTATTGGCGGGTCTCCCTTTGTATCTTTCTAATTTGAAATTTGTTGCCACAACCAAATGAGAATAGTGTAAAATCTTCTTTTTGGTTTGGTAGTCTTCAAATGTTGGCAAACCATTTCTTCTTGTTAGGTATCTACGTAGCCAGGTGCTAGCTACAATGACAGACCCGATTGGATACTAAAAACCATCATCATCTACTTGATGACATGTCAATTTTTTCTTAGGTTCCACACATCTAGCTAGCCAATACTCAGTCTATTCATCATTATCACTAGTGCAATAATAGCATAAACATGTCCTGCAAGATAAGATAAAGTATAGAAACACTTTAATCGCATGAGTGTACATATGAAAATTATATAAATTGAAGCATGAGATCACAAAAAAATCTAATTAAATTGTGCATACCAGGTTCTATGAGGTCTGAAATATGATCATAGTCTTCTGATGCAAAAGTAACATTATGGCCTTCATTTACTATATCATCTTCAAAATGCATGTCAATAGGTGCTAATGATCTTTGTTGCCAATCTTCAACCCATTATGTATTCTCACATTCTTCCCATTCACTTGCAAGACAAAATTGACAAAAACAAGCAAGCTCCCTAGTCCATATAGTCCAAGTGTTAGAATCTAAACTCCTAAATGAATGCCATTTAGTTGACCCACTAATTGTATCACAATCATATCTTGAAAGGATATTATTTTCTTCAACTAGGTAGAAGAAACGTTTGATTGTAGAGTTCTGACTTGATCTTGTGTATAAATATTTGTTACACCATTCGACAATCTCATGTGCATTTTTGAATTTAGCTTTTTCCTCAAATTTTAATTGCTCTTTACTAAGGGCTCTCTTCACGCATGCACCAGCACCATCATGTTCTCCTTTACCATGTCCAGCCTCAAAAAAACTCCACACATGTTGGATGTTAGTTTGCCTATGTGTCTTACTCAACCAATAGAACATTCTAGCATTCTTGAATTGTTAGCATTCTTGAATTGTCATGTATAATTATCTGACCATATCCAATGTTGTGTCATTTTAATTTGTCTCTCTTTTAAATTATCATAAAATACCTTGAAAAAATATTGGACAAACTCAGATGAATGGAGTTTATTATCACTTAAATAAAAATGGAACTCTCTCAATATTTTTTGATCCTCCTCTGTACTATTAGGTGCATGCCTATAAACTATATGAACATAAATTGTTACTTGCACTGAATTTTAATATTGTGGTAGTACCTCTTCTTGTGGTGCAAGCATGTAGTTCTCTGCAAAGTCAATAGCTGAAAGTATAGTACCAATTGGAAATGTATTCTTACATATGCGAAATTGTTCATCAAGCCATCTAGAATATTGAGAGTGTTTAACATATTTTGGTATGATCACACTCTCAAACTCATCCATAAATGCATGACAACTAACTTTATCTGTAACTAGATCACACCTTCTTCCAATCTTCCCATCCTTCAATGGATATTCAATAGTTTTGAATCTTTTTACCTCAACTAATTGATGTCCAAAAGTAGTCAAAGCATTTTCATGCAAACATTCGTCTAACAAAGAAAGATTGCTGCACATATCACATGTACTAGAAAGACATGCATTGAAAAGAAAGTATTGATTATTAGGTGGCTTACAAAACAAATCTGATATGAAATCTTCTATAGTTTGAGGTGGTATTTTTATACCACATTCTTGCAACATTTTTTTACTATGCATGCTACCACATATAGATCGAAATACATCATAATGGTAATGAAATTGAATATAATTTTTACAACAACATGTGATTCTTTCCTTGCTAATCCTTACATACCATGGTTTACACTTTTCAAAAGATCTTTGACTAATGGTAATATTTAATACCTTACCATCTACAAATTTTTTAAACAATTTAGTTTGAGTCATGTCCAAAAGGTGTTTAAGATGTGGATCACATATTTTTGACCCAATTCTCAATTTAAGAACATCTCTTGAATTAGGTGATACTCTTGTATTATCATGCCAAAAATTTTCAATCAAACTTTTGACTTCACTAGTAAGTTTCATATCACATCTCGGGAGTATACTACTAGAAGTCCATCAAATATTTGTTGGATTACATTCAAAGTTAACTCTTCTCTTTATAGCTCTTTCTAAACTCTTACGATTCACATTAAGATATCCACTTATGTTGCTAATCAATCTTTTGTTAGATGTTGATTTGTTAACTAAAGCTATTATTATTTCTCATCGTGCTGCATTCTTATCTTTAGACCGACTTTTCTTTCCAATAACATCAAAGGAACTAGCAACGATGGATACAACTTGTTTTAAAGACTCATTTTTATTCTTGGGTTTTGCATACATTCCCAACCTTCTCATTACTTTTCACATTTTAAACATTTTAATTAGTTGCAACATTAGCTGACATTGAAACCCAAATTTCTTATTATAAAAAAAATGCCTATACAATCTATTAGCATGTGTCCTAATTTGTCTCCATGAAACCAATCCCTCAAGATTATCTAACACATCATTAGGAATATGAAAATTATTTTCAGACACTTTACTATCATCCTGACATGTTTGTTCAGTAGTTGGTGTTTCTATGTCTACATTCATGCAATTTTTATTTTCAGACACTTTACTATTTTCACTGTTATTTGGGATTTGAATATCATTTTCAATTTTTTTTGGTATTTCTTTCGGGGCAAGTATTTCAATTGGAGTGTTTTGTGCATGATCGTTTGACAATTGCTTCTCATGAAGAAAATCTAAATTGTTTAAATCGTAACCTGCTTCTAAAAAGTCACTAATTTCATCATGAGAGAAAATTTGAGGGTTTGGAGACACACCTGTATTGAATGCATGATTAGAATGTGCACCTAAATTTTCTTGTATTGGGTTCTCTTCTTTGACCTCTTCATCCATCATGGTATCCTCAATGTCTTTCTCCTTTGAAACATTGTTCAAGTCTCTAATTCTCTATCTTCTCTCTCATTGACATTGGGCTTCATTCTCTTTATTTGCTCCAATCTCCTCATCTGTCAGAACTTTTTCTTTCTTCTTTCTTCGTTGTTTTGATCCCATGTTTGCACCAATTTTGAATTTGAATCAGTAGCTTGCAAATTGTATAAGAGGACAAGAAAATAGAATAAGCATGATGGAATTCATTGTTGCAGATCAAAACTGTTATTCAATCATTTCAATCATTGAAATTCGGTCAGTGGGGCAGCTTTTGGGGCCCAATGGGTACATTAGAAATGGGTAGTCGATTGCTTAAAAATCGAGCACCCAATTCTTTAGAAATCAAGTACCTATTTATACCCGATTTTAAAAAGAATTAGGTACCCAATTTTTAAACAGTCAGGTACAACGATTTAAAGCAATCGGGCACCCAATTTTTGAATTACAAATCGGGTGCTCGATTCTTGAGACATGAGTGAGAATTTGGTATGACTCCCGACTTTTGCATGGGGTTTTTCCTTGGGGAAAGGCATGGCATAGGCTTGGTCCCATCAAGCCATGCCTTTATGATCCTTTTTTTTTCTAAGGCATTTAATCGACAATTTTTGGTATTGTCGTAATTTTTTTATAGTCATTCCCATTTAATTTTTTGACGAGATAAAAACCCATTATAGGTCTTACTATTATTATTTCAAAAATGTAAATTTTATAGTGTTATTAGTTTATTTTCTATTTTTCCATTATTTATTAATCAAAACTATCTTCTAAACGTTGAAAAGTGACATTCACTAAAACTTTAATAACTTATTTATTTTATATTTTTTCTTAAATTAATTTATATGGCATCAATCTACATAAAATTCTTTTGATGTTAAATTTTATTTTTTTTTAAAGTGAGATTTTGATCAAATTATGTGGTACGTACACGAGAGGTTTTAAAATTTACCTTTATAGCCAATTAATAATTAATAATAAAAAAATTATTCAATAAAAAATTAAGAAAAAATATTGTCACCAATATTAGGTGTATTAGGTAACTCCCTTTAAAAGGATTTGTGAAAATTCATTTATTTGTGTCAAATTATGGTGTCCATACATGAGAGTGGTATGGTCCTAAAATAAGCATTTTGAAAAAGTGGTTTTTAAAGATCCATACCAAAAAAATAATCTATCATATGGGTATACAAATAAATTACATATTCAAAAAATAGATTTCGAACACTAAAAATTTTATTTCTGGAGTTTTTTTATATTCAATCTCTAAATACCTCAAATTTTGACATCAATTGACAAAAAAATTCAAAAATAGGAAAAACACTTCCACTTTTTGGCCAAAAGTGAGACCCAACTTCTTGCACTAACCCCTCTAGTAAACTTCAAGCCTCCATAGTATCTACGAAGGGCATCAATATTGATCCTAAGAAATGCTATAATGGAAATGCCTCCTCCTAAAAACATTAGCCAATTGAGAAGTCTTCAAGGATGTCTGCAATCTATGAGGAGGTTTATCTCTTAACTGGATGATAGATCACAACCATTCAATGAAAAATTGTACAAATGCTCTACATGTATGTGTAATGAATAATGTGAAAAGAGTCACACTTAGACTAAGGAATATTTGGCTAAGCATCACATCCATGTGCCTCCTATTCTAGGGAAGCCTTTGATGTTATATATTTAAGAAACAACTACTTCCCTAGGGGAATTACTAGAACAACATGATGGGAATGGAAAGTAGCATGCTATATATCATATCACTAGAACCTTAGTTACTTATGAGGTCAATTACAATAACATTGAGAAGGCTTCTCTTGTTGTATTATTTTCATCTATAAAAATGAAACATTACATGCTAGCTCATACTACAGACTTGGTTTTAGAAATTGATCCTCTTAAATATGTTTTAAGTAAATTTGCACTTAAGAATAGACTTTCTAAATGGATGATGATTTCATTTGAATTTTATATTTAGTATTTCAAACATAAAGCCATTAAAGGGCAAGTGATTGTAGACTAACTTGCTTATTTTTTGCTCCGAGATAATACTCCCATCTAGATAGACTTCATGGATTCATTTATTATGTATTTCATGAAAAGCACTTGGATATTGTTCTTTGATGGATTACATACTCAAAATGGTGATGGTGTTGCTACTTGATTCATTACACCCCATGGCTACATAATTCCTAAGTCTTACAAGCCAATATTCCCTTACACAAATAGCATAGAATAATATTAGGTTCTCATGAATGGTATCAAATTGGTTATTGAATGGATGACTACTGAACTACATATTTATGAAGATTCCCAACTTGTCATAAATTAGATCGATAATGACTATCAAACCAAGGATGGGAATTTGATCACATATAAGAAATCAGTTGATGCTCTATGGAACTACTTCACCTTTGTCACCTTTGAAGAAACTCCTATGGTTATAAATAAGGTTTTAGATGCTATAGCTACTTTAGCATCAATCTTATAGTTATAAGATCATGAATCTCAATTTGAATTCCTAGTAGAAGAGCTACATTACTCTGCCTATGATTGTTAAAATGGATAGGGTTGTCATTGCACCAAAAGATTGACTTGTCAGTGCCTGATAAAAATAATACTCTTATAGAACCCGAAGAGGCAATTATGCCATGTGGTGAATCCTATGAGCGGCACTACTCCACTTCCAACAATCCCCCTCCTAGTGTCACTCGTTGTGGCCTGCAAGAGTCAAACTTGTGACCAAGCTCTAATACTAATTGTTAGAAAGGACAAGGTTTCTATTGCACCAAAAGATTGACTTGTTAATGCCCAATACAACTAATAACCTTATAGAACCATAGGAGGTGGTTAAGCCATGTCACAAATCCTATAAGGGGTGCTAGCCCACTGCCAATAATGATTCTCTAACAATTGAGTCATTTTCAATAGCATTGCCTATGATCCTTCTTGATATGCTACCATTTACTCCTACCTCTATGACCAAATTTCCTAACAACCTCACTCGTAACAAAAATGCCAACTTATTCACAATTCTTTCCATTCTATTGTCATCACTAGTGACTTGTATAGGAAGGGTTTAGATAGAAATCTCCTTAGGTGCTTACAGACAGATGATATTGATTAAGAGTTAGCCAAATTTTATGACAATATTTATGAGTCTCACTTTAATGGCCTTGAAATTTCTCAAAAACTACTTAGGGATGGTTAATATTGGCTAAAAATACAAGAAGATTTCATGCATTTTGCTAAATCGTGTAGAAAGTTTCAACTACATGGTAATTTGATTCATGATCTTGGACATTATTTGATACCCTCCATTATGCATTGGTTTTTTAAGTAGCAGACCTTTGATCTAGCTAGAAAAATACATCCTAGCTTGTCAAGTGAACATAAGTTTATTATCATTGCTAGAAAATATTTCACTAAATGGATTGAGGCTGTACCGCTTTTTGTAACTACTAAGAAACATGTTCCTTTGTTCATATTGAACCACATCAATAATCACTATGCATTCCCTCCCCTAGAGTCATGATAATGGAGGATAGTTCAAACATAAGGACCTTAGACAACTTTGTAAGAAGTTCAAGGTTAAACAACATTAGCTCTCTATCTACTACCCTCAAGGTAATGGTCAAGTCGATGGTCAAGTCGATGCTTCAAATGAGGCATTGCTCAAAATCCTGCATAGAATTGTAAATAAATTTGAGAGAGATTGACATCTACAAATTAATCTCGTACTATAGGCTTATAGGACTAGTGTACACACACATATTGAAGCCACACATTTTTCTATGGTTTATTGTTCTAAGGTTGTTCTTCCACTTAAACTTGTGATTCCTTCCTTGAGATTCTCTTTGAAAGGGCTAATTACTAATGAAGAATATAGACCTATGAGGATACATTATCTTGAGGTCCTAGATGAATATTGTAAGGTTTCTTTTGATCATATGAGATCTTATCAAAAATAAATGTCTACTAGCTACAATAAGAAAATTCACCATACGTAATTTCAAGTGGGTGAGAAAAACAAAAAAATAGAAAAATATAGAGCATAAAGGAAAGTTTGAACATGATTGGCTGGGTCCCTACATAGTCACTACTGCATTTGGATCTAGTGCTTATCAACTCTCTACACCTAAGGGATAACAACTCGTCAAGCCCATCAACATCCTTCATCTTAAGAAGTTATACACTTAGTGCCCTCACTTCTTAGTGTTTGTACATACCTTATGATCCTGAAAGAATCTAAGAAAAAATTATACATGATGCTGAAAATTCCTAAAGAGAAGGAAAATATTCTGAAAAATGATCATCTTAGTGAAAACCTAGCAATAGGTGATTCGATGCATCACTAGTTTTTTTTTTTTTTTAAAATTAAAAAAATTAAAAGTAATAAAATAAAATAAAATAAATTCCTATCAAGTAGTGAAAACCTAGAAACAAATGCTACTTGAGAACCTTGTATCTATGTCTATCAGTATCTCACTTTGTGCTCATGGACCTCCCACCTCATATTGATTAGTCTTGTCTAGGTTAGAACTAACATTCATCAACATATAGGGGACACAAACTATATATCTTATAAGGGTCTACTTATTGCATTGGTGTTCCTTTGGGAGCTCTCAAATAATGTTCTTCAACACTTTCCCTTGATATCAATCTTTTTTTAACAGTTATCAAATACTTTAGCTATAGTGTAGGATGCTACAATACTTCTCATTAGCAGACTTGAGTCCTGAAGAGATATTTATTTGACTTCCACACACTCACTTAAAACTACAATTGACTAAGACATGTTGGCTTTATTTCTACTTTTTTGTTGTTTATGATAATTTCTTTGACGAGTGTTGCCTCCCTAATAGTTTCTCGAGGATGTCATGAACTAGAGAATTGGAGGTATGGGGCATTTTTTATTTTACTTTCTTCATGTGGGTATACCTTATTGATATTAGGTTTCTTGAGCATTTTTCTTGACCCTGTTGACACTTAAGTTCTACAACTTATCATCCTTATGTACTTTTGCAAGTGTGTGCTTATTCCCATCTCAACATTTTATGTCTATATGCAAGCATACTATTTCTGTAATAAACTTAGGAAAGCTAACTACACTATCATCTTGACTTTTATCTCTTTGATGCATAGGTCGGGCTCATACATACCTATCCAATATATATCATGGTCACATCTTCATAGTTATTCTAGTGATGGTTGTATGATCTTCTAATGTCCCTAATAAATCTCAATGATAAAAATTAGGATCTACTTATATAACACATGTAATTACACCTTTGCATACTACCTTGCATTTCAGGGTTCAATATTGCTTAGGTTTTTCATTTGAATATTGAGAGATCCTCCTTTATCTTTTATGGATGTGTTGGCTAACTGTGTTTACCTTATCTTGTTTCTCCTTGATCATATCTTATCATCTCCTTTTGGTCTTTGCTGGCCTCTTTATTATCATCATAAGGGGTTAACATTATCATCATATCTAATTTGCCACTTATATACTCTTTTGACCTCTTTTGACATAATTTTTGAACTAATTATATTTTCACAAAAATTGCACCCATAGTTTTGATGTCTTAAAACCATTTTCAAAATAAAAATAAAAATATGGGTTTCATCTTGCTGGTCAAAATTATATTTTAAATTCCTCTTTCCTCTACATAGTTTACTAACCTTTTGAGGCTTAATCTTTCAAATCTTTCTAAGAAATTCATCATTTCTTCATTTTAACATTTCTTATCTCTCATCCTCTCTTCTCATTCACTTCATTTTATTTGATTTCACTTCTTATTCCTCCTTCCTTTGACCTAATTCTAATGTTTTATCTTTCTTGGTCAAGCTTTGTCAAATTAGGGCATATCATGATCACTTGGTGGTTAACCTTTGGTCTCAATAGCTTATCTATCATCTTTGACCTCATTTTATCTCAATTTTCCAAAATCTATCTCATTTATGCATCTCCTCTATCTCATTTCAATTTCAATGCCAAGGGGCTGGGCATATTCTATCATTGTTGCAAATTGCTTGCAAATTTCTTTTCTTTTTATGGCTATCTATTTTCTCTTATTCATCCACTTTCTTTGGCTACCTAGATTGGCATATCATCTCTTGTCTTTAGTATTGGTAATGTCTATCCCTCTCCTAATGTATAGTTCTGCTACTAACTGGTTGTGCATTCAAGATCTTTATTTCTCTATCTTCTACTTTCTTAGCATCTTCATTTTTTGATGTAGTGTGTTCCCAAATTGATCACACATTAGTAAAAGGGATGTATATGTAATCACACAAAAATGGTCATCTAGACAATGAGCCAAATTTCTAGCATTTTTCATAATTTATCTACTTCTTATTCTTGGTCAAATCCTCACTTTTCTATTTATTCAATTATAACCTATGGTTTGGCTAGTTTATCCTAAGTCTTATTAAGTTGAAAGAAATTTCTCTCTTTTAATTAAATAAAACTCCCCAAGTCCCATATATCATAAGTGTGCACATGAAAAGGAATTTTTCTCATATATCAGACACACTTTTCTATGTGAAAGGGATCTTTATTTTCAAAATAACTTGAATTATCCTCCACACATCTTTTGCCTCTTAAACATCACTGTTGATCTTTCTTAGGTGAGATTATTATGCACATGGATCACTCAAGATGCATTCTCCACCATTGGTTATGTCTCTTTATCCTTTTGATCTTTACTATACATTCTTCTTTATAAAGGAGGGTTCTCTCCTCATTCTCCAATATAATTCTTTGTACTAACATTATATTAAAAGATTTCTTGGTTCCTTTGGAGCTTTGAAGAACTTGCATCATTCTTGCACTTGCACTTTCATACTGTCTTTCTAATATTAGATTCATGGCATGTTTAGTTTAGCTTTCTTTTATTATTTAGAATAGTTCACATTAGATTAAGTAGGAAGGCTTTGTAATACTCTTATTTTGTTAATTTATCTTACATTTTCATCTCTTAGTTATCTTGCATTGTATTTTCATATTGATTCTTCAATACTAGCATCCTTGCTCTTATATTTGAATATCTCATTATATGGTGTACCTTGCAAGGGTTGCGTAGCTTGGTTCATTTGAGAGCCAACACACTACCATTTTTCACCTTTTCATGTTAGAGAAAGAGAGAGAGAGCTATAATTTTTATCTTGAGATGATCCTCGCTAGGGGTATTCTTGAGAATAAGGGTCTATAGAAGTGTGTCCACATTTTTGACATATAGTGTGAACTATTGGAAACTTACAATTGGAACAATTGTTGGGTTTTCATTAATGTCAAATTCACTAATAAGACATTGTGCTAGCTGATCTAAATTTCATATCTCTTTGATTGATGAAAAGGAGATCTCTTTTATTGATGACAAGGATTTGAGAAATAACTCATAACAATAGCGCTAAGAAGAAAGGTTGATTTATGGAAAGGAAGATACAATGAAAATTTGATTAGTTAGACTTTGATAAGACAAAGTGATTGTTTATATCAAGAATGTAAAGCTAAGTTGAGCAATAGAGTAAAAGATTAAGGAATGTTGAGTGATGCTAGTGTCAACTGAGCCATAGTAAGTGTTGAGCAAATCTAGTTTTGACCAAGTATCAATATCAACCAATCAAGATAGTTGATGTCGAGCCAAAAATTTTATAGTGATTGAATGATTAAGTGATGACCAAGCATTAGAAATTAGTGATTGCTAAGCAATAATATTTTGAATGAATTTTAGGAAATCATGATTTCTAGCCAACTCAGTCAATTCCTTGGAATATATAAACTATGTTGAAGATAATATTGATGAGTTGGATCATTAAATTAAAGGAGAGGATTAGGTATAATACCTATGATCTAATTTAATGGATGAAAAGATTCTAGAAAATAAGGAAGATCAAAAAATATAGTGAGCTTGATGAACCAAATCTTAAACCCTAAGATCTATCATGATCATGGAAAATGGAAAAGAAAGAATTAACTATTTAAGGAGATATAGAACCAAACTCAAAAGAGAGGCATACAGAGAAAGATTGATCAAAGATGCACAAGGGTGAACATAAGTGTGTGTTGCTTGTGTAGATGCTGTTGATATTGATAAGTGAATATGAGCAGATGGCTTAAGTTTTCTTGAAAGGAGAATACTGACTTCTTAAAGGGTTTCCAAGAGAATCAAGAACAAACAAAACAATGGGGAACTCCATTCAGTGATTTGAACCTGCAAAGTGAGTTGTAATCATATATATTAAAACCCTATTGTTCCCTTTCAAATAATTGTAAATAGTTTGTATTGAAATCCTTTTAATAGAGGTTGACCTAACAGTCATTTGAAAGACTTCACAATCTATGTAAATCCTTTAACAAGGTGGCATTCTAAATGGAATGTTCACATTCCTCTGACAAGACTACTCCTAAGAAGGTGATTAAATCATCTAACGAGGTCCCATTTAACAATGTGCATTGCAACCTTTAACAAGGTTGGGCTCCTAACAGAGCTCACTTCAAATGACAAAAAAAGTTGTGACATATTGCTAGTGGTTTTTCCCAAATTGGATTTCTATGTAAAATCCAATTGTCAAACTTGTGTTCAATTCTATATATGTTTTACACTTGATAAATTTTACATTCAACAAAGTCTATTATGTTTGGGACAGTAATTTTCTTTATCAGTATAGTAGGGACCGACCAACAATAGGATAAGAAAAACAATGAATGTTTTGATGTCTAATTGTTCAAATGGTACTTATAGACCTTGGGTAATAGATTCCCTCACCCCCCTCTCAATTATTCTAAACATTTGTAACAGTGAACCTTCATGATGCCAATTCTACAGAAATTGAGATAGTAATGTAAATAGGATCTTTACCAAATACATAGGTATATGTGAATACATGTACTTGTAATTGAATCAAAGAATATATAGTTGCTAAAAAATATGGCACTCTAGATTTGCCAGATCCAAAGAAAAATAATACAAAGAACATAATAGGATAAGGGATGAATCCCACCAAAACCAGAATAGCCAAGTAGGTAAGATATTCTACTTACAAAATGGAAAATAACATTAAACTCTAACATGAATTAATAGTACAATAAAATAATTCAAATTGCCTCCGTAAAACAACTAATCTGATGAACATATATACCATATTGTAAGAAAAATCCTGAGGGAGAAACAACATACTACATGACACAACAAACACCTATGCCTATGAAAAACTAAAGATGGGCCAGAGATATATGTAAATCATTTTGGGACCCAAATAAAATTCATTATTTTGTATTTATTTATTGAAAGGTATATTAAAAATACTTATGTTTTTATCAAAACAAAAAAATTGGCATAAATGACAAGATCAATAAAATAGTAGTTGAAATACAGTTTTCGCAAGTTATTTGAACTATTAAAAACCTTTTATCTTATCTTTAGTGTTAGTAAACATATTTGTCCTTCAAAAATTAAATACAAAGAATGACTCAAAATGAATAGAAGAAAAACTGCCACTGAAAGTTGAAAATACTATCATGAGATTGTTAACTTTCCTCTAAATTGAGAGGTATAGCTCCCTCTTAGAAAGATATTCAAAGAATTTAAATAGCTGGTTATGTCTTTTACTAGAGGACACAAAGGATTTCTAGCATTTACCTAACATTATGGGAGAGAGGCAATTATAAGATTTATAAATTGGACAATGAGGAAACAAACAACCACATGACCATCTATCTAGTCTTTCATATCATAGGGGAAGTGCAAAGAAACATTATTTTATTCTGCTGACTATGACTGATAATGCAAAACTACACCTAAAACATGAAAAAAATGAATATATGACCATTTTCAATCCAAGAAAATCATATTCAGCCTTTAGAATCTGATATATGAAACTCTCTTTTATTTCAAATGCATAACAAAATAATAACAATATCATTTTATCTCTATCATTACAGTCAAGTTGCAGAATAATAAAAATAAAGCTTCTATTCATCCTCCCTATTACAATCACTACCCATAAAAATCTATTCTCTCCTTCCCAGTAGCTACAAAACTTATGGTGAAGAGAAGAACCCCCACTACATCTAAAACTTGCAATAAATAACACCTTTGGGTTGTGTTTTGGTTTCTATAACTCTTTCTTGAAAGTCATTTTAATCATTCTTGAGAATAATCTTCTTCTTATTACTTTAGAATATTTAATAGTTGAACCATTTAAAGTTTTATAAATCATAAAAAATTCTATTTACCAAATTTAAAATGAATCCCATGTACATTCTTGGATAGGTGACATATGCTAGTAACAAATTTTTGTGATGATCTTGTGACTGTCAATGGTAATTTATATAATGCTGCACTTAAATAGTCATAACTTTTGATCCATGATGAATTTTACAAAACAGCTTGGAGATAATTTAGATAATTAGGTTTTCTCAAACATATCCAAAATTTAGCTCAATCTAATGCTCGGATTAAAATTGTGGCCCCTGTAACATGACTATTTTTTCTAACTACAACACATTTGTATTTATTGGTATGTTGACAAACCTGCATACAGTCCATTATAACTTTTGACCTTGTCCAAATTTTGAAGATCTCTTAGGTGAAGATTTCAAAAACTTGATTTTCTAGAACATATCAAAAAGTGAACAAAATCCAATGGTGGGATAAAACATTATGCTCCTCGAAACATGATTGTTGGTTTCTTTTTGCTGATAGAAATCTGTGGTTACAAGCTTTATTAAAACTATATTAGTATATGCACCAACACTTGCACATAAATCATATATTGAATCTTCCTTCTTATACATATCGTTGTCTACCACCACCTTCTGGCCTTGGGTCTTGGACTCTCATGCAACTTATAACATCAAATCTGCTTTCTATTTTATGCATAACAAAGTGACCTTCCGAACTCTGAACTCAAACTTGAACATGGTAGTTCAAGGTTCAAGTTCAACTTTGGCATAAATGAATAGATGGATCAAATGACTAGAGATTGACCATCCACTTCTAACATTTCTTTCTTGTGGAAAAGTTTGAACCTCGAAGATTTGAATTTCATCTTGCATGCCAAAACCTATAACTTTGATAGCTTGTTGGACCAATTTTGAACTTTGTACTTGAAGTTAAACTTGAACTGACCTGAAGGTTCAACTTCAACTTCAACTTTCCCATATGTGAATATAAAAGCTAATGACTAGGAGAATGACTGGCCTACTTTTAACATTTCATGCTAGTGATAGAACTTGAACTTAAACTTGAACTGACTTGAAGGTTCAACTTCAACTTGAACCTAGGCACTCTCAAAACTTAAACAATTGAATTTAAGGGTGAAGAAAAATACAAGTGTGACAACTAGCTCTAACTGGGGACATGGACTATAAAGTCATGCATAAAGAATCCAGTAATCTCTAGTTGAGATCAATGTCTATCCATTGGGAATAGAGTCATTAAAGCATAGAGGATAGAGGAACTTCTTGTAGAGAGGAGAAAAGTATAGGGAGAACACCAAAACACTAACCTACAACAAGCCAAAAACCAACAAACTAAAACTAAGCACAACCGAAACTTTATTTATAAAGGATAGGGTGAGCAACCCATACCTTGAAAAATGCATTTGATTGCTCATGGGAAGCCATTAATTGGTTGAGAAAATTATGTTCTAGTGTGAAAAAGAGGTTGGAAATCGAGATGCGTCTTTCCAAGTAACCATCGAGCAATAGATGCAAGAAAGACTATGATCACTTTTTTTTGGAGAAAATTTTGAATTAGTATGTTAAGCCCAAGCAACCATTCTACTCCATAGAATTCTAATTTCTTATGTGCCCTCAATGCTTGGTCACCATATGGTTGCAACACTTTGATTTGACTATCATGATGCTGAAAATTTATTTCATAACTTCCTCTTTTGATCAAATTTTCAGAATGAGAATAACTCTTTAAATCTTATTTTTCTTTGTTATCAACACCAAGTCTATTTTTAAAGTAAACATACTCTAGAATAGGCTGATCACAATCTTCTAGAATTTAAAGAATATCTTTATTTACTCTTTCATGGAAATGAAAAACCTCATATTCCAAGAATTCATGACTCATATTAGCTTCAAAAGAAAATGATACTTACATTTTAATCTTCTCAAGATCTTGAGATGCTTTGGGCCATAGCAATTCTTCATTTTTTATGCACTCAACTTAAAAATATTCATAATTAGCATGCAAGGGATTTTCTATTTTACCATTATCACCGCTATACCTTTCTTGATCTTGCTAACTTGTCATACCTTCCTAAACAATATTAGTGGCTGAAATTGCATTAGAGGATCGAAAAGAAAAATAATCAAATTCAGAAAATGGAGAGGCCATTGATAAACTCTCATTTAATTTATCACTACCAAGTTTTTCCCCAACAAGAAGCATACCAAGGCAAGCCATTAGATCTAATGTTTGAGAGATGTGCTCATCATTATTCTCAATGTGCAAACAACCTTCTGACATATTAAAATAATTATTTTCAGCTGATGGGGTTTCTTAAAAATCTTCATCATCATACTCAACATGTAAATGATATGCTCTAGCTATATCACAAAGGTTGTCTTCAATCAAAGGAGGAATTAGGAAATCCTCTTTATTAAAAACTATTAGATTTTGACAAACAAAAATAGTGGGTGTTGATTTTTCTATTCTAAGAACAAGCCTTTTATGTGTGGGTTTTATCTTTGGATAAAACTACTATTCTTGGAGGCATATTTTAGCCTATGAGGATTTAGCACATTTCATCCCACTTAGAATCATGTCATCATGTAAACTGATATTAAACTTTTAGTTTCAAGTCTTGAGCCTTTCAGTTTCAAGTTTTGAACCTTTTTGAACTACTTTGAACTTGGTTCAAAGTGGTTCGAAGTGGTTCAATTTGTTCAAAGTAGGGTTCAATGTGGCTTATTCCATGTTTAGAAAAGTTCATGTGGTGTGACAAGTTTAAGACCATTCAAATCAATTCAATAGTTCAGATTGGTTCAAAGCACTTCTAAGCAATCTGAAGTGATTCAGTTTGCATGAAATGGTTCAAGTCCAAAGTTCAAGTTTGGAAGTTCCAGCTTGTCAAGTTTTGGAATGCAGATTTAGAAGATCAACAGCTTGAAGTTCAAAACTAAGTTCATATTTAGTTTCAAAATGCAGTCTTTCAATCTCAGACTCATGGTCAAAATGAAGACTTTGAAGGGTAAATCCACCTATGTAAAGTCCAAAGTTGTAATTCAAGTGCATAATGGTTTGGAAAGCTAAAGTTGAGTAAAGATTCATATCTTCCCATGGATTTCACTATTATTATCATGGTTTTCAAATATCATTAGGGTTGGGTTCTAAGTTTTTATTACAGTGGAAAAGTTACCATCAAGCATTAATAATGTGGAATGATTAAATGTATTGGCAATATGCAGACATAATATTTAACACAAACATGAGGGGATGAATGCCAAATTTCATCATGTTCCAGTAATAGGCTATAACATGGACCCAATTTAGAGGAATAGATAGAATGGATTGCTAATCTATGAGAAGGTCAATAAACATTGAAAATCAAATCCATCCACAATAATTTTTCTCAGAGCCTAGATGCATGGGATATGTTGGAGATCTTCTCGAATCTGTGAGCTCAAGGTCAAAGTTCAAGTTTAGACTTTGCTACATTCATTGTTTTAGAAGTGTAGGTCTTGAATATGCCATAAAAAATATTGATGAAGAGCCTAGTGATTTGAAGATGGCTGGAATGCATTATTAATCCACAAAAATTGATACAAGAAAAGATGAAAAATATAAGACTCTTGTTGTCAACTTTATAATTCTGATTTTCTGACAGTCATATAGACCCTCAAACAATGACTTGTAACTTTTTACTCAGACATTATTTTCAAAATCACTTTAGTGAGAATGTGGAAAACTAGGATTGTGACAACATATCCAAAATTCAGCAAGATCCAATAGTGAAATAATTAGTTATGTCGCCCATAATCAGACATATTTTTACTGTCAGAATTATTTCTAATCTGCCCAACATCTTGAATATTTTGTTTAAAACTAGATCATTAAAATGATAGGTGGCATATGAAAACTCTCTCACATAATGCAAATATATGACATGTGTCATGATCTAAAGATTTAGATTCTATAAGTATCCCCAATATTATCTTTATAAAGATAATTTTAAACAAACATCGGGCTTGGTTAAGTGATAATACAGAACAATTTCCAAATGTGATAAAGAATCAGTTATTATAACTAAAAAACTACGAAAAAAGAGAGGAGATAAATAAACCAACAAAAGTAAGCAAGGGGGTTCCATTTTTTTTTCTTTCTTCCCTTGAATATAGACTACGTGCTATAGCAAGAAGAGGAAATTTTCAGATTTGTTCCATTTTCTTGTGAGGCTGTGAGAAGGCAGAGCTGGTGTTTATTTTATTTCTAAACTATGTGCTAGAGATAGGATAGATTTTGATTTGTTTTATGTAATACAAAGGGAGAGTTTCAATTTTCTTTGGATAGTGACATGGATTGTAAATGTGTATGAGGATCTTTTCTGTCTTTTTCATTTTGGAGAAGGGAGACTGAAAGATAATTGCATCAAAAATTTGATTATGAGGCTATTTATTTCCACTGATCATGATCTTTGTATTGTTTTCAATTTTCTCTGAAATATATTCTAATGTCACTATTTTCCAATTACATTAACATTTCAATATATCTTTGAATACCTCCAATTTTTCATTTTCTCAAGAGGATGGAATATATATTCTTCATTTTTGCTTTGTAATGCAGCACCCAACAAATAGACTTTGTGTTATTTGTTGTTCTTTTCTTTTCAATCACTTAGTTTTTGCATCTACTTTGTGTTTACGGGTAGATGTTTGTAAAATCTTTTGTGCTTTTTGGTTAAAAGTTTCTATATATAATTCATTGTATATCTTATACGGGGAACTATACCTAATGCAATTCAGAGGAACATTATCAATCCAATGATAACCTATCCAACTACTAGTGTTGATTAGTCTTCTTATTTGGGCATTTAGAGTTAATTTGTGCATATTTTCTTGGAGGAAAATCTGTTCACTAACTAATTTTTGGTGACTCTACTAGGGATTCTTGAAGCGAAGATTTAAGTACCTAATATTTGCTTGCTCAATTTTATGATTATCTCCATGTGCAGGAGATTTGAAATTCTATACAAAGACCATGCTAGATACAAAAGTCATGAGAAGATCGAGGCTAAACCCTTCTCTCTTGAAACTTTATCAAATTGACAATAAAGTGTTATGTGACTTTGTGGATAGTTTTAAAGAAAGTATTTCTCAGGGTATCCAGAATAATATAAGCCTCGAAGATGATGACTTGTCTTGGCTACTACAGAAAATCCTCTATTCAAGATTTCACAAGTTGAAAGACTTGCAAGAACTTGAGGAGAAAGTGGCTTGATTAAAGAAACATTTGGAGGTGGATGATGATGGAGCTCTGGTTATCTCAATTTCACCCATGTACTTCAATCACCTTTTCATGAATGACCAAGAAGTATAATAATAGTTACTCCAGCCTCATGTTGATCCAGTTTCAATAGATGAGATTATATATGGAAACAATGGAGAAAAGGTAAGCAATAATGATGAAATCTTGCCTCAAGATCTTTCTTCACCTCATAGAAAGCTTTCCAGTTGAAAATCAAGCTGAGCATTCTTTTATAGATAATTCCATTGAAATGCTTTCTATTAATGCTTTGTTAGAATATAAACCTTTAAAACTCATGAAAGATTGTGAGAACATTAGCTCTTTGAATGTGAATGCTAAGAATAACCCTATTCTAGAAACCTTTCACTTTGAAAATAATGTAACAATAGACCTTATAGGTAATGCTGATTTTAATGAAGGTGCCTCTAAATATTTCTCCTCTCAGGCTTTAGAAAGTTTCAATTTTGAGAGTATTGACAGTCATCTCATTTCAGAATCTTATAATCATGAAAAATTAGACAACTTGCTACCAGAATTTCAATCTTTCACTTTTGTTGAAATGGGTGAAAATGATATTGATCAACTTTCTTTAAAGAGTCTTGTTGGTGGAAAATTTTAGAATAACATGTAGTGTGAAATTGATCTTCCCACTTTCATGAAAACTGAAGATGATTCCTCATGCTTGAAAATTAGTAATCAGCCCATAGAAAGATTTGATTAGTTTGAGGATGAAACATCTAATTACGACAAGTTCAAAGTGCATATGGAAAATCTTCCTTCTCATGAAGAAAGAGGTGCTGAAGTTATCACTTAGCCTATAGATAGCCCAGCTAAAACATGGAAAAGCACATTCCTTGATCAAGAAGAGAGGATCATAAGCGAGTCCTTGTTATCTCTTTAGCTAGAATACCTCTCTCAAATTAACCCATTTGATGATGATCCAATTCTTCATAAAGAGGAGGCAAAAATGCTTTCGGATGAAACTCCTTATGCTAATTTTCTTCTTGAAGAAAAGAGGTATGAAATTGGCTTTCAACCTAGTGATGTCTCAGCTAGCATGTTAAAGGACACTCTTCTTAATTAGGAAGAAGAAATCATAGACACATTCCTATCCTCACTCAGACTGGATCATCTCTTCGATGATAAATCAGGTATCCATTCAAATCATATTGAGAATGAAGCAATTTCTTTTCATTCATCTATATATGGTTTTGATAGTTTGGATTGTGGGAGTAATTTTGAAACATGTGATAGCACTTTGGAAAAAGAAAAAGATGGAATTTGTGGCATGTTTGATGATAGTTTGTTTCTCGAAAGAAATGAAGAAATCATATATTCAAGGGTTGAACCCATGATGGATGAAGTGTCTCTATGGTTGCAAGTTGACCATGACATTAAGGGCCATGTGCAAGAATTGAATCTTGATGATAGCATTTCTAGGTATTATGTGTCATCTCTTGGTGAGGTTCCTACATTTTATTTTTTCCAACTTCAAGTGGGATTTGACCCTGTGGATATTGAAGATCAATTCTTCATTAAAGAAGAATGCTATGATGATTTATGGCTGTTTGGAAAGGATTTTTGGATCAGCATATGCATGTACACTTTCAGTTTGAAGTCTGGCAATGAAAGAGTCATCATTAGGCAATGGTATTGAGCTACTCTATTAAGACGTGTCTTGTTGATGTGGAAAGGATCCTACTTCTCCTAGCCAGTAAATGGATTCATGTGATTCTTTTCTTATTGTTGTTTTTGTGGTAGGTTCTCTTCCTACCTTTTGTATATATGTAGGTTCTCTCTAGCTCACCACCCAAACACTCTATCGTTCAACTATATCCCCCAATATCTATTTTGTGACAAAATGCTAGTGTAATTTCTTATACTCTATGAATTATTCACCTCCTCTCTTAATTTTTTATAAGTTTGGGACTATATTCCCTATTGTATCCTACTTAGTGTATAACTATTATATTTTTCTAAAAAGAATTTGTCATCGATGCCCTTTATTTTTCATTTATTGATGTTTGATCAACTACCCATTAAACAAACATTTGAATTAGATTTGAATTATCAATATTTTTCAAAAAAAAAAATTTTACATACCTTATGGAAAAATAGTCCATTAATTGTTGTTTACAGTGTTAAAATTTCTTTGCATCCCTTTTGTATTGATGGATTTAAAAATTCCATTTTCAAAAAAATAAAACATATTGTGGAATTTGTCTCTACACCTACCAATGAGATTTGTTTAAAGCCTATTTTTCACATGCTACATTTATCACAATCTAGGAGACCATGCTTGTGGCAATGTTAAGAAATTTAGATGCTTTGCCTATGACTCTTCATTTTAAATATATAATATAGACTAATAAAAAATAGATACAAAATTTAAAAAATACAAATAACATTATATGAATTTTCAAGTGGTGAAGAAAAAATTGGAAAAGCTCCAACTAAAATTATAAGGTCTTTTTTGTTGGTGTCAACTATTCTTAGGTGTTCCTTCATTGGATATGCTAGAAATGTGTAACTATAGGCTTAAAAAATATGGTGAAGTGATGGAACTACTCTTCTAGGTTGTAGAAAACCTACAATAGACCCCATTACCATTTCATGTATATCAAAACCTTCTTCCTTTGTTTTTATAGCACTTATATGAGACTTTAGTCAACTTCTTCCACTAGGTGTGTCCTATTGTCCTCTCCCTTCTTGTGGATTATTTTACATCATAAACTAATTCTTTTACATCATAGACTATCTTCCCTTTCCAAAGGCTCTCTCTTACATCCTATAACACCTATTCCATTTTCATATTTTGTGTCATCTTGATGGATTTTTTTTGATGATTTAGGTTTATTCTATTGATTGAGATCATCTTGACATTGTGGTGATTAACCATGTGTTATTCTTTTATATGATCTTGTGAGATGCATCCTGTATAGTTTATTCTTGTTTCCATACAAAGATGAATATTATGATTTTGATTGGTATTTGAGTTATGAGATTTACAATATATTCTAGTGGTTTCACTAAGGTATGTTTTAGTGTTTAACTAGCTTTGGATGGTATCATGGTGTTATTATGTAAGTAACCTAATGAAGCGATTAGTGGTTGCATTTTATTACTATACTTCATTCTAGTTTCTACAGTAGTGTTTATTTATAAGTTAGGTTGTGTTGTTAATGGTTTTTTTTATCATATTTATATAATTTGATTCTTTATTATTCTATCTAGTATATTTTTCATTCAAAATTATGGATGTTCTATCATAATGATTTTACTATAATTGTAGCATATATGTTAGGGGAGATTTTTGTTGTTTATTTCTATTGATATATGCTTAGTATTATTGTCAAAACATTAATTAAATGATTTAAAATAAATATTTTTTTACATGATTATATTTTGATATGTTGTACTACTTTAGGACTATGTGTGGATTACCTGTGGGTGCTAGTAGAAAGAGGGAACATATCCATAGTCATGGTGTCATATTCTCCTTCATGTAAATTTTGTCTATTTGTGCTTCAAATATTTATATATTCAGTATCTACACTTGATTTTAGTATGTAAAAATTACTAAGAAAATATCACGTACATTGATCTTGAATTGTAGGAATTGAGTGTGTACTTATATCCTTGATAATGGCACAAGGAGATAGCAATTTTAGCCTTGCATACTGAGCCAATGTCATCCATGTATGGGTGACGTATCTAATTATTATATACTATCCCTTTGGTGTGTGATTCATAAATATAGATTTATATTATATTTTTTATTGGCAAGCAAATGTGTGTGTGCATTAGAGTTCCTATACTAATCTCAAAAGGATTTGATTTAAATAATGATTTAATTTAGTTTGAAAAGTTTAATAATTTATTTTAATTACTTACAAATTTTTCATAGTTGACTTACATTTAATTGAAATTGATTTATTTTATTTGAGAAAAGCTCAAATAGATTATTTAGATATTTAAATATTCTACTTAAAAGTTCACTTTTCAGAAAAGTGGTTATAATGTCAAAAGTGAGTTTTATTCTCAAACTTATTTGATGTTATGAGAATTTGGTGATATTTTCTTGGAGAAATTTGATCTTTTTTCTTCATTAAAATTTGGGTTTCATATTTGTGCATATAGTGGATCATTGGATTTGTATTTAAATTTATCCACTTCATCAAAGCTTTCGTCCAATTTGGTGGACTCTTTATTTATTTTCCCTTTTCTTGGGTTTTACCATTGTTGTGATGTAGGTATCTTCATATGATTTCATTTACAAGTAGTATTTTCAACTAAATTAAATTAAGATTAATTTGTAGGCTAAGAACTAGCTTTCCCTCACATTTTTATCGCTTTCCTCTACCTGATTGGATAGGTATGAGTTTCTGTTGTTTTTCCATGTTGGGTTATATATTTTTTACATTGTTATACTATTGTATTTCCATGCAGTACTTTCATCCAAGATTTTAGTTGAAAAGTGTGATATTAAGTAGATTTAGAATAATGAGTTTGAATTTTATCAACTTATTTGATGTTTGATTTTTTTCTTTTCATTCATTGCATCATTTTGTGTGTAACCTAGAACCCTTTAGTCACCATGTTAAGCTTGATTGAATAAAGAATTAGTAGCCACTACCATATTAAGTAGGATCATGGGGTCAAAATGGCAAAGAGAATATTCTAATTATTTTATATTTTGATTTAAAAGTGTTGTGTCAATGTTAACAAGTTAAGTTTCACTCTTTGCTAGATTTTGCTAGATTTGGGTATTTGATTGCTTTTGGGTGTTGAATTCCTTCCTCATGTTTGAAAGAGATGATTTATAGATTCCATGGGAATATATGCTCTAGGAAATTAGAATTTTGAGCTATGTGTGTTGTTTTTGTCTATGGTTTTTCCTTGATTGTTTAGGAGTTGAGATATCTTCCTTGTTGCTTATTCCTTGTGTTGGAACCTACCATTATTGAGATTGATCTTGTACATTATGTGTGGATGGATTGTGTATGAGACTAGTCAATTTTATCATGTTTTTTGGTTTATCACTTTGAGATTTTTTAATGGTTTTTTTGTATTTCTTTATTTTTATATATGTTTTGTCTTGCTTACTCATTACAATATGATAAGAATGTTTACTGTCTTAGTAGTGGAGTGAAGTATCTCTCTAAGGTAGATTGGGATACAAAGGGGTCCTAGTGTATCACTTGATGGTCTTTAGTAAGTGATAACTAATTAAATGCATGGGATCTTAACATGTAACAAGAGATTAAAGATATTTATGTAACTAACAACCTTGCAATCATTTGAGGATATAGATTTGGTACATCTTGCCTTGTCATCTACGTAGTAGATATGGAGAAGTAACTTGCTGTCATTTGAGAATGTTGATATGTTACACTATAGTCATGTCATCTACAAATTCGATATGGCTTTTCTGGGTGTGTGTAGGATCATGGTGTGCCAAAAAGTGGTGATCTAAAAAATATGTAGTCCTAAGATGCCTCAAATCATTTCAAAATATATTCCAATTTTTTTTCCCGCCTATCCTGATACTAAATGAAAACAATTAATACCTTTATAATGCCTACTATATCTTTTGATACAACCCTATATGGTCAAGTTTAAAAACATCCCAAAATTGTGTTTTTGCCATGTTCATTTGTATTTTTTTACTTCAAACATGTATCTAATGACCTTTTTTCACCAAAATTTGATGAAATACAAATGGTTTCTTAAGAATGTTCTTAGCTTTCCATAAATATAAGGTTTGTCAAATTACGAGTTTAGTAAGTAATTATTACTTATTTTCTAACGGAATTACATGTAAAGTGTTGATTGATACACTACTTGAAAAATAACTATAACTTTCAAATGGTACAACTTTTTTGAAATCCAAAAGATGCATCACATTATATTCTTCTTCTAATATAAGTAGAAAATTTTTTTGCAAAGTCTTGAACTAGTTAAGGTCATCAGGCACAAGATTTTTTTATTCCAAAAATAATAAAGTAGAAAATTAATAATTATTTATTTATTTAGAATAAAAATACACAAAAATATGTGTCACATCCAGGCATTAATCTACTTCTTCAATCTAGAATATTATTTAGAAATATTATCATTTGATTTTGATTAAGGTGGTCAAACATACATCTAATTCTTATTTTTGTCCTCAAATTTTTGCACTATTGCATTAAAACTCAAAATTTTGACCAATCAACTTTTATTTTTTTAGATAAGGCCTAGTTTTTTACAAACTTAACTCAATTTGCTAGAGATTCTTTTCTCTCAACTTTTTGATATAAATTTCATAACAAGTAGAAGATTGCATGTCAAGTTGTCTCTTTGCTGATTTTTTATTGCCACTTAAGAGCATAATTTGGTTGACCATGATCTTGCACATATCCTTGTAAAAACACTTGATGGGAGAATGTTAGTTCAATGTCATATAGGATTCGTGATGA
The DNA here is from genome assembly GCA_028749045.1 of Cupressus sempervirens. Classification (NCBI taxonomy): domain Eukaryota; kingdom Viridiplantae; phylum Streptophyta; class Pinopsida; order Cupressales; family Cupressaceae; genus Cupressus; species Cupressus sempervirens. Next base: position 530,644,710 of record CM053786.1, on the reverse strand, counting down.
CGCTACATTTCCATGTCTCCACACCAAAACTTTATTAGTTTTGAGTAGTACCCTTGGTGTACTATGACATGTAGTGTCCTTGATATATTTGGATAGTGGGTCTAATGTTGAGTGATCTCCATGTATGATTGTATTCCCTTCTGTTATATTGTATTAGATTTTTCCATGTCCTATGTGATTATCTACTTGTATAGCATGTGTGTTACTCACACCTTACTTGTGTGTATGCCTTATATTTGTGGTTTCGTCACTATATCTATGCATACATTAGGTTGGGCCTATGTGTTCAATATGATTAGGAGGTGTTGCTAACTATACCACTACTAGGGACTATTGAATAGGAATGGACATCCCCTAGCTATAGATTTGGATTTTTTATTCTCACTCTTTCCATTGTAGATTTAATTGATGGTCTACATTTATATTTGATGTTCCATATATTGATATTGATCTAGCCTTGTATATTTATGCTTTTCATTTATGTTCTAATGCAATCGAGTGACTATCACCTTTATATATGTGTATCTAATACTCTCCAATGTAAAGGTAGCTACATTTTAAATGTCCATTGAATGCTTTTAGTTTAGGTCTTTTTCTCATGTATTTTCATTCAAAATTTGATAAATAATGTCTTTTTCTATTGTTTGGAATCTGTGAGTCCTCAGGTCTGAGACTGTAGATGTCTTTTAAACAAATTGGCATCTAGGAATTTTGGTGTCTCTATTTTTCCATCTACAATGTTTTATGTTTGTGCCTGAAGCTTTGCACTTGTGAACTTACTAGACCGTGTTTGTTTTCTTTAGACTTCACTAGTTTCTTTAGCATCTCCAATCTTTGGTGTTTGCATTAACAAATTAGTGTCTCCACTTGGCTTTTGTTGTATTTTTCATTATTAACTTGTGATGCAATTTTAAATGTTAGGAGATGTGCTTGACCTTTTGAGTGTGCTCCTTTGGTGCTCAAGAGTTTCCTATCAAGCCTAATTTATCATTATGCCTATATATACAATATATTATTTATGTATAAGTGGTTATACCTAATGCATAGTTTGTGTGTATGTGCACATATGCACACACATGTACGTGCGTATGTGTGCCAACACACACACACACACACACACACACACTTAATTTAAGCATTTTGGAAATGGTTTTAGCTCTTTAGGAGTTAAGATAGAGGTTCTACATCATTTTTTGAGCTTTTTAATAAATTTTAGACTTATCAAAATTTTAGAATTTAGCATTTGACCTTCAACATGGTGGCCAAGGGATGAATGACTGTAACCTTTCATCTTTTTCTTGTGCAAAACCTTTTGATGGTTTCTTCTTACTATTTTGATTATGTTATGGTTAGTGGGAAATGAACATGCATGTTTAACCATGCTATGAAATTCAATTTTGGGCTTTAAAAACATATTTTTTGTGACAAATAGTTCAGTGTCACCCTCTTGGGGTCCATGAAAGTTATTCAAATCTCCTTTGAGTATCCTCATGAATGTGTGATATTTGATTCTAAGATATATTTTAGTGCTTTGGAATCTCTAGAAGGGTTAGAAAGACATTTTCATTTGTAGGCAAACATGTTGGAAGGGCTAGAAAGACATTTGCTTGTGTACACAAACATGTCTTTTTCCTTATTTTATTTTCTTGTTTAGATATTTCATTATAATACTTAAGTCACTCTACATTGTTGTTAAGTCGTTTATATTAAGAAAAAAATTATTTAGTATATATAATTGTCCTTGTATTCCAAGAATTTTTGAGTGGAGCATTACGTCTCCTCCTTCAAGTTATGTCTACTCACGAGTCCTTCCTAGAATGTTTTCCACTACAATTGACTGCCTCCACTAATATCTTGTAGAATCCTCATTTTTTTTCTATGGGAGAACACTCAACTCCCACATGAAAATATGCTTTTATATTTCTCCTCTTATTTACTTTGTAAACAAAGAGAAATTGAGTTCAACATTTTTAGATTTTAATTTAGTCTCCATTTTCCCCCAACATTCTCTTTATCATATCAAACCTTTTTCACATTCACTTTCTCTAGATACGTCTACTTTATCTTAGTTATTAACTACTACTACAACTTTCTCTTTCTATACAATTAAAATATTCTCAATCCTTTTGATTTATTTCTTAATCAAATCTCACTCTTCATCAAGTTCCTCATATAATACTAGCACTTCATGCATTATTGAATATGCTATCTAAATCGTATTCTCATGTGGGCTACATCCATGTCTTCTAATGAACATTCCTACACTATTATGAATGTTCTTGTTGTAATCTCTCACTTTATCTCTATGAAATCTCATGGCTCTTACCTTAATTTATGTACACACTCTCAAGCATTGCTACTTACGCACTTGCTCAATAGAACTTGCTCTAAAACCATTTGATGCAAAAGCTACTTTCATCCTTCCCAATCTAAAATAATAAAAATCATAACAAAAATTAGACAAGTAGATTCTCTCTTCTTATAATTGTAACCAAATGAATCTTGCTTGTATTTTATTCATAACAAAAGAATCCTAGTAACTTTATACTACTAAGCATCGTTCCAATGCTAATATTAATAATATCTTAGAGATAAATTTTTCAACATAGAATTATATTCCAACATTAATGTTGTCACAGTTAATTTCTATTTATACATTTGACATTATAAGAATGACATTTTTAAATCAAATCTCCATGTCAAGGTATCCATTGTAAAACAATTTAAAATTGATTATTTTAAATAAAAAATATTTTTATTGTTTTAATTTAATAGATATTATAAAGTTAGATTTTCATTTTAAAACACTCAAATAATTAGGAAATCAAAAACTAACATTCTATTTCTAATTCTTTGAACAAAAAATATTTTAGTTTTTAAAATTAAGTTAACATGTTTTTAACATTTTATAGTAATTTTGCATAAGACTTCTATTTTAAATACTTTTTAAAATATAAATATATTTTTGGATTATCACTAGATTGTCTCTAATTTTAAATACGTAAATAATCATATAATTTTATTTTATTTTAAACACTAAATCTAATTTTTTTGAATAACTATTATTATTATCTCTTTTTAACTTACCATTTTTAAATTAAAAATTCAACCTCAAATTAATCACGTTACCTTTTTAATAAATTTTTTAAAAAAAGTTTCAAAAATTATTCCATTAATAAATAATGAATAAAAACCTTTCTATTTGTAGATAATAATTATATTGATTTTCCCTCTTAGTAAATATTTTTAATAATTAATGGCTTAGGAGAACTAGGTTAGGAGTACCAAATTTGTTGAGGAGATTATCAAGCGAATGATGCAAAGCTCTTCTTACGGCCACAAAACTATTTAATTGATTAAGAAAATATTTATTAAATCAATTTAAAAATGTCTATTAATTAAAATATAATGAAACCATTGAAAATAGAAGAATGTGTTTGAATAAAACTAGATGTTAGTCCTTTCATTTTTAAATCTCTTTGTACTATAAGAAGTATCTTTCCCTTGCAAAATCTAAGAGATATAGGTGTTTTTCTTTTTTTAACCTTTATCATTAAATGTTTTTAGCCTTAGTTTAACTCTTTTTTGACATTAAATCTATACTATAGATATATAATATAGATAAGATATTTAAATCAAGCAATAAAATGAGTCTATACAAAAAAATCTTATCCCAATCTAAAAATAGAGTTGAAGGTTGCTTTTATAATCAAATTTGTGGGGGAAATGTTCGTTTCATGGACTTCATCAATTTTTCCTTGCATCGCTTTGGTTGAGAAATTATCTTTAAAATCATTTTACCTAAAAATACATAGAATTATGCTTTATAGCATTATATATTTAAATTATATTATACATATGATTTATTATTTTTTATATTTAAAAATATTATTTTTATATGATAAGTATTATTTTAAAATTAATTAATTGAAATATATATTTTGAAATGCACTCTTTAGATTTAAGAATTTTGAGTCAAAATTGTGAAATCTCATTTTATAATTATATGTTATAAAAATAAATTAACAAGTAGTAGTTTAATGTTGAACACTTATTTGATTTTTGATAAGAATATTTATTTATCTTAAAATCTTTTATATCAGCTTCTCAATGAACAATAATATTTAACACTTCAATCATTTTCATTATTTTCTTAAAAAGCTATAATAAATTTAATTTTAATAAATTATAAATTCTTTATTTTTATTTAAAAATCACAAACTAATATTTTAAAATATTCTTTCGTATATATGTTGAAATTGAACATTTATTTTTTAACATTTAAGAAAAATTATTTATTTACAATAACAAAATTAATTATATTTTATAAAACTACTACAACAACTAGTTTATAGTTTATAGTTTATAGATTTTGGGATCAGCAAGTGAAGGAATAAGATTCTTTGGAGAATAATAGTTGTGGAGATGTATTAAAGTAGCTGCCTTAAATCAATTAAAAAGGGTTTTCTTTTTTGCAGCCTTATCGTTAAATGTTTTTAAGCCTCCGTTTAACTCCTTTTTTTAACATTAAATATATGCTATAAATATATAATATAGATAAGATATTTAAACCAAGCAATAAGATGAGTCAACTTAAAATAGCTATGAAGGTTGTTTTTTAATCAAATTTGTGGGGAAATGTTCCTTCTATGGACTTCGTCAATTTTTCATTGCATGGCTTTAGTTGGGAAATTATCTTCAAAATAATTTTGATTATGTTATGGTTAGTGGGAAATGAACATGCATGTTTAACCATGCTATGAACTTTAATTTTGGGCTTTAAAAACATATTTTTTGTGACAAATAGTTCAGTGCACCCTCTTGGGGTCCATGAAAGTTATTCAGATCTCCTTTGAGTATCCTCATGAATGTGTGATATTTGATCCTAAGATATAGTTCAGTGTTTTGGAATCTTTGGAAGGGTTAGAAAGACATTTTCATTTGTAGGAAAACATGTTGGAAGGGCTAGAAAGACATTTGCTTGTCTACGCAAACATGTCTTTTTCCTTATTTTATTTTCTTGTTTAGATATTTCATCATAATACTTAAGTCACTCTACATTGTTGTTAAGTTGTTTATATTTTTTAAAAAAATTATTTAGTATATATAATTGCCCTTGTGTTCCAAGAATTTTTGAGTGGAGCATTACGTCTCCTCCTTCAAGTTATCTCTACTACCGAGTCCTTCCTAGAATCTTTTCCACTACAATTGACTGCCTCCACTAATATCTTGTAGAATCCTCATTTTTTTCTATGGGAGAACACTCAACTCCCACATGAAAATATGCTTTTATATTTCTCCTATTATTTACTTTGTAAACAAAGAGAAACTGAGTTCAACATTTTTAGATTTTAATTTCGCCTCCATTTTCCCCCAACATTCTCTTTATCATATCAAACCTTTTTCACATTCACTTTCTCTAGATACATCTACTTTATCTTAGTTATTAATTGCTACTACAACTTTCTCTTTCTATACAATAAAAATATTCTCAATCCTTTTGATTTATTTCTTAATCAAATCTCACTCTTCATCAAGTTCCTCATATAATACTAGAACTTCATGCATTATTGAATATGCTATCTAAATCTTATTCTCATGTGGGCTACATCCATGTCTTCTAACGAACATTCCTACACTACTATGAATGTTCTTGTTGTAATCTCTCACTTTATCTCTATGAAATCTCATGGCTCTTACCTTAATTTATGTACACACTCTCAAGCATTGCTACTTACGCACTTGTTCAATAGAACTTGCTCTAAAACCATTTGATGCAAAAGCTACTTTCATCCTTCCCAATCTAAAATAATAAAAATCATAATAAAAATCAGACGAGTAGATTCTCTCTTCTTATAATTGTAACCAAATAATTAGAAATAATATAAAGGGCATATCCCTCTAAGAGTAAGCATTTGTCTAGTCTAAATATTATAGATATACTCTCTATAGATAGTATTTGTGGTTGGAGGATCTAATGTGCCTAAACATTATAGATATATATACTCTCTATAGATAGAAATATTTAACGAGGACAAAGAAAGTTTATCAGTTGAGCCACTTTACTCCCTTTGGAATTACTGAGTGAATTAAGATCTATCAAATTGAATGTAGAGAGAGCCTCTTTCTAACTTTCGTGACTAACTACTCGACTCCCATAATTATTGTAATGTATGGAATGCATAGGCCGACGCATTTCGCTTGCTTAATTAATCATATTATGGTTAATAAGGAGTATATTTTGTTAAAAATTCAAGTTGATAAATGCATTATGTATCAAATCATAATAACTAATTGCACTAGGAATCACAAATAGATTGATTTTTTCATAGGTGATTACTATTCTCATAAATAATTAATAGTTTATCTTGAAACATAGCTCGTACATGAATTATATATGTTAAAAATTTACAATGCAACTATTCTATGCCTATCCCTCTCCTCTTTACATTTAAAATAAATTGATCTTCAATATAACTTTGATATACCTATTGCGCACCAAAGTGTGATTACTAGTTAATCATAGTTAATCATATTATCATGATTAATAAAGAGTTTTCCCAGTTTCCTAATTTGTATAATACGACTATAATATTGCATGAATTCAAGAATACGACCACCAAATTCAACTCTTTTTACTCGTGTCGTTCCTCCTTTTAATTTAATTGAGAGAAATCGGTATATTAGTCTAGCGATCAATATTGTAAAAAAGCAACTTAATATAATGAATCCACGGTTTGACACGGCAATCGAATACCCTGTCTTCAATATTAAAAATGAATGACATCTGTTGAAGAGTATTTCTAAAAGTTCACCGATTAGTATAAATAGCCATAAACCATGCGTAGGAGTATTTCTAAAAATAACTTAAAAAAAGCACATCGGAATCTAAAAATAGCGTTGATTTGCCTATGAATACTGGGCAGTTTTCTTGTGAATTATCTCATTAGTGTTTACTTTGGAGAGAAGGAAATAGAATAATGGCTGACATTGAAGATGAAGGGCAGTTTTGTTGTGAAATTTATCTTCCTTCCGGATATGTCTCACCTATTCAATTTGAATATCTTGGACAAGAATTGCAAATGAACGACCATCTTTTGTATGCTGTTTTAGAAGGGTTTCAGAGGAATGTGAATGCTGAGACGCTTGCTGCTCTTGAAGCTTTTGCAGAAGCTCACAATGGCCGAGCAGTGGTTTCAGTGCGCACCCAGGCACATTCTCAACAGCTTGATATTTATTACTCTGTCGAAGATGTTACAACACAATCTATATTTAGGGTCACCTTTAGGGATAATTATAATGAGGAGGATAATTATAATTATATTTTGATGCAGCGTACCATTGATTCTGTTGAGAATATCACTGAAGAAATGGGTGATGAAGAAGCTGCAGAGATTTTGGGATCAGCGAGTGAAGGAATAAATTGTGATGGGGAGAGTTTGTGTGTGATATGCCAAGATTCTTTGGAGAATAATACCTGTGGAGATGTGTTAAAGCAGCTGCCATGCAACCACATTTTTCATTACCACTGTATTCTCAGATCCACCAAAGTCAAGAATTCTTGTCCGCTATGTCGTGAGGTATTTGATTGTAGGGAAACAAAGTCGTTCTGAAAAAAGAATATATGAAATTGTATTGTATTTCCTCTGCATATTGATTTTCAAAAGATGTATTAAATGTCTTTTAAAAACTTAGCTCATAGTGCAACTCTGAGGGGCTAATAATAAAGGATGCTGAAATTTTAGCATTCTATCTTTATGATCTGGAATAAAATCATTGGGTTTTGTTGAATTTGAAAAAATAAAAGTTTGGCTTTATTTTGTTTTAATAATAACATTGAGAGAAAATTGGTATTCATCATAAAAAATATTTTTTTCTTTTCTTTAAAATCAATTATAATCAGCAAGCTGGATGATTGAAATTCTTTATTTACTAAAATAGGGACGATCTTAATTAGCAATTCCTTGGAAGAGTCATTTAATTTTATTAGTGACAAAGTAACTTATAAATATGATAAGATATTAATCCAAACCATTACACAATCTCAATATCCCCACTTATTAATGGTAAGACTAGCACTTGTACCCGCAGGTCCAAGATTACGCTGATTGTTTGGCCAAAGATTGTTCTCATTTTTATGAAAACCATTAAATTACCTTGAAATCATTAGTTTTAAAATTTCATGGATTAATTGTCTTTTAGTGCATAAATATATACATTTTCCCATTCATGTTGCCTTTCATTAGTTACCTATGAGTTTATCAACACACTTGGCTCTCTATCTTTGGAAAATTTGAGTTATAAAGATATGCTCTTCATTAGTACATCAAACACTATTTTATATAATATTTCTAAAGGTAATTTGAATTATATGTTTGCTAACCAGTAAAATTTGTTACATTTGCACCTATCATAAAAATATATATTCATACTTATATTGTCATTCCACTAAGGAAGAAAAGTGAACAAGAAAAATGCTCTTCCTACACTCACATTTAAGAAAAGAAAATTAAAGTATGAATAAATGAACTTATCAAGTTATTTTTTTTAAATTAACAATTTTTTTTAAAATTAACTATAAGACAACATATAGTACAAAGGTATATTTTATGTACACGTCTTCTCTTGATGTGAGTAGAGTGTAGTCTTTTACTATTATACAACTCTTTATCAAGTGAGATGGGCATTGGGACATCTTGCTGGACAAGGATTTAACTACAGCTGCAACTACCATTGAAGCTGCTAGGTCTTTGTCAATTTCTTGGGGATGTTGTTTCTAGGTGATCATATGAATACCTAGGCCTAAATACTAAGTATTTTGGTATTCTAATTTGGTCTCTCCATATCTCTAATTTGCCTCCCAAGGTATGCTCAAAAAACAATTCACCCTTGTATAAGCAAAATGTTTTAATCATAGTATTGTGGGAGGCACACGTGACTCTACTCTGAAGTTTAAGATATAAAAAACTACCTGAACACTGATAGCCTACCTTAATATGACTAGCTATTAAATGAGTGATGCTGTAATATTTTAGACTAGAGAAGGCATAAAATCCTCTTAGACTCTACTAATCATTAGGACTTGATGCAATTTGCATGTATTCTGAACATAATTTAAAGATAGCAGCACAAAATATACTAGGTCCTAGAAGCAGCTTGCAGGCTTCGTGGGCAAATTTTAGGGGTTTAAGGTAACGTATATACCTTCTATTGTAAATTCAAAGAATGTAAATTTCATAAATTAATTCCATTAGCATCTAGGGGCGTTTCTATTATGCTTGGAGAGAGACGTGCAATCAAACCACCATCTGTGCAGCATCCACACTACAGACCAAACTGATTAGTGTTAATACAGTTGGATCATATGAAGCTTGTCCCTCTTCACATTGCAATGGCTCTCATGGTAAGTCTCTTGTCTGGCACATCCCTTGCTATGTATATCCAGTCCATTATAATCCAATGAATAACATGGCCCTCCTCCACAGTGCAACTCCCCCACTATATATCCAAGAGAGAGAGAAACCACTGTAACACCAAGTAGATGAGGGCATCACTTGGCATAGGGATGTGGCTGATTTGGTAGCCATGACTTCTCCAAGCTCTGTCTCCCTGTTCTCCCTTCTCTGAATCCATGTCCCCTCATGATGTATCTCATTGAGGGAGAAACAAATAGATAAATCCATACTATTACATATAAGGTATATGAAAATGTGGGAAAGAGTGTCCTACTTTTTGCTCAACCTGTAACATGTGCATAATTATTATTTTAAAATAGAACTAGGGCCATACAATCTTGCTCCATCATGCTCCATTATAGCTTAACCAGCATTCCAATAGGAGAGGCCAATCTATGCAAAAGACACAAAGACACGAGTCTTTAGGTTTCCATTGGGTAACCGTACCAATAATAGCCTATAGGCTAAATATAACCTTAATCACTACATTATATATTTTGAAAAAATAATTAAGTTCCAATTTAGATTACCTAGAAGATAAGGAAATAAAATTAATTCTAGCAGCAACCACTTACAAGGGAAATTTATTGAGATATGATGAAAAGCATAATTATTTGATTTTATTATTTTAACAATACCTGGTTACAAAAACAAATGCCACAAGTAATTCCCTTCCAATTGAGTCAATAGAAACAGAAATCCCCAGATATCATTTACAACCAAATTTAGCATGCATTGATATTCAAAGCCTCTCTAAGCTTCCAAACTCGACCTTCAAAACTGAACTTGAACTTAAGCATTTTCCCAGTCATATAGAAGTGAACTATGGTTTTAGTAGTAATACCGAATGAAACAAGAATCATGGCATCCCTCTCTATCATATTCACAACAAGGTTGCTGGCCGTGCCACAAAAAATTACCTTCCAACTAAGTCAATGCAAATCCCCAGATATCATTTACCACCAAATTCAGTATGTATTGCTACTCAGAGCCTCTCTAAGTTACCAATCTTCACCTTCAAAACTGAACTTAAACATTTTCACACAGAGTCATACAAAAGTGATGAATTATAGTTTTAGTATGTAATACCAAATGAAACAAGAATCAAGCCATCCTGCTATCATATTCACGGCAAGGTTGCTGGCCGTACAATGCATATTACATAATAAAAATAATTATTGTTTGACCCTCAGTCACATGACTGATGATAGAAATGGACCTTTACAAATGACTACACCACAGATAATGATCACTCACCAACTACAGAAGATGCTAAATATGCATTTACCATCTACTTTCCAGTGAATCATAACTTGCGGTCACTAACAATAGAAGATGATCCAGCATTATAGTTACCATAACACTTGTAATTCTTCCAAAGATTTCTGAATGTGGTGTATTTATAATTCCAGATTTGGACAACTAATGTTCAACAAATGACGACCATTAGACAGTTTTGATTCTCATTAATATAGTTAAGTAGAGCTTTGTATTCCAGGAGCAACTAACGTAACACCCCTCCACCTCTGAGTAATCAATAATGCAATAGGAATACCCATTTTCTTAAAGCCTTTTTGAAACTTTTGCTCTATATATAAACTGACAGTTTCAAATCATTGCCCTTCCCTCTTTGGATGTTCCTGTCTAGAAGAAGATCTGTTCAATATTGTCTGCAATCCATTTTTCAAAACACTGCTTTGATCTGGCCCTGCAACTGTCTTCCTAAAGATGGAGTCAATTGTAAATGCTTTTCTCTTAAGACACCACGGGGTCATGATTGGAAGGCTGCATCCTCCTCTATAAAATTTCCCTGTCAAAAAAAGAATTAAAGTGAGACCATATGTCACATAGTACCAAGCAATACATTTTTTCTAATGAAAATTGAAGATTTGAACTGAAAACTATGAGGATGAATCTCACTTGGACATAGCAATGCACCCGAGCCTTTTCATGTTCATCCCTAGCACATTTATGAGTAAAAGACATTCCACACTCTCTAAATTGACACTTGAATGGTTTCAATTTAAGGTGTACTAATTTGATGTGCTGACGAAGATTAGATTTTTACAATAGTAAATTTTTTCAGAATCTGCTAAAGCACACTGTAATACAAAGAATAAAATTGAGGAAAGAAGACCTAACATGCACATCACATATGTTACATAATATACCGTAGAATAACTGTGCAGACATCTTTAGTAAGGGCATGCTATACTCTTCACATAGGTTTGATTTTCATGAATTCGCATATGTCTCTTAATGTGTTTTTTCAACTGCTGACTCCCACACACTTCACAACAGATGAGATTTTGGACCTACCACAGATGTTCTTTCAAGGCCTTTGCATTTGTGAAGTATTCCAAACAGCCTGGCTCATAGAAAACGATCTCAGTGTATGTTGTTGCTGGAGACAAAAAACAGTAACCATTAATTAGCAAAGTAAAAGAGTCTTTGAACTGTTCAATTTTGAAAAATGAATAAAGAATAATATGGATAGTCTGTGAGCCAAGTTATGTTTTCTTACATTGTGGATTCTCTTGTTGGCATTATACTAGTACAATAGGTCTATGTCTGACAATACTCCACAACCCACCAAGTATGATAAATATCGCTTCAAAAGCCCTAGTTTTGTTCAGGGAGCAAAGTGCGCAAGAAGAAGAATCAGACGATGATGATATTTTTGGGCATCTCCTTGACATAAGATTCCAAAAATGAATCGATGTCAGGGAGCCAGTGTAACTAGCTTTGTCGTGCTATAGAAATCTCATAGGAAATTTTTTTTATAACCTCTATTTATTTTGCCGACCAAAATTTGCATGGATTGAACCATTCGCCGGGCTAAACAGGACACTTCCCGGCAGAGGAACCCCAAATAAGTAGCCTATCGGCTAAATATTATTCGACCAAAAAAAGGAGATTAAAAACATCAAATTTTTTTTGTGCTGCAAGTGATAACAATGACATGACCATCAAAGATAGTATCGTTCTTCATTCAAAGATATCGAACTTCATTCTCATATATATGCAACTCCCAAATTAGGGCAAAAAGTACATTGAGAAAAGCACCAAAAGCACCCAAATGACAAGCATTGTTGGGTTCTATGACTATTGGCAATAAAGTCAGGTTGAGGTGATTCGGTCAAAGTATCGAGTTGGAAAGCTATTCAAATATATACTCGATTTCCATTGACATTTCACATTATCATAGCTACATAGTTTAGTGTAATTTTATTTCCAGCATGGTATTTTAGTATTAACTTTTTGAATTACATTAGTATCAAAAAGACTTTTTTGAATTACATCATGTGATCAATCACTTTGAGTGGGTGATTTGAATAATGTGTGATAAAAAACAATGAATAATTTTATTGTTGTATACTCTTTTTATGATGATGGATTACAGAGTGTATGTTGAATATTCTTGCATTCTTTCATCATAATGATGGAGGAGTGTGATCCAAAACACTAAATAATTTTACTCTTGTATTCTATCACTTTGATGATGGATTACAAAGTGTAAGATCCTAGTCATACTTAACATTGACACATCATCTTTGAACGTAAAATGTGGAAAGGTCAACTCAAGTCAAAGTCAATAGTTGACTACACACAGACAAATTGACAACTAACAGAATTATTTCCCATAATTGTGTAAATATTCACAAGATTTACACACTAATACATAGAGGTCGGGTTAAAGATAATTGTTGAGTTAATTGTCTTAATTTCAGATGGAATAAAAGTTGTTTATTGTCGTAAATATTGTCTTTAATTATCGTCTATAATAATTGTCTCTTAAAGACAATATAAAACCATTATTGTCTCTTAAAGACGATATAAAACCAAGGTATTTATTGTCTTGTAGAGACAATTTCACTTGTGTCTTTATCTAGAGGCAAAAATTATTTCATTGTAGAATTGGCTATTGTTTGTAGAGAGAATATCTTTGTCAATATCACCTATATGAATAGATATAATTTAAAAATAATTATTTAATTAAATATATTTTAAATATCAATAATAGATTATTCACTGTAATTATTCCCAATATTTTATTCTTACAAAATAACAAAATACTATAAAACTAACTCAAAAAAAAATCATTTTTATTGCATTTATTATCAATATTGTCTTACAAAATAATGTGGGAGTTAATTCACAAGAAAAATGAGAATAACATGAACACAACAGTAAAGACTAGTAGTTACGTGTTTATGTACACGCAACAAAGAGCTTATAGGAGTATATTTTTCTGCAATGAGAAAAAATTATTAACAAGTGATTGAAGAACCATAGAGCCCACCTAATAGCCCTCCACATTTTTGAAAAGTGATTGAAGAACCATAAGAGTTGAAGTGAGTGCTAGTAGTTTGAAATGCTTTTGTACTTGATAAGTGTAGTGAATCTCTAGCTACAAAATCTTCAAAGCTTTTTCTCCATATATCCTCAATGGAAGCCTCCCCTAATAGCATTGGAAGTGTCAGGCTCATTTATGGTCGGGAAAAATGTATTCATTGAGTGCATGGAAGGGCCACTTGAATAACTCTCAAAGCCTCTTCTACATAATAATAATCTCCCAATTTTGGATCCACAAGATCCAAAAGCTTGCCTTCACTAAGCAATTAAAACATCTACATTGCATAAATTTGATGTCAGCTATTCATCATTATAATTTCTCCCAAACCACTTCATGGAGATGTACAAAAAAAAACATTGTCTTCTGAAAGAAATCCTTATACTTTACAATTTACAAGTAGAAAGATACCGAACCAAGTTACAATCCCCATTACATACGCCACCACGAGGTGTGTCCAAGAGACCTATTCAAAAGACCAATTTAGTACCCTACCAATTGGTACACAAGATCAAATTTAGTAAAATATTAATAGTTAAAAATCTAAAACTCATCAAAATGACAAAAAGTCGTACTAAAATATAGGTTTGAGAATCACCAAGCTTAAGAGAGTACATGTGTGTGTAATTGGTCATCACTTTATTATGCAAAAACTCAAGTAATGTGGAATTTGAGTCATCACAATCACTTTCCTCTACTTCAAATCCATTTTCCTTACCATCCTACAACACAATCATTTCAACAATTTTATAAACTTAAATAAATAGAAATAAAGTGAGCAATGCACAACCAAATAAATAGTCAAACTAACCATCTCTTGATCACCAGCTTCCTCTGACACTACACTATCCTCCTCCTGTAAATTGTATACTAAAAGCTTTAGTAAGGTGTCACATCTAAAATATAGATCATGTTAGTCTCACTTTTGAGATTAAATACCTTTTCATATGTAGCCATGGCCTTCTCATACTCTTCCTTCAACTAAATAACTTTCTAAGTATATTTCATCTTCTCCTAAAACCAATCAAAAAGAGAAAAATACAAACCGTCAGAATCTTGCACAATTGATAACAAAATTACACATTCTACCAACCATATTTTAGCCTAGGTGCAAACCTCTTATGACAGAGATCTCCATCCATTCAAAAACAACAAGGTCACTCACTTCTATACATTTAGAAATTATGGTGCATAGCACACTCAATACAGCTACTAAATGAAGATGTTACTTTTTTATTTGAACAAAGTGGAGCCAAATAGCTCATGCATAGAAGTATTATTAAAAAATTAAAGGCAAGGCTTTGAAAACAATGCAATATTATAGTTTCTTCTTCAAATGAAGTGTTTTTAGACTACAATATGTTCATCTATAGTTATTGATTACCACATTACCTACTAGAGCAAATCTACACTTAAAAGAAAGCTTATTTTGTTTGTAGACATCATGCAATCTACTGAAAACCTTTGGAATTCAAAATTCAAAATTCAAAAATTGACAACTACTAGGAGTAACATCTTGTGGTTTTGGACCATCACCAACATAATTGTGTAGATAAGAAGTAAAAGAGCCCATCCTTATAATAATCTATTATGTAATTAACTCACTAAGA
Source organism: Cupressus sempervirens (assembly GCA_028749045.1). Lineage (NCBI taxonomy): Eukaryota > Viridiplantae > Streptophyta > Pinopsida > Cupressales > Cupressaceae > Cupressus > Cupressus sempervirens. The sequence continues at coordinate 530,629,291 of CM053786.1, read as the reverse complement.
AGCCTAGGATTTAAAATAACATATGCACACCCACAATAGAAACTTGCTTATAGATATTAAGCCTTCACCAACTATGGCAGACTACAAATTAATCTTCAGTCAAGTTTCTCCAAGTTTTTAAGCTTCCAAAGGTTGAAATTCATAGGTAGATGTTTTAGACAACCAAAACTATTTAATATGCTTATCTTTGTTTATTTTGTAGCTTCGAATTAAAACATACAATGAGCTAAAAAAGAAACAAACATAAATGTAAGAACTGAATTTTCTAACAATGCCACATACACAAAACAACCATAAAATGCAGAAAACAGAAATTGAAAAGTCAAATGTTGACTACATTTGCATAAGCACTTATTCCCATTTTATCAAAGTTGAAAAATAATTACAACGACATTCAAATAGGTCACAAAAATGAAACACATCATCATAAATATCATAATTTTGGACATAATTAATGTCATTTTTTTCTAATACAAACCAACCTCATGTTGGAACTACAAAAGCATAAGATACTAAAATATACATATAAGACATCAATCTTATGTCACAAACTATGTTGACCTGCACACTAAACATAAGTGTAGCATCAATAAATCACATGGTATAAATTGTAGGATAACATAAAACATATAAACTAATATGTCATCGAACCTTAATGTCCATTTACATGTAGTCTTGTTTCCAAGCTATCTGAACATTGTCCATCCGCTATCATGAGACAAAAGAGTGGTCTACTAGCTTTTACCACCCAACCATGGAGTGGTTAGTTCCCTAAGATTCTTCAGTTAAGAAGAACTACCTGACCTTGGCATGTAAGAAAGCTAGCAACTCAGCACAATTGGATCATAAAGATCTGGTGTAGCCAAGTGCCTAATCTACTTACACATATGTCTAGTAGAAACATACACAAGGATGTGGAAGAGAGAAAACAATATAAAGTAACCAATGCATCTCAATCATATGCATAAATGTTTATCGAGCTTGGCCAAGCATCATGAACCAGTTTAGTGTAAAAGACTAGTAGGTAATATGTAAGGAACACTTACACAAGTTTTCCAATAATTACCCTTCTCTTTGATCCCACATTCAACACCCATTCCTATTATTCACACCACTCTAGAATATATGTAATTGTATTTTCTAAATTTCCTTAATGATAAAAAAAACATGGTCAAGTTAAAACATAATGATCCTAAATTTATTTATTTTCCCAAATTAAAAAAAAATAGCACTCCACAGATAATAAAAACTCTTGACTAGACAAAATTGTGAATCTATAGCAAGTACATAAATCTAGAAATGTCTGACATAAAATTATAATTACAACTTTCAATAATCAGTAAAAAATTAATACCTAGGTTATATTTGCTTACTATATATATATATATATATATATATATATATAGTAAGCAAATATATATATACATATACATATACTTACACACACACACACACACACACACACACACACACACACACACACACACACACACACATATATATATATATATATGTATATGTATATGTATACATACATACATATATATATACATACATATATATATGTATATATATATATATGTATGTGTATATATATATATATATGTATATATATATATGTATATCTATATATATATAGATATAGATATACATATATATATATATATATATATATATATATATATATATATGTATGTATGTATGTATGTATGTATATCTATATATATATATATACATACATACATACATACATACATACATACATACATACATACATACATACATACATATATATATATATATATATATATATATATATATATATATATATATATATATATATATATATATATATATATGTAAACTCCTAGCTTTACACACAAAGTCATTATTTCTTGATGTTTCATATTAATGCCCCGACCTCTATAAGTTTATGATTCGAAACTCCAATCGTAATTGATAAATTTCTGACCAATAGCTATTTCTCTATTACAATAAAATCCTCTATATTTACTATATTTAATTAAAGTGCCAACATAGCATAACAAAAAATGAAGGGTTATTGAATTACATACAAAAATTTGTACACCATCAACCAAAATCTAGATACACGACTGCCTTTTTGCCAAAAATGTTTTGTGAGAAAAACTTTAAATCAAATCAAAGCATCATGGACCCAAAATTTGGAGAGCTCTAACCAATGGACAGTTCAATATTTGCTTATGATCACCTTGCACTAAGAAAATCTAAGTTTATCTACACTCAAAATCATAAGCCAAAACATCTTTTGGGGTGTGGAATTTGACATGTCTAGAGCTGAAACAAGTATGATCAGTGTTGTGTTGGCTTTTGAAGCTAACAATCACATCATAAGATATTGGATAGTGGTATGAAATCAAGAGATAGGGTGGAGTTTGTTGTGTCAAATATCTTGAAATTGTGTGAAGGTATTTAACAAGGTGCAAAGATGGTTTCAGATCCAGTAACCTTAACATCTCAAGACTGCTGATAGCATCACAAGCCCCCTTGTATTGGACTGGATAAAACAATTTCTCATGGTTATCCTCTTGCTTTATAGTAAGAATAGATTCAAATTAAATTAAAATAAATAGACACATGTGGAGAACTAAACAATAATATAGGAAAATAAGATGAGCAGTTGTCCTCTGAGATCTTGCAAGTGAATTCCTCAGGAGTTAATGGTTTCACCAGTACATCAATTTCTTAGAAGAAATCAATTTGGAAAGAAACTATCCATATTACAATGGCACAACTACATTACTTATCCAAATAAGAGTCAAACAATTAGAGCCTATTTGGCAACGGGAATACAAGTAGAATAGACATATGTAAATTTTTAAAATTTTGAGTTCTTCGTTTGAATACACTAAACCAAAATTGGAATACAAAGTAAAATAGGAATACATATTCCAATTTTGGCCCAAAAATGAGGTTTTTCAATTCCTCTCAAATAGGTGTTATTGGAATACATATTCCTATTCCACTTTTTTTTATTTTAGAAAACATAAATTTTGGAGTCTGCAAATTCCCCATCAAATATTGGCTGAACCAAACAGAGAACAAGAATACGTACCCTCATTTTCTATTCTATAATAAGTATTGTAGAATAGCTATTCCTATTCCCGTAGCCAAATAGACCCTTATATAGCTATAAGATGTGATTTATAGATGTTGATTTCTCTATAAGGAACAATGAAAATAAAGTGGACAACAAACACATGAAAAAATAAAATAGATGCACCAAACTCCTGCCAACATTTTTTTATTACTTCTATTTGGCATTATGATGTTTTATTCCATTCATAGCAGATTTTAAGAAATAAAATCTTATGCTCTTAATAACTTTTTGATGCATTCAGTAATTCTTCCCATAACTAATAAATAAAACAAAACATGACTCAAGATGTAGATGAACAACAACGAATCAATCATAGAAAGAAACCTGGAAAATGATTTGGAGAAGCCAAGAAGATGCCTCAAGCCCCTACCTCCAACCTCGTAAAAAGAAAATCTTGTGATCTCTTAATGCCAAGGAAAAACATGTCTCCTCCTCCTCCTCTTCCAATGCTAATCCAACCACTACTTCCAAAAAAAACCGTTGTCTCTCCTTACAACAACACTACCCTCTCCCCTCCTCCACACCAACCTTCCTCCTCCAAGTATCTCCCCTTACATTGTTTTTAAAATAAAAATATCTCCCTCTAAATTATTGGAATATTAGTTTTAGTTGATGTTTTCCCCTGGAGCCAAATGCCCACCTACCACCCCTGATAGATTGCAGAAATATGGGTAGGTGAGTTTTTCAAATTTGAAAATGAGGGAGAAATTTTTGTGGTAGAAGACAAAAGGAATGTTCTTTTCCATTCAACCAGCAGAAGAAGTTGAAGTTGAAGAACTCATAAGTTGCAGAGAAGGAAGAAGAAAGAAGTTGATCAGTAGATCCAATCATCAGAGTGTAGAGACAAAAGGAAGTTCATTTCGTGCCTATAGATGCACTTGTTTCTTCTCTGATCATTCTGTAAGTTTATTGTTTGTTGAGTTCATCTTGTTGAGGCAATGATTGCTCTAGGCATTATTGTATGTAGCAATTAGAGCTGCAAGTTTAAAGTTTCTTAGTTTTGAAGTTGTATGAAGTTTTAGGGTTATTTTAGGGTTTTTTCTGGTTGAAGCCGAATGCTCCCAGATTTTGTAATATTTCAATCAAATTTGAATAGCAAGCAAGTAGGCATGCATGAATCCATTGCTCCTTCTTATTCATTACATTTGTGAAGTTTATTATTGAATATTTTAAGCCTTGGGTTCTCTGGTTTAATGGTGGTATCATTCACGTTGGAAGTCTGTCACTCGGTTTGGTCTTTATTTCAGTTTTAACCTTACTGTTACTATCAACTTCACTCAGCATCTACTTCTACCGAGCTCACTCAGCATCCATTGGTGTTGAGTTTCCCTTCACCTATCGAGCTCACTCGACATCCATTGGTGCCGAGTTGCCCTTCACCTACCAAGCTCACTCGGTATCCACTAGTGCCAAGTTGTTTTTTTTTATCTACCCAGTTCACTCGGTACACTCTTCTTCACTCAGCAATAGTTTTTGTCGAGCATTTTTAGGGTTGTGAAATTGATTTTTAGGATTGGTAATATTGTGAATTTATTGGTAATATATTTCTTCACATGGTATTAGAGCTTTGAGGCCCCACATCCAAAGTGAGTTAGGGCAATTTTCTCTAGGATATTTAACATGGAAGGAGATGCAAGAAAGATATGGCAGCAACCACCACCCTTCAATGGACAAAATTATGATACATGGGCAAAGAAGATGAAAACCATTATGGTTGCAAATAATTTATGAGAGTTTGTGATTAATGGGTTCAATGATGTGACAGACCTAACTCAGTATACTACTCTCACAAATGCACAAAAGACTCAGTTGAAAGAGTCAAGGAGGAAGGATGCTAAGGCATTAAGTTTGCTTGAGGTAGCAATGACAGAGATAGTCTTTCCCAAAATTGTAGTAGCAAATTATGCAAAGGAAGCATGGGATATCCTTGAGATAAACTTCAAGGGGACTGATAAAGTCCGTACAATAAAGCTATAGAATATAAGGAGGGAGTTTGAGAACCTTCAGATGAAGAAAAATGAATCAGTTGCAAATTTTAGTTTAAGGACCTCCAATGTAATTAACCAACTGAAGTCAAATGGAGAAGACTATCAAGAGTAGAGGATAGTGGAAAATATATTGAAGAGTTTACCTCATAAATATGATAATTTGGTCATGACCATAGAAGAGGCAAAAGACCTCACTATTTTGACAATGGATGAGTTGATGGGTATTCTTCAAACCCATGAGCATAGGATCAAGAGATCTACATATTCTTCTTCCCAAGAGAAAGCATTCAAGGCTCAGTAAAATCCAAGAGGAAGGGGGAGAGGAAGAAATGGCTCAGGAAAAAACTCTAAAGGCAAAGGTCGAGGTAATAAAGGACAAAGAAATGCTGCAGCAACAAGTTCAGGAAGAGTCGATGGAGCAAGTAGCTCACAAAATACTTCAAGAGGAGGTAAGAAAAACTATGACTCAAATAGGAGTAATGTAGAATGCTACTACTATCATAAATATGGGCATTATGCAAGTGAATGTTGGAAGAAGCAAAATGATCAACCAGGACAAACAAATGTGGCTAATGTGAACATGGAAAGTGGAAACAATGCCACTGCCTTCATCATGTGTAATGTTGGTGAAGAAGGAAGCCCTAAAGTTTGGTACCTTGATAGTGGATGTAGCAACCACATGAGTGGTAATGAAACCTTGTTTTCATTCATTGACACGAGCTTCAAATCTAAGATTTAAATGGGTAACAATGGAACCCTACCAGTAGTGGGCAAAGGATCTATTATGGTTCGCACTAAACAAGGTGAGAAGAAGGAAATACAAAATGTGTATTTTGCCCCTAGTATGAAACACAGTTTGATGAGCATTTGTCAGCTCATTCAAAATGGATACAAATTGCTGATGGAGAATGACAGGTGTGTCATTCATGAAAAATATGGGAGCAAGAACCTACTTGCAACAGTTCAAATGACAAAGAACCAAATGTTTCCCTTGAGGATAGAGACATGTTTCTCATCTAAAATTGGTGTTGTACCTCTCACATAATCAGGTCTAAGGAGTGTGATTGAAAACCCCTCACAGCTATGGCACCTTAGGTATGGTCATTTAGACTATGCTGGTTTAAATTTGTTGTCAAATAAAAGAATGGTAGAAGGTTTTCCATCAACAGGAAATTCATGTGACAAGTGTGAGGCTTGTATTTTGGGTAAGCAAAATAGGGTTCCCTTTAATTCTAAAAATTCTAGGAGTGCTAGATATCTATTAGAGTTAGTGCATACTGACCTAGTCGATCCTATGCAAGTTACTTCCATTGGGGGAAGTACTTATTTCATGACATTTATTGATGATTTCAGTCATAGAACATGTGTTTATTTTTTGAAGTCTAAATCTGAAGCATTTGATAAGTTTCTTGAGTTCAAAGCCCAGGCTGAAAGAGAATGTGGACACTATATCAAGGTCCTAAGATCAAATAGAGGAGGGGAGTATACCTCCAATTCTTTTGTAAATTTTTGCAGAAAACATGACATAAAGAAAGAGCTCATAGCCAGCTATACACCATAGCATAATGGAGTGGCTGAAAGAAAGAACAGGACCATTGTTGAAATGGAAAGGAGCATGATGAAAGAGAAAGGTCTCCCAACTGAATTTTGGGGAGAGGCTTTGGCAACAACAGTTTACCTAATCAATAGGTGTCCTACAAAGACAGTCCATGATAGAATTCCAATGGAAGCATGGTCAAGAGGAAGATGGATAGTTGAACACCTAAGGGTGTTTGGATGTGTTGCATATTCACATGTGCCTAAAGAGAAAAGGCAAAAATTGGATGAAAAAGGTGTGAAGTGCATCTTCACAGGGTACAGCTCAGAATCAAAGGCATACAGATTGTATGACCCATTGAACAACAAGATGATTCTCTCAAGAGATGTGGAATTTCTTGAAAATCAATCATGGTATGGACCGATTGATGAATCGCCGAGAACCTCAAGTAAAGTGTCAATTATGAGTGAAGAGGAAGCTGATGAACAACAAGAAGAAGGAGCAGATAGAAGAAAAGAAAAGCAACCTCAGTCATTGCTAAGCTCCTCTAGGCATGACTGAGTGTTAGTGCTAAGCAAAAATGAAGATTGAACTAGTCGGCAAAGCAGTAGTAGTGAAAATTTTGATCCCACACTCTCCTCTGTATTACCAAGAAAGACCAAGAGTCTTAAGGAGATATACCAAGATGAAAGGTATGAAGATTATGATGAGAGTGTTAATTTTGCATTATTTTCTCATAGTGATCCAATATATTTTGAAGAAGCTATTAAGGAGGAAAAATGGTGTAAGGCCATGGATGAGGAGATAGATGCTATAGAAAAGAATGAGACATGGGAGCTAACTAATTTGCCTCCCAAGAAGCAAGTGATTGGAGTGAAATGGGTCTACAAGACCAAATGCAATGTTGAAGGCAAGATTGATAGGCATAAGGCGAGGCTGGTAATCAAGGGCTATAGACAACAGTATGGTAGAGATTATGATGAGACATATGCCCTGGTTGCAAGAATGGAAATAGTGTGTGCTATCATAGCAATTGCAGCTTAGCACAAATGAAAGGTATACCAAATGGATGTGAAGTCTATCTTCCTAAATGTTGTATTGAAAGAAGAAGTATATGTGGAGTAGCCACCTAGTTATGATGTAGCAGGTGAAGAGAACAAAGTATATATATTGAAGAGAAATCTTTATGGGCTCAAGCAAGCTCCAAGGGCATGATACAATAGGATTGACTCATATTTGATGAGCAATGGCTTTAGCAAAAGCAATGGTGAGCCTACTCTCTACATCAAGACAGCAAATGGAAATGTGTTGATTGTTGTCTTGTATGTAGATGATTTAATTTTTACTGGCAATGACAAGGCTCTAATTGGCGAGTTCAAAGAGGTCATGAAAAATGAATTTGAAATGAAAGACCTAGGTCTCCTGAAATACTCTCTAGGCATAGAAGTAAAATAGATGCATGATGGCATTTTCATCTCTCAAGAAAAATATGCAAGGCAGATCTTGGAGAGATTTAAAATGTAGAATAGTAAGGCAGCCCCAACACCAAGAGCAATAGGTCTAAAGTTGAGTAAGAAAGACTAGCAAGAGAGTGGATCCAACACTATACAAGAGTATGGTTGGAAGTTTAATGTACTTGACTGCAACTCGGCTAGACTTGATGCATGCAGTAAGTTTGATTTCCAGATTTATGAAAACACCAAAGAATTCCCATTGGCAAGCGGGAAAGAGGATCCTAAAGTATGTGAAAGGTACTAAGGGATTTGGAATTTTGTATACTACAACAAATGAATTCAAGTTGGTAGGTTATACAGATAGTGATTGGGCTGGAAGTATAGATGATAGGAGGAGCACTTCTGGATACATGTTTCATATGGAATTAGGTGCAATCTCATGGGCATCCAAGAAGCAACCTATTTTTGCTCAATCTACAGTAAAGGCTGAATATATAGCAGCAAATGTAGCAGCATGCCAAGCTATTTGGTTAAGAAGGATCTTGATAGATTTGAATGAAAGGCAAGAGGATGGAACCACAATTTATTGTGACAACATCTCATCTATTGCATTGTCCAAGAATCTGGTCTTCCATGGGAGAAGCAAACATATAGAGATCAGATATCATTTCATCAAAGAGTTGGTGGAAAATGGAGATATCAAAATAGAATTTTGTAAGTCTGAGCAGCAATTAGCAGACATTTTCACAAAGCCATTAGGCATAGGAACTTTTTTACACCTAAAAGAGTGTCTTGGTGTAGTTGATGTCGATCAGCAGTAATCCTTGTTTGTTTGGCTCGAGACAAAGGGGGAGTGTTGGAATATTAATTGTAGTTGATGTTTTCCCCTAGAGCCAAATGCCCACCTACCACCCCTGACGGAATGTAGAACAACCAAAAAAAATTAATACGGGTAGGTGAGTTTTTCAAATTTGAAAATGAGGGGGAAATTTTTGTGGTAGAAGACAAAAGGAATGTTCTGTTCCATTCGATGAGCAGAAGAAGTTGAAGTTGAAGAGCTCAGAAGTTGTAGAGAAGGAAGAAGAAAGAAGTTGATTAGTAGATCCAGTCGTCAAAGTGTAGAGACAGAAGGAAGTTCATTTCGTGCTTGCAGATGCCCGTGTTTCTTCTCTGATCATTCTATAAGTTTATTGTTTGTTGAGTTCGTCCTGTTGAAGTAGTGATTGCTCCAGGCATTACTGTATGTAGCCATTAGAGCTACAAGTTTAAAGTTTTTAAGTTTTGAAGTTGTGTGAAGTTTTAGGGTTATTTTAGGGTTTTTTCTGGTTGAAGCCGAATGCTTCTAGATTTTGTAGTATTTCAATCAAAGTTGAATAGAAATCAAGCGGGCATGCATGAATCCATTGCTCCTTCTTATTCATTGCATTTGTGAAGTTTATTGTTGAATATTTTAAGCCTTGGGTTCTCTGGTTTAATAGTGGTAACATTCATGTTGGAAGTCTGTCACTCAGTTTGGTCTTTATTTGAGTTTTAAACTTACAGTTACTATCGACTTCACTCAGCATCTACTTCTATCGAGCTCACTTGGCATCCATTGGTGCCAAGTTTCCCTTCACCTACCAGTATACACCTAAATTTGATTACACCGCTTTAGTAATCCTATTTAGTTATCTCTAAAGGCATCATTAATTAAATTTTTATTTAATTAATCCTTTGCCATCCCTAGTTGATTAATTTAATTAATCATCTATAGTCCTAATTGATAAATCAAATAACCTATTATTTATCAATTAAATCTTATTCTTCTATCTAATTCCAAAAATCCCCATTTATTAAATAAATCTATTTGATAAATAAAATCCTCAAATCTAAAAACCCCTAACTTATACCTAATCCTTTATTTAGCCTAATCCACCCCATCCACCCATACTAACCTAGCTTAGCTACTAACTCACCCAAACCCATTAATGCCATCCACTTGCGCATCTCTAACATCTCTAATCTAATCCTAAACCCAAGCCTAATCCACCCCCTAATGTTGTCACATTCCTTAAACAAGTTTAAGACTTTCCTAATCCAAACCGAAGTCTTCTCTCAAAAATCCCAACCACCAAGTCATGAGTGCTCTTCCAAACCATAAAAGACTCTTACAAGCCCACTCATGACTCTTACATCCATCTTCCACACTCTTCCCTCTTCCACACTCATTCCTCTTACATCTCTCTTACATACTCAACCCCGCTCATCATGCCTTTAACCAACCCTTTACCCTACCCTCTCACACTCATCCTCCTTGTGACAAGTGTCACCTTCCCATTGGTGCTAAACAAGCACAATCCATGTGCTCTCCTTTGAGTGCATCCTAGCCCTCCTTAAGCCTTCATCTCTCCTTGCATCTTAGCCCTCCATCCCTCAAGCCCTTAGCCTATAAATTGGATCCCCTCCCAAGCCATTTCATCAACAATCTTTGAGCTAAAGTTACCATGTTATTTTGAGAACCAAAGTCATCAATCTTACCCTTATAATGCCAAATTGAGAGCTCACAAAGCTACCAATTTGCCATTACCCACCTCCATTGAAGCAGCTTTTGAGCATCTTGAGCATACATCCACATCAAAAGGACACATCTACAGAATCAAGAAAGCATGGAGTGTTTTCTCTTGTGAGGTTTGCACTTTTTGTTTTGCTTTTCTTTGTCTAAACATATATGTGAATTTAGTTTTTGATTTGTGAATGTTTAGTTTACTTGTTAATGTTCTTTGCATACTAAATCTTGTTCTACATTTTTGCACGCCCGGTGGGACCCCACTATGGGTCATTTAATCATCAATTTCTATCTATATGTTGTTTTTCTAACAATCTAATATTTCTTGTTGTTTGAGTGAGTTGTAGGATGTTTTTCTTTTTTTTGCAGGTTAAAGAATGCACTTAGGAAGAAGACATACCCTCAAAAAATCCGAAAATAACAAAAAAAAATTTTTTTTGGAAAAAATCTGCATTTTTTAGCTTTTTTTTTCGCGCAGTGTCATCTTCGCAGTTTGGCGTCTGCACCTGCAAACTGTCGTCTGTGCAGTTTGGCATCTCCGACTATTGTCTACGCATCCTGGACTGTCGTCTCCGCAGATCAGGGCCTCTATCGGCTACTCTGTCATCTTCGCAACCTGAACTGTCATCTTCGTTGCCGCCATCGTCTCGGCAGATTAGCGTCTCCGCAGATTAGCATCTCTACAGATTGGCGTCTGCGCCTAATGAACTGTCGTCTTCACCTGTCTCTGTTGCACTTCTGTTTTAAAATCTTTATTTTTGCACTTTGTAATTTAAAAAAAAAAAAAAAATGAGTATAAATCAAAATTTTCCTTTTAGTGGTTCCGTAGGATTTTGACCATTTTAAGCATTTTTACGCATAGGAAAAATAGCAAAAAAAGTTTTTAAAAAAAATTTCCCATAGTTAAGCTCTCATTTTTGAAGATTTTGGGTAACTAACTAAATTTCTTTTTTTTGTCTCATTGTAGGTTGGAGCACATATGGAACCACTAATCATGTTTCTTGCAAGTTCTCATGTTGCTAAAATATGAACTTGAATGTTTAACCATTTGTCTTTGAATGCATGTTGCTAAAAAATGAACTTGAATGGTTAAACACATTTTCCATTGAATGAATGTTGCTCAAACACACTCTCGAATGCCATGGATTAAAATCAATTTTTCTTGGAATGCATGCTTAAAACAACAAATCCAATCTTGAATGCCAAGGATCAATTAACCATTGCAATATCAAACACTTCATTTGGAGCTTATAAAATTGAACAAAACAAATCTCTCTTTTACATGCAATTTAGGTAAAGTTTGATTTTTGGACAATTAAGAAACTTTGTTAAGTTAAATAAAAATTTGCAAGAATCAATTTGAGTAGTTCCTTGGACTCATCTCTTTTCTAATCACCCATCAATTCAACCATTGGTTGCAATCTCAGTGCCATTTATGGAGATGGGTCTACTTGAAAAAGGTGTTAAATGTTCCACAATCTAACTAACTCACTTGGTCTTTGAACGTTTGCTTTAACTTTATCAAAATTCTTAAATGACCAAAACTTTAGATTAAATCGATCACACTTCAATTTTGGACACTAAAATTGAACAACAACTGATGTGAAGAGCCTCCGGACGCGCGCTTAAAATTGAATCTCACACACTTTTGTTTTGGGCTTAAAACAAACTCACATTCAATCTTGAATGCCTTAAAGAAAATTAATCGATACTTGACGTGGAGGGCCTCCGAGTGCGCAAGTTTGCTTTTGTTGACCCTAATTCTTCTTATTGTTTGCATTCTTCGATCGATTTACTTTTGTTAGCACTTCAAGTTGGAATTGAACATTGTCTCTTAAACATGAGTGCTTGCAAAGTCTAGATTAGCACACATAAGAGTCAGTTGGTAAAAGAACAAGCGTGTTTTTTAGCCCAAGGTCATCCAAGTCTTCTCTCCCCTTCTTGTCTTTCGAGGCCATCTTGGGTGCATAAGATTAGGATCCAAAATTTTGTTTCTTTTTAGGAGGCCTGCTTAGGGATTTCATCACCCCTTGGATGACCTCAACTCTAGCATTCCGACAGAGTATAAGAATCGGGAGGTGAATCGAAAGACACCTCTCTTGGGATCAAGATTTTGTCATTCGAGCTAAGCCTCAAGGAACTTTATACCCTTGAGAAGTGAAAGAGGAGAAGTGGGTTACCGCTCCTCTCGGTTGTCTGACATCTTTTTGGTCTCATCTACGGATTTAGGCCTCACGTACCTTGCATATATCGAGGACTCCCTAGCTAAACCAACTGTTAGCCTTGCAGAAAACCATTTAGGGTGTTAATGTGTTTGGAGTGACTGATCAAAACATTTGTAGAACATACACACTCTTTGGCGCAAGTATCACATTCTGAGAACCAAAAACTTCTATTTGGGTGTTCCTATCTATTTCTTGATTTTATTTTACTTGTTGAATGAATGTTTGCCAAACTTGGTCAATCCTAGCTTAGGACACACTTAGCGTAGTCACTGCCTATTTTAGAAGTTGAACAAGTTGAAGCAAAACAACTGAGATCTCTCAAAGCCAAGCAAATTCAGGAATTTATGTCGGAACAACCCAAACCCAAATAGAAGTTTCTCAAAGTCAAAATCAAGCCATCTTTGGCATACCAAGAACTTTCAGCCAAGAGAAAAGAAATAACACCAAGCCCGAGAGTTGCCAAACTCCGCAAAGCAGAGGACAAAGCTGTCAATGAAGGACTTCAAGAGGCCTGGTTAGAGTGCACCATCAAATTTAGCCAACATCCAGGAGTCAATCCTGCTTATGCCTTACCCGCTAGGCATGATTTCTATGATTAGACACCCTTGTTTCTCCACATCTTCTTGGATAAGCTTCACTTTAGAATCATCCTTTTAGAAAAGTCAGCCATCTTAGGTTATCCCCTTAAGAATTATTAGCTCATCCATCTCATTTAGAATCAAACCATCTAGCTAGCAATCCAAAAACATTTGCATCCAAGCCTTCAAAATTGTTGTCACCTTGCCAAAAGTTTGCCATTCCTAAAATCTTTCAAATCCACCAATCTCACCAAGGTTATCCCTTTGATAGAGCTTTGTCTAGGGTAATCTAGCTTTGTCACTTGTTATCCCTCATCACCTTGAGCTAAAGGTTGGGATCCACAAGTGGTCAATCTTGTGTTCTTCCTAAAGGATCATTAGTCTATCCTTAAGTTGACACAATCACCACCAAGCTTGCACATAGGAAAGCAGACCTTTTGTGCTTTGGCAACATATATTTGAAGTTAGAATCCCCAACCCAATCCTCCTTAGGTTTTTTCATATAGCTTTGCCTCAACCTAGGAAATCATTTGCATAGAGAAGCCTTCCCCCTTTTGCATCCATCAGCATTATTGCATCTCATCCCTAGGAGCAGTTTTCATGCCACCCGTCACTCGCTTAGCCAAGAAGAAAGAAACAATGGAGCCCTATCATTGGGATCAAATAGCCTCACCCCCCTTGAGCATTCAACCATCCTTCAGCCTAGAGAAAGCTATGCCATCACCTACTGATGTTGAAGCTTTCATGAACCAACCAGGAAATGCAGTATTGGTAAATGTCATTATAGACAAGAACAAAGAGACAATTATGGCTAATTTTGGAAGGGACAATGTAGGAACCTTTGACTTTGGAAGACCCCCTCCATTATCAGATCCATCTCACCCATTGTTTGGGCAGCTGCCACCACCCATAGGCTCTTATGATCCAAATTATCCTCAATATATGCCAAAAGAAGAGCCTCTAGCCAATCCATATGATCCAAAAGACCTAAACATACCATTATCCACCCAAGTTGAAATCTCCTAGCCGCAAGCCAACCCAGCCACCACCACTCCATCCTTGGTTCATACCTCTCCACTCCAAACCCCCTTTACCCAAAACACCTCACCATTCACTCCCTTTACTATTGTTGTTGCTGCTCCCCAACCCAGCCTTCCAAATCCACCCATCTCCCAAATTAGTGCTAGCATCTTTGGCCAAACTCAGCAATATACAACAGGGATGCCACCCATGGGGCCAAGTAATCAACCTTTCATCACCCCTAGCTTGTTCACCATAGCGCAAAGCACAATCCCATCATTTCCATTAGGTCTTGGGAGCTCAATACCATCAGCCACAAATCTACAAGCTACTACCCTCACTCCACAAAGCTATCAAATCCCACAAGCTACTGCCAATTTTCTGCCAAGCTCATAAGTGACCCCAGCTCCTGCCACCACTCTACCAAGCTTCCAAATCCAGCCACAAAGCTATCAAAACCCATCATTTCCATTCCCAAGCTTTCAATTCCCACCACCTCCAACACCAACTAATCCATTACCTCCTATTACCAACTACTTTTCAATGCCACTTCTAGGAGGTAATCCACCACCCCAGCCAACCACCAATTATTTGCAAATACCATCCCAAATGGGGACACAGCCCACATATATTGGTCAAACCCCACAAGCCCATCGATCCTTTCCCCAAGCCTCACAACCATCTTATACCTTACCTCCACAAAGCAATCCATTTATCCCACAACCAGCTTATGTTCCTCAATCGCAACCTCAAATCCCATATCAACAACAAGCCTCGCAGCACATGCAGCAATATGTGCCACCTCCCCCTCAGCAACCCGTTATCCACCATGCAGCTGCCCAAACAATGTACAATCCCTATCAGCAAATCCCTCATAGCCATCCACACTCAGTGGCCCCATCTAGCGCATACCTACCTCAAGGCACTCCTACATTGGGGGCACCCCAGCCATCACCTATCAATTCAAAATGGGAGCAAATGAAGACAACTCTGAAAGTCATCCAAGAAGGGAATGATCCAAAGACATTCAAGTTTGAGAATGTGTGTCCTTACCCATTTGACAAAGCCATTACCATGACACCATTCCCAAACACTTTGAGGTACCCAAATTTGACAAATTCGAAGGAAAAGGAGACCCTGTCACACATATCAAAGAATTTTACATGCACTGCCAAGACGTGGCATACAATGATGTCTTCCTCTTGTGCCTTTTTCCCAAAAGCTTGGCTGGACCAGCTCTTGAATGGTTTTACAGAATCCCCTATGGCACAATTAAAAACTTTTCTGAATTATCTGAGGCATTTGTAGCCCAATATGCTCATCTTGTTGAAACGGAGCTATCAATAGTTGATCTTGTCCACACCAAGCAAAAAGGTGGAGAAAGCCTTGCCGAATACCTACAAAGATGGCAAACCCTTACCACCCGCATATCTTGCACCTTGCCAGAATGCCATGTGGTGAAAATCTTTATTGATAATGCACATCCCAGCTTGGCTCACCACATGACCATGAACTGTTTGTAGACCTATAAGGATATCAAAGAGAAAGGAATGATCCTTGAGCAAGGACTCATCAAAGATGGTGTGGTCAAGATTTACAAAGAGGCCAACCAAAATCAATCACATACCAATGACAAGTCTAGGTATTGGAACAAAAACAAGCATGTTGCAATAGATGGGGTTACTAACACCAGACATGTGAATAGTGTTGGTCCTTCTCAAAACTAGTCTAACCCACCATATCAACCAAACAACCAACAAGCTATCAATTACCAACAACGAAATAGCCAAAGCTATCAAAACCACAATACAAGACCCAACTTTCAAGGGTCTAACAACCAAGCTAATGCCATCAATGTAGCTGCAGGGCAAAAACCCCGATTCCAACCTGCACCTAGAAACTATACACCCCTTGGTGAGCCATTGGATGTCATATTTGAGAAATTGGCTAAGGAAAACCTCATCAAATTTCCTCCTACCCAGCAAATTGATCCAAGCCAATCCAAAGCTGCATGGTACAAGGACAATGAGTATTGCAAGTTCCATAGGGTAAACGGTCACACCACCCTCAGATGCATGAAACTAAAAGATTATGTGTAGGACCTCATTGATCGGAAAGAAATCATTTTTGGTGCCCAAACCTCTCCCAATATAGGCTTACAGATTTATCAAAATGCTTTTCCTCCACACAACAACCAAAATCCTGGAAAAGCACCTGCCCAAAACAACACCAACAACCGCCAGCCAAACCAGCAACATGGGACGAACAATGACCACACTTCGTCCTATATAGACTATGGTAGCCTTATAGGTTGTATATCCGAGAAAGAGTCTTCTATCAATGTTATCAATATCTGAGGACTAGATAATGAGTGTGCAGTCACCACTCGAAGAGCGCAATTTAACATCGCAGGCCCACCAGTTTCATCAGCACCATCAGCTCCATCAAAAAGCTGGTACAATATCTTGGAACACCTTGGGAACATGCCAACCCAAATCTCCATTTTAGACCTTCTCCGCACTAGTCTTGTGTACAAAGACATCCTTGAAAATGCCCTCATAGAATCCCGTGTGCCTTCTGATATCAATGCTACTAATTTTCGTAATCTCGTCGGAAACCTATCCTCCTCATGTGCCCTATCATTCAAACCCATCAACATACCCATGGTCGAGCCAGATCACACCCTTTCACTTTGCATAGCCATCATGGTATCCAATTTTGCCATGAAAAGAGTAATGATAGATAATGGATCAGCCTTGAATATTTGCACCCTAAAATTCATAAAACAAGCTGGGTATACTGAGGCAGATATGATCAGTGAGGTTATCACCATCAAAGCTTATGACAACTTGGAAAGAACCACAGAAGGGACTATTTTGCTACCAATCAAGGTTGGGCCAGTCATCCAAGAGACAGTTTGCCATGTTGTTGATCTAAACCTACCATTTAAGATCCTCCTCGATCGCCCATGGATTCACACTATGAAGGCCATTCCATCCACCTACCATCAGTGCATCAAATTTTTGCATCAGGGCACTGAGGTAACCATCCATGCTGATCCAGAACCCTTTGCTTACTGCAATGCGATTGAAGCCTCATTTACAAATCATTGTCTTGGAATAGACATTGGCACAGCCATCTCTAACTCATCCCACACTTGTAATGACGCAGAAACCATCCTTGCCTCCACCCTATCTACTGTAAAGATCAACAACAAAGGTTGTGGAGAATATAGTCTATCAGATGCATTTGCTGTCGGAGCAATCCCACTTGATCCACATACCCATGGACGACTGACATATCACAAAGCTAAGGAGATTCCATCTCCTCGATACAAACAGTTTGGCCCAACAACCTTTGTATCCTCAAAGACCCCTCTTCATGAGGAGCTCACTCTAGATATCAACAATTGGTTACATAAGGATGCACCTCCAAGAAATCAAGCACGCCTTGATCACTTCAGCCAGAAGTATTCCCAAGAACATAAGCTCATCACTGAAAAATGGAACTATCAAGGTGGTGGACTAGGACTAGAAGAAAGGGGCATGCAATGTCCCATTGAAGCACATAAGTGGGAAACGAATTCAGGTCTTGGCTTTGGCATACCCACAACTGGGGGAACCAATGAGAATGGTCATGCTTTTTCGAACATCCACCGCGACCTTGTCAAAATCGAAGAGATTCCTGAGGAAGTTGAAAAGAGAGCCTACAACAATATCCCAGACCAAATCTTCCTAGGAGACTCTGTTCTCCGAGAACTATCCATCCATCTCATTGACCTACCACTCGCTCATTTACAACTCATAGATTGGGACCAACCAAGCGTCATACACATTGATGAGTTCGCATCAGAGGAAGTGCTTCTAACATTCATGGGAGCTGAAACACCTCAAAAGTAGACAGAGCCAGATTCTGCCTATATCTATAAGCTAGATCCCAAGGGGTATTTTGGAGAAAATCCCCAACCTAGTTTCGATACACCCAAAACTGGAACTAAGGTGAATCTGGGACTAGCTAAGGCAGTGAAGAGAACCCCTCAACAAGAAAATCCAGAGCCACAAGTAGAACATGAGGATTTAGTATTGCCTCCTCAAGATAATCGACCAGAGGTGTCATCTATTCTAATAGAGGATACTAAAGAAGTCAACATCGGTTCTTTAGAGATCCCCAGACTTGTTCATATTGCTGCATCCCTATCACAAGACCAAGTTGATCTCCTCTTTGAGGTCTTAAGAGAGAACATTGGCTGATTTGCATGGTCATATCAAGACATGCCAGGGTTGGATCCAAAGCTTGTAGTTCACCATCTTGCAGTCAATCCAAAGATCAAGCCCGTCAGACAAAAGCTTAGAAAAATGCACCCCAAGGTGGCATTACTGGTCAAAGCTGAATTAGAAAGAATCTTAGTTGCTAAGGTTATCTGACCTATCGACTACTCAGAGTGGATCTCCAACATGGTCCCTGTCACTAAGCCTTCCGGTGACATCAAAATCTACATTGATTTTAGAGATCTAAACAAAGCTTGTCCAAAGGATGATTTTCCCTTGCCCAACATAGATATGATTGTAGATCTTACAGCTAGACATGAAATTCTGTCCCTTATGGATGGATTTTCTGGGTGTAATTAGATCAAGATTGCAGAAGAGGATCAGCATAAGACAACATTCACTACCCCCTGGGGAACCTTTTGCTACACCATGATGCCTTTTGGCCTAAAGAATGCTGGGGCTACCTATCAAAGAGCAATGATAGCCATTTTCCATGATCTTATCCATAGCATTTTGGAAGATTATGTGGACGATATCCTAGTCAAATCTCACACCTTCATGGATCATCTCACTGACTTGGAGAAAGTCTTTGATAGGTTAGCCCAATATCATCTCATGCTGAATCCCAAGAAGTGTGTCTTTGGGGTCACATCTGGTAAGCTTCTAGGCTTCATAGTCTCTAAACGAGGTATAGAGATCAACCCCAAGAAGGTCAAAGCTATCTTAGACATGCCTCCTCCCTAGACACTGTGACAGCTTCGCTCTCTTCAAGGAAAGCTCCAATCCATTCGGCGCTTCATCTCCTAGCTTGCAGATAAGTGTACACCATTTTCACATTTACTAAAGAAGGATGAGAACTTCAAGTGGGATCCTTTATGTCAGTGTAGGTTCGATTAGCTCAAGCAGTATCTCACCAATCCCCCTATCTTGGTTCCACCAGTTCTTGGTCATCCCTTGATCTTATACATATCAGCAACACCTACTGCTCTAGGGGCACTTCTAGCACAGCTTGATGACTACGGTAGAGAAAGAGCCATCTACTATATCAATAGAACCCTAGTTGGTTATGAACTCAATTATACTCCTATGGAAAAAGCTTGTTTGGCAGTTGTTTTCTCAACTCAAAAGCTTCGCCACTACATCCTAAGTCATACCATCCAACTAGTCTCCAAAATTGATCCTCTCAAGTATATGCTCTCTAGAATAGCACTCACAGGACGGCTAGCAAAATGGGTTATGCTACTAAGTGAGTTTGACATCCAATATGTGGACAGAGAGGCAATCAAAGGGCAAGCTATAGCAGATCACCTAGCTGATGCACCTCTAATAGATGCATGTACTTTGATCACAGAATTTTTAGATGAGCATATCTGTCTAATTGAAGAACAGCCCCCATGGAAACTTTATTTTGATGGCTCATACACCTCTCATGGATCAGGGGTAGGAATATTGTTGGTTACACCTCAAGGAGATTACATTCCAAAAGCCTTCAAGCTACAATTCCCTAGCACCAACAATATAGCAGAATATGAAGCTCTTGTAGCAGGATTAAAGATAGCTGCAGAACGGAATATCAATGAGTTACAAGTCTTTGGTGATTCTCAACTCATCATCAAGAAAGTCCTAAATGAATATCAAACCAAAGATGAAAAGCTATTACCCTACAAAAAGCTAGTTGATCAACTAACCCAACATTTTACAAAGCTTTAGTTTACACAAGTGCCACGAATGCAGAATAAGGTAGTAGATGCCATGGCCACTATCAACTTGCTCTTGGAAATTCCCCAAGAAGCTATGCAGTATGAGTTTTTAGTTGAGTATCTCCTCACACCTACCTATGCGAATGAGGATTCAAACTATGTTTGTATCTTGGTTGGTCCCCAATCCCCTTGGTACCATGAAATTCACACTTACCTTAACGATGGTATCATATCCCCTCACCTCACACGTACCCAACGCTAGAACCTCATCCAAAAATCATCTCGCTATGTTATCATAGCCAATACCCTATATCGTCGAGGTTTTCACGATACTCTCTCTCTCGATGTTTAGATGAAAACGAGGCCGCAATGGCATTAAAAGAAGTACACTCTGGACTTTGCAGTGTCCACACGAGTGGTATTGTCCTAGCATGACAAATCCTTAGAGCAGGCTACTATTGGCCTACCATTGAAGAAGACTCCTGTGACTTTCTCATAAAGTGTCTCCCATGTCAGCAACATGCAAATCTTGTGCACGCTCCAGCACAAGATCTACAGCCTATTGCACCACCTTGGCCTTTCGCTTGTTGGGGCCTTGATCTAGTTGGAACTATCACACCCCTCTCATCTGATGGACATAAATGGATAATAACAACTACAAACTATTTCACTAAGTGGGTGGAAGTAGTCCCCCTAGTCTCAGTTATAGGATTTCAGGTCTCCAAGTTCATCTTGTACCACATTGTTTGCCGCTTCGGCATCCCATCCACCATCTTCACTGACCACGGAGATAACTTTGAAAATCTCAACATGGAAGAATTATGCACTTCCCTCCGCATCCATCATCGCTTTTCTAGCCCATATTTCCCACAAGGTAACGGCCAGGCAGAGGCAACTAACAAAACCCTCCTCAAAATCTTAAAGAAAGTTGTCAATGATTTCGGCCGCAATTGGCACCTACAAATAAATTTGGCTCTATGGGCCTATTGAACTTCCTTCCGTACATCCACAGGCACAACTCCATACTCCCTAGTCTATGGTGCCGAAGCGGTATTACCTATAGAAGTTGAACTTCCCTCACTACGCATATCTTTGCGAGGGCAAATATTAGATGAAGAATACAGAGTAGCTCGACTCACCCAGCTAGATCTCTTAGACGAGAAGCAACAACAAGCCTATGATAATCTCACAGTCTATCAAACTCGTCTCAAAAGGAATTTCAACAAGAAGGTGCTTCCACGACACTTTCAGCCAGGTGACATGGTCCTCAAAGAAAACATGAAAGTCCAAGTAGATCAAGAAAAGAAAGGCAAGTTTGAACCTACATGGCTTGGTCCTTATGTTGTCACTGCTTCCTTTGGCTCCAGAGCCTATCAGCTATCTACATCAAAAGGAGAACTCTTGAATGATCCTACTAACATCATTCATCTCAAGAAGTTCTATGCTTGAAGATCCTTGGTATACCCAGCTTTTGAAAAATAAAAATAAAAAAATAGTAAAGAGAAATAAGCATCCAATGGTAAAACCTTGGCAATTCAGGCACCTTGGATAGGTACCTTGGTGAAAACTTGGTAATTCAGGCACCTTGTGTACTAAAGACTAATCCATTATCTATCACTATCCTATCCCTCCTCCATCCACCTACCATCCCATAAAACACCTGCTTGTTCCCTTGGTGTTCCAACCAAATATCCAAAAATTTGATGAAGCTTGTAAATACCTCCTATATAGCTTGTAAAATCTTGTACCTTAGCTTGTAAAAACTTGTACCAAAGCTTGTATTATACCTTGTAAATCTTGTACCATACCTTGTATATCCGAATCTTGTCCAAAGCTTGTACCATATTCTAGCTTGTAAATAATCTTGTATCCTAGCTTGTATCCTATCACATGCACACAAAGAACCCCATTTTCACTTAAGCTTTTCGCAAACCATCTACCTATCCACCTATCAACTATTATAGACATCCCATCCTTCACAAACATTTCCATCTCACAAAAAACCAAAACATGAAAAAACTTGTACATTTGTAACATATCTTGGTCCATCAGCTTATACATCCTCTTTAGCTTAGTACCATTGTATCTATCCAGCTTTCGTGTCAGTTCATCCTTGATCAACATCTTGCACACATTGCACACCTTGGTTAGCTATTCCAATGCATCCTTTAGCTAGATTTCCCGTCACCAAAGTGTTATCCTTCTTAGTTCAGCTTGCCAGACGCATCACTCATCCAAGTCCACTAGCTTAGGTGCTCTTCGATAGGTCCTTGCAGGATATAGCTTTCCTCATGTTTGATCTTGGTCCGTTAGTACCTTGTCCTACCCATCTTGTTGGCAATCGGTTCTCTTTTAGATTTTCACTTTTTTTTTATTTGGAATCTTTTGTTTTGGGTCTTGAAATATCTTTTCCAAGCAATCTCCTCGTTCCCTCCTCAAGGTTGCCATGATCTTCCATATCATGGTATGCTGCGAATGGGGCAATTAGAGCGTAAGGTCTTGATCAGGTCTTTTGCTTGTGGGTTACCTAGTGTCGTTTCCACGCTGCTTCCTTTGAGATTCATGTGTGATACTGGGGCAATTCTTGTGTGTTTGTTTTGAATCAGTTCGTTAGTCCTTTGGACGGTTGGTGAAAAGGCCTTGATGTTCTTGGTAACCTTGGCAATTAACCAACAGTCCTATAGCAAATCTAGTGCTCAACTACATGGTGGTACTTCTCTTTGAAGTATCCCCCTACTCAAAAAGCTTCAATGGATTCCCTTCATCTCCATTATCCCCCATCCATATCCTGCATCTGTCGCTCCTACCCCAGCTTATGCATCAATATCTCTTTGAATCACTCCTCACGCTTAGCTTTAGGGATCCACAATCCTAGTCTTAGGGATCCACCAATCAAATCAATCCACCAAGCCTCATCTTTCGAGATATACAATCCTAGTCCTAGGGATCTCTGAAACCCATCTTCTGCCAATCTGACTCTTTGAAATCCTATTGCATCAGCTTTATCATTCTATCATCCATCTCCCTACCATGAATTCTTTTTATAGCGCTCCGCTCCTCTATCCTCCCCCCCCAATCCAGGAAAGTCTTAAGCTTACTTTACTTTTGTGCCTCTAATTTCCCTTTATCATTCTCCCGTAGTGAGAGTTTGAGCTAATTCAGCCCCTTCTCTTCGCCAACCTGTGTCTTAGCTCGTCTCAATTTTTTGTACTTTTCAAGAAGTCGTCGAGCCTCATTTCTCTCCCCGCCACCTTCTTGAGGGGGCATCATCTAAGTCTAGTCTCTCCTTTTCTTATCTGAGACTGGGGCAACCTCATTGCTAAAACATCTTCCTCGTGTCATCTTCATTCAAACTTCTTTGAAATAGTGTTATCTCAACACTATGTCAAAGAGGAGCAAAATGTAGACACCTAAATTTGATTACACCGCTTTAGTAATCCTATTTAGTTATCTCTAAAGGCATCATTAATTAAATTTTTATTTAATTAATCCTTTTCCATCCCTAGTTGATTAATTTAATTAATCATCTATGGTCCTAATTGATAAATCAAATAACCTATTATTTATCAATTAAATCCTATTCTTCTATCTAATTCCAAAAATCCCCATTTATTAAATAAATTTATTTGATAAATAAAATCCTCAAATCTAAAAACCCTTAACTTATCCCTAATCCTCCGTTTAGCCTAATCCACCCCATCCACCCATACTAACCTAGCTTAGCCACTAACTCACCCAACCTCATTAATGCCATCCACTTGCACATCTCTAACATCTCTAATCTAATCCTAAACCCAAGCCTAATCCACCCCCTAATGTTGTCACATTCCTTAAACAAGTTTAAGACTTTCCTAATCCAAACCAAAGTCTCCCCTCAAAAATCCCAACCACCAAGTCATGAGTGCTCTTACAAACCATAAAAGACTCTTACAAGCCCACTCATGACTCTTACATCCATCTTCCACACTCTTCGCTCTTCCACACTCATTCCTCTTACATCTCTCTTACATACTCAACCCCACTCATCATGCCTTTAACCAACCCTTTACCCTACCCTCTCACACTCATCCTCCTTGTGACAAGTGTCACCTTCCCATTGGTGCTAAACAAGCACAATCCATGTGCTCTCCTTTGAGTGCATCCTAGCCCTCTTTAAGCCTTCATCTCTCCTTGCATCTTAGCCCTCCATCCCTCAAGCTCTTAGCCTATAAATTGGATCCCCTCCCAAGCCATTTCATCAACAATCTTTGAGCTAAAGTTACCATGCTATTTTGAGAACCAAAGCCATGAATAGATTACCCTTATAATGCCAAATTGAGAGCTCACAAAGCTACCAATTTGCCATTACCCACCTCCATTGAAGCAGCTTTTGAGCATCTTAAGCATACATCCACATCAAAAGGACACATCTACAGAATCAAGAAAGCATGGAGTGTTTTGTCTTGTGAGGTTTGCACTTTTTGTTTTGCTTTTCTTTGTCTAAACATATATGTGAATTTAGTTTTTGGTTTGTGAATGTTTACTTTATTTGTTAATGTTCTTTGCATACTAAATCTTGTTCTACACTACCGAGCTCACTCGGCATCCACTAGTGCCGAGTTGTTTTGTTTTTATCTACCCAGTTCACTCGGTACACTCTCCTGCACTCGACAATAGTTTTTGCCAAGCATTTTTAGGGTTGTGAAATTGATTTTTAGTGTTGGTAATATTGTGAATTTATTGGTAATATATTTCTTCACATAAATGTTATGGTTCCTCTCTTTCCACACTTTTTCATTATTAGAATTAATAAAAGTCATTAAAGTTTAATGAATTTCCTCTTTGAATAGAGAAGACGATTCAAATTTAGAAATTATGTTTGGCTTTATCAACAATAAATAAAACTTAAATTAAAAGCATCCACTACTAACTGAAAACTATATTTTTCTAAATTGAAATCTATTTTTTACAAATTAGTAAAAGAAGGAATACCTTTTATTTCTTAATTATGCTCATATGAATTTAATGTTCAACTAGATTAGATAATAAACAAAACCATAATTTTATTCACCTATGCTTATTCATTAAGAAATTTTAAATCAAACTTAATTCAAAATTAAATGATAATAAATTAAAAGCAAAATATAGTAACTATGTGTGTGCGTGCATAACTACACCAAACAAATTCCAGTCCAACCCTGCCAAGGAGCTAAATTCCTCTACCTCAACCACCCTTCTGCCTTTAGTACCTGCACACTCACAACCTCAAACATGCCAACACATCAGTATTGTCAACAACATGATAAATAAAATAACATCTTAAATTACAATATATCTTATCGAAATTTCATAACATCATTATATTTAATAATATGAGTTTTAAACATTCATCATACATCATAAAATTTAAACATATAGATACAACCAAAAATCTAATTATCATATTGATATCTTATAAAATCAAACATATTCTACTATCATAATGATATTTAAATGAAATTACCCATTTACAACATTATCAATGAAAGTTTTAAACAATGTTCACAATGATTCGACTAAGTTGAGTCATACATGTATTAAATCAATACTCAAAACTAAACAAGGTCTTCATCATATAGTCGGAATGCATATCAACCATGAACACATCAATCATAGTATTAAGTTGAACATAGAATGACTTAGTGTCTAGGTCACACAAATTGATGCAAAGATTAAATTCTATAGTCGAGGTCAACCAACCTAATCAACTGAATCAAAAAGTATTGACAACCTCCTACCAAATAGGAGTCACACAATGTGGGTGATGACAGTAAACTGTGCTACCAAAGAGAAATGTATAGGTTATAGGATATCATTTTACCTCGTTAACAAAGTCCAGACTAGGACTTCTCCTTCATGTTTTGATGGTAACTATCCGCCCATCATGAAGTATGCCTTTGTAGACTAGTCCAAAGCTTCCCTTACCAATCAGCTTATTCTGAGTAAACTGATCTGTTGTATGGTCAAACTCAGCAATAGTGGATACCCTTGCTCGAGCAATCTCACAGAGAGGAATGGCACCTGCCACCATGGGAGATTCATGTGATTGTATCCATTCCAGTAGAATAAAACTTCCAAAATGTCAAAAGCTTAAATTGGTTGATAATTAAAATTATTGGAAGTTCAAAAATCTCCCATCAAAATATGATAACTGCTTTGAATGTAAATTATTTGGAAACATTTATGCAAGCTTCTAAGTTTAGAAAACTGAAAGATTACGAATGTTTCATACTTTAAATGCATGAGCAGTTGTCAGATGTTTTCCACTCTCACAGATAATTAATTTTTACCCAGCACATGAGATGGTTTTGAAGAGCTGGTCTCAGAAGTTCTACTTGAATATCTCTTGCAATACATCAAATAGATGTATACAAGAGTTATTATTATTCCCACAAGAAGTATAGCACCAAGTGCACCTCCAACTATATAAAAGAACGAAATGAACAAGCTATTGGAACCAGCATATTCACCCAAAAAACTGAAATTGGTGTAGTATAATTTTATAGTCATGGCACACAAAATGAACAACAGAATATTCATAATAATGACATACCTCGATCGGTATTACATTTGTCTTGCTTAGTTTTTACTTAGTTTTTCCATACATCTTCACAATACTGTGGGTTAATAGATTTTTTGTAACATGCTTTCTAGCTATAAGATATTTCATATTTCCAATCATGCAAAGGTCAAACCAACCTCAAGATCAAAATTGAAAAAACAAAGATATCATATGCAATCAAAGTATCACACAATTTCACACTCACATTCAGGGACTAATGATCTCCAAAAGAGAAATTGATCACTAGTTTAGCTGTTGAAGTCCCTAGATTCATTTCTAGCAAAGTTGAATGAATCTACCATGTTCCGAAGATGTCCAATTCCAACCTATCAGTTCAGGATGTCAACATAGGAAAATTCAATGTTAGTGAGATTACAGTCAACAAATACATTTAGGCCTTGTGTATGATAATTTTTGGTAGCACATTTGTAGTGTGTTCTGCACATACTCAATTGTCAAGGAAGGAGAATTACTAAATATTTCAAAACATTTATTAATCTCAATTTGTAGGTTAAGGAAGATTTATCTATTATTCTTGGAAATGATCCTTTGTCAATTTGATTTATTTATTTTGGGTGGCACCTAATAATCATTCACAGAGACGATCCTTTACTTTTAATTTACATGTTACAACACTTTAAAGAAATCAGAAAAGGCTTGAAAAACTCAATTACGAAAAGCTTCAAGAACTGAAACTCAAATCACTACTGTGAAGAACAAATATATTAAGAAAAGCACAATTGCGTCAAAAAATTGAGGGAAATCAATCAGGCAAAACATAGAAAACTCAATCGCTGCTGTTATGAAGAGATTGTATTGAATTAATAGTCAACAGATTCATGCTCCCTTAATAGTATGCCAAATATCTGATGAATCAGTAACCATAAATTTGTTCAACGCAATGACTTTACTCTACCAAAATGAATCTACGGAAAAAAGAGGAATGTTCTCTTTGTTCAATGTAAGCTTTTGAATTGAGAAAACCAATAAGGATACGTAAGACACTGAAAATCAATGGCTAGAATAGCATGTAATTATTTGTGGGTCATAGTGGTAATTGGCAATAAATCTTGAGATTGTTGTAACTACCAAGATAACAAAGTTTTCAATGTTAGTTTCACGATGATTATGTAATGTATTTTGGTTGTTGTATGGTTTCATTAATTCCTCACTTAGAATAAAATAGATGTTGGATAAGGTGATTTGATTTCAATGGAGATGTAATGGTGTCTGATAAATTTCCCTGGTTCATACTTTTGGTATCTTGTTGATTGTAAGTTTTTGTGTAAAGTTAGCCTTAGCTTGCCTTTATTTGGATGCCGAACTTCCATTATTGTATTCATTGTTCAAAATGCTAGTGAATATATGTGATTTGAAAATTCTTTGCATAACCCTTAGAAGACTACACCAATTCTTGTGGAGTTCTAGTTGATCTTGGTGAAGGAAAGATTGGTTATTGGGAGTTTGTCCACTGGAGCAATATCTATTGAAATCATTGTCAATAGGAGTAGATTTAGATTCTTGTAACCATTTCCCCTTTAATTTTAGTACACTTCACATGAATCATAAGAAGAGCATCACAAGATTGCAATAACTGATGAAAGAGTTTCAGTCAACAATTACAGAAGAAAGTGGAGGATTTGAACATAAGTCCCTTTGTGATACCAGCATGTCACATCAACCATTGAGCTTATCCACAAGTCAAGCCATGATAGTAAAGAGCCTTGGAGTCACCCATATGATCTTTCGCAGTCTTAGCACACATGGGATTTTATCTGAACACATCAACACATACCAATCCTCAATCTAATACCATACATCATGGTTATGCTTCTATCTATGTTGATGGCCATGTAATTTTCTTTATTCAAATCCTTAGACACAAGGAGATGTGCATATCACTAGCTTTATCTACTTCCAAGATTTATCCATCTTGGATATTAGGAAATATTGTGAAGGAGTACTAGATTCCCCCCAAGATCATCTAGCTTTGCCGCCTTGGTTGTAGACATCTCCAATAGATAAAAAAGTGTGCATTGAAATTCATTATTGATCTTAAAGAAAGGTAAATAGCATGTGGAAGAAAGCAATAGTCATGCTACCAATTGTTAGCATTATATTGAAAAAATTGAAAAAAGGAAGGTACTCTGCCAGATGAAGCAAAATCTAAAGCCAAATAAGAGGTTAGACAAATTTTGAAGTTATTGTGGAAGCCCATATAAGAATATTCATCAAACATGGAAGAAGAAGAAATCCTCTAGTAGATAAAAGTCATTTGGAATTCAGCTCAAAGCTAAACCCCTCTTTATGAACCAAATTATTCCATTGTGAAATGAAGTTTGTCTGGCTATTTGAAGACTACACACCAACACATAGAATAAGAATTAAAAAGCTCACTGTGTCAAACAATTTCTTAAAAAATAGTATGAGAGCCCTATTTAAAGAAACAAGGATGACAAAATGATATTTCTTTGCATTAATATTCTTTTATGGCCCAAATAGTAAATTTTATCATTTGGACTTTGGACAAATCCTAACTAGCCAGTTGAGAAATCTAGCGTTGAATATGGCTCCTTTTGGAAAAAAAAAATTGATCAAGAGAACATTTATTTTCTATAACAAAAATATCACCCATATAGGCTTACTATTTTCAGTTACATATTCAACAAGTTAATAGAGAATTAAAATAGGACTTAACTACACCAAGTCTTACCTATAAAGCAGATGCAATTGGTTTTAGCAATTGCACAAAATCAGGTTGGTCATTTACTTTTGTGAGTTGCCTACTGAGCCAATCAAAGAGGTCTTTGTAACCATCATCACCAAGTTTGACATCACCCAAGACAAAAGCTATATATGGAACCTGTAAAAAAAAAAAGTGCAAAAACTTAAAATGTCTATTTGATTACAGACATATGCTTGAAAATTAATTCTCATTTTCTATAGTTTATCACTTTGTCAAGTTGAACAGTGGCAACCATAAGTCCAATGCCATCATCATAGTTTCGTGCATTAATTTTTTGTTGTCGCTGAGGTATTTTAAAACATCTAAAATTATACCCTGAACATAGCAAAACATAAAATCAGGGTGGCAAAGAGTGTAGTTAACTAAGAAACCAAAAACCCAACATTAATCAAGATCAATATGTCAATTAGAATACATAAGACCTTGTTTCTTTTCTCCACTATAGGGCCCATTGTAGATGCAATATTTCGAAGAGCTATTAGTTTATTCATCACCATGTTTTTGTTTCAATCAAACAAATGAGCTCTTAGAGCTCACTACTACATTTGGGCCCAAATTGCGATGGTAGGTTGTCACAATTATGGCAGTAACCTATCACCCAACCGACATCAGTTGGAATTGGCTCTTGTTAGATGGGTGTCATACTTTTGTTGTTGCCAGTTGTGATGACAAGGGTTATCGTCATAATTACGATGGCTATTGTCATAAATTAGACTATCATTCTAGCAAACTGTTCATTTTCACCATAAGAATTGTGATGGAAATCTATCAAAGACATCGTCGCAATTGCGATGTCTGTGCAATAGAAATACTATGGGTCCCATGGCAAGCCGTCAGAAACCTCTGTCAAAATTGAGACAAGCATGTGACAAGGATGTTGTGGGATCAACAACTAGTTGTTGTAATTGTGATGTCATGCTGCATTAATAAAAAAGGTGAAAAACATTGAATAGCTATGATGCAATCATAGGTTAATATTGAGCTTCAATTGGTTTTGAGAATAGTTTAATATTCTCTACTAATCAGGGTCAACCACATGAAGGTGGAAGCTCATTTTGTCCCACACCCCTCCCCCCAACATTTAAATTCCTCATTAACATATAAAATCTTTAAGAAATGATCAATGTTTAAAGTACAAAAAAAAAGGTTCCAGACCTACAAAAGTGACATCATTTTCCCATCTGCTAGTACATGTCATTTTCTTTCTAAATGATTCATTCAACATCGTGTTCATACTATTTGATCATAGGGACTAAGATTTGGCTCAAGTTTATATAGCTTTGAGAACAGAACAAAATAACTTTGCTTTCATGAGTATGCAGCAAAAAAGCCCATAGACCCATGTTCCCTCGTAGCACTTGATTTTACCTTTGTAAATTTGAATGGAATTTTAATCTATCTTGTATCCACATCTTTGTAGGGCTTCCCAACATGACATAATCATATTCTTAGCTTTTTATTTACTATTACGGCTTCATTCCTCAGATATGCACTCGATATAGTTCGCTCAAGGGAAAAATCATCTCGAAAGCTCAAAGTCTGCAAGAAAGAGGATCCTGGTGCAAGATAATAGATTGGGAAACTTGAATAACTTACTTCTCATTAGGAAGATGCCAAGACACATCCCAACCATGCCTAAGTCACATAAACCCTTCACACACCGAAAAAATAGAAAACCCACACATCATGATTAGGAGACCCAAAAAGAATAGAAAATGAGATAATTGGGAAAGATGAGAAGTAAATAACCTAAAGGATACTTAGACTTCACATTAAACACAATCTCACTTTAATACTAATACCTGCAAGATTTTAAGGGTATGACTAAAACTTGGCAATAGGTTCTTATGAAATACATCTCACTAAACACAGGTCAATGAGTTTGAATCACAAATTTCATAGTTAAATAGTAATAGTAATATGAAAATTTTCTTGTTGTGGAAAATGCATTCTATTTATTAAGTGTTGTCATCTTTGTGGGATACTCTCATTCTCACCAACATTTGGAAGGTTTATCTCTAGCTCACCACCCAAACACTATATCATGCAACTATATACCCTGATATCATATTTTGTGACAAAATACTAGTGGAGTTTCTTCTACTCTATGTGCTACTCACCTCCTCTCTCAATTTTTTATAAGTTTGGGACTATACTCCCTATTTTAGCCTACTTAGTGTACAATTATTATATTTTTCTAAAATTTTCTTTCATCAATGCCTTTTCTTATTTATTTATTGATGTTTGATCAACTACCCACTAAACTAAGATTTGAATTAGATTTGAATTATCAACATTTGTCAAAATTCTTCTTTTACATATCTTAAAGAAAAATAGTCCATTTATTGTTTCTTACAATGTTAAAATTTCTTTGCATCCCTTATGCATTGATCGATTCAAAAAATTCCATTTTTCAGTGAAATAAAACATATTGTGGAATTTGCCTCTACACCTACCAATGAGATTTTTTTAATGGCTATTTTGCACATGCTACATTTATCACAATCTAGGAGATCGTGTTTGTAGAAATGTTAACCAATTTAGATGCTTTGACTATGACTCCTCATTTTGAATATATAATATAAACTAATACAAAATAGATACAATCTAACAAATGCAAATGACATTATATGAATTTTCAAGTGGTGAAGAAAGGCCAAAAATTATTCCAACCAAAATTATAATATCTTTTTGGTTGGTATCAATTATTCTTAGGTGTTCCTTTATTGGATATGCCATAAATGTGTAACCATAGGCTTAAAAATATGGTGAAGTAGTGGAGCTACTCTTCTAGGTTGTAGAAAACCTACAATAGACCCCATTACCATTTTATGTATATCAAAACCTTCTTCCTTTGTTTTTATAGAACTTAGATGAGATTTTAGTCAACCTCTTCCACCAGGTGTGTCCTATTCTCCTCTCCCTTCTTGTGGATTCTTTTACATCATAGACTATCTTCCCTTTCCAAAGGCTCTCTCTTAGATCCTATAATGCCTCTTCCATTTTTATTTTTTATGTCATCTTGATGGATGTTATTTTGATGATTTAGATCTATTCTATCAATTGAGCTCATCTTGACATTGTGGTGATTATCCATGTGTTATTATTTTATATGACCTTGTGAGATGCACCCTATATAGTTCATTCTTGACTCCATTTTGAGATGAATATCATGGTTTTGATTTGTATTTGACTTATGAGATTTATGATGTATTCTAGTGGTTTCACTAAGGTATGTTTTAGGGTTTAACTAGATTTGGACGGTATCAAGGTGTTATTATGTGAGTAACCTAATGATGTGATTAGTTGTTGAATTTTATTACTATACTTTATTATAGTTTCTATAGTAGTATTTATTTATAAGTTAGTTATGTTGTTAATGGTGTTTTCATCATATCTATATAATGATTCGTTATGATGTTATCTATCATATTTTTCATTCAAAATTATGAATGTTCTATCATAATGATTTTACTATACATTGTACCATATACATCATGGGGTATTTTAGTTATTTATTTCTACTGATATATGCTTAGAATAATTGTATAACAATTAATTAAATGATTTAATTTAAATATTTTTTCACATGATTATGTGTTGATATGTTGTACTACACCACTGTTATGTGTGGATTTCTTGTGAGTGCTACTAGAAAGAGGGAGCTTATCAATAGCCATGGTGTTAAGGACTATTCTCCTTCATATAAATTTTGTCTACTTGTGCTTGAAATATTTTTATATCGTGTATCTCTACTTGATCTTTGTATATAAAAATTACTAAGAAAGTATCAAGTACATCGATCTTGAATTGGGTGTGTACCTATATCCTCAATAGTGGCACAAGGAGATAGTAGCTTTGGCCTTGCACACTAAGCCAATGTCGTCTATGCATGGGTGATGTATCTAATTATTATACATTATCCCTCTAGTATGTGATTTGAAAATATAGATTTATCTTGCATTTTTTATTGGCAAGTGAATGATTGTGCATTAGAGTTAGTGCAATAATCTCATAAGAATTTGGTTTGAATGATGATTTAATTTATTTTGAGAATTTTAATACTTTTATTTTATTTACTTGCAAATTTTTCATAATTGAATTACATTTAATTGGAATTGATTTATTTTATTTGAGAAAAACTCAAATAGATTATTTAGATATTTAAATAATCTACTTCAAAGTTCACTTTTGGAAAAAGTGCTTATAATGTCAAAAAGTGAGTTTTATTCTTGCACTTATTTTATTTTATGAGAATTTGGTGATCTTTTAACTGGAGAAAATTTATCTTTTCATCTTGGGTAAAATTTGGGATTCATATTTGTGCATAGAATGATTCATTGGATTTACATTTAAATTTCTGCACTTCATCGAAGTTTTCATCCAATTTGGTGGACTCTTTATTTGTTTTCCCTTTTTCTTGGGTTTTACCATTGTTGTGAGGTAGGTCTCTTCATATATTTTGATTCGCAAGTTGTCTTTTCAACTTAAGTAAATTGAGATTAGTTTGTGGGCTGACAACTAGCTTTCCTCTACCCGGTTTGATGAAGGGCCACTTCACCCTACCAACTCATAACCAAGAATGCAACAATATGGAGACAAAGAGATGACAAAATACTTCCCAAGCAATTTTATTATACTTGAAAATCCTTACAACATCCACAAGATGAAATCATAGATATGACTTCTTCAAAAAAAAGTTTACAAATTCTTCAACATGAGAGAACTCCCAAATAACAGTCTTCACACCAATAGCTTCACCAAGAAGAACTTCCCAACTAAGAGCCTTCACCTCCAAAGCTTCCACCCAAGAACTTCTACTTGAAGAGCTACACCTTGAGAGCTTTCACCCTTTAAGCTTTCACACCTTGAAGCTTGACCTTCCAAAGCTTGATTAGAAATGCTTGTATACCTTGCTTAAATAGGCACTTACCACCCAATGCATGATTTACCCACAACCTTCTAGAATTCCACATACACAATATCCAAAACCTTCTAGGATTCCACCTACACAATATCCACAACCTTCTATAATTCCACCTACACACCTCGATAAATGGAATGACAATTATTTTTATTTATTTTTCTATTTTGCCACCTATGCACCTTGAAAATATAAATTTCTTTTTTTCTTTTCTCCTTTTTGCCTTATTTTTCCTTCTATTTTCATCACTTTCTCTCTCCTCCATATTTTTTTTAATAGTAAATTTTCCCATGCAAGATGCTCCTGCATCAGACTCCCCAAGTAGATAGAAAAGTGTGTCCCACTCTTTGATGCCAAAAGAAAGATCTGCAACCATCTTCATCTTCACCAAAGGTTTCCACCTCAACAAGGACAAGAAAACCAATCTAAACATCATCCACATATGCATCACTCTGTCAAACACCAAAATGTCAATCATCCAATCAGCATGCTCACTCCTAGGAATAAACTAAGCACAATGCTTCATCAACAAACCTTCATCCACATAAGCAACTAGTAAATCCACACCAACAACAAAAAACTCCATATCAACAACAATATGTAACTCCTTAGCAACATATGCCAAACTCACAACAAGATGCTCTGCAACATACAAGTCATCACCAATAGTAACTAGATCATCCACGACTGAGTGATCCACAATCTCCATGTTAGACTCAATCAACTGATCATGAAAACCAATCTCTATCCCAGCACCAACAAGGTTAGGAATATCCTTAGCAACAACCTCTAGTTGTTGTGCAAGTTTTGTATAACACTCCACAAACTAATCAACAAAATGAACCTCTTCCACCTTGACCTTACGATGCCATCTTCTCTCACAAACAAGTCTCTCAACTAGCCAAACAACTCTCTTCCAGATCGGTAGACTCCAGCTCCACAAACATTCATGAAATTCCTTCCTCACCCCATCCCTAACTCGATCAGCCAAGATAGCTTCAAGCCAAGCAGTCATCTAAGAAAACCTCCTCTCCACCACATCACAGAGATTCACAATCATCTCAAGGTCCAATCCTCTTGGAGATATCTACCAAGATCTTCATAAACCCTCTGTAAAAAATCCTTTCCACACTCCTTGTGACAACCTTGGATTGTTTGCAAGTCAGATCACAACTTGCTACCTCACATGAACAATCAAGAACCACATCACAAGTCTAGGACCACATATTTTCATCCACAAATGATCATGCCCCAACAAGTTCAGTCTTCCATCTCTACATCCATCAATCAATCTGCACGTCCTCCCAAGGTCCTGGTGCAAACTGCCTCACGTTTGGCAATTTGTCCACATGCTCAGGAACTCTCACTCTGATACCACTTGATGAAGGGCCACACCACTCTACCAACTCATAATAAAGAATGCAACAATATGGAGACAAAGAGATGAAAAAATCTTCCCAAGCAATTTTATTATACTTGAAAATCCTTACAACATCCACAAGATGATATCATAGATATGACTTCTTCAAAAAGAAGTTTACAAATTCTTCAACATGAGAGAAATCCCAAATAAGAGTCTTCACACCAACAACTTCACCAAGAATAACTTTCCAACTAAGAGCCTTCACCTCCAAAGCTTCCACCCTTGAAGCTTTCACACCTTGAAGCTTGACCTTCCAAAGCTTGATTAGAAATGCTCATATGCCTTGCTTAAATAGGCACTTACCACCCAATGCATGATTTATACACAACCTTCTAGAATTCCACCTACACAATATCCACAACCTTCTAGGATTCCACCTACACAATATCCATAACCTTCTAGAATTCCACCTACACACCTCGATAAATGGAATGACAACCATATTTATTTATTTTTCTATTTCACCACCTATGCACCTCAAAAATAGAAATTCCTTTTTCTCTTTTCTCCTTTTTGCCTTATTTTATTATTATTATTTTTCCTTCTATTTTTGTCACTTTCTCTCTCCTCAAATTTTTAAATTTTTTTAAAAAAGTTTATAGTAAATTTTCCCATGCAAGATGCTCCTACATCACGGTTGGATAGGTGTGAGTTTTTGTTGTTTTTCCATGTTGGGTTTTATATTTTTTATGTCACTATGCTATCATATTTCCATGAAGTTCTTTCATCCAAGATTTTAGTTGAAAAGTGTGATGTTAGGTAGATTTAGAACAATGAGTTTTTATTTTATCAACTTATTTGATGTTTGATTTTTTACTTTTTATTCATTGCATCATTTTGTGTGTAAGCTAGAACCTCTTAGTCAAAACATTTGGCTTGATTGAATCATGAATTTAGTAGCCTCTACTATAATAAATAGGATCATGGGGTTGAAATGGCATAGAGGATATTATGAGTATTTTATATTTCGATTTAAAAGTGCTTTGTGAATGTTAAAAAGTTGAGTTTCACTCTTTGCTAGATTTTGCTAGATTTGGGTATTTGATTGCTTTTAATTTAAAAGTGCTCTGTCAGTGTTAAACAGTTGAGTTTCACTCTTTGCTAGATTTTTCTAGATTTGGGTATTTGATTTATTTTGGGTGTTGAGTGCCTTGCTCATGTTTGAAGGATTATAGATTCCATAGAAATTTACACTGTTGGAAAAGTGGAATATTGAGCTATGTGTGGTCTGCACATCTTTGGTTTTTACTTGTTGTTTGCCTTTATTTTTTTGGAGTTGAGATACCCTCCTTGTTTCTTTTTCATTGTGTTAGAACCTACCATGATTGAGATTGATCATGCACGTGATGTGTGAATGCATTGTGTATGAGATTGGTGAATTTTATCACGTTTTTTGGTTAATGACTTTGAGAGTTTTTTATGGCCTTTTTTGTATTGCTAAGTTATTCTTACATATCTATTTTCTTTCTTACTCTTTGTAATATGATAAGCATGTTTATTGTCCTAGTAGTTGAGTGGAGTAGCTTTCTAAGGTAGGTTGGGATATAAAGGAGTCCTAGTGTATCCCTTGATAGAGTCCTTAGTAAGTGATAACTAATTAAATGAATGGGATCTTAAAATGTAACAAAAGATTAAAGATATTTATATAACTAACTATGTTGCAATCATTTGAGGTTATAGACATCGTATGTCTTGCCTTGTCATCTGCATAGTAGATATGGAGAAGTAACTTGTTGTCATTTGATAATGTGGATATGGTACATTATAGCCATGTCATCTACAAATTTGATATGGATTTTCCAAGAACACTGGATCGGAGAATGTTAGTTCAATATTGTACATGCTTTGTGATGACACTCCATTCCCATGTCTCCACACAAAACCTTTGTTAGTGCTGAGTAGTATCCTTGGTGTACTATGACATGTAGTTTCCTTGATTATATTTGGATAGTGGGTCTAATGTTGAGTGATCTCCATGTATGATTGCATTCCCTTTTGTTATGTTGTATCAGACCTTTCTATGTCCTATGTGATTATCTACTTGTCTAGCATGTGTGTTAGCCACTCCCTACTTAGGTGTATGGCTTATATATTTGTGGTCTCATTACTATCTCTCCATGTACAATGGGTTGGGTCTATGTCTTCGATATGGTTGGGAGGTTTTTCTAATTACACCACTACTAGGGACTATTGAATAGGAATGGACTTCCCCTAGCTAGAGATTTGGAGTTTTCATTCTCACTCTTTTCATTGTAGATTTAGTTGATGGTATATGTGTATATTTGATGTTTCTTGTATTGATATTTTTCTAGCCTTGTATATTTATGCTTTACATTTATGTTCTAATGTAATATTTGAGTTACTATCACCTTTATACATATGTATATGATACTCTCCAATGTGAAGGTAGTTGCATTTTACTTGTCCATTGAATTATTTTAGTTTTGGTCTTTCTCTCATGTATTTCCATTCAAAATTTTCAAAATAATGTCTTTGCCTAAAGTTTGGCATCTATGAGCCCTTGGGTCTGAGACTTTAGATGCCTTTTCAACAAATTGGCATCTAGGAATTTTGGTGTCTGCATTTTTCCATCTACAATGTTTAACATCTGTGCTTGAAGCTTTGCACCTGTAAATTACTAGATTGTGTTTGTTTTCTTTAGACTTCACCAGTTTCTTTAGCATAAACATTCTTTGGTGTTTGCATTGATGGATTAGAGTCTCCACTTGGATTTTCTTATCTTTTTCAATATTAAGTTGTGATACAAGTTTAAATGGTAGGAGATGTTTTTGACCTTTTGAGCGTGTTCCTTGGGTGCTCAAGGGTTTCCCATTAGGTCTAATTCAGCACTAGGACTATATATAAAATATAATATTTAAGTGGTTATACTTAATACATAGTGTGTGTGCATGCGCGCGCGCGCACACACACACACACACATCTTAAGGATGTTTGGGAGTGGTTTTAGCTCTTTAGGAGTTAAGATAAAGATTCTACACTTTTGGAGGATTTTAAGAAATTTTAGACTTCGACAAATTTTAGGATTTAGCATTTGACCTTCAACATGGTGGCCAAGTGATGAATGACTATAACCTTTCATCTTTTTCTTGTGAAAAAACTTTTGAGGGTTTCTTCTTACTATTTTGATTATGCTATAGTTAGTGGGAAATGAACATGCATGATTAACCATGCTAAGAACTTTAATTATGGGCTTTAAAAAAACATCTTTCTTGTGATAGATAGTTTAGTATCACCCTCTTGGGTTCCATGAAATTTATTCAAATCTCATTTGAGTATCCTCATGAATGTGTGGTGTTTGATTCTAAGATATAGTTTAGTGCTTTGGAATCTTTGGAAGAATTAGAAAGATGTTTAGTTGTGTAGGCAAACATGTGAGTTAGGTCTTTTTGCTTATTTTATTTTCTTGTTTAGATATTTTATTATAGTACTTAGTCATTCTACATTGTTGTTAAGTCATTTATATATATTTTTTAAATATTCATTACATATAATTATCCTTGTGTTCAAAGAATTCCCAAGCGGAGCATTACATCTCCTCCTTCAAGTTATCTCTACTCACTAGTCCTTCCTAGAATCTTTTCCACTGCAATTTAAACTACGTCCTCTAATATCTTGTAGAATCCTCATTTTTTTTCTATGGGAGAACACTCAATTTCCATATGAGAATATACCTTTATATTTCTCCTATTTTTAACTTTGTAAACAAAGACAAACTAAGTTCAACATTTTTAGATTTTAATTTAGTCTCTATTTTTCCCCAACATTCTCTTTATCATATCAAACTTTTTTCACATTAGTTTTCTATAGATACATCTACTTTATCTTATTTATTAATTGCTACTACAACTTTCTCTTTTTATACAATAAAAAGATTCTTAATTTTTTTGATTAATTCCTTTATCAAATCTCACTCTTCATCAGGTTCCTCATAAAATATAGAACTTCATGCATTATTGAATACTCCATCTAAATCTAATTCTCATGCAGGCTACATCCATGTCCTCTAACGAACATTTCTTTACTACTATGAATGTTCCTGTAGTAATCTCTATAAATTCTCATGGCTCTTGCCTTAATTTATGTTCATCACTCTCAAGCATTGCTACTTGCACACTTGCTCGATAGAACTAGCTCTAAAACCATTTGATGCAAAAGGTACTTTCATCCCTCCTAATAAAAATCATAACAAAAACCAAACAAGTAGATTCTCTCTTCTTATAATTTCAATATAGAATTATATTCCAACATTAATGAACATGTCAAGGTTAATTTCTATTTATACATTTGACACTATAAAAATGGCATTTTAAATCAAATCTTAAAGTTATGGTATCCATTGCGATTATTTTAAATAAAATACCTTTTTATTATTTTAATTTAATAGATATTATAAAGTTAGATTTTTATTTTAAAACACTCATATAATTAGGAAAACAAAAACTAGCATTCTATTTCTAATTCTTTTAACCAAGATTATTTTAGTTTTTAAAATTATATTAACATGTTTTTAACATTTTACAATAATTTTCATAAGACTTCTATTTTAAATACTTTTTCACACATAAATATTTTTTTGGTTATCATTAGATTATCTCTAGTTTTAAATACATAAATAATCATATAATAATTTAAAACATTAAATTTAATTTTATAAAATAACTATTATTATTATTATGTATTATTTACTTATTGTTTTTTTAATTGAAAATTCAACTTCAAATAAATAAAGTTACCTTTTTAATTAAAAATGTTCAATATTTATTAAAAATAAATTTAAAAAATTGATTCCATTAATAAATAATGAATACAACCTTTCTGTTTGCAATAATAAATATATTGGTTTTCCCTCTTAGTAAACATTTTTAATAAAAAAATTATTCCATTAATAAATAATGAATACAACCTTTTTGTTTGTAGATAATAAATATATTGATTTTCTCTCTTAGTAAATATTTTTAATAATTAATAACTTAGGAAAAGTGGGTAAGCACACCAAATCTGTTGAGGAGATTGAAGTTATCGTATGAAGGAAATGAGGCAAAGCTCTCCTTATGAGCCACACAACTATTTAATTGATTAAGAAATTTTTTATTAAATCAATTTAAAAAGTTTATTAATTAAATTAAATTCATTTTCATTCTTATCTACTTCCATATAATGAAACCATTGAAAATAAAAGAATGTGTTTGAATAAAACTAGATGTAAGTCTTTTAATTTTTTAGCCAATAGGCTATATGTGGGAACTTTGTTCCTATAAAATTACTTTTTGGCTAGAAAATTGTCAGCCTTTGACGAGAACATTGGCAGCCCTTGCCGTTAATTATTTTCTAACCAGTTTTATCTCACTCCAACTTTAACTCTCTTTTTTTTTCCTATTTATTTGATTTAATTAGCTATTATCTACATTGTTAACTCTTATTTTTTCCTTATTTATTTATTTATCTCCATTTTCAACTCTTGTATTTAATTTATCTATACTTTGAACTCTTATTTTTTCCCTATTTATTTAGAAAATTAATTAGTTGTTATCTCCACTTTTAATTCATTTTTTTTCTTTCTTTTTATTTAATTTTGATTTTTTAAATTGATTGAAGTTTTAGTTTTTGAATTATTTTAATTAGTTTAGATTTTTTTTGTAACTTCAAATATTAATCTATATTTGTGGGAGGAGTTCCTTTTTTTTTAATATATATTTTTATATTTCTCTAATTAAATTTTTATATTATTTTTTGGAGATATTTTTTATATAATTGTTTTATTCATATATTTAAGCTAATAGACTTTAAATTAGTTTAGTTTTTAGTTTTTATAATTTTATTTTTTAAGTTTTAGTTTTTTAATGCCGATAGGCATTCTACAATGGTAGAATGGGAGAACGAGATGGTGCGACCGTGTTAATGTTAACTTTTATTCTTCTAGGTTAAATTTGACAACCATCTACATGTCAAAAGTTTAAATTTTATTATAAATAAAATATACTTTTAAAAGTAATTTAATAAATAACACATAAAATATCTATATAAATTATTATATTTGAAAATATAAATCATCCATTTTTTAAGAAATTAAAATAAAAAATTTTAGTTAGAAAAAAGCTAAATAAATGGAGATAAAGGAAATATAAATAATCTTAGATGTAGTAAATTAAATTATAATTATTTTGTAGTGGATATCTATCTAGATAGATTTATTTAAGATATCTATACTAGCTATTTATTTTTTAAATTAGTTTAGTTTTTCACTTTAAATATTGATTTCGAGCTTAGTGAATAGGATTAGCCATTAGGATATGTGTATGATTGGAGTTCTAGTTTTTAAATTAGTATAGTTTTTCATTTAAATATTGATTTTTAGTTTAGCGAATATGATATGATATTTGTGGGAGTTTTTATTTTTAAATATATTTTTAAAAACATTTCTTATATTAATTTTCATAAAAAAAAATTATGGAGATTGTTTTTAAATGATTATTTATTTCATATATTTTAAGTTGGTATATTTTAAATGATTTTTTTTTTTTTAATGATATTATTCATATATTTAAGCTAATAGACTTTAAATTAATTAGGAGAATTTTTTCCACAAAAGTTAAATTGTGATATTGAACATACTAGGGTTTAACTATATAGTTTTTGAGTCAAACTCATTAACTCATGTTTAATGAGTAGTGATTTACAAGAATCCATCTCTCATGATAATAAATAGAACACTTAGTAGTCATTGGATCTAGTGATGCTCACAGAGGTAACCACCGATAATTCCCTTAGTTTAGTTTTTAATTTTTATACTTATTTTAGTTTATATATATTGCTCCACTTTATACGTGTTATTTTTTTTCATATTATTTTTTCATAATAGATTTTTATGGGAGTATTTTTTAGATGATAACTTATTAGTATATGATAAATTAAATAAGTAAATTACAAAATTTTATTTTATTGTACTTAAAGTAAACACTTATCAGCTCATCATTATCGACACAAAAACTTGTGACTGCTAGTTAAATCTCTGTGCTATAAGAAGTATCTTTCCCTTACAAAATCTAAGAGTAACCCTTATCATTAAATGTTTTTAGCCTTTGTTTAACTCTTTTTTTCCATGTTTAACTCCTATTTTTCACATTAAATCTATACTATAGCTATATACTATAATATAAAATAGATAAGATATTTAAACCAACATCCAATAAAATGAGTCTATAAAAAAATCCTTAAGAAAATCATTTTACCCAAAAGGTACATAGAATTATGCTTTATAATATTATATATTTAAATTATATTATTCATATCATTTATTATTTTTATATTTGAAATTATTATTATTATTATTATTATAGATTTTCACTCAAAATAGTGAAATCTTATTTTATAATTATGTTTTATAAAAATAAATTAACAAGTAGTACTGCAATGTTCAACATTTTTTTTTTTTTTTAATAAGAATACTTATTTATTAAGATCTATTATATTATTTTTTAATGAACAATAATGTTTAATAGTTAAATATTTTTCATCATTTTCAAAAAAAAAAAAAAATTCTAATTTTTTTATATCTTATAAATTTGATTTTTTATTTAAAAATTGTAAACCATTATTTTAAAATATTCATTCTTATATTTTTAAAAAATTGAACATTTAATTTTTTAACAATTTAAAAAATATATTTATTTACAAATAATAAAATTAATTAGTTTGAGGCAAGAGCCTGCAACAAAACTGTAATTTGTGAGGCTCTCATGTGGGAGCCTTCGATTCGAGTCTACCTTAATACATAAGAAAAATTAATTACAACAAATAATAATAATAATGAATTTATGCTTCAACCTATTATCCATCAACAAATAATAATAATGAATCTAGGCTTTGACCCATTATCTATTAAATTTAAAAAAAAAAAAAAAAAAATTTATATAACTATTATAACGATTTTAATTGTTTTATAAAAGTTTAATTTATTTTTTCACATAAAATCTATACTTGAAAATTATATATAATAGAGACTATATGTTTAAACCACATGCAATAAAAGAAAGACTATATGGGGAAATGTTCTTTCCATGTGGTCTTCATCAATTTTTCATTCATTTCATGGCTTTAGTTGAGAAATTATCTTTAAAATCATTTTACTCATTTTATCCAATAATATAGAGAATTATGTTTTATAACATTATATATTTATAATGATATTATACATATCATTTATTATTTTTTTAATTTAAAAATATTATTTTTATATGGTAAGTCTTATTTTAAAATTAATTAATTGACATATATATTTTGAAATGTACTCTTTAGATTTATGAATTTTGAGTCAAAATAGTAAAATCTCATTTTATAGTTATGTGTTATAAAATTAAATTAACAAATAGTAA
Organism: Cupressus sempervirens; assembly: GCA_028749045.1. NCBI lineage: Eukaryota > Viridiplantae > Streptophyta > Pinopsida > Cupressales > Cupressaceae > Cupressus > Cupressus sempervirens. The sequence continues at coordinate 530,584,771 of CM053786.1, read as the reverse complement.
TATAATGTTTAACACTTCTTTGAGTTTTAATCTTTTATATTATTTTATGAATAAACAATAATGCTTAACACTTCAATATTTTTCATTATTTTCTTAGAAAAAATAATAAATTTAATTTTTAATAAATTATAAATTTTATATTTTATTTAAAAATCATAAAAAATGTTTTAAAATATTCTTTCGTATATTTTTTGAAATAGAACATTTAATTTTTTAACAATTTAAAAAAATTCGTTACTTAGGAATAATAAAATTAATTATATTTTATAAAACTACTATAACAATTTTAATTATTTTATAACAGTTTAACCTCTCTTTTTTCACATTAAATCTATACTAAAAAATTATATATAGTTCAGACTCTATGTTTAAACCACATGCAATAAAAGAAAGACTATAAATAAATTTGAATATCTAAAAATAACATGAAAAAAAGTTCATCGGAATCTGAAAATAGCGCTGATATGCACATAAATACTGGGCAGTTTTCTTGTGAATTATCCCATTATTTTTTACTTTGGAGAGAAGGAGATAGAATAATGGCTGACATTGAACATGAAGTTGAAAATAGTGGGCAGATTTTGGGTGACATTTATCTTCCTTCCGGATATGTCTCACCTATTCGATTTGAATATCTTGGACAAGAATTGCGAATGAACGACCATCTTCTGTATGCTGTTTTAGAAGGGTTTCAGAGGAATGTGAATGCTGAGACGTTTGCTGCTCTTGAAGCTTTTGCAGAAGCTCACAATGGCCGACGAGTGCTTTCAGTGCGCACCCATGCACATTCTCAACAGCTTCATATATATTATTCTGTCGAAGATGTTACAACACAATCTATATTTGTGGCCTCCTATACTTATAGTGATTATGTTGGAATTAATAGTGATTATGTTCGAATTAATAGTGATTATGTTCGAATTAATTCATATAATGGGGAGGAAGAAGAAATCCCATGGGATATTGTGCAAGATAATAATTTGATGCAAACAGAAATTGGTGATGAAGAGGCTGCAGAGATTTTGGGATCAGCGAGTGAAGGAATAAATTGTGATGGGGAGAGTTTGTGTGTGATATGCCAAGATTCTTTGGAGAATAATACTTGTGGAGATGTGTTAAAGCAGCTGCCATGCAACCACATTTTTCATTACCACTGTATTCTCAGATACACCAAAGTCAAGAATACTTGTCCGCTATGTCGTGAGGTATTTGATTGTAGGGAAAGAAAGTCGTTTTGAAAAAAAGAATATATTAAATTGTTTTGTATTTCTTCTGCATATTGATTTTCAAAAGATGTATTTAAGGGCCCGTTTGGCTGCGGGAATAGGAATACGTACTTTGGAATAGAAAATGGGGCTACATATTCCTGTTCTCTGTTTGGTTCAGGCAATATTTGATGGGAATTCATGGACCCCAAAATTTATGTTTTCTAAAATTTAAAAAAGTGGAATAGGAATACGTATTCCAATAACACCTATTTGGGTGTAATTGCAAAACCCCATTTTTGGGCCAAAATTGGAATATGCATTCCTATTTTACTTTGTATTCCAATTCTGTTTTGGTGCATCCAAACGAGAAATTCAAATTTTTAAGAATTTATATATGCCTATTCCGCTTGTATTCCCATTGCCAAATGGGCCAATGTCTTTTAAAAAATTGGTTCATTGTGCAACCTTGAGAGGCTAATGATAATATTGAAAAATCAGTCCCAAGAGGAAATTGGTATTCATCATCAATAGTTTTTAAAAGAAAATCTTTAAAGTTAATTATAATCAGCAAGGATGATTGAAATTGATTAGTTATTAAAATAAGGATGATCGTAATTAACAATTCTTTCAAAGAGTCATTTAATTTTATTATAAATATGATAAGATATGAATCCAAACCATTGCACAATCTCAATATCCCCACTTATTTATGGTAAGAATATTATAAGTGAAAAAAAAATGATATTTTATTATAAATATGATAAGATATGAATCCAAACCATTACACAATCTCAATATCCCCACTTATTAATGGTAAAAATATTATAAGTGAAAAAAAAATGATAAGAAAACATCAAAAATGTTTTTGTGCTACAAGTGATAACAATGACATGACCATCAAATATAGTATCATTCTTCATTCAAAGATATCGAACTTCATTCTCATATATATGCGACTCCCAAATCAAGGCAAAAAGTACATAGAGAAAAACACCAAAATGACAAGTGTCTTCAACTTGTGTGATTATTGGCAATATACTCAGGTCGAGGTGATTCAGTAAAAGTATCGATGATGTAGGAGCATCCGGAAATCAATAATATTTTAATGATTTTGGACCATACATTGTTATTATGCATTGTAATGTGGCTTCATATCTTATTGATTTGGGGTTTGAAATGTTAAGTTGTAGTAGTCTAAGATGTAATAAATTGCCAAATAATTATTTAACTTGGTCATGAGATAGATTAGTTTGGGGAAGTTATAAAGTTAGTCATTTTAGAGTTGGTTATGGGAGTTATCAATTTTTGAAAATCTTTTTATATTTACCATGTAAAGCCAGGGGGAGAGAGAGTACAAAGTAGAGTAAAACAACATAGGGAATGTGGAGAATGGAAAGAGGAAACAATGTACGAGGACAAAATAATTAAAAGGAATGATTTAATTCTTTGTTTATACTTCTTGATTCTTCACTTTTCCTTATTGCAATTCATCTATTCCTAAGTTTTGCAAATGATCACATTAGAAAAAAAATGAATTTAAATGTATTATAGGACTGGTGGGTTTGAAATCTAATTTGTTTGCAGATATGAGTTGATATCGGGTTTCATTGAAGTATAGTATTTTATGTGAATCGGCTTTAGTGCGCATAGAAAAAGGGTGAATAAGCATAAAATAAAATTAAAACATGATACCTTGGTCGAAAAATGCCATCGATTCCAAACACTAAAGCTAATTCACATAAAATACTATACTTTAATGAAACCCGATATCAACTCATATCTACAAACAAATTAGATTTCAAACTCGCCAGTCCCGTAATACTTTTAAATCCATTTTATTTCTGACATGATCATTTACAAAACTTAGGAATAGATGAATTGCAATAAGGAAAAGGGAATAATCAAGAAGTATAAACATAGAATTATTATATCCTCATACATTGTTTCCTCTTTCGATTCTCCACATTCCCTACATTGTTCTACTATACTCTGTACTCTCTCCCCTCAGTTTTACATGGTAAATATAAAAAGATTTTCAAAAACTGATAACTCCCATAACCAACTCTAAAATGACTAACTTTATAACTTCCCTAAACTAATCTATCTCATGACTGAGTTACATAATTACTTGGCAATTTATTAGATCTTAGACTACTACAACTTAACTTTCGAAACCCCAAATCAATAAATTATGAAGCCACATTACAATGCATAATAAAAATGCATGGTCCAAAATCATTAAAATATTACTAACTACCAAATGCCCCTACATCATACTCCTAGGGACAGAAAAATTCAAGTCTCGTTGAATTGTTGTGATCTTCTTCCGAGTCTTCCAATTGTAAGAAGGCACTAATGTCTCCACAAGAATGACTGAATTGATACCGCTCGCCATAACATGCTGATTCCAAACTGTAGAATGAATACCCTTCATGGTATCTTCCTTGAATTTTGGAAAAAATACCTTAGTCAACCTCATATCACCTACATGAAAATACCAATCAACTAGATCCACAATATGATCTTCTCCCTATTTGTAAATCTCTAGGGCATCACCTTCATCAACAAATACTTCATCCCTATTATCAATGCTCTTCTCTTCAACATCTAATCTTTGCACTACATCTTTTCCTTCTTGATCATTTGTGTCAACATCTCCATCATCTGAGCAAATCATTTCTTCAACCATAACTGTCACCAACTCTCCCTCATCTGCAAGAACCTTTTCCTCACAAGGTTCATCAAAAACCTCTTGTTGTTCACTCTCACTCTTTACACTAGCATTCATCTACTATCCATGCCCTTCCAATGGAATGTGTACCATTTCTTGATCCTTGTCTTCATCAATAGCTTCATCTTCAATTGTTGCTTGCTCCAAAAGTAATGCTATCCTCTCCCACTTTGCAATACTCTTATCTAACTCTTCTCTGAGATTCTTGTACCTTTCTTCTTCTTGCTTCTTAGCTTCCTCTTCCTTCTTCTTTCTTTCTCTTTCTTCTTTCTCCTTTTTATTTCCATACAAGTACTCCTTCAATGCCTTAATCATTTCTCTTTCACTCCTCATCAAAGCCATCTTCTCAAACCAATCTAGGGTTTGTTAGATATCCGGCCACCACCTTGGAACACTCTCGGAGGATAGTTCTACTCCAAGCATCAACAAGGGACCTTCAACCTACCAAATTCTAGATCTTCTTCCCAAACCTTTTGCTATACTCTGATACCAATCTGATGTAGAGAGCACAACATAAGGGTGAATAAGCACAAAATAAAATTAAAACATGACATATATATTTTGAAATGTACTCTTTAGATTTATGAATTTTGAGTCAAAATAGTGAAATCTCATTTTATAGTTATGTGTTATAAAATTAAATTAACAAATAGTAATATAATGTTTAACACTTCTTTGAATTTTAATCTTTTATATTATTTTATGAATAAACAATAATGCTTAACACTTCAATATTTTTCATTATTTTCTTAGAAAAAATAATAAATTTAATTTTTAATAAATTATAAATTTTATATTTTATTTAAAAATCATAAAAATGTTTTAAAATATTCTTTCGTATATTTTTTTGAAATAGAACATTTAATTTTTTAACAATTTAAAAAAATTCTTTACTTAGGAATAATAAAATTAATTATATTTTATAAAACTACTATAACAATTTTAATTATTTTATAACAGTTTAACCTCTCTTTTTTCACATTAAATCTATACTAAAAAATTATATATAGTTCAGACTCTATGTTTAAACCACATGCAATAAAAGAAAGACTATAAATAAATTTGAATATCTAAAAATAACATGAAAAAAAGTTCATCGGAATCTGAAAATAGCGCTGATATGCACATAAATACTGGGCAGTTTTCTTGTGAATTATCCCATTATTTTTTACTTTGGAGAGAAGGAGATAGAATAATGGCTGACATTGAACATGAAGTTGAAAATAGTGGGCAGATTTTGGGTGACATTTATCTTCCTTTCGGATATGTCTCACCTATTCGATTTGAATATCTTGGACAAGAATTGCAAATGAACGACCATCTTCTGTATGCTGTTTTAGAAGGGTTTCAGAGGAATGTGAATGCTGAGACGTTTGCTGCTCTTGAAGCTTTTGCAGAAGCTCACAATGGCCGACGAGTGCTTTCAGTGCGCACCCATGCACATTCTCAACAGCTTCATATATATTATTCTGTCGAAGATGTTACAACACAATCTATATTTGTGGCCTCCTATACTTATAGTGATTATGTTGGAATTAATAGTGATTATGTTCGAATTAATTCATATAATGGGGAGGAAGAAGAAATCCCATGGGATATTGTGCAAGATAATAATTTGATGCAAACAGAAATTGGTGATGAAGAGGCTGCAGAGATTTTGGGATCAGCGAGTGAAGGAATAAATTGTGATGGGGAGAGTTTGTGTGTGATATGCCAAGATTCTTTGGAGAATAATACTTGTGGAGATGTGTTAAAGCAGCTACCATGCAACCACATTTATCATTACCACTGTATTCTCAGATCCACCAAAGTCAAGAATACTTGTCCGCTATGTCGTGAGGTATTTGATTGTAGGGAAAGAAAGTCGTTTTGAAAAAAAGAATATATTAAATTGTTTTGTATTTCTTCTGCATATTGATTTTCAAAAGATGTATTTAAGGGCTCGTTTGGCTGCGGGAATAGGAATACGTACTCTGGAATAGAAAATGGGGCTACATATTCCTGTTCTCTGTTTGGTTTAGCCAATATTTGATGGGAATTCATGGAACCCAAAATTTATGTTTTCTAAAATTTAAAAAAGTGGAATAGGAATACGTATTCCAATAGCACCTATTTGGGTGTAATTGCAAAACCCCATTTTTGGGCCAAAATTGGAATATGCATTCCTATTTTACTTTGTATTCCAATTCTGTTTTGGTGCATCCAAACGAGAAATTCAAATTTTTAAGAATTTATATATGCCTATTCCACTTGTATTCCCATTGCCAAATGGGCCAATGTCTTTTAAAAACTTGGTTCATTGTGCAACCTTGAGAGGCTAATGATAATATTGAAAAATCAATCCCAAGAGGAAATTGGTATTCATCATCAATAATTTTTAAAAGAAAATCTTTAAAGTTAATTATAATCAGCAAGGATGATTGAAATTGATTAGTTATTAAAATAAGGATGATCATAATTAACAATTCTTTCAAAGAGTCATTTAATTTTATTATAAATATGATAAGATATGAATCCAAACCATTACACAATCTCAATATCCCACTTATTTATGGTAAGAATATTATAAGTGAAAACAAAATGATATTTTATTATAAATATGATAAGATATGAATCCAAACCATTACACAATCTCAATATCCCCACTTATTAATGGTAAAAATATTATAAGTGAAAAAAAAAATGATAAGAAAACATCAAAAATGTTTTTGTGCTGCAAGTGATAACAATGACATAACCATCAAATATAGTATCATTCTTCATTCAAAGATATTGAACTTCATTCTCATTTATATGCGACTCCCAAATCAAGGCAAAAAGTACATAGAGAAAAACACCAAAATGACAAGTGTCTTCAGCTTGTGTGATTATTGGCAATATACTCAGGTCGAGGTGATTCAGTCAAAGTATTGATGATGCAGGGGCATCCAACAATTAATAATATTTTAATGATTTTGGACCATACATTGTTATTATGCCTTGTAATGTGGCTTCATATCTTATTGATTTGGGGTTTCGAAGGTTAAGTTGTAGTAGTCTAAGATATAATAAACTGCCAAATAATTATGTAACTTGGTCATGAGATAGATTAGTTTGGGGAAGTTATAAAGTTAGTCATTTTAGAGTTGGTTATGGGAGTTATCAGTTTTTGAAAATCTTTTTATATTTACCATGTAAAGCCAAGGGGAGAGAGAGTACAAAGTAGAGTAGAACAACGTAGAGAATGTGGAGAATCAGAAGAGGAAATAATGTATGAGGATAGAATAATTAAAAGGAATGATTTAATTCTCTATTTATACTTCTTGATTCTTCACTTTTCCTTATTGCAATTCATCTATTCCTAAGTTTTGTAAATGATCATGTGAGAAATAAAATGGATTTAAACGTATTACAAGACTAGTGGGTTTGAAATCTAATTTGTTTGCAGATATGAGTTGATATCGGGTTTCATTGAAGTATAGTATTTTATGTGAATCGGCTTTACTGCGCATAGCAGAAGGGTGAATAAGCACAAAATAAAATTAAAACATGATACCTTGGTCAAAAAATTCCATTGATTCCAAACACTAAAGCTAATTCACATAAAATACTATACTTCAATGAAACCCAATATCAACTCATATCTGCAAACAAATTAGATTTCAAACCCACCAATCCCATAATACTTTTAAATCCATTTTATTTCTGACATGATCATTTACAAAACTTAGGAACAAATGAATTGCGATATGGAAAAGTGAAGAATCAAGAAGTATAAACAAAGAATTAAATTATTCCTTTTAATTATTCTATCCTCGTACATTGTTTCCTCTTTCGATTCTCCACATTCCCTATGTTGTTCTACTGTACTCTATACTCTCTCCCCCCTCAACTTTAGATGGTAAATATAAAAAGATTTTCAAAAACTGATAACTCCCATAACCAACTCTAAAATGACTAACTTTATAACTTTCCCAAACTAATCTATCTCATGACTGAGTTATGTAATTATTTGGCAATTTATTAGATCTTAGACTACTACAACTTAACCTCCAAAACCCCAAATCAATAAAATATGAAACCACATTACAATGCATAATAAAAATGCATGGTCCAAAATTATTAAAATATTACTAACTACCAAATGCCCCTACATCATACTCCTAGGGATAGAAAAATTCAAGTCTCATTGAATTGTTGTGATCTTCTTCTGAGTCTTCCAATTGTAAGAAGGCACTGATGTCTCCACAAGAATGATTGAATTGATACCACTCGCCATAACATGCTGATTCCAAACTGTAGAATGAATACCCTTCATGGTATCTTCATTGAATTCTGGAACAAATACCTTAGTCAGCCTCATATCACCTGCATGAAAATACCAATCAACTAGATCCACAATATGATCTTCTCCCTATTTGTAAATCTCTAGAGCATCACATTCATCAACAAATACTTCATCCCTGTCATCAATAATCTTCTCTTCAACATCTGATCTTTGCACTACATCTTTTCCTTCTTGATCATTTGTGTCAACATCTCCATCATCTGAGAAAATCATTTCTTCAACCATAACTGTCACCAACTCTCCCTCATCTGCAAGAACCTTTTTCTCACAAGGTTCATCAACAACCTCTTATTGTTCAATCTCACTCTTTACACCAGCATTCATCTGCTATCCATGCCCTTCCAATGGAATGTGTACCACTTCTTGATCCTTGTCTTCATCAACAGCTTCATCTTCAATTGTTGCTTGCTCCAACAGTAATGCTATCCTCTCCTACTTTGCAATAATCTTATCTAACTCTTCTCTAAGATTCTTGTACCTTTCTTCTTCTTGCTTCTTAGCTTCCTCTTCCTTCTTCTTTCTTTCTCTTTCTTCTCTCTCCTTTTCATTGCCATACAAGTACTCCTTCAATGCCTTAATCATTTCTCTTTCACTCCTAGTCAAAGCCATCTTCTCAAACCAATCTAGGGTTCATTAGATATCCAACCACCACTTTGGAACACTCTAGGAGGATAGTTCTACTCCAAGCATCAACAAGGGACCTTCAACCTGCCAAATTCTAGATCTTCTTCCCAAAACTTTTGCTATGCTCTAATACCAATTTGACGTAGAGAGCACAACATAAGGGTTAATAAACACAAAATAAAATTAAAACATGATACCTTGGTTAGAAAATGCCATCGATTCCAAACACTAAAGCCGATTCACATAAAATACTATACTTCAATGAAACCCGATATCAATTCATATCTACAAACAAATTAGATTTCAAACCCACTAAATCTATAATACTTTTAAATCCATTTTATTTCTAACATGATCATTTAAAAAACTTAGGAATAGATGAATTGCAATAAGGCAAAGTGAATAATCAAGAAGTATAAACAAAGAATTAAATCATTCCTTTTAATTATTCTATCCTCGTACATTGTTTCCTCTTTCAATTCTCCACATTCTCTACATTGTTCTACTCTACTCTGTACTCTCTCTCCTCTCAGCTTTACATGGTAAATATAAAAAAAAATTCAAAAATTGATAACTCCCATAACCAACTCTAAAATGAGTAACTTTATAACTTCCCCAAACTAATCTATCTCATGACTGAGTTATATAATTATTTGGCAATTTATTATATCTTAGACTACTACAACTTAACCTTCGAAACCCCAAATCAATAAGATATGAAGCCACATTACAATGCATAATAACAATGTATGGTCCAAAATCATTAAAATATTATTAATTGCCAGATGCCCCTGCATCAATTGATGACCCCTATTGAGTTAGAAAGCTATTCAAATATATACTCAATTTCCATTAACATTTCACATTATGAGAATCTATTCAAGGAAGATACAAATTGGATGGATGTGCAACAAGCCTTAGAAGAGATGGTCAAGGATTGTATCCCTAAAAAAAATTGATCCCGACTATAGTCTCTATTTGGATCGCATCCTTTCTTTAGAAGATATTGAACGTGTTGTTTTTTGTATGAAATCTTACAAGAGCCTAGGTGTAGATGGTCTTCCTGCTGAATTCTATCAAATTATGTGGAATTATATTAAGGATGATTTTTATATGCTTTATTTGGAAGTCTTTCACAAGGGATCCCTTGGAAATGATATTAATTGGGGTCTTATAAAATAGATTCCTAAAGGGAGGAATGGAAACACTATTGTTGGTTGGAGACCAATCACTCTATTAAATACATCATATAAAATTATTGCAAAAGCCTTGGCTATGAGAATTAAACTAGTGGTTCAAAGTATTGCTAGACCTAAACAAACAAGATTTATTAAAGGAAAATTCATTTTGGATAACCTTATGGTTGCTGTTGGAGTTGATGAAAGCCAACTCCAAAGACGCCCAAGATCACGTGCATGCAAAAACCTATCAAAGGAAAGCCAAGGAAGGAAGAGCGAGGAGCTAGGGAAAAACCCTAAATGGACATGAGAGAGAAGATATTGCAACACAAGAAAATATGTATTTACAATATGTAAAATGTGTTGTGTTTATGTGAAATACAATGAGGGAGCTCAAATATAAAGAGCTCAAGGAATCTCCTAGAACAAGTTAGAAGATGCTAGGAGATAAGTGTGACAACTAAGAATACATCCACATGAGGTGGAAAGTCCATGAACAAGGTGAGAGGATAAGTATGACTTAGGAGAGAACAAACTCCCATATTGTCAACAACTTATAACTAACTCCTAGACTACAACTAATAAATGAAATGAATTTACCTAAGTAAGCTTAAGTAAATAGAATAATTAATTAATATTTAATTATTTACTCTAACACCCCCCCTTAAGTGCAACTTAGGGAAATGCCTTAAGCTCACAAAACTAAGAAATGCATAAATGGGTCCTGGCAACAAGGCCATGTTAGGTACCCATGTACAAATGCAAAAGATGCAACCTTTAAAAATGGGGAAAGAGAGAAAACCACATGGGAAAAACCCTCCCCCAAAAAGAGGTAAGAACCTAGTGAAGAATAGAAGAAGCCTCCAACTAGGGAAATGTCCCCTAAAATAGGAACAAGGAGTGATCATGAAGAGCATCACTGAAGCATGAAGAGCCACACAATTTTTCCATCAAGAAGAAAACTATTGATCTGAAGAACCTCCATGGAAGAAGAAGGCACAAAACGAGCATGTCTATATGGTACATGATCCATCTCACTAAAATGCATAGGTAGCCAGCCACTACAATCGCCTTGTATATAAGATCAACCACTGAATACATAGTTCACACTATTGAACCATTGAACCATGGATGCATTAGAACAACAGCATAACCCCCCTTTAATATAGATGGGGTGAGATGACAGGCAACTGAGAAGGTGGGCCAAAAATCTCCTGTAGACGAACCAAGAATGATGAGAGAGGAAGAGGTACAAGCATCTATAAAGATATGATCACAATGATGCTGGATGGGGCTAATGTCATGAAAAGGACACTCAATTGACAAAGGGAGAAGGCCTAAAATAACAAATAACTATGCCCCCCATGGTGCTTTATAAAAATAGTGCATGTACAACTGACTCAAAAACAACATTCATGAACCCGAAATGCAAAAGTGACATTTTATCTTAGTGCTTATACAAAAGAGCTTACAAATGGTAGCTACAATGATCAAAATAGGAAAAAAGTTGACACAAAAGAAAGGACAACCTAAAATAAAAGAAACTGTGCCAGGAAAATGATCCTCGAACCTAAAACATCCAAGATATCCACCATATAGAAAAAAATGCCAAAAATATAATAGAAAGAGCATGGGAAAAAAACTAAGGAAAATGACTATATTTCTGAAAAATTGACAAAACTAGCTTTCCAAAAATATAATGATTTCAAAAAATTGACATGGAATGCAAAAGATATGCAAGCCGGAGTCAAAAACACAACTTTAGACTTTAACTTTAAAAAAAGGCAATAAAACTACATCAAAACTTAAAAATACCTATACCAATGTATCCATTTTGGAACTAGCTTTCTGACACTTTTTTTGGATTGAAAAAATATCTCTATATGCTCAAGTTATGGCCAAAAAATAGAAGGTAGGTCCAAAATAACCCTGGAGATGTGCAAGCAAGGTCTGTTGATGTAGTGCTGATGTCAGCAATTCACTAGCTTAAAATTGATGGCCAGTTAGTTGTTGTACCAAAAAGAGGCCATGTGGCAAAGTGCCACATGGCACCCATGCCATGTGTCACTAGCGGGTTCACTATGACTATGCAAAAAAGCCACGCAGGTAGGTTGACGTAGGAGGTGGTGCTGACAGAGTAGGAGCGGTAGATGAGTGCAAAAAAGGTGGTGCACCGGTCAAAAATACCAGTAGAGCCGGAGAAACTAGGTGTGTCACCTGCAGAGGGCTAAGGATTAGTGGTGAAGGAAATGGCAGAAGGGCTTAGACGGAGCTCGGGGTGGCACTGCCTACTGTGGGCTGCACATGGGTGGCATGGTGGCAGCCCCACAGTGGTGTGGTGGTGGTGCTACAGATTTTGGTTATTTTTTAAAAGAAATTGATGCCAATCGTCCGTATGACCGTACAGGAGCCCTCCAACCTAAATTTTTTTTGCCTCCTGAAGCTCTATCTCCAAAATTGACAAATTTTATATGGATCCTAACTAAAAAGCACCTTCTAAATCCAATGGTAGTGTCCCTTGGGCCCAAAGTACTCCGTAAATTCATTGTTCCCCTAATTTGATAAAAAAAATCACAAACAAACTAGGGTTTGTGTCTTCGAATCACAGCTTCAAAAATATTTCAACGAAGCAGCAGTAGGAAGGGTCTGATACCATGTTGGAGTTGATGAAAGCCAACTCCGAAGATGCCCAGGATCACCTACATGCGAAACCTGTTAAAGGGAAGCCAAAGAAGGAAGAGTGAGGAGCTAGGGAAAAACCCTAAATGAACATGAGAGATAAGATATTGCAACACAAGAAAATATGTATTTACAATATGCAAAATGTGATGTGTTTATGTGAAATACAATGAGGGACCTCGAATATAAAGAGCTCAAGGAATCTCTTAGAACAAGCTAGAAGACACTAGGAGATAAGTGTGACAACTAAGCATACATCCACATGAGGTAGAAAGCTCTCGAACAAGTTGAGAGGATAACTATGACTTAGGAGAGAACAAACTCCCGTATTGTCAACAACTTATAACTAACTCCTAGACTATAACTAATAAATAAAATGCATTTACCTAAGTAAGCTTAAGTAAATAGAATAAATAATTAATAATTAATTATTTACTCTAATAATGCTTGCTTGGGAGACTATTGAATGGGCACAACAATCATGGCAAAATGCATTGCTAGTCAAGCTAGACTTCAATAAAGATTATGCTAGAATTCGTTGGGATTTCATTCTTAAAATGCTTTATTGGTTGGGCTTTGAACCTAAATTACAAAAACATGTCAAAATGTTGTTTCAGTATGCCAATACTCAAATTGCGATTAATAACTCTTTGACAACACCATTTGAATTACAACGATCTATTAGGTAGGGCTGCCCTTTATCACCCTTCTTATACATTCTTACAACTGATGCCTTGGGTTACCTCCGTCATGGTGCAAACCATTTGAATCTCATCAAAGGGATTTCCATCCCTCAAAATTAGGTGGTTATCAACTCTCATTTTGCTGATGACAACATACTTTTCTTGCAAAATTCTGAAGAAGAGTTAAATAATGTGTTGGATATATTGAAATTATATTGTGTTGGTTCTGGCTCCCAATTGGCCCATAGTAAAACTAAATTTATGATGACCCATTCTAAGCAGATTCTAGAGTGGATTCCTAAGGAATGGAGGCATATTAGGCATGATGAGATCACTAGATATTTGGGCATTCCATTTGGTATTGGGGTTTCCCTTTCAGACATGTGGAAGTGGTTTCTTAATTGACTTAAAGAGAAATTATTCAATTGGAATAATAGATTCTTATCTTTAGCAGGGAAAATAAAAGTTGCAAATAAAATATTCATTGCTTCCCATGTTTACTATTCATTGTGTTGGATGCCATCAAAGAGGAAATATGAAGAGTTGAACAAACTTATTCGTAAATTTCTTTGGTCTAAATGGGATGAAAATGATGGATTTATTGGTGCTTCTTGGTCTCATTGCATTCAACCAAGGCATATGGGTGGGTTGGGAATTATTGACCCTAAGAATCAAGGGGTTTATCTTGCTGCAAAATGGATACTAAGAGTTGCTAAAGGAGATGAACCATGGAAAATCCTTGTTTGTAACCATGTGTTGCAGGCTACTGCAAATAAAAAATAGCAAACAATCAATTAGTTTGACAATATCATCATGGCTCATTTCTTTAAAATCAAGGCTTCTATTCCCCTACAATCCATTTGGAAGGCTTGGCAACATGTTTGTCATTTTCTTCGGTGGAATGATTCCTCTTTGCAGCATGGTTTTAGCTTTGCTTCTTCATCCATTTGGTGGAACAAGTTGGTTCAATATCATAGCCAACCCCTTGTTATTTTCTTTCCAAAGCATGCCTCTTATTTGCTCAAGACAGGTGTGAGAAACTTTAAGGACATTTGGGACTTTAGTATTTTTGAGTGGGCTTCATGGCTGAAGATTAAAAATTAATTTTCTCTAGATAACAAATACAAACCATTTATCATTTTTGTGTAGTCATTAGTTCTACTTGAGTTGTCCATTAAAATTTGCACTCCAAGAGAATGCAACTTTTTTAAAGATTGGAAATGGTTCTCTTAATCTCATTTTAACCATCTTCCACTTAAAAAAGCATATTTGTGCTCCTTACCCCATTGGTTTATCTTCCCCCATCTCAAACAGAAATGGAAATGCAAATTTAGTATGAAAAGATGGATCAATATGAGTGCACAAGTTTGGAAATCCAAAGCTGATGTGGATTCACAATTGATGGCCTAGAAGGTTTTACACAACAAATTACCTGTTGGTGACAAATTAAAATACATTGTAGTGCAACCAATTAGGTGTCCCTTTTGTTTTCATATTGAAGATATGAAGCATATATTTTGGGATTTCCCCTACGTGAAAAAGAAATGGAATGTTATCTTTAAAAACATTTTAGCTATTTGTCACCATAAATGGAATTGGAAGGAAGCTCTCCTTGGCTTTGGCCTTCATAATGACGTTATTGCTAATTCTATTATCCAAGTTATCTTAAGACATATTTGGAAAACTAGATGTAGTGTTGTTTTTTTAGGCAATAATTTGTAGGAAGGGGCATCCTAATGTTGTACTCTAATGTAGATTTTTAGGTTTTTTTTTTGTTGTCTCAGATATCAGATCTATCTATAAGGAATCCATTGGCCATGGCCTAGCTACAACAACTTAAAGACCAAGTGAATCAGCTTCAAAGTAACTACCATATGGACCTTTGCAAAGTGTTTCGGCATGTCCTCTCAATGTAATGCCAGCTGTTAGTTGTTCTATAGTGATTTGTTTTGTATGACGATTCTCTCTTCCAGCTACCTCGTATAGCTATTATTCTTTGTAAACTTTCTTTCTTACAATAAAAAAAAGAAAAGAGAAGAAAAAAACATTTCACATTATTATATAGCTATACAATTTAGTGTAATTTTATTTCTAAAATGTTATTTTAGCATCAACTTTTTGAATTACACTATGTGATCAATTATTATGAGTAGATGATCTAAAATGTTGAATATTTTTATTCTTCCATTCTTCCATTATAATGGTGGATCATAGAGTGTCATCTAAAATATTGAATAATTTTATTCTCTCATTCTTTCATCATAATGATGGATTAGGGAGTGTGATCCAAAACACTAATTAATTTTATTCTTTTATTCTCTCATTTTGATGACATATTACAAAGTGTAAGATCCTAGTCATACTTAACATTGACACATCATCTTTGAACATAAAATGTGGAAAGGTCAACTCAAGTCAAAAGTCAATAGTCATCTGCACATAGTCAAATTGACAACTAATAAAATTATTTCCAATGATTGCATAAATTTTCACAAGATTTACACTAGATTTTGACCTACATATCAAACTAAAAGATACAATAATAATTGCATCACATAAACTGAGTGTTGACCAACTGTCTAGAATAATGTGTCATCACATGACTATGCATTTAGTGAAGTTGACCTACATGTCAAACTTTATTCCATCATAGGAAAAAATATACATAATCTAAAGTTTCATACATCTTCAAACATCATAGAATATGTCAATTTGCAAGTTGAAAATGAAATAATAAGTATATTGAGTACATGTACAATATCATAAAAAGACAAAAAGAAACACACACACACACACACACACACACACACACACACACACATATATTATCAATGTCATTGAACAATAGTCCATTTGTAAGTCTTTGTCTCCCCAACCATTGGATCGTCCATTTATTGTCTAAGATGGGAGTGTGGCCTAGGCACTTTTACTGCCAAAACATGAGTTGGTTAGGTCCCTTGGGGTTCTTCATAATGTGGGCACCTTGACCCTAACTTGAGAAGCCTGGCAACTAGGAACAAGAGATTTAGATGAATCTAATGTAGTCATGAAACTAACTACAATATCAACATATTGCATAAATGTAGAACATATTCATGAATGTGGTTGGAAATAAACAAGCATAACTACACATATGCATTAATGGCTTTGGCCAAAGCACTTAATCCAGAATTACTAACTAATAAAAAGAAAAGAAAAATAATGTTATCCAATTCTATGCATAATTACTAATAGATAAAAAGAAGAAGAAAATAATGTTATTTCATTCTATCCCTCCATAATTATCTCCATTGGCACCCATCTCATAAGAAAAAGAACACCCTCTTACAAGAAAATAAAAAAAAAGATAACCATAACACATATAACAATACTTTCTTGAACTCAACTCTTCAAGTTTTATACAAACAATATTCATGAGCAATGATGAACAAGATATCTTATATCATTCTTATTTGAATTTACCATATGGAAGTGTGTGTAAAAAACTAATAGTGAAGCATTTTTCTAGTTCACTAATCAATAATGGGTTTGTAACATCCAAATTGGTGAATAATATAATGAACAACATCAATAAAAATAAATTTATATCACTTATACTTATACTCTATTCATTAAATAAATTATTGAAGCATCTATCCATTATAGTAATGCAAAATATATGTACCATGTACCATGATGACACAACCTTTACTCTATTCATCAAGAAGGCAATGGAGTCTATCCAATTAGACTAATGTAGCATATATATGTCTATTAGTATGATGATGAAATAGTTACCATAATAATATAGTGCAGCTTGTACCTCTATTTATTATTGCATTAATAAAGAATTTATCAAAATTATTAAGAAAACTACAATACATGTATATATCTATGATTCCCTACTCATTTCAAGATAATGGTCCTATGTATATACCACAAAATAATCTAATTGGCTAATTTCAGAAGGGATACATTTCCTATATTCAACTCATGATGCTGAGATACAACATAATTTTATCACTTCTATTGACTGATCATTATATTTGAGCAATATAATAAGTTGTGGTGATTTATTTTTGCTAGTTAATAATCTAAGGAAAATGGTACATAGGAGGCATTTCTTAGCAAGTTATTACTACATGATATGAATAATCACAACGTTAGCAATGAAATCAATTGCCCAATTTTGCATTAAAATAAAATGTCTTTGTTAAAGGAAAAGAAAAATTACAAGAAAACCATAGAAGAAAAGGCTTTTGAGTAGATAAACTTCTTAACAATATGTCCGCTCCCCTAGAAACATTTTGATATTGGAACAAGCACAAAACATGACCCATTTGTAGGTTAATTCTTAGGTCGGCCACCGTTTCAGTGGTCACAATTGCACGACCATCCTTAAACATCACACATATTAAGGAAAAAATTAAGCAGGAAAAAATAAGTAAATTTTGACTTTTAATGTAGGAATCAAGTCTTAGAGTGTGGTTTTTAAGCCACCCAAAATTACACAGAGAAAGCAATGTGAATTGCAAACACGTTGTAGGAATGAGGAAAACAACATGTTCTATGATTAAATAATGGTGTGTTGTTGGAAACAAAAAATCCCAAGCCCAAAGAAAAAACTCAAGTTCTAACTATTAATAAAAATAAATAATGTTTCTCAATATTCATTTCACATTTAAACATGGAATTTTTAACTAGAATTATTGCATTCAATGATATTGCACAAAGAATCTGGAAATTGGCATTTACTCATGTAGTTTGTAACTTATAACTGATTTAGGGTATGTTATCTCATATTCCCCATTACTTATAATTGACCTAACTCTCTTTTCCCCCCTTCTGATCATGAAAGAAAAATAGGGCTTTAAGGAGATAGTTTACATGTACCAATTGACATGTTCAATAATTTTTGTTATCAAAATTGTTTAGTAAAATTAATAATTAATATTTTATCTTAGATGTAATTTAACAAGCTATCACATATTTTATATTATTTAATCATGACTTATAATGTCCATACAAATAACATTTCCTCCTAGCAAGTTATGTATATAACACTTTTCATTAATAATCATACATACTACCCAATTCAATTAATTGCCTAATTCATAATATAAATGAACATTAATATGTTCTATTGCTATATCATTGCATATTACCATTCATGTGGTTAGGGGAGAAATACAACTCACTTCATAAGCCTACTCAAGATTTTTTTTAATAAATTTGTGGGCTACTAGATGATCCAAACATTCCCTTCCAAGGAGCTAGCCTCCTCTCCCTCAACTATACTTTGATAATGCATTTGAGCTATTCTACATTAATCAATATTATCATGATCATATATCATAATGAAATAGTGACATTAATCATTAACATAATAGCATACATCAAGACACCATATAATTTCCAAGAGATTAAAAGTATCTTTATCATGGTCATCACTGCATCATATAGTTTCCATTAAAACACATGTATTGAACTTAATCATTTGTCCTAATCAATATCCAAAATATACTTGACGAAGTCAACGGTTGTCATATTTCCAAACAAGCAATATATGAGCAACATCAGAGAAGGGGTCGTGATAGAGAGTGTGATCTAAAATCTTGAATATTCTTGCATTCTCGCATCATCATAATGGATCACAGAGAGTGATCCAAAACCCAAGTGCTAATTTTTAAAAAATTCTTTCATTCTCTCAACATGATGATGGATCATACAATGTGATCCAAAATATTGAAAATGTTATTTTTTATTATTCCTCATACATTTATTTGTTTCAATTCATGCACAAACACTTCATCTAAAAAATGGCCCTATCAATTCTGTCATGGAACACACGAGCTGGAGTATCGACCATAATGCAAAAAACAAGTTGGTTTTATCTAAAAATGTCCACAACCCAAGATTTAGCTGAAAATGTTCTTGAAAGTGCTAAGAGGAAGATGTACACCAAGAAATGGATACATCTGCAACAAACGATAGTCATATTTTTTAGATATAACCGTACTTTATTTGGGCATGAGAATGACAATTTTTAGTTAACATGATAATTATTGGAAAAGACCTTTTGACATTTCCCCAACACAAAACACCCGATGAAAATAAGTATTGGGCTAGCCATTAGATGAGGATTTTTTATTATTTACAATGGCATTTAAATTATTAAAATGAACTTATTTTTCAAAATGATTATTTCAAAACAAAAAAAAGTGTCACTTAACTTGTCATTGAATATTATAATAATTAACTAATATACTAAATAAAGATAAAAATATTGATGGTTAATAATAAAAATATAGATGTATAATAAAATTAGAATTATGTATTATAAAATAATACAATACAAGTTAACTTTATACATTGATTTCATGTTTAGACATAGATGTCTATTTTTCAAAAAAATATTTCTTATTTTTAATCTATTATTTGTAGCATGTAATGAATATTAAAGAAACATAATATATATAGCATGTTAGTTATTTTTTTAGTCAACAAATAAATTATTGAAAGTTAATAAAAATTATAATTTTAAATGGTAATGTATTATATGATTTTGAAGATAATAGCTTATAGCAAGTATTTCAAATCAATTAGTCTATTTTTAATATAAAAAGTAGTTGACTATATATATTAATAGATAAAAGAAATCACTAGTAAATTTATATATGATTTATCAAAAGAATAGAAAGATTAAATAATAATACTTAATAACTATCCAAAATCTAGTTGAAAATAAAACAATATAGAGGAGCTTCCAAAAAAGGGGTTCTATAAGACCAAATCAAATGATCCATTTATTATTGACTTAAATAATTTGAATTATATATATATATATATATAATTTTATAAATATTTAATTAATGTAAAACATGTTCATTATGATTGTCGAACATCATTCTCACATTATGGTTTTCATCCTAATTAAGTTTTCATGAGATGAATATGATTTTATGATTGTGTGGATGTTTTTTTATGCATTGTTACTTTAATGTTTTTGAAGTATTAGATAGTAGCCAAAGGGATAGGGGTTGACTCTACAATACAAAAAATCTAAAAAGTTACTCGAAGGTTACCTCCCAGTCATCTAACTAATACCAACTTTAAACTTAAAATAACATATAATATACATAGCTAGATTAACAACACCATCAGTCATGAAACTTGCAAAAAGAAAAAAATTGCAAAAAATTCTAGCAGAAATCAAACAAATCGTTGCTATCAGTCCCACATATTGATATAACAATATAATTTAAAACCCCATAGGGTATCTAGTTTATAGAAACCAAAAGCATAACAAAAACAAAGAAAAACTAGACCTAGGGCTAGCTACCCTCCTTCTTTTGAGAAAGCTCATCCTTCTTTTCCTCAAGCGCATCCTTATTCATGTCCTCCCACTCCATCATGCCAGTTTTTTCCAAGATCATCATCAACTAGTCCTCTACCAGGAACCCATAAATGGGTTAGGTTGTCTCACTCTCCTTGCCTAGGTCCTTTTCATCTTTATTCACCTACAAAAAGTAAAGGGTGGTGGCTGCGGAATGCATGACTTTGGTGGATAGTTCCACCAAAGTGTCAAATTTCTTATAGATACCAATGTGATTTTCTACTAGATCCCTCATCGATTACTCTAGCCTATCCAGTCTAGTCTTGTTTTGTCTATGTTTATGACTATTCTTTCCTTTTTTTCCCCCAGCTTTAGGAGTATCTTTCCTGGGGGAAGTGATTTCTTCCCCCCTGCTTCTATCTGGGGTATCTTTGAGGGTGTGATAAATGTAAGGCGAGCTAAGGGGGCTAGGGATAGGCTTCATGTCTTGGGGAAGTCTCTTCCATTTGGTAGGTTTAACATCAATTTCAGTGGATTCAGAGTTGGAATCATGCTTGGGAAGGGGGGGGACTTGAATTTTTCCAACTGGAGGTGTTTGCTAGTTCTCTTGGAACTTTTCTTACTCTTCCTAGTGTTTGTATCCAAATCAATGAGGCTAATTTTAACATCAGGGCCATGGGTTTTCTTGGTTTTTTTGTGGCTAGGACTAGGGCCAAGGTCCAATGAGACTTGGGGGTGAAAGAAACTAATGAGTTGACTAGGAGTGGCAAGTTTTGGGAAAGATGGTAGATATATAATTTGTTGATAAACCCTTGATGGATGAGGTAAAAGGCTTTAGCCTCCTCTTTTTCCCTCCTAGCCTTATAGATACAATATTTCATAGAATGTAACAAAAGAAGTGGGAAGAAAATTTGATCTATAGTGATTAAGAATGCGGAAATGGTAATGATAGAGTACCTAAAATTGATCCTCGACATCGCAGGGTTTAGGAAGGTCTTCCCTAGAAAACCCACCACACATTCACGTTGGCTTCTCCTTAAATTTGAAAATAATTCATAGACCGGTTTCTTCATTTACCTTGGCCTTCTTGTGCCAATTCTTACCTTCCAAGAAAAACCCTCCAACCTTCACAATGAATTCCTCCAAGATTTCAAAACCCAACCCATTGATAGTCACTTTCCTAACATTCCACAAATTAAAGTACTACATTGAGATATTCTCATCATGTTTCATCATCCCTTCCATAAATGCTAATAGACCACCCTCCTATAGATAAACCATTGTCACTTTTCTCTTATGGATGCAAGCCTCCACTCTCACAGGTTCAATAGGATCGCTAGTACCCATGTCGTCACCTAGTTCAACCACGAACTCTTCAAAATTTTCTAACATAGCCTTGTTGTAGGTTTGGCAGTTATTGAATAATAAATAAATTGCACCCACAATTAAAAGGAAAAGGAATTGAATAACCTTCATAAGTTCACAAGGTTTTTCAAAAACTAGAAAAGCCACCCTTACCGACATGTGTTAGCAATCCCTTTCCATCCATAAATAATTTTTGCCAACAATACTTGGAGCAAGAATTTAATAGGTTGTGTTTTTTATCATCAATTGGCAGTTACTTTAATATTTTTTATTAAGAAAAATAGGTTTTACAGAGATCTTGAAACCTAAATTTTTTTTACATAAAAGCTGGCAACATAATATTAAATAAAGTCTAGACCCAATACTTCTACCTACATAAGGCCAAAACAAAAGACAAGCCAATCACCAGAAAGGAAAAGCCAGTAGACCCAACTGAAAAAAGGATAGGACAGGAAATAAAACCCTTACTATTCAATCTTCCTATCAAGTTCCTACATGGTTTCAGCTACTTCATTAGCACTTTGGATCTCCATGATCATGCACTCCTAGTTTAGATCAGTAGAAAATTTCATTGGGCCCTTGGTCGCATTCATTTCCCCCTTAGTATACTTGGAATCCTTGTTGACCCTTTCATCCTTTTCCCCACCAATGTCCACATTTTTCAACAATTCACCCAGACTATTGATGTTCTCATTTAGAGTGTTCAAAGTGGTGATCACTTGATTAGCAAAATTTTGGTTTGATATCTCCATCCTTTGCACCCTTTTCTTGACCTTAGAAAAATGATCCTCTTGGTCAGCTAGAAAACCCTAGTCACTACTCTTCCTTTAGCCTTCCTCCTGACACTTTTTCTCCTTAAGTTCTTCAATCTCATGGAACAACCACTTGATTGAGTGGACATTTCCTATCATACTTTTTTTGGCATTATTGAGTAGGTTGAGCCCTATCTCCCTTTCATTGTCCAAAATTTCTACCAAAGCCAAATCTACGATTTCCTCAAAATGAAGTTTTCCCACCTTGTCTTTGAGAACTTGAGGATTCATTGTCTCTCTGATGATCCCCATCTTTTTCATTTTGGTATTGAAGTTTCTCCACAACCTCCTCCTTTCTTTCATTACCTCCTCTCCACTATCTTCCACCAAGATCTCTTTTTATCTTCCCCTAAGGTGAAGAGAGGGGAGGGGATAGACCAGGAATCTCAGGTGTCTCATCACTTTTCCTTTCCAGAGGCATATCCTCCTTAGCCTTCCTCTTCTTGGGATTCCTAGGCAGAATAGTAATGTCCTCCTCATTCTCATCCTTTGACTCCATTTCCTCCTTGTCATCATTATACTCATACTCCCTTTGTTCCATAGGATTAGGTGTTAATCCTCTGGGACTCTTCCTACATGGAACATTACTAGTGGAGAGAGAAATTTTTCCCCTTCCCTTTGTCTTCTTTCCCGTTGAGGGGGTATTATCCTCTTCCTCTGAGCTAAGAATTTGGATTTCCTCAAAGTCAAAAAAATTTGAGCTCGCAGTATCCTCTGAAGCATCCCTAGAGTGGCTTAAGGGTTTGCCCCTAGTTTGGGTCTTAAGATATTCGTAGAACAGAAGGAGAAAACCTTCATGAAGAGCTACGTTTGCATTGGGTTTCTTCTTGTAACCCTCAATGTTCTTGCTCAAAGAGGTAAATAGATAGAAAGGAAAATAAATTGTTATTCCGTATCTAAAATGGTTTAGCAAAACACATTTATTCCATATCTAAAATGGTTTAGCAGAACAAAGTGGTGTGTTCTAACTCTGTCAAAACTAGTATCTAGGGTAATGAATTCAATGACAGTCGTTAATACATACCTCGATAACTTTTTCAGTGAATCCATTTCATAATAAGTCTCAACCTTCTCTAACTTCTTCCTCTCTTCTACATCCTTCATGAAATCTTTCACTGCATTTGTAGACATTTTCTCATCCCTGTAAAAATTTACCCCCTCCTGATGAATCTTCATGACAAGAGAAATCATTTCCATGCTCACCTAGTGAGAGACCCCATCAATTTTGACTTGTCCATCCTTCTAGGTGTTCACCATGAGCTTAGTATTCTCCTTGTCAAAACCATGGAGTTTTTCAATGTACCTCACTATTTCAGCCTTCTCCAGTCTATTCTAGACCTTTGTTCTCTTTCTCCATTTTTCCACCTCCCCAATCGGCTCCTTCCTACTCCTCTCCCCATCCATCTTGATCTCGTATGAAAAAACCCTACACTAGTTCTTTGACCCTTTTAAATCTTCTAATTTCTATGTTTTTTGATTCACAAATTCCTTTTCACCTCTAGTAATTTTAATGGAAGATAAAAATGATACCCATAAAATGTGCTAGAAGTACACGAAATGATGGCATCTCATTACCTTCCCATGATTCTCATTAAAACCTTTTCTTTCATGTTGTCTTGCATATCTTTCCATAATTAACTCAAGATTACCTTCATACTCCCCCGAATTCATTCTAGAATTAGAATATCTTTCATGGCCATCGAAAAGTTGTCTCCGCTATGCCACATCATCACTATATTTTTGGTCACCACCTCATTCACAAACTAGTCTGCAACATAATTTTCCTCTCTATACACGAGTCTAATGTGGACCCTTTTGAATTTTCCCAAATCAAATTAGATCTCCTCCATGACATTAGTAATGGTCTAGGAAGGATGGGAGGATCCTTTTAAACATTCTATTATATTTAAAGAATCTCCCTCCAACTAAAGGTTCTCAATCCCAATAGCAAGAGCCAGCTTGACAACATGAAAAGTTGCATTGTCCTCCATGTAGTGGTTCATCTGAGTCCCTAAAGGAGAGGAAAAGGTTGCTACACCAATCCCATGACAATTTCTAATTATTCCCCCACAGCTAGCTAGGCCAGGGTTCCCTTTGGCTGTGCCATCAAAGTTGGCTTTTATGCCATTCTTCTGGGCAAATAAACCACTTAGCCTCCTATCTTTTCAACTCCCTCTCCTTTTTCCTTTCCATACTATTTCCTCCTTCTTCAATATTTACCCCCTTTCTAATAGCATAGTTTTCTCTTATAGAACTATTTATTTTATCTACAAGAACAAAGGTAGGAGCTTCCCTTTCTCTGAAGATACAGTTACTTCTCTCTTTCCATATTCCCCAACAAAAATGTGGAAGAGTTTGGGAGCAAATCATTTGTGTCTTCATGCCTTTATGCAAATAATTCCATTGGCCAAAGAAATCTTGGATGTTGTCTGGTTTACACCAACTGACCCCATAGCCCTTGGTCATAAGTTCCCAAACCTCCAAGGAATAGGGACAATGAATAAACATGTGGTTAACTGTCTCCAGATCATTCTGACAAAGAATCCACCTATTTGGAATATACAGACCTCTCTTAGCAAGATTATCTAGCATGAGAATTTTGTCTTGTAACACTAGCCAAAAGAAAATGTTGATTTTAGGGGTAAGACCAGTCATCTAAGCCTTAGCCCAATTGGGTTTTTCCATCCTATTCCAAAGTGAGCAGTAGCCAGAAGCAACTAAGTATAACCTATAGGTATTTTCCCCCCATATAAGTTCATCCCTCTTGTTGTTTAAAATCATAGCATTTAGTATAATCATTAGAGGTTTGAGGTCTTGAGATACTAAAGATAGGTCTTTCCACCCCCAGTTTGTTCTGTAGTCACTAACTTTCAATCCAAATCTTCTTATACAAGAGTCAGATCATCTCTTGTAATTAGGGCAATCTATGAGAGGCCCCTAACTTAACCAATTATACTGCTAGAAAAGAATGCTTTTGCCATTCCCCACTTTCCATTTTTCCTTTGATTTGGCCAAAGATCTTGCCTTAAGAATCCCATTCTAGATAAAAGATCCATGTGGAATATCAACTTCACTAAGCAGAAAGCTAAGGGACTACCTTCTCAAGTACTTCTCCACCATGATATCCTGTCATTCTCCAGTACTTTGAAATAAGTGCCATATTTGCTTTGCTAACAGAGCAATATTAAGGTGTCTGATTTTCTTATACCCAGACCAGCATAGCATTTGGGGAGGCAGACATTATCCTAGGCCACCAAATGATATCTTTTGTTTTCTTCTAGTTCTATCCACAAAAAGTACCTCTAGATTTTCTCCATTCTATCCACATATTTAACCGATGTCCCAAAAAGGCTAAGAGCATAAGTTGGGAGGTTTTGGAGAGTAGATTTCACCAGGGTATATTTTCCTACCTGACTAAGGGTGGCTCATTTCCAACCTGCTAGCTTCTTATTGAATCTATCAATAATTCCATCCCAGAAAGATTTCAGAGGTTTTGATCCTAGGGGCATTCCAAGATAACTATATGGGAGAGATCCCACTCCACATCTAAGAATTCTTTGTCAATTGTTTGGGGTGTTAACAAAGAACACCAAACTTTTCTCCCAGTTGATAGACTAGCATGTACCCTTCATTTAGGTGTCTAGCAAGTTCTTTAACACTTTAGCCTCCTAAATCATAGCTTCCTCGCCCAAAATTGTGTAATCCACAAATTGTTGATGGGTGAAAGAGACCTATCCAGAGGATGGCTTAAGACCATATAGGGTCCTTTCCTGTCTTTTCCTCTAAATTAACCTCCCTAGACACTCTACCATAATAATGAATAGAACAGGGGACAGAGGATCACCCTGGCTAAGCCCTCTCAAGGGGAAAAAGAAATTTGAGGGAGCACCATTGACAATAATAGCAAGATAGGGGGTGGAGACAAGTTGAAGGATAAGTTTGCATACCTGGGCATCAAATCCAAAAGCTAGGAGAATAGCCTTCACAAAGTCCTAGTCCACCCTATCATAGGCTTTGGAGAGGTCCAACTTGAGGAGGAAACTCTCCCTTTTCCCTTCTTCCAAGGAATGGGTCACCTCATGAACCATCATTATTAAATCTAGGATTTTTCATCCTGGGGCAAAGCTCATTTGTTGTAGAGAGATAATCAAAGGGGGCACCTTGAGAATCCTAATGTTTAGCACTTTCGAAATGATTTTATAAAAAGAATTGCATAGGCTAATGGGTTTGACCTTATCCATCAAATCAACCCTTGGGGTTTTTGAGATAAGCACCATGAAGGTAGCATTGAATTCCTTCAATAGATTCCTGGCCCCAAAAAATTCTTGCACCACCTTCACCACATCCTCTTTGACCACCTCCTAATATATCTGAAAAAAGAAGGTCAGGAACCCATCTGGCTCTAGAGCTTTATTGGCTAGAAGTGAAAATAGGCTTCATTAATTTCAAGCCTAGTGGGAATTTCTTTCAGCATGGAATTATGATGGTCTTGTAATAGTTTGGAGATTGAAGGCAAAATTTCATCCTAGTCTTTCTACGATAGAGAAGAGTCCATAGATAGAATGGATGAAAAGAATTGCACTGCCTCCTTTGCAATCTCACTATCATTTGTCAAAATGACCAGACCCTTCTTTATGCCCAAAATCCTATTATCTGCATAGTGCTTTAAGGTAGAAAGATGGAAGAACCTAGTGTTCTGATTCCCCTCTTTAAGCTGATTGATTCTGGATCTTTGCTTTCAAAAGTGCTCTTCCCTACTTATGATATTGTGAAGTTCTATAAGGATTGACCTTTCTTCAATCCTATTCTAATCATTATACCCTTCCTACTATCTCATCTCCTAGACTTTTTGAAGCTACTCTATCTTTTCCTCCCTGTCCTGGAAGATATGCCTGAATTCTATCTTGTTCTAGGCTTTGATATTTCTTTTCACATTTCTCAATTTTTGAGCAATCCTAAACATAGTTGTACCTTCCACCTCTATGTTCCACCAAGAGGAAATCTTAGCATTCAAATCTAGGTGGGAAGTCCACATCTTCTCAAAATGGAAGGGGAAGTTCCATTTGGCTATTAGAGAGCTAAATGAGAGTGAGATGGGCAAGTGATCTGATCCAACTTTGGGGAGAAGGGAGAGTTTTCACATGCAAGTTTACATCTAGTCAGGAGAAATGAGAGCTCTATCAAGATGAACCTGGATACAATCCCCTCCAGTCCACTTGTTTTACCAAGTGAATTGCCCCCCCAAGAGATCAACATCCATAAAGGCTAGTCTATTAATAAAATTTGAAAGATCCAATTTACTATCTTGATCTGAGGCTAGCCTCCCTAAATTTTCATCATCTAAAAGAGGGTATTGAAATACCCCACAATAATACCTTTATTAATGTTACTACTTTTTATTACATCAAGAATATTTTCCCAAAAAATCTTCTCTCCCTCTTGGATTTGGGAGCATACACATTTAAGAGAAACCAAGTGTCACTGCTATGGATATGAAAAACTTTGCAAAGGAGAGCATTAACTTCATTGAGTATTGTGGAGACATGGAAAGCCTTTTTGTTGAAGAGTGTTAGCACCCCCCTGCAACTCCCTCTGAGTCTGTGGCCTCACTACTCATATTGCTATTAAAAGATAACTTCCTTGCCATGCCTTTTCTCATTTTTATTTCTTGGATTAGTAAAAAAGTCAGGTCTTTGGTCTCTAATTATATTCCTAATTGTCTCCTATTTATGGGCACTATTTAGGCCCCTTATGTTCCAAGATATGATCTTCATTTCTTTTTAATAGAGCATTCCTTAATGGTTCTTTGGCTCCCATCTTCCAAGTTCCTTTTGGCCTCCTCCTACATTTCCTAGCTCAAACTTTTTCTACCTAATATCTTAAGTTTTACCCCAACATCAACTTTGATCCTGCTTTTGGTCATTGCTAGTGACAATGGGGGATGGTCTTGGTTTTTCTTCCTTTTAACCATAATCTAATTTCCTTTATTTTCTTGAGAACAATTGTTTATCCATTCTTCCAATTTTAAAATCTATTATGGGGAAGATTTATTGATCAATTCCAAAAACTTCATCCCCAAGTTAGAGGAAATTGTTGGATTCACCAGAGGAAGCAAAGGGAGATCCAAGGAGAGCCCTTGGTCTTGCACCTCATCCATAATCTCTTGCCCCTCTCCTAATTGGCTCACCTCTTCTCCTTTACTTTCTATACTAAGAGGGGGGACACTATCCTATCTCCTGTTCCATTGGTTGGTTCCATAGGTTCTAGTTTGGAATTGTTCACCATCTAAGGATCCCCCAACATACTGGCTCACTGCTCTTGCACAGATGATGAATCTTTATCTATCACTTCTTTGGCTTGGGAATCATTCTCTTGATCCTCATTTTCTAACTCCTTTGCCTCTTTACCACCTACATAGCTTGGATCTCCTTCCTACTTGAGGGCCTTTTTCTTCCCCACATCCTCTACCTGGTTCTCTAGGTTTTTGGTCTTCTTCTATTTCCAGACCATTTTCTTGTCTTTCCCTAAGGTGGTGGTAGGCTTACTCTTATGCCACTCTGCTTTGGCATTAGAACATTGGTTGGCCTTGTGCCCTAATTTAAAACAGAGAAAGCATGCAAAAGGTATCATCTCATAAATCAATTTTTGAACATGCACTCCTAGCTTTGAATGGAATGTCACAACTTCTACCATGTCCACTCCTTCCCTTACCCCTATGCAAATATGACCATAGGTAAGGCATCTTTTAGAGGCTGTAGTTAAGTCAATTGATAGGAGCTACCCAAAGGAGCTAGCTACCCCCACAAAAACATGCTCATTCTAGAATCCCAGAGGAAGCTCTGGAAGCCTTACCCATATAGGTGCTTGCTTAAAGAATGAATCATTCATATTCATCTTTGAAGTCCACTTCTGGAGAACTAGGGTGGAATGACCAAAAATCCAAAGTCCCTCACATAAGATGTTTTTGAAGTCTTCAAGACAAGAAAATTCAAAGGACAAGAATCCCTTTACCATAGCCATGACAGAGACTTGTCCTTTAAGAGCCCATTTCTTCTTAATAAAAGATCTAACAATATCTATATTTGGCCTTGACCCTATAAACTTTCCCACTGGAGTTGAAGCCATTGATGTTATGCTATGATCCACTAGCTTGTTCGGAATGGCAATAGCACAAGATCCTTTCTCTACCTTAGGGAGAATCTTAACAATTAGAAATGAGGACTTAACTGTAGGCTTGACACCAAAAAGTGATGACCATTTAGTAGATCCTAGGAGGCCCACATTGGGAATAGGAAGAATCTTTTCTAATACCTTGGGGGGAGTAGCTAGGTCCCCATCATCTTTCCCCTCTTGGTCTGTTGTACTTGAAGATCCCTGACCGTCATCCTTCTATGACCCATGCCCCAAGCTAGGGGCCTGATTTTGACATTCTAGAGAAAACCCATCTTGATTAGAATTAAAATTTTGAAAGCCTATCTTCCATTCCTTTCCAACACTCACCATTTGGAATGCTATGCAGTTACTTTAATGTTTACTTTACATATTGTGCTAATTGGAAGTTTCAAAGGTTAATCAATTTGACATGCTTTATTGGTGATAGTTAAATTTAGATTTTTTGATTACTAATTCACCCTTGTAGTAATCAATCTGATACTTGGAATTGGTATGAAAGATTTAATCCCTTGATTCAAGAGGCTTAATAGCTAAGGGAGAATATCTTATAGATGTATAGGAAGAACACATCCAATTTCACAAAGGGTGAGGACAATTTCAGCACATGGTAAAGTAGGTTGCAGTTGCACTTATCAGATCTTGCAAACACTATTGTTGGCTTTCTTACTAAAAAGTATACACCACCTACTAGAACTCATATTGTAGATGATAGAAGAAAAATGTTGATCCACAATTCAGTGATCATAGAGATTGCAAGTTTTGTACAAGATATAGAGTATGTTGATGTGAAGGACATGGACAATGCTAAGGATATGTGGAAAAAATTGATGAAGGTACATGGAGGTGATGAACATGTATTGAAAGCTAAGCTAAATAGTCTTAAAAGAAATTATGATGATATGAGGATGCAAGATGGTGAAAATGTGATTTAGTCCAATACAAGGCAAGGTTTTTATTTTTGATTGATGATAAAAGTAGGTTTTGAAGGGAATTGAAACCCTATACATTCTCTTAATAGAAAGATTTAAAATAAGTTCATCAGATAAAACTATTACCCCAATAGAAGGTAATAGAGATAATCAATGCCAAAATACTAGACAACAGACACACTAAGAAAAATAGACTAACTAAAACTAAAAAGTCATAGAACCAAAAAGGGCCACAAAAACAAGACTAGGGAGGACCATCTAGAGTAGCTACATTAGGAGAGTCTTTGTCTCCTTCTCCAAATTCTCTAGCCTCTATAGAGGTTTCTTGATTTTAGAGGTCTCCTTAGGCTTTTCCTTCTTATCTACCTCAGACTTCTTCCTCATGCATGAATGGTTTTTATTTCCAAGGTTAGCATTAACAACAGTTGAAGTGTCAACTTCCTTTTCCACATTGGAAACTTCTTTTTCCTTATAGCTCTCAAGAAATTTGTACTAACCTTTGAGGTTAGTCCTTGAAGCCCTGAGGCCTTCATGACTATGGACCAGAATGTTCCTCAAAAATTAATCATTCTTTTTAATATACTTTCATTTATCTAGTGCATGCAAACCTATATTATTGTGTTGAATTCACTTTCAACACTTTTTTCAGACACCTTACTATTGTCACCCTTTTGGATTTCTTCAACCTTCTTGTAGAAATTATGAAAGACTTCATTGAGCTTCATAATTTCCTCAACCATTCACTTTTCAAACCTAAATGAGTAGGAATACCTAGCCTTGATAGTTTAAAAATTATTCATGGGACTTTCTTGATTGAAATTCACCCTTCACTATCTGTGAAGGATGTAGATTCATTATTCACTTTGTCCCCTATATCTTCCATTTGATCAATTTTTTTCTCATCCTTCCTAGAATCAAAATGGCTTGAGGGTTCCTTCATAGTTAAAGGATTTTCACCCCTACTACCATGGGTTGGATTCTAGTTATCATTCTTGATGATCTACTTGCCACTAGTTTCCTCATTTTCTCTGTTTTCACCAATTTCATGAAGAATCACCATAACCATCTCATCCTACTTAGACTCTATGTTAGTATTGTCTTCCTTATTATTATCTTCATTGTCCTCTTGAACATATTTCCCTTCTTCCATGGCTTCAACCGTTAGCCCCAACTAATAATGTTGATTAATGTATGTGTAAGAGTCATATTAGTTGTTATGTTGTCATTGATTTCAAGCCTTAGTAGGTTATAAATTATGCTATTTCAAAGAGAATGCTACATTTATTTGATTGATGAAGTAGATTTTATTGATGGAGGATTTGAAGAAAGTGTGATTATAAAAGTGTCAATAAGTGTATGGTATTCAATGGGCACTTGAACAAGTTATACTCTAACAATATAATGTTGGTTTGATTTCTTTACATTATCTTAAGCAAGACATATATGCAAGATATATATGAAAGATAATTTTATTGGTGAATAAAGGAATACACTATTAACTTAGCTACTATAGTTGTCATCAAGAACCTAAGGACAAAGTGTTGAAGTCTAGTGGTAACCAAGTAATTTCAATGTCAATCAAGTAAAGTATTGACTGAGAAAGTTGTAATGTACACCAAGCATGAACATGAAGAAAATGTTTGTAAGAGATTAATTTGATGATAACATTTGGTGAAAATTAAGAATGTTTGAGAAACCTAAAAGATAAGGATGAAGTCAGTTATGAGATCGATGACTAGAATAATTCAAAGAAAATCTAATGGCGAAGATTTAAAAATTTGAAATGGAGAGAATTTCAAGAAGGAATTCTATTTTTGAGTGTCTAAATTCATTGAATATGGTATCTATGATTGTAATTAAGAGGAAAAATCTCAAAGATTTTGGAAAGGCAAAAGTTAGCACAAGATGTTTTTTGTTGTTGATGTAAATTGAAGTAGAAGAAAACAAAAGTTGAACTGAGTAAAATAGTAGTGTGAACATCAAGAAAAGGAAGTGATTATAATTATAAGTGTGAGTGTGATAATTAGCCAGAAAGATATCATAAGGAAGACATAGAGTGAAGCATAGATTTGAACAAACAAGGTAGTGTTAAAACCTAAAAGATCTTAAATTCACTATTACTTTCTTACCATTGTAGCATCAAAATATCTTAACCTAGTAAACCTAAAAAGGCTTTGAAATCCTATATATGGTAACATTCAATAGTAATTTTTGTAAGTAATTAGAGGAGACCACTCTTTAGAAATGTCAAGGAATGAGAAGATCTAGATAATCTTTGGTGAAAACCCTCCAACAAGGTCACACTAAAAATGTACATATAACCTTTAACATGGTTGGCTCGTAAAAGAGCTCACTTTAGAAGAGTGAAAATATTTGTCTTGTTAGTTCCCATGTCATTTTTCCCTTTACAAGGTTTCCATGTTAAATACTTGTGCCAAATGTGTGATTTCTTATTGTGTTACAAATTTTATTTCATGTTAACTTCTTAATGCTACAACAAAATATAAGCTAGATGTTAATTTAATACTTAGTATATTAAGAAATGGAGATAACACTTTGACGTAAAGATTTTATAAGTTTGAATTATGATGTTTGATATAGTAACCAAGTTATTGATTTAAAATTTTATGAAGTTGAAGTTAGCACAAAATTGTTTCTAAGGCCTATAGGATAACTAGTGATAACTAATTCATACCCACACTTCTCAGTTATCTAACATTAGTTTCCTATTTGACTTCCTCCTCTTCATCCTCTTTGTTGAATTCCTCTTCCTCCTCATTTTTCTTCTCTTCATTTTTTTCTTCTTCATTAGAATCACTTTCCTCTTCAATATTTTTTGACTCATCACTATCAAAACTTTATCATTCTCTAAGATCTCATTTAAATTAGACCCCTTGTTTTTTTTTTCGAGCTTCTTTTTCTAGAATCTGAAGAGGGAAATATTCTTGTTGCTATCAAAGGAGCTAGAGGAAAAGTTAAAGATGATAGAGTTATATTTTAAGTCTTGAGAACTCTTACACCTAGATATGAATTTGGAGTTTCTTCTATTCAAGAGTTCAAGTCTATTAGCCTTGATAAAGTTACATTGGATTTATTCATTGGAAAATTGACTGCATTAGAAATAAGTAAATATGATCATAGCTTGTACCTATAATTGAAACTTATTTTCAAGCTAATAAAACCATTGGTTAACCTAGAAAAGGAAATTATGTTTCTAATACTTCAAATGATTATGATTACTTGTTGGCTAAAGAGAAAGAGTTTGACAAACTAGAGGCTTTAATAGCTAAAAGGTTTCCTAGAGAAGAAGGAAGATACAAAGGAAAGAGTCATATTTCTTGTTGGATATGGCTAAAAAAATTGTCACTTTGTCATAGATTACCTAACAAAGATAAGAAGGATAATGAGAATAAAATGAAAGATAGATTAAAGAAATTCAATAACTACAAGGATACAATCAAGAAGGCATGCTACATAGTTGAATATGATGGGGTGATGACAATGATTCTAATTGAAATAATGATGATGAAGAGATGGAGTATTTTGTTGTAACGCCCTGTCAAGGGATCCAAAGAATTAACCTAAAATTTCACTAAGTTTGGTAGCCTTTTTTTTTTTTTTTTAAACATGAAAGTAAAACCATTCACATCATACACATAGTAGCAGAAGCAATATCAACATTCAACTGAAAGTAAACATAAACATACATAACATGTTACATTCTTCAAGGATCCCTTAACGTTGAATCACAATTAAATCAACTAATATTGAGTCCATCTAATACCACATCCACATGAAATAATAATGAAAAGTCAAATGTTCTTAAACAATATACTTTGGTTCCAAATATCCCTTAGTAAATTACATTTCAGAATGCTCAATCATCTACTGTACATCCCACAAGGTATGAAAGGCTTAAAAAAATATACATGCGCTAAATAAAGTACATCATCCTCTTTTAATCCATGATGCAAATGCCATAAGTAAATAAAACCATGTATCATACATGATACATCATCATAGAAGATATAAACATCCACCATAAATCACAACACATAATTATCTAAGTGCACGGTTCCTCCCAATCGTAAATAGTATCATTAGAACATCGTGGGCTCTAGCCATCCCTCCATGCACAACATTCCATGTCACCGAAGAGATCATCAGTATAATCATAGTAGGAATGTCACTCCTAAAACATACTACATCATATGCAGAAAGAAATCTAATCATGCAAAATAAAGCATAAGATAACATCATCTAACATATACTAATCATCAATATAAAGATATGTGTCCACCATCATAATCCATGAATAGAATGAAGATAGATGTCAACAAGGAATGCATCAGCCACGGTGTCTTAGACAGATCTCAAATGGTAAGAGTGAAAAAGCACTACCACTCTCACTGCGCTGAGGAGATAATCTCAAGTCCCAAATAGGTTATCAATCACATAGCACAAATACTCCCTAAATCCAATAAATCCTAAAAGTATACTAACTCAAAGGTTCCAACACAAACTAACATCTAATCCCAGAGGCACAACAAAGACATGTAGGAAACCTACTATGCAAGCAGGAAAGTGTCATCGCACAGATCACGCTAGAGTTACCCTAGTAGTCTCTCAATAGACCCTAGCCCCCTACTGATCCCTATGCAGCCACTAGTATCCTCTCATACTAACGAGGCATACTACAAAATGCAAGGTTAAAACCAAGCGTTCTCTCTACTCCCATCCTAGTCTATAGTAGAACTTGAGGCATGGGTGAGAACAAACAATTATCTTATTAGGTTTATTTAAGTCAGTATTAGGTGTAATGTTTTCACTTTTTAAAACAACTTACAATGAGTTAGCCTGGTAGCCACTTAGGGCCTTGGACCCCATTGCAAGCCACTTCTCGACACTACAAGTAGATAACCTACCCTAAGCTCATGAAATCATAAATCACAAAATCACCACAATCCTATACAAGCGACTAAAAAAATACCAAAAGATAATCCACAATAAAGGCATCAAATCTCCATGAGCAACTGAAAAGCATCCATTGATAATCATGACCACAATAGTTCTCTATTGGGAACTGAAGGTATCAATGATAATCAAAATATCCATTCTTTCTCAACAAGCAACCAAAAAGTATCTCAAAGTAATACTGATCAAGACTACAAAATGGTCAAGTCAAAACATGTCACAACATGATATCATCAAGATCAGATAAACAATTCAATCCCATCAAGGTGACTAGAAAGTAATCCAAAACACAACAGATTGATAACACATAAATAGTTACATATATCACAACTTACACAAGAAGACTGGAAACAATATCAATCAGTAAACCACACACACACCATAGAGCATGCTATCACATAACCATGATTGGGTTTAAAAATACTAAGATCAAAATACATCGTCATGACATCACAATCATAACCCCCAAGCCTCTGGTAGACATCCTATAACTGGTCAATCAACTAGTCAACCCAAACCCAAAACAAGAAGCATAGAGAAAGCACAAAATACAAGCACATGTTTTGGTTCGCTAAGATTGCATAGCTGAATTAAGTGTGGAGGTTTTAATTTTCATTTAAGAGTTGAGCATGAAATGAAGGAACATTGTTCATCTTCCTTATAACTAACCCATGTATTAGTTTAATAAGTTAAAGATTTTCCCATGACTCTTAGAATTTCAATTTTCTAAAATGTCCTAAGACCACTTTGTTGGAAAAGATCCCTTCTTCCATATTTTAAATCAATATCTCTATACTACTTCGGGGAATAATTATTCTTTTAAAATCATCTATCATTTTCAAATAGCTCAATTTACAATTTTTGAGAAAAAACCAAAATATTTGTTAACTTGAATATCTCAATAACCTTATTTAAACTCATTAAATAAATTTATTAATTCTAAATATAAAACTATATCTCTTATTTAAAATTCTATTACTTAAATAAAATTTCATTAATACATATATATATATATATATATATGTACGTATATATATATATACATACATATATATATATATATATATATATATATATATATATATATATATATATATATATATATATATATATATATATATATATATATATATATATATATATATATATATATATATATATATATATATATATAATGTATGTATATAATGTATGTATATATATATATATATAATGTATGTATATATATATATAATGTATGTATATATATATATGTATAATGTATGTATATATATATATACATACATACATACATACATACATACATACATATATATATATATATATATATTCTCAATAAATTACGAAAATCAAAATATGAATATTCAAATTCACATTAGACATAATATAAAAAAATTAATTTTAAAACAAACAACACATAACTCACATATATATTACAACTGCTGTCGTGGTACGTAGTACCCTGCGGTTGCATGGCCTGTGGCGACAGTGGGTACAGAGTACCTACTATCGAAGCAGTACTTGCAATGGTAGGTACTCTGTGTCTATTTGCAGATGGGGTACGAGCTTGCCCTCCTGATTTTTATTTTGTTAAAAAAAAATTATTAAAAAAATGTTTTCAAAAAATGTTTATCAAATGTGCTCAAATAATTATCTTTCTCAGAAGGCAGGGGATATATAATTTTTTTTATAAATAATTTTATTAAAATGTTTTTAAAATTATATATATATTAAATAAAATGTTTCCTCAAATGTTATATATATATATATATATAATCATTTATTTTTCAATAATGTCTGTGCATACATACTTTTAATGGAAAGGTTTTCCCAATTTTTGCAAAATAAGAATTTCCCCAAAGTAATCGTTCCCCAATTTAATCCTTCTAAAAGGTTTATCTATAAGCAACTAAACCCTAGTTTCATAAATTCATCAGATCTATGCATATGGAGGTTTTCTCACATAGAAAATTAAATATCCATGACAAGATTTAAAAAACTGGAATAATTGCACATGGAATCCTCAGAAAGCATTTAGAAGACACAAAGAAGACATGAAGTGCAAGAAGCGAAATATCATATGCAAAAATCACAAGTGTCTACCTGGACACTGATGCTAAATCACTTCTCCTCAGAATCTGCAAAACAAGCTTCTTCCTTCTCCAACGTTCCTGGGTCCTCCAAACACACTCCATGAGCTTCTAGGAGTGCCTGAATATAAAGAACTCTCAAGAAGCACCTAGAATGTCTCTAGAAACAACCAAAAGATGAGATAAGTGTTGACAACTAAGCACGAGATTTTTTGAACCTTCTAGATGGGTCACAAGGTTGTAGACACCATGTGCTTAATTTGTGCACTAACTCTTGTGTTGTAGACATATGTGCAATCAAGAGGTGCATTTACTCCTAGGTAGACTTATAGCTTTTATTTTAATTCTTTTATGATTCTATTATTATTATTTGTTTATTATTTACTATTTTATTATTATTAATTTTAATTTCTTTTATTTAATTCTTTTACTCAATTAATTTCCCATTTAATTAATGAAAATCAAATATCAAAGTATCATGATATTATATTAATTTTTTCCAAAAAAATTCAATTATTAATTAAATCTTTTAATTTTAGACTTAATTAATAGAAAATTCACCATAGACCTCCAAGATAAAATATGAAAACCCATCATAGAACAATCCATACAAAATTAGTCTAAAGGGTTAAAATCACAAATTATGTCATCTGACACATTCGAAAGGTAAAATATCTTGGATACTTGTCCTACCTTTCTAGGAAAAATGGTTTAAGGGCTTAGGATTTGGACTTGAGAATTTATCTCCCCTCTCTTACCATCGAGATAGTGCATCTTGGCAATTCAGAGAAGTTGATACCCAATACCTGCAACATGCATAAAATCCATGCATGTACATACTATATATATATATATATATATATATATATATATATATATATATATATATATATATATATATATATGTTAAGCTAAATAGGCAATGGCAGGAAGTGGTGCATTGTGTAGATCCCGACTAGCAGGTGACTACAACTCCCTTATATATATATATATATATATATATGTTAAGCTAAATAGGCAATGGTAGGAAGTGGTGCGTCATGTAGATCTCGACTAGCAGGTGACTACAACTCCCTTCCTTAACCACATCAGAAATGCCATACAATAAGAGAACGAATATGCACACCATACACATGTGATAATAAGCCATCTAACTAATCATCATCAATAACCAAAAATAATGCAATAATCATCATGCATACATGAAATGTAGAGTCTAAATAATCTCATCATATATCAACTGAATCCATACCACAATATCTAATAGTCTCAAAACAATGCTACTAATCATCAACATAAAACTGGCCTAACAGAGTTCAACAATGATAGCAACAATGTATCTAGAAAAAATGTGAATGAGGACAGGCACTATATCCACCCCCCCTAGGATTAGGCTTACTCCTGGAAGCCTACAAAAAAGTAGGGATATAACTCCTACAATCTAGTTGCATCCTCCCATGAAGTTGAAGAGTCATCAGTAGGTTCCCATTGAACCCTTACCTACTCTATGGTTCAACCCCTAAGGGTCAATTCCTGCTACTCCAGAATACGAACTGACTCCAAAGCTAGCTGTTTGTCCTCTACTTGCAATGCATTCCAATCAAGAACATGTTCTACATCAGGGATATATTGTCCAAGTATTGAAACATGGAAAACATCATGACTGCGAGCTAGGCTGGGTGGTAAAGCAAGGCAATAAGCAACTGGGCCAATCCTCTCAAGAATCTTGAATGGTCCCACAAAGCAAGGTGCTAGCTTTGAACCCTTTCCTTATTGGATCAGACTCTTCCATAAATGCACTCTCAAGAATACCTTGTTTCCCACAGCAAACTACTTTTCTATCCTATGTGCATCAACATACTTTTTCTGCCTATCCTGTGCTGTAGTGAAGTGCTCACGGATACGCACTACCTATTGCTCCATATCACGAAGCATCTCAGGACCCAATAGGATGCGATCCTTAAGACTATCCTAAATCAAAGGTGTATGAAAAGGATGTCCATATAAAGCCTGAAATGGTCCATGCCAATAGAATTGTGATACCCATTGTTGTAAGCAAACTCCACTAGATAGAGATAGTCCTCCTAATGTGTCTGCCTATCCATCACATACATCCATAACATATCTTTCAAAACTTGATTCACCCTCTCAGTTTGACCATATGTCTCTAGGTGATATGTCAAACTAAAGTTCAATTGTGCTCTAAGCTCATGTTGCAGTGATGTCCAGAATGTGGATGTGAATACAGGATCCCTATCTAAAATGATCTTTTGGGGAATACCATGTAGTCTCACAATATCATGCATGAAGACATTAGCTATAGAAGTTGCCCTGTAGGAAGACCTGATTGGTGAAAAATGTGCCACCTTAGTCAACCAATCAATGGTGACCATGATAGCATCATGACAACGAGAAGTCATAGGTAATCCTACTGTGAAGTCCATAGAGATGATGTCCCACTTCCATGAAGGAATGAGATTTGGATGCAAGAGTCTTGTCATGTGCTAGTGTTCTACCTTGACTCTCTGACACTCAAGACACCTAGCTACATAATCAATAATGTCTCACTTCATCTCACACCAATAGAATAAATGTCACAATTTTACATGCATCTTCTTGAAAACTAGATGTGTTAAGTAAGGTGCACGGTGGGCTTCTACTAGGATCAAGGTGCAAAGCTCATCCAGAAATGGCACATAAATCCTTCCTAAATGTCTCAAAAGACCATTTGACTTAAGGAAACAGCCTAAAAACTTTCCCTCCAAAGGTCTTCTTGAATCTATCTCTTTGCACACCTCCTAGTACCAAGAATCTGTAGGAAGTGCCTGAGGAATCTAACTCCTCAAATCAACACTAAGAGTCATAGATGATATCACATGTCTCCTGCAACTCAAAGCATATACCACCACATTCTCTTTTCCTTGAATGTACTTTACCTCAAAATCATACTCACATAGAAATTCCATCCATCACCTCTAGCAAGCATTCAAATTAGGTTGAGTGAAAATGTACTAAAGACTGTGATGATCACTATGTAATTCGAATCTGTGCCCCAACAAGAAATGTCTCCACCTTGTCAAAGCATGAACTATTGCTACTAACTCAAGATCATGTGTAGGATAGTTTAGCTCGTGATCCTTGAACTTGCATGATTCATACATAATCACCTATCCATTTTGCATCAAAATTGCTCCAATCCCTTCTAGGGAAGCATCTGTACACACCATGAAATCACCTCCTGGATCAGGTACTACTAAGATCAGTGCACTAGTCAAAAGCTCCTTGAGATTCCAAAATGATTCCTCACATTTCTCTGTCCATAAAAACTTCTTTCCTTTCCTCTGAAGGGAAGTGATAGGATGCTCTATTCTGGAGACGTTTTGGATAGATCTGTGATAATAACTAGTTAGACCCATGAAACTGTGAATCTCTGACGCATTAGTTAGTGTAGGTCAATCTACTATTACCTAAATCTTTGCAGGGTCTACCAAAATACCATCACCTAAAATGACATGCCCTAAATACTGAATCTCTAATTTGAAGAATTCACACTTAGCTGCACTGACATAAAGTTGAATGTCTCTCAAGCACTGTAAAACCAATCACAGGTGTTCCTCATGTTCCTTCTAAGTCTTAGAATATATCAATATATCATCAAGGAACACAAGTACAAACTTATCAAGATAAGATCAAAACACCCCATTCATCAAACTCATGAAAACTGATGGAGCATTAGTCAGCCCAAAAGACACCACTATGAACTCATAATGTCCATAACGAGTTTGAAAGGCAATCTTGTGAATGTCAGATTCCTTAATACGAAGTTGATGGTACCTTGACTTAAGGTTGATCTTGGAGAATACTGTAGCTCCCTTGATCTAATCAAATAAGACATCAATCCTAGGTAGAGGATACCTATTCTTTATTGTCACCTTATTTAGCTATCTATAATCAATACAAAGGTGCAACGAACCATATTTCTTTTTCACAATGAGCATTGGAGCTCCTCATGGTGACACACTAGATGAAATTCTCCCTTTGGCCAAAATTTCCTCTAGCTGAAGATGCAACTCACCCAGTTCCTATGTAGTCATATGATAAGGAGCTTTAGAGATAGGCTCCGCTCTTGGAATAAGATCAATGCTGAAATTGATGTCTCTTTTCGAGGGCATGCCCAAAATTTCACTTGGAAAAACATCTACATAATCTTGTAAAATTGGGTGATCTAAAGTCTTTCCCACAGAATCTTACTCATCTAGCTCAT
This sequence comes from Cupressus sempervirens, assembly GCA_028749045.1. Taxonomy (NCBI): domain Eukaryota; kingdom Viridiplantae; phylum Streptophyta; class Pinopsida; order Cupressales; family Cupressaceae; genus Cupressus; species Cupressus sempervirens. Next base: position 530,542,419 of record CM053786.1, on the reverse strand, counting down.
TTACCATAACTGCAAATATCTGTCATCCCTTACGAAAACTCAGCTTCAATTGCATAGCAAAAATCATTCGTAGAGATATAGGCCTCGGTATCCCAACAATCTTCACATCCTTCCCTTGGTCATCATGACACATAATAATCTTCTTCCTACAGTCTATACTAGCTCTATGAGAGCCAAGACAATCCATTCCTAAAACCACATCGAAAGAACCAAGAGGTATAACCCGAAGGTCAACTACAGTATCAAATCCTCCTATGCTAAGCCCACACTTACAAACTATGAAATCTATGGAGACCTTAATGCCTAAGGCTAGTTCCACTTGCCAACCATAATGCATGCTATTGTATAGCATAAAAGGCACATGTTTTACAAATAGACTAAGTTCAATTTCAATTTTGCCTATGTTTAGGTTTAAGTAGAATTTTTAGTTTTGAAAGATAAGTGTTGCAGTATGAAACATATGCAAGTAACAGTTTTAAGTTCTATCTTAGTTCACCTAGTTTCAAGTTTGAAAGAGATACACATGAAAGTTCAAAGTCCTTGTTTTGTTCCAAAATACCTAGAACTCCCAATGTAGAAACTCAGGCTCTGATACCAAATGTAACACCCCATCAAGGGATTCAAAGAATTAACCTAAATTTCCACTAAGTTTGGTAGCATTTTTTTTATTTTCTTTTTGAAACATGAAAGTAAAACCATTCACATCATTCACATAGTAGAAAAAGCAATATCAACATTCAATTGAAAGTAAACATAAACATACATAATAGGTTACATTCTTCAAGGATCCCTTAATGTTGAATCATAATTAAATCAACTAATATTGAGTCCATCTAATACCACATCCACATGAAATAATAATGAAAATTCAAATATTCTTAAACAATATAATTTGGTTCCAAATGTCCCTTAGTAAATTACATTTCAGAATGCTTAATCATCCACTGTACATCCCACAGGGTATGAAAGGCTTAAAAGAATATACATGGGCTAAATAAAATACATCATCCTCTTTTAATCCATGATGCAAATGCAATAAGTAAATGAAACCACATATCATACATGATACATCATCATAGAAGATATAAACATCCACCATAAATCACAACACATAATTATCTAAGTGCACTATTCCTCCCAACCATAAATAGCATCATTAGACCATCGTGGGCCCTATCCATCCCTCCATGCATAACATCCCATGTCACCGAAGAGATCATTGGTATAATCATAGTAGGAATGTCACTCCTAAAACATACTACATCATATGTAGAAAGAAATCTAATCATGCAAAATAAAGCATAAGATAACATCATCTAACATATACTAATCATCAATATAAAGATATGTGTCCACCATCATAATCCATGAATAGAATGAAGATAGATGTCAACAAGGAATGCATCAGCCACGGTGTCTCAGATGGATCTCAAATGGTAAGAGTGAAAAAGCACTACCACCCGATCATGTGGAACCTAAATGGCCCACTCCCACTATGCTGAGGAGATAATCTTGAGTCCCAAACATGTTATCAATCACATAGCAAAAATACTCCCTAAATCCAAGAAATCCTAAAAGTATACTAACTCAAAGGTTCCAACACAAACTAACATCTAATTCCAAAGGCACAACAAAGACATGTAGGAAACCTACTATGCAAGCGGGAAAGTGTCATCACACAGATCACGCTAGAGTTACCCTAGTAGTCTCTCAATAGACCCCGGCCCCATAGTAATCCCTATGCAGCCACTAGTATCCTCTCATACTGACGAGGCATACAATGGAATGCAAGGTCACAACCAAGCATTCTCTCTACTCCCATCCTAGTCTATAGTAGCACTCGAGGCATGGGCCAAAACAAATAATTATCTTATTAGGTTCATTTAAGTCAGTATTAGGTGTAATGTTTTCACTTTTTGAAACAACTTACAATGAGTTGCCTTGACAGCCACTCAGGGCCCTGGCCCCCATTGCAAGCCACTTCCTAACACTACAAGTAGATAACCTACCCTAAGCTCATGGAATCATAAATCACAAAATCACTACAGTCCTATACAAGTGACTGGAAAAATACCAAAAGATAATCCACAATAAAAGCATCAAATCTCCATGAGCAACTAAAAAGAATCCATTGATAATCATGACCACAACAGTTCTCTATTGGCAACTGAAGGTATCAATGATAATCACAATATCCATTGGTTCTCAACAAGAAACCAAAAAGTATCTCAAAGTAATACTGATCAAGACTCCAAAATGGTTGAGTGAAAACATGTCACAACATGATATCATCAAGATCAGATAAAAAATTCAATCACATCAAGGTGACTAGAAAGTAATCCAAAACACAACTGATCGATAACTCATAAATGGTTACATATGCCACAGCTTACACAAGAAGACTAGAAACAATATCAATCAGTAAACCACACACACACCATAGAGCATGCTATCAGATAACCATGGTTGGGTTTAAAAAGATCAAGATCAAAAGACATCACCATGACATCACAATCATAACCCCCGAGCCTTTGGTAGACGTCCTATAACTGGTCAACAAGCTAGTCAGCCCAAACCCAAAACAAGAAGCATAGAGAAAGCACAAAATACAAGCACATGTTTTGGTTCACTAAGATTGCATAGCTGAATTAAGTGTGGAGGTTTCAGTTTTCATTTAAGAGTTGAGCATCAAATGAAGGAACATTGTTCGTCTTCCTTATAACTAACCCGTGTATTAGTTTAATAAGTTAAAAATTTTCCCATAACTCTTAGAATTTCAATTTCCTAAAATGTCCTAAGACCACTTTGTTGGAAAAGATCCCTTCTTCCATATTTTAAATCAATATCTCTATACTACTTCAGGGAAAAATTATTCTTTTTAAATCATCTATCATTTTCAAATAGCTCAATTTATGATTTTTGAGAAAAAACAAAAATATTTGATAACTTGAGTATCTCAATAACCTTATTTAAACTCATTAAATAAATTTATTAATTCTAAATATAAAACTATATCTCTTATTTAAAATTTTATTACTTAAATAAAATTTCATTAATATTATATATATATATATATATATATATATACATATACATATACATATACATATACATATACATATATATAATATATTCTTAATAAATTACAAAAATCAAAATATGAATATTCGAATTTGCATCACACATAATTATTAAAAAAAAAATTTTAAAAACAACACGTAACTCACACACACACACACACACACACAGATATATATATTACAACTGTTGCTGCGGTACGCAGTACCTTGTGGTCACAAGGCCTACGATGATAGCAAGTACAGAGTACCTTCTGTCGAAGCAGTACTTGTGATGGCAGGTACTATGCGTCTATTTGTAGACGGGGTATGGGCTTGCCCTCCCAATTTTTATTTTGTTAAAAACAAATTTATAAATAAAACTTTTTCAATAAACATTTATCAAATGTGCTCAAATAATTATCTTTCTCAGAAGGCAGTGCATATATAATTTTTTTTATAAACAATTTTATTAAAATGTTTTAAAATTTATATATATATATATATATATATATATAATAAAATGTTTCCTCAAATGTTATCACAAGTACACACACACAGATATATATATATATATATATATATATAAAATCCTTTTTTTTTCAATAATGTCTACGCATACATACTTTTAATGGAAAGGTTTTCCCAATTTTTGTAAAATAAGAATTTCCCCAAAGTAATCGTTCCCCAATTTAATCCTTCTAAAAGGTTTATCTATAAGCAACTAAACCCTAGTTTCATACATTCATCAGATCTACGCATATGGGGGTTTTCTCACATAGAAAATTAAATATCCATGACAAGATTAAAACAACTAGAATAATTACACATGGAATCTTCAAAAAGTATTCAGAAGATAGGAAGTGCAAGAAACAAAATATCATATGCAAAAATCACAAGTGTCTACCTGGACACTGATGCTAAATCACTTCTCCTCAGAATCTACAAAACAAGCTCCTTCCTTCTCCAACATTCTCGGGTCCTCCAAACATGCTCCTTGAGCTTCTAGGAGTGCTTGAATATAAAGAACTCTCAGGAAGCACCTAGAATGTCTCTAGAAACAACCAGAAGAGGAGATAAGGTTGACAACTAAGCATGAGCTTTTTCCAACCTTCTAGATGGGTCACAAGGTTGTAGACACCATGTGCTTAATTTCTGTGCTAACTCATGTGTTGTGGACATATGTGCAATCAAGAGGTGTGTTTACTCCTAGGTAGACTTATAACTTTTACTTTAATTCTTTTATCATTCTATTATTATTATTTATTTATTATTTACTATTTTTCTTTTTTTATTAATTTAAATTTCTTTTATTTAATTATTTTACTCCATTAATTTCCCATTTAATTAATGAAAATCAAATATCAAAGTATCATGATATTATATTATTTTTCTCCAAAATAATTCAATTATTATTTATTAAATCTTTTAATTTGAGACTTAATTAATAGAAAATTCACCATAGACCTTCAAGATAAAATATGAAAACTCCATACAAAATTAGTCTAAAGGGTTAAAATCATGAATTATGTCATCCAACACATTCGGAAGGTAAAATATCTCGGATACTTGTCCTACCTTTCTAGGAAAAATGGTTTAAGGGCTTAGGATTTGGACTTAAGAATTTATCTCCCCTCTCTTACCATCGAGACAGTGCGATAGGGTATGCTCATCCTAGCAATTCAGGAAAGTCGATACCTGGTACCTACAACTTGCATAAAATCCACGCATGTACATAAATTATATATATATATATATATGCTAAGCTAAATAGGCAATGGCAAGAAGTGATGCATCGTGTAAATCCTGACTAGTAGGCGACTACAACTTCCTTCCTTAACCACATTAGAAATGCCATACAATAAGAGAACAAACACACACACCATACACATGCAAGTATGGGATAAGTATCCATAAGAAAACACATGTGATAATAAGCCATCTAACTAATCATCATCAATAACCGAAAATAATGTAATAATCATGATGCATACATGAAATGTAGAGTCTAAATAATCTCATCATATATCAACTGAATCCATAGCACAATATCTAATAGTCTCAAAACAATGCTACTAATCATCAAGATAAAATTGGCCTAACAAAGTTTGACAATGATAACAACAATATATCTAGAAAAATTGTGAATGAGGGAAGACACTACATTTGTTGTGGAAGAAGATCCCTCTACCAATGATGTTGAAGACAGTAAAGAAAAGGCATTGATTTCAAGAATGGATAGTTTTTATGATTAGATTATTGATAGTGGATGCATATATCATGTAATGGGAGATAAAAATAAGTTCATTACAATAGAATAATGTAATGGAGGTGCACTAAGATTTGTAAATGGTTTTCCTTGTATTTTCAAAGGTAAATGTTCTTTTTCTCTTAATGATAATATTACCTATAATGATGTTTATTGGTTAGATGGTGTGAAGTATAACTTGTTGAGTGCATCTCAGCTGAATAATAACATATTTAGATTTGAGTTCAATAATGGAAATGTAAGATACTAGGATAGTGTGGTGAATTTATTGGTACTATTAAATATATGAGGTGTTCTTTTCAAATTAAATACTTCTCTTGGACATTGTTTGATTGCAAAAGTAGAGGAATGTTGATTATTTCACAAGAGGTTTTGTCATATGAACTTTAATAATCTAGTTAATATTAGTAAAATAAAATTTATGAGAGGTATCCCTACTTCTGTTTAACGTAATAATGCAATGTGTAAGGAATGTCAGTTAGGAAAGATAACTAGTTTTTACCAATAAACTCTATTCTTTAGAGAATATCCTAGATTTAGCAAATATTGATTTGTGTGGAGCTAATGGTCATAAGAGTTATTATGGTGATCAATACTTTGTACTATTAAAGAATGATGTCTATTTCTAGAAGTTAAATCTGATGCATTTCATGTGTTTAAGATGTATAAGGAAAGAGTAAAAAAAGAAATATGAAAAACTTTGAAATATATCGGAGCTAATATCTAGAGGAGGTGAATTTTCTTCTCAAGAGTTCAATACATATTGTGATGAACATGGAATCAAGAGGCAACTAACAACACCTAGAACACTATAGAAAAATGGAATTGTAGAGAGGGGGAATAGATTAATTATGGAATGTGCAAGAATGTTATTGAAATCAAAATAAGTGGCATAACCATTTTTGAGAGAGGTAGTAAGTATTACTTTCTACACGTTGAATGGGGTAAAACTCAAGAAAGCTACAAATAAGAAGCCCTACGAACTTTGATATGGTCATACACCTAATTTTATTTATTTCAAGATATTTTGAAGAGTTATGTCAAGAAAGATGAGATTAATGGAAAGTTTGACACTAAAGGAGATGAAGGTATATTTCTTAGTTACTTTTCAAAAACTAAAGCTTACAAATCTTTAAATAAAATAATGAACACGACAATTGAAAGTTCAAATGATAAAGATGATGAATATTTATAGAATAATGAAGAAGACAACAAGAGTAAAAATGAAGGTTAATAAGATCTCATATATTATGAACTTGTGAAACCTGAAATTGCACCACAAATGAATGCAAGAGAAAATAATGCTTAACAAGTGATTGACAATCAAGCTGGAGCAGATGATGAAAATGAAGGAAATTGGAATACAAAAATAGGTAACCCCAAGGAATATAAGGACTATTCATAGCTTATCTAACATCATTGCTTATAGAAATGATAGAGTCTTGACTAAAAATCAAATAAAAATGAGATATAACATATGTATAATCAAAGGTTGAACCTAATATTGTTAGAGATGCATTAAAGGATGATGATTGGATGAAAGAAATGGAGGAGATTAATCAAATTGAGAAGAACAAAACATGGTCTTTGGTACCCATGCCTGGTGACAAAAATGTTATCGGTACTAAGTGGAATTTTATGAATAAACTCAATGATACAAAGGATATGCTCAATAGGAAGGTCTTATTTATGGTGAGACCTTCACACCTATTACAATATTAGAAGGAATACGAATATTGTTGTAATATACAACATTCAAAGGATTCAAAGCCTATCAAATTGATGTAAGATCCACTTTTCTTAATGGAATACTAGAAGAAGAGGTATACATAGAATAACTTGAAGGATTTATTGCAAAAATAGGTAAGAACATAGTTTGGAAACTGTATAAGGCATTATATGAATTAAAGAAAGCACCAAGAGAATGGTACGAAAGGTTATATTCCTCTTTTATTCAAATAGGATTACCAAGAATAAGTGATAATCTAACATATTTGAAAGCTAAAAAATGAGGATAGGATACTAATTATGATATTGCTATCAGGATTTAACTGTGTGATTTTTGAGTCAAACTCATTGACCCATGTTTCATGAGTAGTGATTCAACATGAATCCATCTCTCATGAGAATAAATGGAACACTTAGCACTAATTGGATCTAGGTGATGCTCACAGGGGTGAAGCACCGGGACTTCTCAGGAGGATACTAATTGCTAAAATCTTTGTTGATGACATAACATTTGGTGAAATAAAAAACTATGCACATTATTTGTTGATAAAATGACAAAAGAATTTGAGATGTTTATGATAGGTAAGATTAAATTCTTTTTTGGACTTCAAATATAGATGAAGAAAGGTATTTTCATTACATAATTCAAGTGTATTAAGGATATTCTATAAACATTTGGCATGAAGATTCAAAATGTGTTGGTATACCTATGATTACAAGTTGAAAATTGTCAAAGAAATATGATTATAAGGAGGTAATTGAAACATTATAAAGATCAATTATAGGAAATTTGTAATATGTTGTTTGTAGAAGATTAAACATAACACTTGCAGTTGGAATAATTTTGAGATTTTCTTTAAATCCAAAGGATTCTCATATGACAACAATAAAGATGAGATTCAAATACCTTAAAGGAACAAAGGAATATGGTTTATTATATGTAAAACATAGAAATTTCATTATGGGTGTATATACATATGTACTTGATTGGCTGATAATTTTGATGATAAAAACAACACCACTCAAGGGATTTTCTATCTTGGAGTAAGACTAGTATCATGGACAAGAAAGAAACAAAAGTATATTTGACAATCTACAATTGAAGTTGAATATGTGGTTTCTTCTATAAATTATCAAGAAGTAATTTTGATTAAGAACAACCTTGAAGGGATTCGTGAGAAGGCAACTAAACTGAGCGTGATACATAGTGATAATACATGCACTACAAATATTTCAAAGAACATGGTGATGCATTCAAAGAAAAAGTGTATTGCTATAAAATATTATTTTCTAAGAGAGAAAGTACCGAAGAAAGAGATGATACTTAAATATATCTCTACCAAGGAGCAGGTTGTAGACATATTTATTAAACTACTACTAAAGGAGAGATTTGAATATCTCATAGGTATATTAGGGGACCTTCCCTTTTCTACTACCAACCAGAGGAGAGATGCAGATTGCATCAGTTCATATACATAAAATAGAAGAACATAAGCATGAATTGATGTAATGGTCTAGGCTACTCCATAAAGGGAGAAGATCTAGAAGACATGGGAGTAATATATCAAGAAAGAATAAAATAATTCAAGAGAGATGAGAAGGTTATACATAGGTAAAAGTACAAACATGTATCACCTATTTGCAAAGGAAAAGGCTAACAACATTAAAAAAAAACTATAAAGTTTTAACGAGATAAAAGTGAATTTTTTTTTTTGAATTTTAAGATTGTGTAAATTGATGAAATTTGTATAAATGGATGAGCTTTATGCCTATTATTTAAAAAAAAAAAAAAATCAATGGCATATTTTTAAATTTTCAATGTCCATTTTGAGTTGTTGAAAATACTACAAATCAAGGGTTCTAGTTCCCACCAAAAAAAAAACATAAATAAAGTCTTTTTCATCTAATTTTAAAGTATATTTTAGATGAAATATTTAGATAGCATTATAAAAAAGAAATATTTGATTGTGATGTATATTTTTCTTATTACAACTATTCAAAGTTGGAATTTCAAGAAATTAATTGTTTTCAATTCCCACCATATTTTCCCTAGACAATCTATATCAATCAATAAATATCTAATATATTCTTGAAGAGGACTCTCTCTTCTAGTGCAAGAGATAATTTTTAATTTTTTATGGCATCACCTAGTTTCCTTTTCTCTTTCCAAATGTGAATCTTCTTGAGCATTGAAATACCTACTTGCAATATATTGTATTTATAATATATTATATCCACTAAAAAATAAGTAAAACATATATGAGCATAATTTTGAATTTGAGCTCTAGTATTTTTTAGTTTTCTTGAAACCTATATTTTGATATTTTAGATTAAGGTTTAAAACAAGTTTTTTAAAGAGGGCTCAAAACCCCAAAAGTTTTTACATCAAAAAAGACATTAAAGTTCAAAAGATCAACATTGTTGTAAAAAAATGAACACCATAGTATAGGAACATCAAAAAAAAAGAAACTAGAACCAACATAGACCCAAGATTAACAAACTAACATAGAGCACAAAAAACCAAAAAAATACTTGACAAAAAAAACCTTCCTAAAAGAATTGTGTTGGTTCCATGACTAGCTCCTTCTTGATTTCCATGATTTTTTTGATGACTACCTAGACATCCTCCTTATTTTCCATGTTACTCTTAGTTTTCATCTTCCTTGTGCTCACTTCTAGGTTGTTTTAGTACTCTTAGGGGATTCCTCATTATACTTTGGGTCCTCTAAATGTAAAACAAGTGTATTCTTAAAATTCTGATCCACTTTGTCCAAAATCTTGTTCATACATTCAATGGTGACTCCCAAAATTCCCTAACAAATTTTAATCCTCTCATTCAAAGTCTTTTCCAGATTCTCAATTCTTTTTGTTAGGATAAGGATAACCTCGTCCTTTTCAATGGGCTCCCCAAAATTCTCTTTCCCCACAAAATCTTATATTTTTCTTAGGATTTCATCCATCTTGGAATTTAGGGCTTTGTAATTGATGTTGATAAGTTTAATGGTATTTAAGGACCATTTTTTATATGGAAAGTGTAGAAATAAATAGTCTTCACTATCTATAGAAGACCTAGGGGAGGTTCAATAGTTAAAACCTTGAGGTCATCTTCAAGGAGCTTCACATCAACCTCGCCCATGTCCACCTTATTAGTTATAAGAAAGTGCCTTTTGTTGGAATCCTTTCTCTAACTATCAACATCTTTATCCCCCTCTCTCTAGGTTGAGGAATTTGGCAAAATATGCACATCATGATCTACATTCTACACAAAATTTCCAAGATGAGGACCCTCTTTATCCAAATCTTCAGCATTCTACTCTTCATTAATCACTTTTTTCTCCTCTACCATGTCATTTTGAGGAAGGCCCTAGGTATCCTAAGAATGGGAGGAAATAGGGGAAGGATAATTACTAGGAGGCCTATACATTTTTTCCCACCAAGCCACCAAAATACTCATTATCCATATCATTGATTATCTCCAAGATCTTTCCTTCTTCCTCACTCTCACCTTTTGATTCTATTTCTATATCCTTGTAACAAGTATATTTTCTTTTTCTTCTACTCATTTCACTCTTAACATCACCTAGCTTAATATTCATTTGTTTGCCCTTACATAAATTTTGATGTTGAAATAAGTCCTAGAAGTCTAAAGTATTACAAAATTGCACTTTTTTATGAATAAAGGGCCACCTAGGATGACATAGATAGTTTGGGCTAGACATAGTTTCACCAGAACTAGTTTGGTTGGACTCTACTAAGACCAATCTGGCCGTATGCATGACCAACCACTTATACAAAGCAAAAAACTTTAAATTTCCTTTTCTTTTTTAAAATTCTAATGATGTTTTGAAAAAATTTAAAATGATTTTTAGTTTTAAATAATTTTTGTAGGCTTTTAAAAAAAATTAAATTATTTTTATTTGATAATTTTTTTTTGGTATTTTTAAAATTTTAATAAGTTTTTTTATTTAGTCAATAAGTGTTCTCAATTTTTTTTTAAAATAATCATATTAAATTTTATTAAAGTATTTTTTAATATTTAATATCTAAATTAATTTATTAAATTATTTAATTTAAATCAATTATTGTATTTAATTTAATTATTTGATCTAAATAAATTTTTCATTTAAATCAATATAAATTAAGTTATTTAAATTAGTTTTTTTCATTTAAATCAATTATTTAGATTATTTATTTGATTTAAATCAATTTCTATCTTTAAATGAACAATTTTACTCTATATATCGATTTTAATCAATCAAAAAAAAAAAAAGAATTCGAAATAGGTTTTAATTTAAATACTTATAATATAGATTATGATTTTATTATAATTTTTCATGCAACAAATTATAGCAACCTCATTCAACCAATTCATATCTTATTTTTAATTTTTTAATTTTTTAAGTGTTTTACTCATATGATTTAAATCAATTAATGTGTTTAATGAATTGTTTGATCTAAAATAACAACCCTTGAATGCAACCAATTCATTTTAAAGCTCTAAATTTATTAGGTAACTTTATTTATCTCTAAATTTTGAAAAAAAAAGTTATAATATAGTCTAAAATTGTATTCTATTGTGTATGATCTACTATTCCATATGTAGGCAATTTAGGTGAATTGAAGTCTTTTGTTTGCAAACAACTTGAAGCTCTCAATTTCAATTTTTTGTGCAATAGAACAAAAAGATAAAAGAGTAAAAAAAATATGATCGAGTAAGAGATGAAAAGAAATGATGGACAAAACATATTGTAGAGGCACTAACTAAAGAGTCATTGATTGAAGTTCAACAAGATCATGTTCAAGTTCTAGAAAATGGCAGGAAATCTATAATTTTTTCTTTTGACTTAGAAAATTTAATGGAAATGTAGAAAAAATCTCTTTTCATTCAAATTTCATATGAACAAATGGTACCTACAAGTACAATAAAAATACATCTAAAAAACATGTGGGAGTAATATTTTGGAAAAAATATCTTATTGGTAAAGTAAAATTATTTGTCAGGTTATTTAGGAAAAGATAAATGACTCTTATTTTGGAGTTTTTGGGTGTCAACAATAAGAAAAGCTCATGAGGTCATGCAAATGAAATAATAGCCAAATTTTGACAGATGCATTAGATTCTACTGGTAACACAAGTCAAGTAGCTTATTTAAGTGTTGCACATAGAGCATTAATGAATGTGACATTACTAAAAGGAACTTTCCATAGAGAACACAAGTTTGAGAAACTTATGACTTATTCAATTTATCTAGAATAATCGTTCATAGATATATCAAGAGTAGAAATTGGCTAGATGAGAACATTGAAAAGAATTGGGTTAGTCTTTTTTGGTTTCCTCAAAAAGATAGAATTTCTAAACATATAAGAAGACATGTTGAATATTAGACTAGTCACTTCCATATGTCTTCAAATAGAAGAGACACTATACAAATGAAAGATCAAGAGACATGTATGAAATTTGCACATCTAAAACACTTTGTAGGGACAACACAAAGTGAATTAATTGAAGCTTTTAAACAAGATTTTTTTTAATGTGAAATTTATTAGATAATGTTTGAGAGGTTGTTCCCTTGTTTTGTACATATAATAATGTATGCAAAACTTGTTGTTGTCAAAAGCATGTTGAGTTTCATTAATATTTGTAGCCATACAAAAAATCTATAGTAACACTTAAGATAGATCTATGATCATTCATAGATGAACACCACAATTTATGAAGTCTATTTTATGTGATATATTAGAAGATCTAGATGAATTCAATGTACAATGTATAAAATGTACATGCAACATTGTGGAGACTTTGAAGTAATTTTCAAATGAAATGGACAATATTGATCTTTCAATGGTAGTTGTGCAGAATGGATTTGAGTATGAGACATATTGAACCAAGAGTGGAGATGAATCTACAACAATTTCATTGAAGGGAAGAAATTTACATTGTGATAAGTATATGACAAAATTATGTTCTATAATTTATATACATTACTAGAATTTTCATGGTGGAAGATGACAAGCTAAATAGTTTCAAGATTCAAAAAAATAGTTTCCTCTTAGATGTATTATGTCAATTGTAGATTTTTCTAAAAACTTTGCATTTTTGCCTCATTCAGATATTCAAGCTAAGTCTTATCATTCTGATCAAGTTGTAATATTTTTACAAGTTACCTATAGACATGCACAATTTAATGTGGATGGGGTAGAAATTATTGATCCATATAAACACATTATCATCAAGGAGGTCTATTTTGTATCATTGATGATAGGGTTCATGATAGGAGATATGTAGCTCATTATTTTGTAATATTTTTTGAAGATACTTTCAAATTATGGGACAAATGCTTTTGACTTCAAATTATGGGACAAATGCTTCTGACACTACATTTGGTCTGATGGTTGTGTAGGTACATATACATTCAAGTTAAAATTTTAATGTATATATAATTAAATGAGTAATTTGGTAATTTTGAATTGCTCATGAATTTCATATTTCATTTTCCCAAGGAAATTTAAGTCTACAAACACATTGAATTGTTTATCAATGCAACATGCTAGATGCAATGTTAAGTTTATTTGGAACTTCTTTGAAAGTGACCATGGAAAAGGAGAGCATGATGGAGCAAGAGAATGTGTAAAGTGTGCACTGATCCAACATGAACTTGTAGTTATAAAATTTTTTTTTACTATTCAAATTTGATGTATCAGTATATTTTCAATTAATTTATATTTTTTCTTTTAATTTTTAAGCTTTTATTTCATATATAGGTAACAACATGGAGATATCAAATCAAGTTGTTGAATGGTACACCACACAATTTTCTCCTCGGGACACAACATATAATAAATATTGATCAATTTATTCCTTACAATTGTTAGTCAATTATTGGAATTAGAAATTTGCATCAAGTGATGACTACAAGAAAACACAGGCCTCCACTAATTCAAGTAAGAGATATATTGTATTTTTGTCTTGACTGCATTTAGAATAATGTAACAAATCATTGTGAGAATATTGTGAATGACTATGTTTCACAATGGGAAATGAGGATTATCATAATTTCTCCTTATGAAGAAGATGACAATTACATAGATATTCATAATCCTATGCATTCATCTTATTATGAATATGTTTGTAATTTAGTTACTATATGTGCGTTTTTTTAAATATGTTTTGTTATTTTCAATATTATTAAATATTTTACATTCTTATTTAAGATATTTATTTGTATGTTTGTACGAAATATCTTTACATTGTGGTTGAAATCCTGATAATGTGGAAGGTGTAGATTACTATCTATTAAGATACATAAAAGTTAAATTCAAATTAGCATAATTAACTATAGATGGGGTAAATAGTCATATCCAACTACTTTAGTTGTTCTTAAAGGTATAGACTATCCCCTTAAGACATCTATAAAGGTAATTATTACATATATTAAAAAAATTATAAATCTATATTTCTTATCTAGATTATTTAGATACTAGTGAACTTAATCTTGTTTTTTATGTACCTATTGTTAGCATACAAAAAATTGACCAATAATGGTGTTCAAATTATTAAATACATGTGTGGGTAAAAAGCTCTTCATTAGAGTCACTTCGTTATAGTCACTAAACTTGAGTTTGATACATTGCCAATAAAAAGGATGTGGTGACCCAAAGTGGAGGTTACCTATTGAAGAGCATAAAAAATTGTTGAAGATAATTAATTAAAGATGTAGAGGATCTAGATCAAGTGTATCAAAAGCTTTAGTTTAGATCAACTAACTATTTTCCATTACTTTTATACATTTCTTATATTGATATTATTTTGATACATGACTTGGTTATATATGTGAACTTAAAGATTATATATGTTCTCATTAAATATGTATTTTCATCATTTCTTATGTATTTCTTAAATATATGTCATTACTTTATATAGGTTTATTTCTTATATGTTATTTCATATGTGTTTCTTATTGCTAGATAATCGAGAGGGGGGTGTGAATCAATTATAACTAGTTATCCTATAGGCATCAAAAAAACTTTTCACCAACTCAAACTCTTTAATCTTTCAAATCATTAGCTCAGTAACCATATCTAACATCATAATATAAAATTTGTATTAAACCATCAACTTAATATATCGAGCATCAGAGTGAACTTCTATCTTATGCCGAGTTACGACAATAAATAGTAAACATGAAATAAACTTCCAACACAATAAGAATTCACACAAATTTGACGCAAGTATTTAAATGAAAACCTTGCTAAGGGAAAAACCACCTAGGAATCAACAACCCAAAAATTTCACTCATCTAAAGTGAGCTTTGTTAGGAGCCAACCTATTTTAAGGTTACACACACATTATTAATGTGTCCTTGTTAGATTATTTTCACAAAAGATCCTATAGACCTTATTTACTCCTTGAAACTTCTAAAGAGTGGCTTTCTCTAAAGGACTTACAAAAAATTCAACAAAATGTTCCTATATAGGATATTAATAATAGTGTTAGGTCCACTTGGTTCAGATATTTTATACTACAATGGTTAGAGAGTAACTGGTGTAAGGGAACATATATTAAGAACCTTTCTTTGCATTTCACTTTCATATGTAAACAACTTCATCATGCATATTAGTATAGGTTATTTCATTGTGTTCAAGTCTTTTGATTTGACTAAGTTGTAATAAAGTCCTATTTTGTAAGGCATTGGCATGATTTGGTACACCTATAAACAATCATATTTAAATTACCTAAGCATCCTATACATATATTTTTAGTTAATTTAGTTCATTATTAAGGTTAGTTAAATGTCTTAGAGGGGTGACACAAATAGGAATGCATGCTACTTTGATATTGCTTGCATATTGCAAAAGTTGCACTTTTGTAACTATGCATTTGTTGGCAACAATGGAAGACTAAGAGTCTTTTGGCTTTACAAGATCATGATAATCCATAAGACACATGTATTTAGGCCAAATATGATCGAATGGGATCAGCATGACTATTTTTTGGATTGATTAATTTTTTCTAGATTAGTCATGCATGTGAGCTATTGAGAAAGTAATAGTTTGTATTGTTTCTAGTCTTGGTCTAGATTTGTATAGACTAGTATAGGTATAAAAACACCATGGACATCTAGAGAGTTGAACTAGATTTCAAATGAACCTAGTTCAAGGTTCTAAAATGAGAAGATATGTGAGAAAAGGGAAAAATATTGAATAATATTAAATTTTCCCATGTTTTGTGCTGTTTCCAGTTTTGGTACAGAAATTTATGGATTGTTTGAAGTCTAAAACTACCATGCTTGTATAGAGGATTGAGTTCTCTTTCTTTTGTAACATATTTGGTTTTCTAAAGTGTTAGGAAACATGAGATAAGCTGAAATATTTTGAAAGTATATTTTATCATGTTAGTTGCCTAATTAATAAGGTTCTTTTTTCTCAATATGTATTTTCTTTTGTGTGTACTCTTGGCAAGGTGTTAGAAGATTGGACCTAATTCCTTTCCTCTACCTTCTTTACATCATAAATAATCAAGTATATAATACCATGTAGATAAAATTGGGTCTTTAAATGTGATCAAGTATCTTGATGCAAAATTATGTAAGATAAAATCTTATGTAATAGATTTTGTAATCTTATTGGATAGATAAAATCTTATCCAATAATGGAAATAAAGACTTGAATTTTTAATGGCTCTTGATAGCTTCCTTACACTTGAATCTTGATTTCTTTAATGCTTGACAGTTGATGCATTTACTAATGGGTGATTTCTTTCACTTATTTATCTTGATTGCACAATGGATGGATGATTTCTTTCTTATGTATGTTTATATAATTGTGTAATAATGGATATATCAAATGAGAGTAGTAAATTTCTTTTTACTTATATTTTGGTGCTTAAATTCTATCAAGGTTGAGCAGGATTAAAAACCTTAGAGGAAAATCCTACCATCAAGCCCTAGGATAATTATGGACCCAAAAATATAGGAGTAAGTTGAGCTTTCTAATTTCCCAAAGGAAAGGTCAAAAAGCTAATGTTCCTTAGTATTTTCTAGCTCAAAACCCTAGGGGATGTTAGGGCATGTGATAAAGAATGGAAGGAATAATTACATTTGTCAAGGAAATCAAAACAAATACTAAAATCCAAAATAAATGCATGGGACCTAGGTGAGTAAATGAAATATGAGATAGGATGAAAAATGGAAAACCATGTATAGAAGTTAGATTTGACCTTAATTTGAAGTAGGATTGAAGGAGACAAATGACCCATTTTTGAATTAGGTATGCATTTAAGTTCTATATAAGGTTCCACCATTAGAAATATGCTATGCTATGTAGAAAATGGTCCCAAAATGAGAACAAGTTGGTGCTAAATTTTTAGGACTATACAGTAATGAGCATTAGAGATAAATCACTCTAGTATGATAACAAAGATACACATGCAAAAAAAATAGTAATTTATGAACCATAAAGATCATAGTATGTATTCATTTCTACTAAGGATAGTGATTTCACTTTCACAATAAACAATATTCAGAAAGAAAATAATGTTATAGTGAGGAACAATGTTAATCAGGTTTGGAAAATAAAAATAATGAAAAGAATTTTCAAGGGAAATATCGATGTCTAAAATAGGAGTTATTGAGCTACACCATTACCATAAAAATTATATGAAGAGTCAATCAATCATCTATTGTTCAATGAGGTGTTAAAATGTTGCAATGCATATCAATGTGGGTTTTATATACATAAAAAAATCATTCATGTATAATAAAAGCATAGGAGGAGGAAAGAGAATGTTCATGAATATTTCAGGGAGAAAATTTATTAAGACACATTTAGGCCACTTAGATAAATCTAGAAATAACTAGAAATATTATGGAGGGAAATTTTGGTTCATTAAAATGAAAGTGAGAGAGCATTCCTATAATAATAATACCATTAAAATGATAAAGAAAATCTACAATTTAAAACCTCATTGAACAATAGATAATTGATTATGGAGAAAGTACCATTATCACTTTTGTTATCAAAATGAAAGTACCATTTCACATACACATGTGGAGAAAATAACTATGATAATGAAAATCTACAATTTGTATTGAGACACTCTGCATCTATAATGAGGGAGCAGAACAATGTAACATCCAGCTGCTACCAACATGAGTTTTTGTAGGAATGAAGCTTCAAAATGACATGAATGGAGTTAGAATCCCTCAAGTTTTTTTGTGTTCACAAATATGTAAATTTTATTATGGTTATCAAAAATCCATATTCATAGACAACCAAGAGAGTTCACACCTGGTTCATGAAATGAAATAATCTTTCTCATATTTTGGTAATGCAATTTATAATACAATGAAATAGACAAAGCATGACGACACCTTTGGGGAGAATTAAATAACATGGGAACCCTTCTAAGTATTGGACAAAGCTTGGGTATTACATTTTGTTTTACAAGATAAAGACATATGGTTTTGTTTACTAAACTAAGAAACAGTGTCATTTCATTATTGAGAGCCACATAATGAGTACAAATTACTGTTAAATAAACTCAAACCCTTCACAGGATCATGGGCACAATGATTTACATAACAAAAATATATCAAAATCCATAGAAAATCAACCAAATACTCATTATTTTCTTTTTGAAAATATCCTAGATAAATGAAAGGGTGTCATTTCATTATTTAATATTTGTAGAGTAATGATAACATGATTTCAGAAAAAAAAATCCATGTTCCTTTATTGATCTTACATAAATATAGAGGTAGGAAAAATCTTAGCATTCTTTTCTGATTGAAACATGAGTTCTTATGGAAGAATGAAGGTCTATCAACATCTCCATTAATTCTACTCCAATATATACACAAGAAAACCCTCTATTTCCATTGAAACCCCAAATGTGTATCATTCTCCAATGATTTCCATGTAAAAAGAAAGAAAAAAGGCCAAAATGAATGTTCATATACTTTAGGGTTTGTGTTTCCCTAAGTTCACCATAGGAGAGGTGTCGTTTTACTTGATGATGTAAAGAACCTTTGAGAAAATGGCTTCACTTATAAGAAAGGGCTTTATGTGAATTATCTTAATTTAAGAGAGGCTTTTCAAATAATTTTTTGAACTTAACAATATATGATTTTTAATAAATTAATATAATTCTTCTATTACTTTATTTTCAAATCATATATGTGTGTGTGTGAAATGATAAAGTCATTATTTTAAATATACATTATTTTTTTGTTTATTGAAATGAATTAAATTGAAAAATTAAAAAGTGGTATATGTAATTTGGATCTTAAGAATGTTTGAGTTCTTTTTATGGGGAAGAGGAGAAATATTTGAATGCACCTTGATTTGAGAGTCAAATTAGTCAAGGAAGGTGGTGAAGGGGCGGTCTTTTTATAGACAAAGTGTGGATAGATTTAGAGTATATATTGTTGGTTTATCATCAGTTTGGGGCTCTTAAAGGATTGAATATTAGTTTGGAATATTTTACTATTTATTTCATTCAATCGAGACCCTACCTTTGTCTCATTTTCTCTTGCATCTAACCCATGATATATCTTTGAGTTTTGGGGCTATTTGTTTGGATTTTATGGATTTGTAATTATAGTTTGAGTGGAGTTACACTACAATTCACTCAATAGTCTTCTTTAGATATTTTGAAAGTCTTTTGTATAATACTTCTATCTTTTTCTTTTTTTCTCTTGTCTTCTTGCATAAAACAACAAGAAATATTTTTAGGATCAATTTATAAGTTTCTATAACAACAAGCTTATGCAATTTCAATAAAGTAGCACCAAATTTCCTTGTTCATATTTTTGGGGTTGTGTTATGAATGTATAATTTGATCAATATTTGTGATGTATATTCTTTTTTTCTAAATCTCATTTAGACAAAATCGGTATGAGAGAATACATGGTCAATGCAAGGTCAAAATTGTGTTAGTTGAGTTTCAATAGGTTGTAGTTGAGAAACCAATTGGGTTTTACTCCATGCAAGTGTTAGTTTCAATCCTTAATAGGAAATACTTAAGAATTCAATATTTATTAAAGTTAAGAGTCTCAAGGTAATTTAGTAGAAGGTTTTTGGCAAGTTTTTCAATTTGTATATCTCAGATATCACTTTTTATGCATTGGTTTTTAGTATAGATTTTAACTATAAGTTTCTTCCTTTCCCTTTTACCATTCAAAATATATATTTTTAGGTGAGTTCTAAGAGGAATCAACCTTCTCTAGAGATTGTTTTTCATTGTACAAACATATCCGTAGGCCTAAAATTCTTTCCATATTTCATGGGATTGTTTAGTATCACACTTAACTTTTTAGGTCATATCCTAGATGGCAAGACATCTTAAAGATTGTTTGTTGCAATGCTATTATACTTATTCTTGTGACAAGAAACTATGTACTATCTTGAAAAAGTAGTTTGCATCCATTATTTAACACATGAATATTTAGACTACTTTTATCCTGTTCTTTCTCTGATTTCCTCAAAGATAATTTAGTTTCTAGTAAACATCTAGAGTTTTGAAGCCTTTTGGACCGTCTAACACTTAGGAGATTATAATTTATGTCTCTAGGGCATAACAAAAATTCTTGATTTCTCTATTGTAACCATTCTTGTTGTGGATAATAATGGAGAATTTGTCCAATCTTGGAACTATTTTAGTCACCTATTTCTCTCTTAGACTATACATTATTTCAATGAAAACACATACAAAAAAACTACACTAATGGGGTTTCTACATCCATTATCCAATCAATATAGTTTAGTGCTACCCTACTTATCAATGTTGTACATGATGAATTCATTTGACTGTTTAGGTTTAACTTTTTTCCTAATAGCCACAATTATTTTTCATTTATTGATTACATCTCCTATTTCTACATTTAACAATAAAATGACCATATTGGTGGTAATAATAATTATATACATTACTTTTATCAAACCCTTGATTTGAATTAATGTTATTTTTCTTATCTCTAAAGTTAAGGTATGAAATACTTTTTCCCTCTTGTTTTTCTTCTTCCAAAAATACCTGAACTTTAGAGTTTCATGTTATGAATTTTCTTTTATATTTTCCTCTAGAGTTTATTCCTCTCTTGTTTCCTCTTATTGTCTGGATGATTAATTTCTTGCTTCAAGAAAGTATGTATGAGAATTTTTATGATCTACTCATATGTAGATTTGTAGTAAACCTATAAACTCATCCATTGCTATCTTTAAGAGTTCTTATCTTCCCTTACTATTGTTTTTCTTGTTAGGATTAATGAGATAGAAATAAAAAATACATGAAAATATAACCAATATCAAAAATAATAAAGCACACAAAAGAGAACACAAGACATAAAGATTTAATGTGGTTCACTCAATTCCTAGACTATGTCCACCAACATCAAGTCCAATATTCTTATTATCCAGTGATCGCAACTTGATTTCAACCAGTAATCTCTTACATCTCAAGACCGTTGGAACAAGCTACAATCTCATCATACATTGGGAAATCCCTAACCCTAAGCCATTTTATACAAGGTTTTTGTTTCTTATAAAATTAGGGCTATCAAAAGAATCGTTTAATAGAAAATAGAAGCCAAAACATTTCATAATACTAAAGTCATTTGATATTTCAAGGGCACTACCCCTAAAAATACCAGCAAGGATGTTGCCCCTCGACCCCACCCTATATTGTGACAATGAGTGCACTTGAGGCTCTACCACAAGACCCCACAAGGGGCACTACCCCTTGACCCCATCTTGGAGCCACTACCCCTAAACCTCCATAGAAATAATTTAGTGGGAACCCATGCCAAACAAAATAGGAAAAAATAACCTTTGAGCTGGATTAGGCTCCACATCACAACAATTTTATATCGTAAGGTTGGATGAAAAAGGGATCTATTAAAGATTTTTTTAAATGGAGATGAGAAATTGTAAGAAGGATCATACTCTTTGGCATGACTTGTTGTTAGTAGATATGATAGCATGATTTAATGTATTATTAAGATGATGATTAGGGTATCAACAAGAAGTTGAGTCCACTTTTTGGCCAATAACTAGAACTAACCACTTAGAGATTGAATCTCAAAAAAAATTAATAATAGGAATTGCAATACTCAAAGTATACTTTCCAAATGTGTAATTTATTTGAATACCCAAATGATATAATACCACTTTTCAATAGGTATCATTGAAAACCACATTTTAAATGTCACATTTTCAAGACCATACCATGTATGTGTACAATAAGCATAATTTGACCCAAGTAAAATTATTTCTCTAAATATTTTAGGAAAATTGTTTCTAACATGTCAATATTGACAAAATTGCATTTTTATATTTTTTTCTAAATATATTATGTATTATTATTATTTTATTGAGCATAATTATTGTTTTACAAATCCCTTGTGTATGACAAGCATACTCAACCTAAACTAATAAATTCTACATTCTTTTTTTAAAAATGTATAAAATTGTCTATAGTTTGAAGTCATGATTTTTTATTAAAAAAGAAAGAAAGGAGTTATTTAAATAAGATGAAAACCTATTTTACAAAGTTATAGCACATGTCTTCATAGAAATTATTATTTTTTAAATAATTAACCAAATTTAAAAATAAATTACATATTTGGAATCTACACAGTCTTGGGTATTTTTGCCAAAATATTTTGTAGAAAGTATATTTAGATATTTTTCTAAAGTGTTTATTTTGTTTGAAGTGTGAGATGACCTCCAAAGAATAGACCAAAATAGATCTAAGGCAGTAGTTCTATTAACCAAACTCTTTTCCTGAAACAAAACCCAAAGTCATTCCTAGGATGATAGTTAAAATTCCATAAAATTGGGTCACGTGGACATAATGGGTCACATTTTGTAGAACAAGGTAACGTTCCATTTTTTGAAATTTATGATGTTTTGCGGAAAGAGATCACATTTTACAAAAGATCACATTTTTAAGAATGGGGTCATTTTCCATTTTTGTAGAACATAACCCCAATCCAAGTTTTAGGTTGAAGACCCCAAATCTAAATGTGAACCTATTCTATTTTTGTGTGACCCTATTTTGTACAACTAATTTTTCAAAAAATGGCTAAGTGTAAGAGTTTGGGCCCATAAGTGGACTCAACTTCTTCCATTTACCCATTAAGAGCATTAAAATGAGAATTAAGACCATTAAGATAAGGATCATGTGCATTATGGTGAGGATCATGAGCATGACAATGATTATGTTAGTTGTGTGATACTACAAGCTATTATATATCTCTCATATTACTCCTAAATGAGAAATCACCACTATAAAAGTAAATTAGTCATCAAAGAAGGTTGAAGTATGAACTTGTAAAGAATGGCTATGTTGGTTTCTTAAAAGAATGCTTTGTATTCTTGTGCATTTGATGGTTTGGCCTTAAGTACATAGATTGTATATGATGTGGATATTACACTCCTATCTATTTAAGTTTTGATATTCTCATATATATTTGTGGTGTGTGTAGCATGTTGGGAGTTTGAGTTTCTATCTTGGAATTGAAGAATTATTTGTTGTTTTCTTGGAAGAATGTTTTGTTGGATTCTTTGAAGAATTCTTTGAATTCAAGTTCATTTGATGCTATAGCCTTAAGGTTTGGAACATAGATTGTATATGATGTGGATATTACTCTCCTATATAAATGCAAGTCCATGATATTTCTACAAATGTTTTTTGTGTGTGTGTTGTGTGTTGTGAGTTTGGGTGTCTATCTTAGAATTGGTTTTGGTAATACTTCACATTACTCTCCATTGATGTGATGTGGGAGCATCCTAAGTGTAAGGTAAATCTTGCATCACCCAAAAAATATTTCTATTTCTAGTTTTTATATTTTCAATAAAGGTTGTTGCTATACTGAGTTGCTATTTTTAGAATCTTGCTAATTTTAGTAAGTTAGTATTATGTGCTCAAATTGTTCTAATATTGTATATGCAGGTTCATCTTTGACATATGATTCTCTTTGATGAGTTTTATTATCATGTCATGTGTATTGGTACAGTTAATGTAGATTTTCAATATGAATTTTGGCTATCCAAGCTTCAGGTCTAGTGATGAATGCCTAAATGGCTTCTAAATGAGGCAGAACCTCACATATAAATGTGTGTGCCACTAATGATTGTAGATCACTAGGATTCCAAAATGGGGTTATAATATCCCATCAAGTCAAAATTTTGCTAGTTATGATCTCTAGAAGTGGTCCCATCTAAAGATGTAATTCATAAATTATCTTAAGTTGATCATATGTAATAAAGTGTAATGAAATGATATAATATGAGGTTGGTTGGTCTCAAGGGTTATGACTTAGTGTCTAGAACCTTTTTGGGTGGTAAAAGTGATCATATAAGGAAGGCCCATAGGTTGTCTAGGGTGTTTTGGGTGTTAGTCATATCTATGTCTTGTAAATTGTTGTAAGGAAGGCACCCATGTGGGTTTGCATATTATAATTATGTAATTCTCTATTTGTGGCAATGATAAGAAGCTCATATTTTGTTCTCTCAATTTGTGTTGTTTTCTATTTCTATTTTTTATTGTGGTATTAAGGGGAGCATCCTTTATCAAGTTGTATTAGAGAAGTAGTTCTCAAGCATGTAGAAAAATCATTGATTGGGAGGTAATTTGCACTAGGTAAGGTTTGGGATGAGTGTCTAGACACATCATTGATTATGAGGTAGTTTGCACTAGGGTTTTACCATAAGCACAAAAATACATCCATGAAGAGAGCATGGTGGAAGAGTCATAGGTGTTATGCATGAGGGTTTTAGAGCCCTCTGGAGACAAATGAAAACATTGGAAGAACAAATGTGCGGAGGAATAAATATTTTCGTAAGAGATGAAAGTGAGGATGAAGGAGAAGAAGAAAATGTTGAGGAAGAGGCAATTTTGAACCCAATAGAAGAGAAGCATTTTATTTCCATTTTGAAAACTGGCAAAATACTAAAGTTTGAGGTTCCAACATTTTTGGGAAATCTTAACCTAGAGGAATTGATCAATTGGATCAATGAGTTGGAGGAATACTTTGAGTATGAAGATATTGAAGATTGAGTTACGGTCAAACTTGCAGAGGCCAAACTAAAGGGTCATGTGAAGATCTAGTGGTAGGAGTTTCAGTTGGAGTGAAATAGAATAGGGAAGGAATAAATCACAACACAAGACTAGATTATAGCTAAATTGATTTGATAACTCATTCTCGTGGATTATGAGCTTGATCTACTAAAGAAGATGAAAGGCTTGAAGCAAGTGGGAAGATATGTTCAAGAGTATACCAAAGAGTTCTATCAATTTTTCATTAGATATGACCATGAAGAAGCTAATAAGGAGAAATTTTCTCATTATCCTAATGGGTTGAGGCCAAGCATTCAAGAGGAGGTGAGTTTGGTTTGAATGACTAGTATTGAGGAGGCATACTAGTTTGTCCTAAGATTTGATGAAAAGATGAACATAAATTTTGATAACAAAAATAGTTGTAGAGGTCACAGTGAAAGATATGGCAGATGGTCTTATGGAGGCTAAAATTGCTCAGACATAAATAACAATTACATGCAAATATAACCAATATCAAAAAATAATAAATCACATAGAAGAGAACACAATACATGAGGATATAACATGGTTCACCCAATCCCTAGGCTATATCCACCAACAACAAGTTCAATATTATTTGTAATGCCTGCCCCTACTTGACTTTTCTGATTGTGTTTTATGATTATCGATACTTGGTTACTAGATTTGATTAAATGTTATTTATATTCAGTTGATTTATGTGATGAGCTACTTCAGTTATTTAGTTACTTCATAGGCTCATGATTATTTCAATGATGATATATGTATGTTCATATAGTGATTTCATGATTAGTTAGAGGAATGATTTATATGTACTTTCTATGGTTACTTACCTCATACTTGTGTGTGTATCGTGTATGTGTATGTTTTTCTTGTTTATTAGCATTCCTGATGTGGTTGAGAAAGAGAGTTGTAGTCACCTACTAGTTAGGATCTACACTATGAACCACTTCCTACCATTGCCTATTTAGTTTAGAATAGTGTGTTTGTACATGTGTGGATTTTATGCAAATTACAAGTACTAGTTATTGACTTCCCTGAATTGCTAGAATGAGCATACCCTATCGCAATATTTCAATGGTATAAGTGGGGAGATAACTCTTGAGTCTAAATCATAAACCCTAAGCCAATTGTCTTAGAAAGTAGGACAAGTATATGAGTTAGTTTACCTCTCTGAATGGGTCAAGTGATGTGAATTCGTGATTTTGACCCTAGTGTTTGATTTAGTGTTATGTTCTATATGATGGGTTTTCATATTTGGTTTTGTGGGTGTGTGATAATTTTCTGTTATAATTAAATCAAACTAAAAGGTAATTTAATGATTTAATTTAATGAAATTTTAATAAAGAAAATTTAATATTTAATTATATTTAATTAATTAAAAAATTAATTAAATAAAAGAATTAAATTTAAAAGATTATATTAAAGTTCCATTTTTTACTTATTTATATTTAATGATAATTATTTAAGAGATTTATTTTAATAATAAACTCTAAATAATGTTATTAATTAAGTTAATAAATATATTAATAAAAACATCTCATGAATTAACTTAAAAAAAGAATCAAATTTTAAGATAAAGTTATGATTTTAATTTAGGTGTAATTATATTTATTTAATTTAATAATTATTATTTAGGAGTTATATTTTGAATAATGAACTCTAAATAATATTATTAGTTGAATTAATAAATATATTATTAAAACATCTCATAATTTAATAATAGATAGAAAACATAATTTAATAAAGTTATTTTAATTAAATTGCATAAAGTGTATGCATGAAATTAAAATATAATAAATTAATTAAAGAGAGAGCTAATTATTTAAATTAAGATATTTTGTAATTAAATATCTAAAAGAGTTGTGCCTGAAAAGGTAAAAAGGTAATGAAGTAATAAACAGTAATTGATTAATGAGTTCCCTCATGATTGCACAATCAAAGCCCCAAATTTAGAGGAGAACTCTTTATCAGAGATCTAGAGCTCATTATGCAATTACACAGGTTTTGGAGGAGCAACTTCAAAGAAGGAAGTTTTCGGAGAAAAGGGATTGTTTTGAGTGCTTTGTGTGATTGTCATTTTAGCATTAGATCCAGGTAGGATTTGGTGGTTTATTTGTATAGTGGTTTTTCGTTCTACAAATTTATGTCCTCTTCGTGTCTGTTGTGTTTTTATTTTCAAAATTCTTATGGGTTGAAACCCTTGTTGGCATATTTATTGTTCTTCATTTTCGAAGACATCTGTGAATGAATACCATTCTTTTGAAATCATTGTTTGTTAATTTAGAATTGAAATCCTCGTTTGATGAACTGGGTGATTCGTATTGGAATTGTTAAAATTGGGAGGAGGGTTTGGAAAATAAATTGAAATTCAAAAATGCAATATTCAATTGGTTAACCATATTTTTCCATTTTAGTAAGTTTCCATTTTTGAAAAGTTTATGTTTTTAGTAAGTTCCCAATTTTGGAAAGTTTCCATTTTTAGTAAGTTTCCATTTTTAGTAAGTTTCTATTTTTAGTAGGTTTCCATTTTGGAAAGTTTCTATTTTTAGTAAGTTTCCACTTTTGGAAAGTTTCTATTTTTAGCAAATTTCCATTTTGGGAAGTCTCTATTTCTAGTAGGTTTCTATTTCGAGAAAGTTTTTAATTTTAGCAAGTTTATATTTTGGGGAAGTTTTTATTTTTTAGCAGGTTTCCATTTCAGGAAGGTCTCTATTTTAACAGGTTTCTATTTTAGGAAAGTTTCTATTTTGATAAAGTTCCCATTTTGGGAAAGTTTTTGTTTTTAGTAGGTTTCTATTGTGGAAAAGTTTTTATTTTTAGTAGGTTTCTATTTTGAGAATGTTTATATTTTTATCAGGTTTCCATTTCAAGAAAGTCTTTATTTTTAGTAGGTTTCCTTTTTGGGAAAGTTTTTCTAAAGTTTAATTAATTTAAAAATATTATAGTAATAACTGATAATTATTATTATTAATTTTAATAAGTATTGTTAAAAAAATTAATTTAATTATTTGAAAATTTGATTTATTACTTTATTATTTAAATATAATTCTAAAGTAAATTAAAAATCAAAGAAATTAAATGGGAGAATTAATGGTTATCTTTAGTAAATTTGGATTGTGCTTGAAGATTTGATTTTATATGAAAATGATTTATATTGCTAGGGAAATTTTCTTATTCAAAAAACTTAGTAATTAACATGCTTTAAAAAGATGAAAACTGTGATGTGTATGTTCACTGAACTCTTATGTTTTGATAATGAATTGAACTATGAAACAATGTTTAAACAACTTTAGATGAATTAGTTGAATCATCTATGGTTCTAGTGAACTAAAAACCTTTAGTAAATCTAGTAACTAGAGAAATGAAAACTAAAACCTTGCTTGAGATCACAAACATTATGAATTGTAATATTTGAAAAATGAAAATTAAAACTTGAAAACCTATAGTGAACATTGAACTTATGTGTTTTCAAAACAAAATGAATTATGAAAATGACTTTTGTATGTACCTTATGTGACATGTGATTTATTAGTGTTGGGTTTCTAGGGTTTGACTTTGCTTTGACCAAATCATGATGTTTACCAAAGGCTCAAGAGTTCTGTTTTGTGATGTCAAGATGATGTTTTCATCATGATATTTTATACTAAACCATGGTAATGTGTCTTGTATGCTCTATGAGGTATTTTGATCTATTGATCATTATTGCTTTCCAGCATCTCTTGTGTAGAACTAAAGTGAATGGTGTGACTTTTCTGGTATAACCTTTTGAGTCTCTAATCAGTTATCTATGATTGTTCCCTAGTTGGTCAAATAAGATTGAGGTGATTAAATGATTTTTTTTTGGTGATGTCATGTTGTGACATGGAATTGGTCTATGTGTACTTAATTTTTGGGATCAATCCTATTAGGATGATCATATTGGTGGAATCTGTGATTATGATCAATAATTTTTAGTACTTATTAGTTGCTTGTTTAAGAACTGCTGTATGGTATGTGGTCTTTTATGATATTTTGATTCGACTAAGCTTAGGGTAGGTTATTTAGATGTCATGTTGGGAAGTGGCTTGCAATGGAGGTCAAGGCCCTAAAGAGGCTGATGGGTAACCCATTGTAGGTTATTTAATAAGTGATAACATTTCATTAAATGAGTTTAAAATGAATTAATAAGTCATTGTTTTCCTCACCCATGCCTCAAGTGCTAGTATAGGCTAGGAAGAGAGTACAGAGGATGCTTGGTTGTGATCATGCTTTATTAGTATGCCTTGTCAGCACAAAGGATACTAGTGTCTCATAGAGTCACTAGGGGTTGGGGGATTAAAAGACTAGCTAGGTAACCTTAGAGTTGGCTCGTGCAATAACACTTGCCCACATGCATAATAGATTTCCTACATATCTATGTTGCCTCTAGGATTAGTTGATACTTGTGTATTGGTACCTTTTGAGATAGTTTTCTTTTAGGTGATTGCTTGAAGCTAGATGTTGGTTTTGACTTTCGAGTTTATTGATATTATCTCCTCAGTGTAGTGGGAGTGGACCTTTTGGGTTCCACAAAGTCTGGTAGTAGTTATTTTTCTTATACCATTGAGACCTGACTGTCAAATGTTGTTGCGGATGTGTTTGTGCAGATGTCCCTTTCTTTCTATTCCTATATTTCTATGATGGATGGTTATACTTAGTGTATTTTATTTGATTTCATAGATCTTATGAGATGATGTAATCTATTTTTATGATATATATTATTTTAGTCATTCATACCTTGTGACCTATACAATGGATGATTGTGCATTCTAATTATTGCCAAGTGGCATTCAAGATAATTATATATTGTTTAAATGGATTCATACTTGTATATTATTATTTGATGTGGATTTATTATATAGTGGATTTAGTGTTAATAAAGATTAAATGTGTTTCAATGCCACAGAACCCTAAGAGATGCAATATGTTTTATGGCATGTGCTTATGTGTATGTTAATGCTTCTACTATTCTATTACTGTTGTTGTGTGTTATCTTTATCTTTAAAAAAAAAATGTTTGGCAAACTTAGTGAAACTTTAGGTTAATTTCTTTTGGGTTCCTTGGTGGGGCATTAGATTATTATTAGGGTATGTGCACCACTTTTAAAAAAGAAAAATGTTATAAATGGGCTACATACCTATAGCCCATTCATTTTAACTCTCTTTTTTAACCTCTCCTCATAGTAGTCCATAAGTGAATTGGAGAAAATCAAACTTTTCACCACTCACCTTGCCAATATGCCTCCTCACTGGCGAAATATGAGATCACGAGCACACCGTATGTGATCTAAATTTCATTTTGCATTGTTTGATATGCTTTTTATATTGTTTTGTAGAGTTTTTACAATTTTTCTTTAGATTTGTTTATTTATTTAGATTTCAATTGATTTTTTATTAGGAAATGTCAATAATCAACTGGCAAATCCCCAAGAAGCTCAAAACCCTCAAGAAAATCAAAACCAAAACCCTCCCCAAGAAGAACAAAAAATTATGTAGCCTAAATCAATTGTAAGACCTCCTCCTGGCACACAAGAATATATAATAAATGAAATAGAAAGAGGCAAAACTAAATTAGAAGGACTCATTGGTCAGTTGAAATAATCTGGACAAACCAATCTAGTGAGGGCTCAATTGGCATCATCCCTCGAATCCATTAAGACCCAGATAGCTTTAGTTACTGGTCAGTTAGATGTTTGGTGGGTTAAGAGGGATGAACAAAAAACAAAAATTATGCAAATAAATTGCCATATCAAGATGTTAAAAAAAAGAGGAATACCAAAAGGTAGAATATGTGCATTATTTAGAAAACTTCGTGAACAAAATACTATTAGAGAGGGTACTAAACGGTTCCGCATCCATTGATGCATACATTATGCTATTAGAAATAATTTTTTGGACAGATGTTGGATGGTTTTTGATGCCCCTCCTTGCAACAATCACGAGGTCCCCATGTATTTTTTAAAGAAATTGTATTATGAATTTGTCCTTGGGGAGATCCCTAATTATTTTGATATATTAGACTCCCAGGGTAGAGGTGGGGGGTCATCATTTGAGAGGCCGAGGGCATGTCGTGACCCTAATGTAGTTAGGGTACCTATGGTCAAGCCACAGGGTGAGCATGTGACTATTCCTTCAGTTGTGAAGGAACATGTAGAGGCCAATGCTCTAGGGACCATTAATTCTTTGATGCAGACCCTCATCCATTACATGAGTCCATTAGCTGATGGGGAGCTTTTAGTGTGCCGCATCACATGTGCACATCATGCAAATCCTTATGCACATTTGGCACTCATGTTGGAGATGGTGCAGATGATGGGCTCGTCACTGATTAGTTCCTGAATGACACATTTGGCATTGAAACATAATTATATTACAACTATAATTTACTAATTTGATCACATTTCATAAGAATAGTGAATGATTAATTAATTAGCATCTATTGACATTGTTCAAAATTCAAGGTCAGAGTGTTGGGAAGCCTAGTAGCGATCCCCCAACCCCATTTCTTGCCCCATCCACAAGTCCAAAGGTATGTATTGATTTAATCATTTAAATTAATACATATATTTATTAAGTAATAATATTAAGAATTGACATAAAAATTATGTATGTGCATTAGTTCTCTACAAGACCATTGACATTTACTATGGACTCAGAGCATAGACATCATACAAGCTTTGTAGAGGTACATTTGTTTCATGTTAATTTAATTCATTTGATTATATTTGTTTCATGTTTCATGTTACATGTAACGTGTATTGTATGACATATAGCTCATGACATCAAACACTCCTCCTCATCTCTGATAGTTTGTCAATCATGGAGTGGCTACAGCTATGGCTAGTTCATAGTCATTAACTAAGGTATGAAAGAATTTTCTTGGTTTTAGTTGTTATTTATAATAGTTAGTATCAAAATTTCTAATGTTATTTATAAGTGATTATATTGATTCAATTGTTGTAGGGTCTTGTCACACCTGATCATCCATGAGCATTCAAGGTGGACTTGCAAAGCGGCTATATGAGGCTGTAAGAAAATAATTAATTTTGAGTGTACATATATTTGATTTCAATGTATAATAATTATTCATTCATTTCTATTTTGTTTGTATCAGATCGAGTTAGAGAAGAGCCTCAACAAGAGGACAAGTGAGCATGTGAGGAGGACCCCATCATTGCCACCGTCTCTCTCCACACAACGACTGAAGGACTCTAGAGATTTGTTTCAAGAGAAGATATAGTTGATAGCCATGTACATGTATATGCATCATTGGACATATATGTTGGATTTTATGTCAGTGGACATATTTGATATACATTTGATGTATATATGACATTTTATATTTGATGTATGACATTTATTTGATGCATGACATTATTAGACTTATTACATTATTGGTTAATATATGATATGTTTGTTCATGTATGACATTATTGGTTATCATAATATATTATGTGTTTGTTAATGTACATGACATTATTAGTTATCATTTTATATTATGTGTTTGTTCATGTATGGCATTAAATTAGATATGTTCGTGTATGACATTAAATTAGATATGTTCATGTATGACATTAAATTCAATACCTCATCAGTTCAAAACTTTGATAGAATATTGATTAACAATAAACTTTATCACTGTTTAAGCATAAGTTTATCATTTCCAATATGTCATCGTCATATGATTTATGATCTTGTTCATGTTTAAAGTTTTCCTTCTCTATCATGTGTTTATCAAGCTTAATTCAATACCTAATCAGTTTGAATTTTTGATACAATATTGATCAGCAATAAACTTTATCAGTGTTAAAATAGCTATTTTATCCCCTTGCTTATGTTTGAACTTGGTGTGGGGCCTTGTGTTATCTCCTAGCTTAGGGGAGTGGGGCAGTAAGGTTCCATGTTTGGATGGAAATTCTTTTATCCATTGAGTATTTTTCTAGAATTTTTCAAGAGCTTTGGATGATCTTTCTTCACACATTCCAATTTTGCATCTTTTTTTGTGTGTGACTAGATGTTGCAACATCATATTTTTGTATCATGACTATGATATAATCTTATGTATCCATTTTGTATAGAGATCATGTTGGAGGAGAAAAATGTTAGAAGTATATGAAAACATGATAAATAATGATTACTTGCTCCTTGTAATATGCATATGTACACATGCTTAGTTGCAATAAAGAAGAATGGGTATATCAAGATGATTGTCCTTGGTATTCTTATGTGATTTTTAAACTATCTAATTGTAATAATGGATTCAATTATTTATAAAGAAATCTTGTTCATATATTTATGATGGTTTTTACTTATGGGAACTTATGTATGTGTTTCTAGTAGTGATGTTTGGGAACTTATAAGAACTTGGTTGTTGAGTTAATATAGAATATTCATATATTTAATCAATGAGATATATCAAAATATTTAATGTTAGAATAATTGAAAATGAAATGTATGTGCTTCAATTTTGTGTTAAAAATAGAATAAAATTTATTCCACTTTTACCCTTATTAGTTATGTGATTTCTTAGGTTCCCTATTAGGGGGATACAAGGAAGAATTACTCTCTAGATTTCTTAGATTACTGGATGGATTTCTTGTAATATTGTGGTTATTGAAATTGAGACTTGTGATGCCTTTGATTCTTTAGGTGTAGATAGGCCACAAAACTTACAAGCAAGTTAAATTTACTACTAGTCTATTTTACTTTTTAAATAACTTATATATATATGGTGCAGGGTACTCAAGGCACTCAAGCTCTTCATGAAGCATTTTCAAGGACTCTACATCATACCACCTTTCTAGGTGTCTCTTCAACCAGTTGATGAGGTTTTTAGGTATTAGGAATAAGATCATGTCATAACAAGCCCATTTGTAAAGGCTCAAGGTTCATTCAGTCATGACATAATAAGATCATGTCATACAATGAATCCTTAGAGACCTATAAGGGAAAAAAATAGGTTTAGAATAAGGAATATACTCCAAAGAAGGTTGAAAAAACCTTAGAATAGGTTTAGGTAAGTCTTAGGTAGGTTTGAGAGTCTTAGGACTTCTTGGTTTGAAAATTGCAAAAATGCAACAAAAGTTGCTAAGCAATTTCTCTCAAAATTTGCTAATTAGGGAGGAAGAAGTTTGAACCAATTCCAGCTATTCCTATTGTATTTAATCAGTAAAGAAAGCATATAAATGTAACACCCAACCTTCCTAAAAGAACAGGTTGGTTTGATGTACAAATTTTTGAAAGTTTTAATAAAATTTACTAGTTTTTTTGGCTCAGAACTATTGTATTCTCACTTCCACACGTGTTGTAAAAATTGAGGTAGGAGGTTGAATGGTCAAAGGAGAAACTTTATTGAGTCCTCTATCCTATGCACTTGATCTGAGGTTTATTGGTGATTTCTAAGAAAAGTTAGAGCATTTTTTCTAAAATCAGTCTAGAAACCCTAGGTTCAGGAGGGTTTTGTGCAAATGGACCTATAGCTTTAAATTGTACAATTCAAATGGAAAAAAACCCAATGGAAATGAAAGTCCTAGGAGTGTTCTTATAGATTTAAAAAGTTGGAGTTGAAAAACCAAGGGAAGGTAATTTTACTTGCAAGCCTTAGGCCAAATATTTACATGTATTTGGTCCTAAATTGTAGGAATTTGAGTTGTTAGAGTTGTAGGTGAAGGAAATAAAATAATTAAAGGTGGATTTTGTGTTTAAATAGTCCCTAGAAGAGATCCTAAGCCCTGCACCTAATGCAGAGCCTCCCACTATTCCCCTAGGAATCATAACTCAACTCTGGGATTCCTTTGTACTCTTGGAATCTACCCAAGGAATCTAACTCTACTAGGATTCAAGAGGAAGTCTCTAACTTGGTAATACCTTTCCACAACCATATCTAAGAGGTTATAACTTAGCTCTTCAATTTTTCTTCAAAACACCCACATTGCTACCTATGCACCTAGTATACTCTGGTGCCTCCAACATACCAAAACCCATCCTAGGCTTCACACCATGACCCCAACACCTTGGGTCATCTCAAAAAATACCATATAACATGTTCCAACTCCTTGAAACCTCTCAGCAACTCATCTCTTACACTTTCCCAATTTTGCCTATTCTAGGCTTAACTCAACTAGCCCTTGCCAAACAGTAATTCTCAGTTTTTTCCAAAATTTTCCATTTACCTTCCCAAACCCTTTGGTGTTGCAAATAACCTTTATTTTCTTCTAAAACATACCAAAATTTCAACTATAGTTGTTTTCGAAAGTATCTCTCAAATCTTGCTATCTCAGTTACACAACTAGGCCTAATTAGTGGCCATTTACACAACAACTCATATCCCCTTATTTGTTGGAACCTTAACAACCTCAAACAGTCTTGTAATATGATCAAATGAGAGGATTTCAAAGTTTTTTTGGTCACTCTAGCATTTCTACATCCCCTTTCATCAAACCCTCACTTCTAGGCCCTTTACCCTAGGGCTTTGCCAAAAACTCATCTCCCAATCTTTCTAGATCTTGCAAATGGATCAAAAATACTTAAAATCATCCCAATAGATAATATCAAACATAAAACTTATCCTTTTTGGGAGAAAACTCTTACTTCTCTACTTGGGGTAGTCACCCCATGCCCATGCTCTTCACTGCCTAGCCAATCTTTGGTTCTTTCTCTCAGTCAAAACTCTTACCCTACACACAAAATCATCATATATACATTCATTAAAATTGTAAAACTATATCCCACAAGTCACATCTACATCACAGACAGTGGGAGGGGTAAATCCATTAATCTAGCCTCAAAATAGTGAAGGACTGTCACATGACAAAGATAGACAGTGATGTATTCTACACTATTACAAAGAACTCTGCAAGCTGACTTGTCTGTAATGGAAAAGAGATATTAGAAGAACATAACAAAGACCTTATATATCATTAATATTTCAATACAAAATCTTAAGATGCAAAGTAACTTGTTTAAACTTTATAACCACAAAAAATGCAATAGTCACCATTATGTGATAGTCAGAAATGACAAAAAAAAACATATGAAATGTTATTGGTTCTTCAAACTTCTCTTGAGATCTTTGACCAAATCCAAAAACACTCAAAAGACCTTCCTTTTATCAACTTTTTTCTTCCCCAAAACTACTACAACTTCACTTGGATCGACTAAAATAGTCTAACCATTCTGTGACAATTTTAGACAGTACTAATAACTCTTTATTAACAAATCTTTACTAATTTGTTTCTCATTTCGACCTTTTATGACTTAGGATTTTTAATACCTTTAAGATCACCACTAATTGACTTACTAATACCTAAAAGACTTATAGACCTCAACTTAACCTCTTAGACTCCACTAGATTGCCATGTTTGGCTTATTAGTAACATTATGACAACTTCACATATTTTGGCAATTACATTGACTTTCTTGCATTTACTATGCAACTTATGACTTAATGACCTCATAAAACCTTCCTAGGACCCAAATACACCCCATGGACTATTGCATTACATGAAATGACTTCCTTATCCCATATTTTAACTTTTTAGCCATTTTGGCTTCTTTATGGCAATTTATTACATTATTTGTACTTTTTAACATTCCACCTACATTTCAATGGCTCAAAGGCCATGATACAACATAAAATGCCTTCATGGATCCTTATTAGGTCTTCATTCCTCCTCTATATGCATATGTCACCTCCTTGGGTTCTGGTAGGGACCTTGTGTCCTTCATTCTCATGGAGATTATTGGTGATTTAAACCTAGTTGCCTAAAGGGTAAAGGAATTGTATCCTTCCACTATGCCACTCTATATATATATATATATATATATATATATATATATATATATATATATATATATATATAAAAGAAATAATCATACTTCAAGAGTCAAAAAAAAAAAATTAATTCAAAACATAAATTATTACATATAGCCAAAAATTTATCATTTGCAATTTATGTCATTGTCATATTGATTTATGATCTTCTTATGCATGTTTAAAGCCTACCTTCTATATTTTAGATTATAGTAAAAGAAAGTTTTGAAGGGACCTCGAAACCCTTTAACAAAAACCAGAAAGATAAAGCATTACAGCCCAACAGGAAAAAGAAAACATGCAACAAACTGTAGAATAGTATCAAAATCAGGTTTTACAGGGACTTGAAACCACTAGAAAAGTCCAAAAACAAACTAACCCAAGTTTTACAGGGATTTGGAACCACTAACAATCTAAATGAGAAAAACCAAAAACTAGGACTAGAGACCCCAACCAGTAACTAGCACCAGACAGGAACAAAACCAGAGAACCCAACCTAGAGCCACTATTGCAGCTCTAAGATCATTTTAGCAGCTTCCTTACCAATTGTTGCAGTCTCTTGAATGGTATTAGCAACCAAATCAGCAACAAATTTCATTGCACTCTTCCTCGAGCTCTACCTTGTTCTTTTTCTCGGACCCTCAGCCAAAGTGATTTCTTCATTAGCCCTTTTGGCTAGGCTTGCAGCGGCCGCACATATACTCAAGGTGACCTTCTCCATCTTAGTGCCACTCTCCTTGATTAACATTCTGAGGTTTTGCTCATAGTTGTTAAGTTTGTTAGGGATGTGTCCCATCTACCCTTCTAGTTGGCTAAGTTTGGCATTGATAATATCCTGGTTTTGTTGCAAAATTTCCACCTTTTTCTTCAAACCCATCATTTCATTATAGATCCAGGAATCTACTTTGAGCATGGTGTCAGCTTTAACATTTTCAGAATGTAGGAAGGTGAGCATGGTATCCCTCTGCATTGAATCGCTATCATCTTCAGCAGTCTCGTGTGGGGGGGAGCAGACATTGTCATTGTTATCCTCCATTTCTGTTTGATCCTCCTTTTGAGCCTTGGCAGAGTCCTCTATGTGAGCAGAGTCCTTCCTTTTTTCTTCCTCTATCCCCTTGAAAGGAGAAGAAATCTTAGCCGTATGGTCCTCCTTACTCTTCTCAAGAGGGTTCTTGACAATGTTATCTTTTGCTTTATCACCCCCACTAGATATAGCCTGGTTACCCTCATTAACAGATTTACTCTATTTAGAATTGCCTTCACTATTGGCTTCCTCTTTCCCTTTTTCATTAGTACCTTCAGTCTCTGGGTACCTATCCAAATTAGAGCTTAAATCCCTGGTGTTAGTATCATCCTCATCCTCAGGGTTAATATTCTCATGGCTTTCCAATTTCTCGATCTCAGACTCCTCATCTTCATGTTTTTGAGAAGCTGAGGGTTTCAAATTCAGAGCTTTATCTTTACCTTTAACAGAGTCACCCTTCTTACTCTTAATGGAGCCCTTCTTCTTGTCCTTAGAGGGAGTAGAGGCAATGTGTTTATTTTTACAATACCCCTCAATAAGAAGAATCAACCCTTCATGTAAAATGGGTCTGGACTCCTTCTTCTTATGGGCTTCTAAACTATGAAGTAAAGAAAACCGCAAAAAGAAGGGGAAAGATATTCTATCTTTGTGTCTAAAGTGATTTAAAAAAACAAAGTGGCATTTATGAACTCTTTTACTTCTTCCATCAAGTA
This sequence comes from Cupressus sempervirens, assembly GCA_028749045.1. NCBI lineage: Eukaryota > Viridiplantae > Streptophyta > Pinopsida > Cupressales > Cupressaceae > Cupressus > Cupressus sempervirens. The sequence continues at coordinate 530,503,725 of CM053786.1, read as the reverse complement.
TGAAATACTCACAGATACAACAAAGAACATCCCTCCAGATCTCCTTTATCTGATGCACATCGAAGAAATCACCACTCTTTTCCAGTTGCTTCTCCTCATCTTCCATTTTTGGAAACTTTTTGTAGGCTGCATTTGAAATACTATTTTGCTTGGTGAATTTTATGCCTGCCGTGGGGAGCCCTGTGATCTCTACAGTAAAATCCTCTATAAGTTTCACAGTAACACCATGGAGAGTGACTTTGTCATTGGACCAGTTCTTAAAGAAAGTCGTAGTGATGTGTGGCTTAAAACCATTGAGTCACTCGAGATAACAAGTCACATTTCCTTTCTACATAATTTTCCATACATCCTCATGAGCCTTCCAGGCATCATAATTTTTTGGTTCTTGCTTGCATGGTTCACCCCCCACCTGTAGAGAATAGAGAATGCAATCAAACCAGAGTAACCAAACGCAGAGAATGAAAGGGTTAAAATGAAAACTATTTTTCATCCCATCAAAAGAGACTCCCTTTTTTAGAGATACGTGCAAAAACCACATTGCATTCATTTGAGTGTACTTCCTTGGGGAAGAGAATCTGACAATAATATGATCACTCCAAGAAATCATTAACTTTCTAATCTTTACAAATCTTTCCCACTTGCGCATGGATGGATTCATAATGAATAATTGATTTGAGATCAACTTGGTTAGTTAATTGATCAGTCCACCTCACCATTTGCCCCATTAGGATAGTATAGTTGGCTATCGAATCAGCAACATTGTTGGCCTCTCGAAAGGTATGGGATATGACAACTTTTTCAAATTTTTGAATAAGGTATTTGATCTCCTTGATTGTGGCCTCTATCGACCATGAGATAGAACTTTTATTATTTAGGATATTAACAATATTTAAAGAGTCACCTTCCAACCATAAATTTGGACATCTCAAATCCACAACAATTTTCATAGTATAAAAGGCAGCCATTGCTTCAGCAATGTGACTATTAGTTCAGCCTATAGGGATTGCTATAGCATCTTTAACATTTCCCATATGATCTCTCAACACACCTCCACAACCCACACTTCCCGGGTTGCCCTTAGCAGCACCATCAAAGTTTCCTTTAATCCAACCATTAGGGGGGGAACTACAAGAGATGGTCAATCTTGGGTTATCAGTTTGAAGTTTAGGATTTTTAGAAAGCATTGGATTATAAATAGGAAAGGTTTGATCAGGGTTCTTCAGAAATCTGAAATTCTCCTTAAAAGCTCTAATAATATTCTAACCAAGCACCCATCATGGAACCTCTCTGTTTGTAAAAATTCTATTATTTCTTTCTTTCCAAATACCCCACCAGAGATGAGGAAGAGTCATTTTCCATAGGAATTCAACATCAAAATTCTTAGAAGGGCAATTCCAGCTTTTAAAAGAAGATTCCACATTGTTTTGACAAACCCAGGTCAAGTTCCAATACATTAGGATCTCAGTCCAGACTTGCTGGGTATAAGAGTAGTTCAGAAATAGGTGGTCTCTATCTTCAAATCCATTCTTGCATAAAATACACCTATTCACCAAATTTATACCTCTTTTCTGCAAGTTATCAAGGGTCAAAATTTTATTTTGAAGTAGGACCCAAAAGAAGATGTTAATTTTAGGAATGTGACCCTTAGTCCAAGCCTGAGACCAAAAGGGAAGATATTCCTTCTCCTTAGAAACAAAGAAAGAAGAAACTTTGAATTTCCCACTAGGATCAGCATACCAAATAATCTCATCCTCAAAAGAAGGGTGGAGAGAAACAACATTGAGAGATAATTGGATGTGATTGAAGCTTTGATCAATGTCCTTCAAGTTCACCCAAGAGTCGTTCTGCCAATAATGACTAACAAGAGTGCCATATCTCTGCTTGCATAAGTCAACTTGTGTCATATCTTGAACATCTTCAATCAGGGGGTGATCCTTAAGCCAGACATCTTCCCAAAATCTCACCTTAATCCCATTACCAATTTTCCAAGAGCACCCTTCTCCAAGAATTTTCTTTGTTCCCGACATAGCTCCCCATATGGAGGAAGGATGAATAACATCAGAAGAAGAGAAGAAATCAGAAAGAGAAACAGAATTAAGAAGGTACTTGTGTTTCCAAATGGTACTCCACTCTTTGTTTTCATGGAAAAAACGCCATCCTTGTTTACCTAGAAGAGCTTTATTCATGCTTCTAATTTTTCGGATGCCCAGTCCACCTTCCCTGACCGGTTTACAAACTTGGTCCCAAGCAATTAAAGGCATTCTCTTTTTTTCCTCTAAACTAGTCCATAAAAAATTCCTTTGAACTTTGTCAATAGCCTTAGAAAATTTAGTGGGGATTTTAAAAAGACTTAAGGCATAAGTTAGTATACTTTGGAGAGAAGCTTTAAGAAGAATTAATTTACTAGCCTGGCTTAAAAGGTTCCCTTTCCAAACAGCCAACTTCTTGCTGAATTTTTTAATAAGGTCTTCCCAGAAGGAATCCGGAGCCTTCAAGCCTAAAGGAAGACCTAGATAGGAAGAAGGGAAAGAACCTATAGAACATCTAAGGATTTTGGCAATTTTATGTTGTCTAAGAATAGGGGTATTGAGAAAAAATAGAACATCCAAGGATTTTGGAAATTTTATGTTGTCTAAGAATAGGGGTATTGAGAAAAAACACATCACTTTTATTCCAGTTAACCAGTTGGCCTGAGGCAGAAGAATAAAGATTTATTGCTTGCTTCAAATTTCTGGCTTCCCTAACTTCATATTTCCCCATAAAGATGGTATCATCAACAAATTGGCCATGAGAACATATAAGAGGATGGGAAGAGGGTTGCAATCCCTTAATAACTCCTTTATGCACCAGATCCCCAATGTACCTCCCCAAACAATCAGCCATAATAACAAAGAGGATGGGGGATAAAGGGTCCCCTTGTCTCAATCCCCAAGAGGGATTAAAAAAATGAGAAGAGCTACCATTAACCAGGACAGCAATAGAAGTAGAGATCAACTGATGAATCAATCCAACAACCTTGTTGTCAAAGCCAAAGGAAATCAAAATGGTTGAGAGAAAAGATCGATCAACTCTGTCATAAGCCTTAGCAACGTCCACTTTCATTACAAATCCTTGATTGTTAGAACTAGATAAGGAATGAATATTCTCATGAGCAGAAATAACAGAGTTGAGGATTTGTCTACCTGGAGTAAAGCCATTTTGTTGGTCAGCAATTATCAAAGGGGTCAGCAGAAGCAATCTAGAAGTAAGAACTTTGGAGATAATTTTATAGAAAGAATTACAAAGACTGATTGGCCTAAACTGATCAGGCGAATCAGCTCCAATTTTCTTAGGAATCAGGCACAGGAAGGTGGAATTGACTTCCTTTAGCATTTTTTTTGCCCCAAAGAATTCCTTCACCGCATCACAAACATCTTTTCCAACAAGTTTCCAAAGTTTCTGAAAGAAAAACATGGGAAAGCCATCAGGACCAGGAGCTTTATCTCCTCCTAGAGAACAAATAGCTTTGAAAATTTCATCATTCTTAGGAATTGAGCTTAACAATTTGGTCCGATCCTTTGAAACCAGAGTGGGGATCACTTTGAGGGACTTAGTCTGGTGTTCCATATTGATGTTGGGGTCAGCTGTCATAAGACTAGAGAAAAAAGTCACCATTTTATCCATGATGTCCTTATCCTCCTCAATCTTCAAATCTCCCTTCATAAGATGTGAAATGTGAGATTTGGCTCTATGCTTTAGAGTGGATAGATGGAAAAATTTGGTATTCTTATCTCCTTTAGTCAGCCATATCAATCTCGATCTTTGCCTCCAGTAGATCTCTTCTTTAGTAATGATGTCATGGTATTGAGTCAGCTTTTCATTTTCTTCTAAAAGAAGGTTTGGGGTATATCCCTCCTTCTGAATCTTATCCTGGATTTTTTGGATATCCTCTTTCAATACAGATTTATCCTCAAAAATGTTCCCAAAGTAGCTTTTGTTCCAAATTTTGACTTTCTTTTTGACATTTTTAAGTTTAGAAGTCACTCTAAAGAGAGTAGTACCATCAATTTTGATGTTCCACCATTCTTCCATTTTTCTTTCAAACTAGGGGTGTTTCATCCACATCTTCTCAAATCTAAAAGGAAAGTTCATCTTAGGACTAAGCTTATTAGCTATAAAAATAAGAGGGAAATGATCAAAACCAATTTTCTGGTGGGCTTCCAACTTGTAGATGAAATCTTTTGTCCAATCAAGAGAGATAAGAGCACGGACAAGCATTTCCTGAATACAATCATTGCCAACTCTCTTATTACTCCAAGTAAACTAAATGTCATGAAGATCCATATCCATTAAGCCCTCTTTATTTATAAGCTCCCTTAGGTCCATTCTTCCTTCAAGCTAGGTAGCATTACCTCCCATTTTTTCATGGTCATAAAGAGGGACATTGAAGTCTCCCATGATTATCCACCATCCACAGTAATCCATACTTTTAAAATTGGATATAGAGTCCCAAACCTTCTTACTTTGACTTTTCATGTTGGGCACATATATATTCATAATGTACTAGTCCTCTTTTTGATTAGCACTAGTAATTTTAGCAATCATAAAGTATTTACTAGCACTCAAAATAGTCCTAGAAAAGCAAATTTTTTTCCATAGCATCAGGGTTCCCCCTGAAGCACCTTCTAAACTACTAGCATTTATAGAGTAATTTTTAAAAGCTTTTATCTACTCTGCTTTCTCTTTGTTCATCTTAGTTTCCTGTAGCAGAAGAAAATCAGGTTTATGTTCTCTAACAAAATTCCTAACAACATCTGGTTTATGGTAACTATTCAACCCCCTAATATTCTAGGTAATAATTTTCATTTACATATTTTAGGGGTATAATCCAGAATAGTTGCTTGACAACCATCAGCAATATTCTGCAAGCTTTCTAACTCCCTGGTTTTCTTAGAATATTTCCTTCCATGTCCATCCAAAGACCCAACATCTGGTTTCACCTTGGACTGCTGGTCTATTTTTTTTCTAGGTTTTACCAGGGTCAAAGCTTTGGGATTCACTTTAGTATGCAAATCTAATTTACTACTTCGAGTCTCGACCCCCTTTATGTTATTCTTTTTTTCAGCCCTTTTCCTTGAATTTGGTTTAAGCTTTGAGATTACTCCATCTTCTTTGACAAGTTCGAGGATAGGAGGGTCCTTAATAAGGGTATCCTGGGAAAATAAAGGGTCAAAAACCTGCATCTCCCTGGGGTGAGTTTCATCTTCCTCACTATGAGCTCCATATTTAGCCAAGAATTCTCCTTCCTCAAGCTCAATCATCTCATCAAGATCACCCCATTTATCCTCCATCTTTTGATAAAGAACAATTTGCTTTGATAAATCTGGCAGGTCATCTATACCTTGTTCAGGAAAGATGCAATCTAGTTGTAAGCCATTCACTTCTTTTTCAAAGTTCATATTCTCCATCTCAGACATGAGCCTAGCCCCATCCTCGAGAAGAAGCTTAAAGACATTATCCATGACTGCTAGTGGAGCTTTTGAGTTCTCATTCTCTTTCTTCTCTTTGAGATGAACTTCTTTAGGTTTCCAAACCTTCTTTTGCTGAACCTTAGTCTTTTTCACTTCCTTCTCACTACTCAAGTGGTTTTTACTCTTGCAGGGGTAGTTTTTAACCAAATGACCCTGTTTCTTATAAGCATAACAAGCATTAGGAAGATCTTCAAAAATGATTTCTTGGGTTTTCTTACCAAGCTTAGAAATTAAATCCACATTTTCTGGGAGATGATTTAGATCCACCACCTTCACATACAATCTAGCACTCTGGATTTGGATCTGGTCGCAGTAGCATTATCCAGAGCCACCAATTCACCAAAAGAACTGGTGATACCCTTAAAAATGTCCTCATGCCAGAATTCAAGAGGAAGTCTAAGAAGTCTGGCCCAAATCAGGGTAGTTAGGAAAAAGGAATCTGATAAAACCATATTAGGCTCCCTTTTTTCGATTGTAAGAGAACTTTTTCCAAAAGACCAGGGACCTCCATAGAGAACCAGATTCATATCTTCCTTACAGTTAAAAATAAATAGAAAGAAACCATTCAACATGGGAGCTATGTCCACCTCCCTGTGTATAGCCCATTTCCTCTTAACCATTTTCCTTAGAGAATCTAGATTTGGTCTTGCCCCCAAAAATTTTCCCACCAAAGTGAAATCCATGGAGGAAACAGAGAAATCCACTAAGGGGTCAGGGATAAAAACTTGGAACTCACCTTTCTTCCAACTAGTCTTAGAAGTCACCGGCGAGAAAGAAGATTTTCCAGTTGGTTTCCTGCCAAAAAGTGATGACCAGGTCTTCTACTCTGAGGACCCTACCTTCTCTCCAATAGAGGAATTAACTTTATTAGATTCCACATTATCTTTCTTTTCCTCTTTTTCCTAACCCGACACACGAGAAGTAAAGGCAGAATCCAAGGGCGGGTCACGGACCCCACAAAATGTGTTTGAAACATGTCCAGACTTACCATCATCCCCAACAGCCATGGAACTCAACCCAGCAATCTTTCCAGGTCCTCCAACAGTTCCTCTAGGGTTTGTAACTCCTGCTAGGTTCTCCCCAACCAGTTTCCTGCCTGAATGCGAGCCCACTAATTCAAAAACTATTGGAGCGCCCAGCATGCTACAGTTTCTATATCTTTTTTTCTCAAGATAAATGTGAATTATAGAAAAGGGAAAGTTGAAGTGTCTAACTTCTATGTTATGCATCTAGACATTTATCATAAATTTTTACTACAAACATATAGCAAATCTAAAACTGAAAAAAATACATTACATTAATTCCAAGGTTTAGTTATGATGTAGAGCTAGAATAGGATTCTCAAGGTTTAGTTATGATGTAGAACCTAATAGGATTCTCAAGGTTTCATTAATTCCATATGTTAGATCTACCATCATAGAATACCAATTATAATGGGCACTCACATGTATTCCAATGCATATATATCCTTATATGCACAATTGGTCAATGTCATACCTTATAGAAGATAGAATTTTATAGGTAGAATTACTCAAACTTGTAGTACACCAGATAAGATGTTCTCTATTATGCATAATTTTTAGCTTTGGCATTGTTTATAAGAGTGTTTCAAGGTTGGGAACCACTTCAACATCCTTTGCATGGTTTAGAGGTAATGTCATTGTGTCAAAGGATTATGCAAGGGAATGAGCCTCATGATTTTGGCATTTACACAAAAGCAAAACTTGCTTCTTCAACTCCTTACACTCAACTCTTCATTGAATTTAATCTTATAGTATTGAGAATGGCTGCTACAAATTCCTAGGAGCTAAGGGACCCTAAACCTATGCTACATTTTCTAGAGACATAGGAGAAGTTACTATATGCTTTAGTACTTCATAACATTCTAGATCATATAATGATGCCAAAATTAATAATAATAGTAGATACTTGGGATCCTCAGTACTTCATAATGTTCAAGTGCTCAACAAGATGGGAAAAGGTTGGGGCTAGTGTTTACCTAGCCACCTAGAGCTAACAAAATAGATAGTTCAATCCTAGGAGGAAAGGTGAGAGAGATTTGGTAGTTGGCAACTTTTTACTGGACAACACTACAAGTTTCAGCATCACCTGAGATGGTGTCACAAAATAAAAATGGAGTAAGATCTCTAGAAAGAAAGAGAGGTTACTGTAGGTCTCTACAACATGGTCCTATAGGAACTAGAATTGCATCCATACCTCACACGAGCTCTGAGATATGCCCCGTCAAAGATAGCAGCCCTATGGCATTTAGTAACCCTTAGGGACATTCTGGTTGGGCGTGTTTGAGAATGTTCAAGTGTTGAATGGGGTAGGATGAGGTTAGGTATAGGGTTTACCTAGCCACACAGAGCTAATGGATTAGATAGTTCAATCCCACGATGAAAGGTGAGAGAGAGATTTGGCAGTTGGCAACTTTGTACTGGCCAACACTACAAGTCTCAGCATCACTCGAGATGGCATCGCAAAATCAAAATAGTGTGATCTCCAAAATGAAAGAGAGGTTATTGTAGGTCTTAGCAACATGGTCCTATAGGAACTAGAATCACATCCATACCTTGCATGAACTTTGAGATATGTGCCATCAAAGATCTCAACCCTATGGCATTTAGTGACCCTTAGGGACGTTCAGGTTTAGCATGCTCGAGAACATTTGAGTGTTGAAGGAGATAGGATAAGGTTGTGGATAAGGTTTATCTAGCCACATCGAGCTAATAGAGTAGAATATTTGATCTCATGATGAAAGGTGAGAGAGATTTGGCAGTTGGCAACTTTGTACTGGCCAACACTACAAGTTTTAGCATCACCTAAGATGGCATTGTAAAATAAAAATAGAGTAAGATCTCCAAAAAGTGAGAGAGGTTATTGTAGGTCTTCACAACATGGTCCTATAGGAACTAGAATTGCATCCATACCTCCCAAGAGCTCTGAGATATGCCCCATCAAAGATCACAACCATATGACATTTAGTGACCCTTAGGGATGTTTCAGTTGGGCATGCCCAAGAACATTTGAGCATTGAACGAGATAGGAAAAGGTTGGAGATAAGGTTTACCCATCCACTCAAAGCTAAGGGAGCTGATAGTTTGATCCCACGACAAAAGGTGAGAGAAATTTGGTAGTTGACAACTTTGTACTAGCCAACACTATAAGTTTTAGCATCACCCAAGATGGCATCACAAAATCAAAATGGAGTGTCATCTCCAAAAAAAGAGAGAGGTTATTGTAGGTCATGGCAACATAGTCCTATAGGAACTAGAATCACATCCATACCTCACATGAGCTCTGAGCTATGCCCCATCAAAGATCATAGCCCTATGGCATTTAGTGACCCTTAGGGATGTTTCAGTTCGGTGTGCCCAAGAATGTTTGAGCACTAAAGGGGATAGGATGAGTTTGGGAATAAGGCTTACTCAGCCACCCAAAGCTAATGGAGTAGATAGTTTGATCCCATGACGAAAGGTGAGAGAGATTTGGCAGTTGGCAACTTTAGACTGACAAATAGGCCTAAAAGGAAAATTTTTCCTAAATGGGTTTAGAACTCAACTTTCCTAATAGAAAAGGTTTCTATGGACCTAATCCAACAAGAAACTCCAAATGCTGAAGTTCTCCAACACCCAACAACTGATTTTCATAATTGTTACCAACATTCCTAATAGGGCTAATCCTAGCTTTCTTGGTCAAACTCCCAAACCTTGCAAAGGACCACACTATCTTTCCACTTCTTTAGACACCCTTCAACCACCTCTTAGGGATTCCAAAAGATCAAACTCAGACTTTGTTCCAACACCAACTTACACCCACTTTGAGTCACAAACCTAATTGGCCAGATTAGGCTAGGTTACAAAGGAAGTATGAGAAAATGGGTTCAGAGACCTGGCCTTCTTCCAAGATTAATGATTGATCTAGTGGGCTCTTGACAAGATAGACTCTACCCTACAAGTGGGCTCCACTCTATAGGCCCAACCCTCAAACCTAGGGTGTTCAAACAACTTGGATCAACTACAACACTTAGGAACTCCCTATTACCAATAGGCCTACAATGGAAAATTCTTCTTGGATGGTTTCAGCACTCAAATTTTCTGACATAAATGGTATCTATGGACTTAATGCAACAAGAAACACAAAACTTTAAAGTTTTCCAACACCCAACAATCAATTTGCAAAATAGTTACCATCATTCCTAATAGGGCTGATCCTAGTTTTCATAGTCAAACTCCCAAATCATGCAAAATACCCCCCACTATTTTTGTACTTTTAAACACTCTTCAACATCCCCCAAGAGATTCCAAAACATCAATCAGCAACACGGCTCCAGCATCAAGATATGCCACTTTGTGTCATAGTCCTAAATGGCCAGTTTAGGATGGGTTACAAGGAAAAAAAACAAATGGGTTCAAAGACTTAGTTCAACCCCTTGCATCTCTTTTACACATCCAACTTTTCCTTCTACACCCTTCACCTAGGTCAGCTTAATTAGTTTGGGAGCCTGATCCTTGTTTTTCCTTCAAATCTAGACTAGACATAAGATTATGTTTAGTCTAGGGCTTGCTGGTAAAAATAGGTGCCATGCTCCTAAAATCCTAAATATTTTCCATCTCAAAAAAAATCTCCTAACTTGCATTCTGCAAAGTAGCATTGAAATCCCACAGTGGGTTTGCAAGTTAGGAGGCCATCTTGCTGAAACCCTCAAATTTGGAGTAAATCTGACCTGCCTGCACTAAAACTTATATGACTTTTATTGTATATAAGATAAAGACTTCAAAAAAATTGAAATGGAATCCTGAATCAACCCTCTATCAATCCATATAAGACATGTATCGCCACCAACCCATACAGGTCATACAAAATTGAAAAAAATAGTAAAAAAGGCAAAAAATCTGAGTTTTTTATTCACCAATGTTGTCCACCATCCCTACAATGACCTTTCCCATGTGTGGTGATCTTAAATACATGCCTTCCAATAGTTATAACTTCCATTTTGATGGTTGGAACACCATACAACCTCTTTTTTAGTTTGACAACTATTATTGCAAAAAATGCTATTTTAGCAACTTTTGCATTTTGCAACTTTCTTGCATTCTTTTGCAATTTTTGCAAACCTATAGTCCAAAGGTGTCTTAATAACTTAAATCCACCTAAAACATCCTAAAATCATTAAAATACTCAAAATCACAACTATTATGACTCCTTGGTTACAAATGGTCACTTGGCTTATAACCACAACCAAAGTACCATCATACCTTACAATTGAGTCTTTTATTACACCTAATTAAAGTGTTTGTTTTGTTCAATGTAATAAGGCATTATTATTGATTAATAAATCTCCTTAAGGCCATCCACCCATGTAATGGATTCAAGACCCCAAGGTGTCAATATAAACATGGGTATCATTTGGTCCAAAGGTGGAATTTTGGTTTATTTTATGTTTGTTAGGGTAGTTTAGGTGTTTTGAGTCTTAGAAAAACATTTGGCAATGGTTAGAATTGAATTAGGAAGAAGGTTTGTCAAAATGGAAAAAATTGCAAAAATTTGCAAAAGTTGCATTAGCAACTTTTGCAAAAAGTTGACAACTTTTTCAAAAAAAACCACTCCCAACAACTAAAACTACCATGGGGTGGTTCTACCAATTTTTAATGGCCTATAAAGGCTCTAGACACCCAAGGGGAGAGATAACATGAAGAAACATATGTACTTGCTCTTTGGAATCAATAAAATCTATTGTTTTAGGATGAGTTTTACTAATTTTTCCATACTGTACAGCCTTACATGATTCGGAAGTGAACATTTTTGTATTAGATAGCTAGACCTGCTGATTTTTGAAGCACTGGAATTGGTTTCAAGTTTCTAGCAATCAAGGAACTCAAGATATTGAATTTTCTTGACCATTGCCTTGTGAAACCCTCAAAGTTAGGGTTTGGCCAAAGAAATGGCCCTAACTTGAGATCCCATTGTTGGAATTTGTGTCAAATGGGTAGGGAGAAAGTCAAGGTGATGTACTTTCATACTTCAAAAACCCTGAAGTAGGAGGTTGCAACAGATATTTTTAGGAGTAAGCCTTAGGTCTAATATCCCTCATGTATTAGACCAAATTTTATGCAAATTGATGAAGTAATGTGTTTAAAGAAAGTAGGGGACTTGGTGTGAAGGTAAAACATCTTTTTTTGGGTTAGAAGAACACTTTGAAGTTGGTATTTTGATTCCATTAACCCATCTCTTGGCCATTTCTTTGTAGACCACACCTAAAGTTGCTAATTAGACCTAAGTGCATGGTTTGGGTTAAGGTATGATGGAGTGGAGTGGAGCCTTAAGACTATGGAGTCTCTTAATACTTAAAAAAGGGTGTCTAAAACTATACTTTTTCTGCATGGTCCTTTGGAAGAGTTTTGAGTTATTGCTGAAAAACTAAACTAAGAGGCCTAATTGACTAGTAGGTCAAATGTTGCATTCTATTTTGTGGATTGTTAGTAGTAGGTTAAATCAGTGATTTGCCTTGATTTGGTCATCTTAAGATTTCCTCAAGCCATCATTGGTGTTAGAAAGGTTGGGAACACCATAAACACTTTTGCCAAGTTGGGGGGTAGTAGGCCATTATTTAACCAAGTAGGAAGAAGTTGGATTCTTGTCTTTTTTTAGAGAGTTGGGTTTGTAAACCTATTGAAGAGTTGTAATATTAGAGTAGTATCCTTTTGGAAGTGAATCATAACCCTTGCTTAACCCTTTGTGGAGTTTGGAGGTTTGGGTGGTAGAAGGTTGTTTAATTTTTGCTTCCTTGTGCTTACTCTGCATCAGAAGCGGTCTAGCACACAAGAAACAAAAGTAAAACTATCCCACATGCACACAACAGAAGAAATATATGTCTACTATGGTCAATATATCTAAACTTCATAGTTCTTATTTTTTCTATGACAAGATTTGGTATTTGAATCTCTATTTTGCACCTCTTTTTTAATATCATTTTATTGCTTAACTAAATGGTCACCTCAAGAAGTTGGTTTTAATATCTTTTTGAATGCTTAATTGAATGGTCACCTCTTTTTTAATATCATTTTATCTCTATTTTTCATGTTATGAAGTTGGTTTAATAGGCTGATTACAAGAATAGGGTTGACTATCCCAACTAACATAGTGATTTCTTCACAATTTTGATCTAATTTAATGGAAATATCATCACTCCATGAATGATAAAAATATTCTCATGGAGTGACTAATCCTTGATATGTACAATATAACTTCTAACTTTTAATGTGTAGATGAAAGGTATTTGGTTGGTTATCATTGAGAAGAGTAGTGGAAGGGTTAATGGAAGTGGATGGTTGGGAGTAGCAGTGAGAGATCTACTTGAAGGTGGCATACTTTTTATGGTTTGAGGAGTCTAGTAACATCAAATGAATGGTGTATCCACGCTCAATTTATCCTAGAAAGGTGTGGAAGGTAGTTTATTGAGAGGCCCTAGTTTTGAGGCTTGTTTATGAGAAATTTGAGGCTTTTGTACTTCGAAGCATCCAAGACCCAAATTGGTGACATATTTGGAGGTTTTTCATCATCTTTAGTTTCTATGGTAGGGGACTTGGGATGAGAGAGATTATTGGGACTTGTGAGAGACATCCTTTTTGAGTCAACCTTCGATACGAAAAGTCAATTTTTGGCTTCTTCTTCTTCCTTTCTTTAATAGTTGTTTAAAGTTCTTTGTATTCCATTGTGTTTATTACTTTGTGAGGTTCTTCTTGTTATTGTTCTTGCCACTACTCTTCTTCCTTCACCTTACCCTCTAAAGATTCTCCCATCTCTAGATTAAGTTGCTTCTTCTTTTCCTTCAAATATCTTTCACTCCTCTCAACTAATTTGTGTAAGGAAACTCAGGTGCGGAAACAACTTCCTACACTAATATCATAAGGAAAGTATGATGCAAATCCTATTAAAATCTTCTACACTTATAGATTCAATATCATGTAAACAACAATATTGTAGCCAAACATGCATACATAAAATAGACAAAGAAAGGAACACATAACACAAGGATTTGCCGGTGGGGAAAAACCTTTCGGTAAAACAACCCCACCCCTTCAGAACCTGCACAATGTATTATCTTCAACACGAGGTTACAATACACTTGCAATGCAAGTTCAACATCAACAATAGAAGACTCCAGTAGCTACTCACAGTACCAACAATACACGTTTTTAGCATCGCATCTCTTCACAACCCTAAAAATGCTTATAACATGCGCTTCACTTTAGGGCTACTCCCAAAAGGTAAACTATATTAGGGTTTTACCATTCTCTGAGAAAATAGGAACCCCAAAAAAAATTTTGAACCCCACTATTGCGGTAGAGTGTATAGTACTCAAATATCTTAGTTGCCACATGTCTTCACCTGTCATTGAATCTTCCTAACATAGCTCTTACATGTCATAGGAATCCATCGTAACCGTTTTAGTCATGATCTCCTTACACACAATTCAAGATGTCAACACATCAACATTATTTGCAAGAAATACATTTTACAAAACAAATAATAAGAATATGAATTATACAAGGTTGAGACACCTTATTCCTAACAATTTGTTCATTTTATCCTTTGTAGTCTTGAGTGCTTTAGTGTTCCAATCCATTTTGAGGATTGGTTTTTTAAAATTTTGTTTTGACCATAGACAAGCTCAAGAACTTTGCCATCATCTCACTTCATATGACATTTTTAAAATCCATTCGATCTTCATTTGATGAGCATTGAGGTGTGAATAACTTCATTAGACTTCATATTCATTTGTCCAATTAGCTCATATATCTTCCATCCTTAGTTTTTGCTTATATAAATCCCCTAACAACCCTTCTATGCACAACTTGGGGTTAAATAAGTCCCTTGCTTTAAATGCATATAGTGTTACTTAAGCCATTTCAATTTATTTAGCGTTTGCAACATGAAGAGTACAACAAACATGTTGGAAAATATTGTCATTGATATTGAAGGGCAGAGTTATGAGGCAAGTTAAATATAGTAATTTTCATAATTATCTTTGCATGGGCCAAACCATACATGGAAGGAATTATAATAAAAGCATGTTGGCCACCCATCGACTTTTGGCAACCCCTCTTAATGTACCCCACCCAACTTACCCCCACACCCAAAAAAAGAAAATGAGGAAACCTTGATTTGAGTGCCTTATTGGGAAAATGTAAAAAGTGAATAAAAATGCACTTGGCCGACCTCATTAAGATGGCATGATTGTTAAGTGAAAGGGTACCAATGACTACAATATTTTATATGCATCATTATTATAAGTGGTTTTGTCATCAATAAGAAAGAACCAATCTAGCACACAAGAAACAAAAGTAAAACTATCCCACATGCACACAAGAGAAGAAAAATATGAGAAATCTCTATTTCGCACCTCTTTTTTAATATCGTTTTATTTCTTAGCTGAATGGTCACCTCAAAATCATAGTATGGAATAATTTCAAAAAATCTAACATGGACATATTTAATGTGCACAGTCTAAGAAACCTCTTTAAATGTATTTTTCATTGACTATTTTTAGGGATCTAAACATGCTTTAAAAAAACTACTAAGTTCCACTCATAATGTTTGGTTTCATCAAGTGTTGACATTTTTGCAAAAAACATCCCAAAAATATCAAAATATCAAGTCTTTTGGTTCTCTCAACTTATACATCAACTAATCAACATTATCCTTAGAGAGAACTATATCTGTAACTGCCCCATTATCATCAGATTGAGACCTATTTTCCTTCTTACTTTTTGATGATTTTGATCCTCTACAATCCCAGGCATAAGATGATTAACACACAATGGTACTTGAACAAAAAGCACTAATAAACATTGAGGATATGAATTGATAATACCATTTTGTAGATGATTTTGGCATCTCACCCTTTATCACTGGTGCTTCGACTATATTAGCCCTCTTCTTTGGTGACCTGCAAATGAAGAATTAATATAGCAAAATATTTAAGATAAGATTAATCACTCTCTCTCCCTCTCTCCCTATTCAATCTAATGAGCGAACTGGATCTGCTCTACATTTTAATGTCTCAAATATTGCCTCATGGTCTGACTCACAAACTTTCCAAAGAATCTTATTATGTGGTTTTCCACCATATTTTATCAAGTGGACGTTTGATGTAACGTTTGAATAATGAAGAATCTTCCTCTCTATTTGCCAATCCTCAAATAACCACAAGTTAGGGTTCTTCATAAAATATCATCTAAACCATGTGCCAGTTACAACCACCGCACCGACATGGTACTCTAAACCTTCACCATCTATAACTAAGTGATCCAATTTTTGTTGACTTGGACACAATGACACAAATAATAATATGTCCCTTCTTCATTGTCTTTAGGTGCAATAATAGCAAAAACATGGCCTGCAGTGACAAAAGTACAAAATGTGGTCATTAATTCAAAAAATACTTAGGTAAAATTTATAAAGTTACATATTGAAATTACAAAGATATATAAATATAAATATATATATATATATAGTACCAGGTTGCACAAGATTTGACAAGCAGTCAAAGTCAATAGATAAATCCATCTCTACCATTTTTAGTGCTTGTGGGGGATGATAGCTATCAATTGGGTCCAAAACCTGTATATCCCATTTGTCCAACCATTTAGTCGACTCACAGTCATCCCAATTTTCCTCTGCACATGATGGACAATAGCATGCCATTTTTCGTCTATGGATACTACATGAACCTGCATCAGAGCTTCTAAAAGAATGCAACTCATTGGATCTTGTTAATGTGCAACAATCTTGATATGGTGCAATGTTAGTATTATCTATCAACCAATAAAATCTACAAACCATAGACTCACCTTCCTTACCTGGACCCATTTTAGCGTTACACCACTAGACGATGGATTTTGCATCTATCAATATTGCTCCATCTTTGTACTTTAGTTCTTCACAAGCTAAGGCTCTTTTGATGCATGCACCTACACCATCGTGCTCTCCCTTTCCATGACCAGCCTCTGTGAAATTTCACATATATTGAATTCTACACAACCTGTGCATCCTACTTAACTAATAGAACATCTATGCATTCTTGAATTGAGATGTGCAATTGTCTGACCAAATAATGTGTTGATGATATGTGATGCCCCTGTTAGCCAAATCTCCATAAAATAGTTGAAATCAACTCTATACAAACTCTATAGAATGTGATCGATCATTGTTGATGTAGAAATGGTACGCCCTCAAAATCTTCCTATCATCCTCTATACTTGTAGGTGAATGCATGAATGTTATATGAACAAATACGGAAACCTGTTGAGAAGTATAATACTTTGCTTGCACCTCATTTTGTGGTTGTAGTGTGTAGTTCTTTTCAAAGTCTAGAACTAAAACAATGGTATCCAGTGGAAATGTATCTTTGCACAACTTGAATTGCAAATTCAGACATCAAGCTCTATGTGTATGCCTTGCATACTCGTAAATAATCTTTTCACAAAAAATCTTCATGAACTCATACACTGGAATCTTTTCAATGACTAAATCACATCTTTTGCCCTGTTTCCCATCTTTTAGAGCATATGCCACTATCTTAAATTTTTCGTAATCTACTATTTCATTTCCACTTGCATGTGTACTATCCATATGTTGACAAGTTGATAAAAGTTGCAAAGAATCACAAAATAATCATGTACCATCCAAGCATGATGTCTTGTAAAATTGTTGGTTGTTCCCTATTTTACATAAAATGTTAGATATGAATTTCCTTGAAGATCTTGGTGGCTCATTCATGTCACAATCCTACAAACTTAGAATGCAAAAACACACATATATGCCTAAAAACATCAAAATGGTTAAAAAATTCAATATGTATCCTACAACAAGAAGTTGTGCATGTGTGATTTATCTTGACATAAAAAGGTTTACCCATCTCAAAAAATCTTTGACTTATTCAAATTTGAAGATACATACCAATAAATTTTGCAAAAAATTGTGTTTGAGTTGAGTCCAAAAAATGTTTCACATGTAGGTCACAATTTTGGCTACCAATCCTCCTTCTTACAATGTCTCTTTGATTAGGGGAAACACGTGTGTTATTTTTCCAAAAATCTTTGGTCAATAATTTCAAAGCTTCACTAATTTCTTTATCCTTTTGCAGTAGTCTATTGCTAAATGTCCATAACTCATTTTTAGTTGGATCTTCCAATCTCTCATGCCTTAGCATGGCTCTCCTTAGAGTACCTCTACCAATTTTTAATATTTTTCTTATTTTTCTCATTAGTTGAGCTTTCTTCATTTGGCTACTTACTATTATTGATTTAAGTACTCGTCTTGTGATATTACAATCTTTGGTGTGTGATTTAGAACCCACTTTGTCATAAGCACTCATTAGATTCTTTACAATGCTTTTTTCATTTGAATCGTCCATAGTTCTTATCCCAAGAATCTTCATGATAGGCCTAAATTTCAAATTCCTCATCATTTCAAAAAATAATTGGCATTGACCTATAATATTTAATCCTTCAAAAAAAAAAATCCACATACGATTAACTTTTCTTTGACAAGTACGCTTGCTAATCTTGTTAGGCATTGATTTCAAAATATTAGTATCAATATCAATCAAATATTTTGATCTTCTAAAATAAATTCTAGAAAGTGTTATAATCTCTTCCATTCCCTCAACATTTTGAACATCAACATAAGTTTGAGTGTATTGCATACCTTGAACTGAAGATGATGTGTCTTGGCAATAAGATGCAAAAGATGGAATATCACCTACTTGATGTGTTGATGTTGTGTCCTCAACATGACATGATGGAGTGTGTACAGCATTGGATCTACAAATTAGTGTCTCTTCGACATGAGGATGAGATGACTCCAACATTAGAAGATGGTGTAGCTTCACAATTCAATTGTGTTCTTGAGCGTAACAGTCTCATTCGTTCTCTTTGTCTTTCTAATTCTTCCTCTTTGTTTCTTTGTATCAGTGGTTCTTGATCCTCTTCAAAAGTCAATTCTTCATTATTGCTTTGCAATTTTCTTTGTTCATGTAGTAGTTTCATTTTATCTCTTTTAATTTTCAAATCTCTCTCCCTATCTTCATTTGTTTGAGTTTTTGGTTTCTTCCTTGGTATGATGATGATTTCTACATGTCAAATTATTCAAACATCTGAATTACTTACAATGTGTAAATTAAAAATTATTCAAATACATATAAAATTTATAATTATTTGAATGAATACACAATATATATCAAACAACTTGTCAAATTTCTAACCATTTCAAAATAACATTTCATTCAAACATACAAATTTCAACGAATTGACTATATATTAAACAACATGTCAAATTATAATCAAATTTGTATCTATATATCAACAAACAATATTTAAAATGGATTGCACTAACCTTTTTTAGACAAGGAATATTCAAAAATTCTTCAAATCATGTATCCAATGATTGAATTTGGTGTTTGCTAGCTTCAAAAAGTCTTGAAATAATGTTTGCTATGTTGAAACTTGTGATTTTTGTCAAAATAATAGAAAACACAATAAACCAAAAGTAGAGAATGGATGAAATGGGCCCCAAAGTTTCTTTTTGACCTTTTTGGGTGATTTCACATAGTGCATACGCACTATAGCACATACACACTATAAAGCATGTACGCACTATATCAAAACACATCACTCTCTATTCTCCCTACTCACTCTCTCCTCTCCCATCCCCTACTCTCTCTCTTACTCTCCCTCTCGTATTTCCTACTCTTTCTCACTCTCACTCTCCCTCTCCTACTCCCTCTCCCATTGCCTACTCTCTCCCATCCCCTACTCTCTCTCTCTCACTCTCCCTCTCCCATTTCCTACTCTCTCTCACTCTCCCTCTTGTACTCCCTCTCCCATCACCTACTCTCTCCCATCCCCTACTCTCTCTCTCCCTACTCTCTCTCCCCTCTCCCATCCCCTACTCTTTCTCTCTCCTCTCTCCCATCCCCTATTCTCTCTCTCTCCCATCCCCTACTCTTTAGATCTCTCACACACACTCACATGCTCCCTCTCCCATTGCCTACTATCTCTCTCTCTCTCCCCCATCCCCCTACTCTCTCTCACACTCTCTCCCATCCCCTACTCTCATTCTCTCTCTCCCATCTCGTTCACTCTCTCTGCCACCTCCTACTCTCTCTCACACTCTCTCCCATCCCCTACTCTCTCTTACACACACTCCCATCCCCCTCACTCTCTCCCTCTCCTAGCACCATCTGCTACTCTCTCTCTCTCTCTCTCTCTCTCTCCCCTCTCCCATCCCCTAAACTCTCTCTTTTATAGATATACACTCCCATCCCCCCTCTCTCTCCTCTCCCATCCCCTACTCTCTAGATCTCTCACACACACTCCCATCCCCCCTCTCTCTCCCCCTCCCACTCCCTCTCCCACCACCTACTATCTTTCTCTCAAGTTCTCTCTCTCCCTCTCTACTCTCTCTCTCCCATCTCCTACTCTTACTCTCTCTCCCATCCCCAACTCTCTCTCACACTCTCTCCCATCCCCTACTCTCTCTCACACTCTCTCCCATCCTTTCACTCTGTCTCTCCCATCCTGTACTCTCTCTGCCACCCCCTATTCTCTCTCACACTCTCTCCCATCCTTTCACTCTATCTCTCACATTCTGTACTCTCTCTCTCTGCCACCCCTACTCTCTCTCACACTCTCACACTCTCTCCCATCCCTTACTCTCTCTCTTTCACAAATATACACACACTCCCATCCTCCCTCCTTCTCTCCCATCCCCTACTCTCTAGATCTGTCACACACTCCCATCCCCCTCTCTCTATCTCCCTCTCCCTACTCTCTCTCACACTCTCTCCTATCCCCTACTCTCTCTCCCCCATCTTGTTCTCTCTCTCTCTCTCTGCCACCTCCTACTCTCTCTCAAAATCTCTCCCATCCCCTACTCTCTCTTACACACACTCCCATCCCCCCTCTCTCTCCCTCTCCCACTCCCTCTCCCACCACCTAGTCTCTCTCTCCCATTCGCTACTCTCTCTCTCTCTCTCTCTCGGGCTACTCTCTCTCTCCCCTCTCCCATCCCCTAAACTCTCTCTTTTATAGATACAAACTCACATCCCTCTCTCTCTCCTCTCTCATCCCCTACTCTCTAGATCTCTCACACACACTCCCATCCGCCCTCTCTACCCCTCTCCCACTCCCTCTCCCACTACCTACTATCTCTCTCTCTCAAGTTCTCTCTCTCCCTCTCTACTCTCTCTCTCCCATCCCCTACTCTTACTCTCTCTCTCTCCCATCCCAAACTCTCTCTCACACTCTCTCCCATCCCCAACTCTCTCTCACACTCTTTCCCATCCTTTCACTCTGTCTCTCCCATCTCGTACTCTCTCTCTACCAACCCCTACTCTCTCTCTCACTCTCTCCCATCCTTTCACTCTATCTCTCCCATCCTGTACTCTCTCTCTCTACAACCCCCTACTCTCTCTCACTCTCTCCTATTCTTTCACTCTGTCTCTCCCATCTCGTACTCTCTCTACCAGCCCCTACTCTCTTTCATAGTCTCACACTCTCTCCCATCCCCTACTCTCTCTCTTTCAAAAAACACACACACACACACACACTCCCATCCCCCCTCTCTCTTCTCTCCCATCCCCTACTCTCTAGATCTGTCACACACACTCCCATCTCCCTCTCTCTATCTCCCTCTCCCTACTCTCTCTCACACTCTCTCCCATCCCCTACTCTCTCTCACACTCTCTCCCATCCTTTACTCTCACTCTCTCCCTCTCCAATTTCCTACTCTCTATCCTCCATCTCCTACTCTCTCTCACCTCTCCCATCCCCTACTCTCTCTCTTTCATAGACACACACACTCCTATCCCCCCACTCTCTTCTCTCCCATCCCCTACTCTCTAGATCTGTCACACACACGACCATCCCCCTATCTCTCTCCCTCTCCCTCTCCCTCTCCCTCTCCCTCTCCCTCTTCCTACTATCTCTCTCTCTCCCTCTCTACTCTCTCTCCCATCCCTTGGTCTCACTCTCTCTCTCATCCCCTACTCTCTCTCTCACTGTCCTATCCCCTACTCTCACTCTCTCTCCCATCCCGTATGAGCTCTCTCTACTACAACCTACTCTCTCTCACACTCTCACACTCTCTCCCATCCCGTACACTATCTCTCTTACACACATTCCATTCCCCCATCTCTCTCTCTCCCTCTCCCACTACCTACTCTCTCTCCCCCATCCCCTACTCACTCTCCCCTCCCCCATCCCCTACTCTCTCTTTCATAGACACACACACTCCCAACCCCCCTCTCTCTACTCTCCCATCCCCTACTCTCTAGATTTGTCACACACACTCCCATCCCCCCTCTCTCTACCTCTCCCACTCCATCTTGCACTACCTACTATCTCTCTCTCAAGTACTCTCTCTCCCTCTCTACTTTCTCTCTCCCATCCCCTACTCTCACTCTCTCTCTTCCATCCCCTACTCTCTCTCACACTCTCTCCCATCCCCTACTCTCTCTCTCTCTCCCCCATCCCGTACGATCTCTCTCTCAAACTCTCACACTCTCTCCCATCTCCTACTCTATCTCTCTTACACACATTCCCATTCCCCCTCTCTCTCTCTCACTCCCTCTCCCATATCCTACTCTCTCCCATCCCCTACTCTGTCTCTCTTACACACTCCCATTCCCCCTCACCTACTATCTCTCTCTGTCACTCTCTCACTCCCTACTCTCTCTCTCCCATCCCCTACTCTCACTCTCTCTCTACCACCCCTACTCTCTCTCACATTCTCACACTCTCTCCCATCCCCTACTCTCTCTCTTACACACACACCCATCCACCCTCTCTCTCCCTCTCCCACTCCCTCTCCCATTTCCTAGTCTCTTTCTCTCCCATCCCCTACTCTCTCTCTATCTCTCTCTCCCCTCTCCTATTCCCTACTCTCTCTTTCACACACACACCCATCCCCCCTCTTTCCTCTCCCATCCCCTACTTTGTCTCTCACTCGTGCTTCCTCTCCCACTCCCTCTCCCACCACCTATTCTCTCTCTTTCTCTCACTCTCACTCTCAATCTCACTCTCTCTCTCTCACTCTCCTATCCATCTCTACTCTCTCTCTACTACCCGCTACTCTCTCTCTCACATTTTCACACTCTCTCCTATCCCCTACTCTCTCTCTCTCTCTCTTACACACATTTCCATCCCCCATCTCTCTCCATCTCCCACTCCCTCTCCCATTGCCTATTCTCTCTCCTATCCCCTACTCTCTCTCAAGCTACTCTATCTCCCCCCTCTCCCATTCGCTACTCTCTCTCTTTCACACATATGCACTCCCATCCTCCTCTCTCTCGCTCTCCCTCTCCCACTCTGTCTCCTACCACCTACTCTCTCTCTTCCCCATCCCCTACTCTCAATCTCTCTCTCCCACCTTGTACTCTCTCTACCACCCCTACTCTCTCTCACACTTCCTCTCTCTCCCATCCCCTACTTTCAATCTCTCTCCCCCATCTCGTACTCTCTCTTTGCCACCCCTACTCTCTCTCACACTTCCTCTCTCTCCCATCATGTACTCTCTCTGTCACCCCTACTCTCTCTCACACTTCCTCTCTCTCCCATCTCGTACTCTCTCTGCCACCCCTACTCTCTCTCACACTTCCTCTCTCTCCCATCCCATACTCTCTTTGCCACCCCTACTCTTTCTCACTTCCTCTCTCTCCCATCCCCTACTCTCTCCCCTCTCCCGTCCCCTACTTTCTTTGTATCTCTCTCTCTCTCTCTCTCACACACACATAGCCATTCACCCCCTACTCTCTCTTGCTCTTTCTTTGCATCTTTTATGCATTGTTTAGGTCTCAATAGTGCATGCGCACTATAGTGCACACACACTATTGAGACCAAAATTCAAATGCTTTAAATAGTGTGTGCATGCTATAGGACATATGCACTATTGAAAGCTTTGCCTTGAAGATCTAACCCAAAGGTTTGGAGTTTATAAATAGGTCTGAGACATGTTTTCCAACAAACATACAAAAAATGATTGATTTTTCTTGTGTGCTCTCATTCAAGATTCCTGGTGGTTGGGCATCGATAAGATCAGGTTACATGACATTGTAGGTCTCTATGTTAGCTATATAACCATATAATTTTTTTTTTAAGTTGAACTATTTCAAACTTTTCATCTATAATTTATTTTGAATGTATGTTCATTTTTTGTAAAAAGCCACCATGTACTAATTGGGCTATAGATTTTAGCTCATTCATCAAATTTTGTAACAACTTAGTTTTTTGGAAACTAGACTCCATTTTACACACTTTGAAAAAAAATTTTGATTTTAGATTAATTTTCAATTATTTCTAGGGGGAGCACATAGATATTTCACATTTTTGGGATGTGTCTAGTTAAAAAATTCATTAAAAAAAAATACACATTATCAGATTACCCAAAAAATTTGGGATAAACTACATAGTGTTAAGTAACTTTTGACAAGAGCGATTAAAGAATTAAAAAAAAAAAGGTTAAAATTTTAGGGGGGCCACACTTTGTACCGTGTTGTATTTTTTTGGAATAAACAGTAACACTTTTGTGGCCCAATTTTTTGAGGACCTAAAACTAAACCATTTTCAAAAAAATTAGTAGTTTAGAAACTAGATTCAAAGGACTACCACTTTTGTTTTTGTCATATCTTAAAATTTTGAGCATAACTATCTTCAAATTCTTGTTGAAGTTCAGAAATTGCTGATTTTAGGAAAAAGGTGTCCACTTATACCCCCCTTTTGGCACCACAATTTGGTGTACTTACCCATCATCTAGTTATTACAATCCACAATCCCTTATAGCTCAATACCACTACAAGAAGCTACAATATCACCATTCATTATGAAATCCCTAGCCCTCAGCCATTTCATAAAAGATTTTTTTCTTACAAAATTAGGGCTATAATAAGTTGTCTAATAGAAAAGTAGTAGATAATGTCTTTTATAATAGTATGGTCATTTTTTACTTTAGGGGTCCTTCCACTGAACACACCCATGGAAATAATCTAGGGGGAAACGATGATGAATAAACCTTTGAGTCTAATTAGGATCCACATTACAACAATCTCCAACTCAGAGACTAGTCAGACTTCATAATAATAACCTCACACTTGGAGACTGATTGTATCACTGCTAAACCTATAGCTCCCATTGGAATATCAACCCCCCCTGGACTTTGTTGTTATTTTATTATGTTGAGTCTAGAAGACCAACCAAAGCTGAAGAGGAGTTCAAATTCTCCCTTATGATGACCTTTTTAAACATATTTGTTGGATTTTCATCTATATGTATCTTCTCTAGCTTTAACTATCCATCATCCAAATTGACCCAATGAAATGGTTCCACAACTGTATGGGTTTTTTCTTTGAATGTAGAGAAAAATTATTTGCAATATGAATGGCACTCTAGCTACCTGTGAACAAATAATTATCCCTTTATAGGTGTCCCAATTCTTCCATGAAGAACAAAAGCCCTTGGATGCCTCTATAGCAGCAACATATTTTGCCTCTATAGTGGATACAATATTCACCATCTGTAACCAAGAAACCCAACTCACTTTTGCTTCACCAATAGTAAATACATAACCTGTAGTACTCCCTGTGGTATCAATATCCTCTACCAAATATGAGTCAACATAACCTTATATATTAGTAGTAGATCCCCCAAAATGTAAACACTTACTGGATATTCCTCTCAAATATCTAAGAATCCATTTAACTGCTTTCCAATGCTCAAACCCTGGATGACTCATATACCTGCTAACAACTCCCACTACATGTGCAATATTTTTCCAAGTACACACCATAGTATACATCAAGCTTCCTATAGTTGAAGCATAAGGTACCTTGGATGTCTTATCCTCCTCTTCTTGTGTCTTTGGACACATCTCCTTAGTCAACTTCAAAGGACCAAGTAAAGGTGTGCTGACAACTTTAACATTCTCCATAGAGACATTCTACAAAACCTTCTCAATATAATGAGCTTGAAACAATGTCAACCTTATGTGCTTCCTATCTCTACAAATTTTCATACCAACAATTTTTTTCTACCCCCAAATCCTTCATTGAAAATGAATGTGCTAACTGATATTTTAACCCCTTTATGTGATCCATGTTAGACACAACCACACATATATCACCAACATATAAACATAAAATAATTTATTTGTCATCATCTAACCTCTTAAAATAAAAAAATTGGTCAAAATGACATTGCGTGTAACCATTCTCATGCATAAAACTGTCAACTTTATAGTATCATTGCTAAGATGCTTGCTTCAAGCCATATAAACTTTTCTTCAATTTGCACACTAAGTTCTCCTTACCTTTGACCTCAAATCCCTTTGGTTGTACCATATATATTTATTCATCCAATTCACCATGAAGAAAGGTTGTTTTAACATCAAGCTACTTCAAATGAATATCTCCAATAGCCACATTACATAAAACAATACGAATAGAAGTCATTTTAACAACAAGAGAAAATATCTCATCAAAATCAATGCCCTTTTTTCTATTTAAATCCTTTTACAACTACCCTAGCTATAAATATTTTCTTATTAGGAGTTTTAATATGTTGAAATAGAAATTTACAAAACAACTTGTTTTAGCACTTTCAAATTTTAATAAGGTGTTTCAAGTAAACTGCGATGCTAGTGGTACTGCAATAGGAGCTATTTTGAGTCAAGAAGGTAGACCTATAGCTTATTTCAGTAAGAAATTGAATGATGCCAAAAGAAAGTTTTATATTTATGATCATGAATTTTATGCTATAGTTTAAGAATTGAAGAAATGGAGATAGTATCTTATTCTTAAGGAGTTTTTTTTGTATACTGATCATCAAGCTTTGCACTATTTGAACAATCAAGAAAATTTTAATCAAAGGCATTTGAAGTGGGTTGATTTTTTGCAGTGTTATGCATTTTTTTTTGAAATACAAGAGTGGGATGTCTAAAAAATTTGCATATTCTCTAATTAGAAGAATTTTGGTGACAAAAATACATATTGAGGTGGTTGAGTTCAAGGAACTCAAGAATTTGGATCTGGAGGATCCTAATTTTGGTGAGGCTTGGAAATCTTGTATAGAACCTATTATACCTAACAAGACAAATTGGTTGAAATTTGTAATCTAAGGTGGTATGTTGTTTGAGGGAAGTTAATTGTGCATTTTTAGAAGTTCTATGAGGGAGAATATCATTAAGGAGAAGCATAGTGGAAGATTGGTTAGACAATTTGGTAGAGATAAAACCATTTCTTTGGTTGCTGAGAATTATTACTAGTCATAGTTGTAGCAAGATGTGAAGAAGTTTATGTAGTGTTGTAGAGTATGTTAGATGGTTAAAGGAGTAAAGAAAAATATGAGGTTATATCAACCATTACATGTACTTCAGAAGCCATGGGAAGATGTCAACATAGATTTAATTTTTGGTTTACCAAGGACACAGTGAGGGCATGATTTGATATTTGTGCTAGTTGGTAGATTTTCAAAGATTACACATTTCATTCCCTGCAAGAAGACTATTGATGATGTTCATGTGGCAAAATTGTTTTGTAAAGAAATGGTGAGACTACATGGTCTGCCAAAGAATGTAGTTTATAATCATGATACCATATTTTTTGGATATTCCTGGCATACATTGTCAAAGAAATTAAAGATAAATTTGAATTTTAGTTCATGCCATCATGTAGAGACTAATGGAAAAATAGAAGTTGTGAACCTAAAGATTTCAGGGAATTTGTTGAGATTCTTGGTTGGAGTTAAATCAAAAGGTTGAGATTTTATTTTACTATAGGAAAAATGTGCATACAATAATTATGTCAATAAGAGTACTGGTAGATCACCATTTGAGATTGTAAATGGGAGAAGTCCCAGAAATGCTTTTGAATTGAGGCATTTGGGTAAAGGTGAAATAAGTAGTAATGAAGTAGAATATTTTGTTGAACATTTGAAGAATATCCATGAGGAGGTGAGGAAGCACATTACAAAGATGAATACACAATATAAGGCTAAGCTAGATGTGAAAATGAGCTATAAAGAATTTTAGATTGGAGATGAACTCATGGCTCATTTGAGGAATGAGAGATTTCTAATGGGTACATATAATAAGATAAAAATGAAGAAGTTTGAAACATGCAAGATAGTGAAAAGGCATGATTCTAGAAATGCCTATGAAGTAAAGTTGCCAGCTGAGTTGAATATTCCACTAGTATTTAACGTTTCATATTTGACAAAATATTATGAAGTAGGAGATGGAGATGAAGTTGTAGAAGCACAATGGATTATTCCAGCATCTACTTTAGTTATAGAGGATATTGGGAAGATATTGCACATTCTTGAGGGAAGAAGCACAAAGAACAAAACATATGAAGAGTATCTAGTCAAATGGAAAGGGAGGCTAGTGGATGATTCATCATGGCTAGCACAGAAGTAGGTTGACCATCTTGATTTTTGTCTAACTACCAAAGACATGATAGGTCTACTTTTCAAATTACCCTACATGACTGATGCAGGAGCATCTTGGGTGTAAGGGAAATCTTGCATCACTCAAAAAATATTTCTATTTCTAGTTTTCCAAATTTTGTGTTTTTAATAAGGGTTATTCTTATATAGAGTCTCTATTTTTGGGAGCTTGCTAATTTTAGTAAGTTAGTGTTATGTTCTTAGATTATTTCTAATCTCATATATGAAGGTATTATGGATGAGTTTTGTTGTCATATCATATGTATTGGTGTAGTTATTACAGATTTTTGGTATGAATTTTGGCTATCCAAACTTAAATTATATCCATGAAGACTTAAATGACTCAAAATTGAGGCAAAACCTTAAGTGATGGATGCTTGCACCATCAATTGCTAAAGATCTCTAGCCAACAATTCTACAATGAGGCTATAATGGCCCATTGGGTCAACAATTTGCTAGTTATGGTCTCAAGAAGTGGACCCATCTAAAAATGTAATTTGTAAATTTTCTTGAGTTGATTATATGTAATGAAGTGTAATGAAATGATATAATATGAGGTTGGTCATCCTTAAGAGTTAGGGCTTAGTGTCTAGAACCTTCTTCAGCAATAAAAATGTTTATAAAAGGAAGACTCGTAGGTTGTCTAGGGAATTTTTGGTGTTAGTTGCACCTTTGTCTTGCAAACTTTTGTAAAGAAGGTACCCATGTGGGTTTGCATATTGTAATTCTATAATTCTGCATTTGTGGCGATAATAAGAAGCACATATTTTGTTCTCTCAATTTGTGTTCTCTATTTCTATTGTTTGTTGTGGTATTAATGGGAGTACCCTTCATCATGATATTTCTAAAATTGTGGCTCCACATTGATATTTTTAATATTGTGGCTTGCAGGAAATATTTATAATGCTTGCTTAGTATCTTAATATAAATTTCTAGTAAAAAGTGTATTGCAAGTGTGGTCATAGTGTTGAACCTTGTAAGTGTGTTTCTTTTTTTTTAATTATGAAGGAGTCAGTACCAAATCAATTGTGGCATCATGGGTCAATATAAAAAGATTACAAATGCACATTTGTAAACAGTGTTGTATATTCAAGGAATATCAATGTGTAGTATGTATGGTAGTGAAAGTTTTTTCTGGTGCTATATTGTGTTTGAAATTGGTTTTTTAGTTATTTTGTAGATTTTTTGTTAATAGGATAGTTGTGCTCTTTTTTTTTGTTTTATATTTGGGATTTTTTTGCAAGATCTAAAGATTGTGATGAGTTGTATTTGGGTCCTATTATGCCTTATTATCTTTCACTTTGAGAAAATTCAGTTAGTTGTTGTGCTTTTGAGTGGATTAGTAATATGTTACACACTAAATTTTCTCTTTCATCTTGTTGCATTTGGTTGATTGAATTGTAATCTTTATCTTTATGTTCTTTTAAATCTATATAATAACCATACTTTTGTAATCATCAAATGTAGACATAAATGTTTAAGGTAAAATCAAATTATGGGAATGCCATGTTAATGGAAGTGAGTTGTGACATTAAGACTGAACTTCCAATCAAAATAGCTAGCCACAATCAAGTTTAGTGGTTTCCTTAAATAAAGATTTGAACCTTAAAAAACAAGAGTAAAAAAATATACAATTTTCATTTCTGCACTTAAAGAGTCTTTTAAAAGGTTCTTATTATTTATCTATATTTTTCAAGTTTGGTTTAACATAATTTCTTAATATAATTTTTTAAACCATATTTCTAATGATAAGTTTCTTTTACATATCTTTTTCAATAATCCACAATGACATGTATACTTAAAGAGTACCACTTGTATAATTAGGTGGATTGGTAATTTATTAAGTTGATAGACTTATATGTGGGAGTTTTGTTCTCGGATTTTGCATTTTTGGTCGAAATATTGTAAGCCCAATCATAAAACAATATTTTTTTTTGAGTTTGTTTCCAATCATTTTTATTTTGTTTTAACAAAGTTATTTCTTTTTTATTTCCTTTCAAATTCTTTCTATTGTTATTTATTTCTCTTTTTTTATTTCCTTTAAAAATCTTGCTATATAACATTTGTTTCTATTTTTGCTAATTTAGAAATTTCCATTCAAATATTTTACATGTTTCCTTGATGTCCTTAAAATAAGTATTTGTTTAAATTTTTCAAAAGAATTCAACTAACTTTAATCAAATGAAAAAATAAAATTGAAATGTCAATTTCTATCCAAACTTTTCTTTAAACCCTTGTTTACAAGCAGATTTATGGCTTAGATAGGTCTTGAGTTCAAAGTTCCACCCTTTACTATTTTAGTTTTTCATTTTTTATGTTAAAGTATTGCACATTGATATATTAGGTGCTACATATTTTTACTAAAAACTAAAATGTTGCGGAATTTGATAAAATAGAAAATAAGTGTATTAGCTATATGTCATCTTTATGAAAGCTAATTGAAGAAATAAAGGTATAAATGAAATTATTTACACAACTAATTTTAAGTATTTATGGTCCTTAGTAATCACCTTAGGAATTTGTTTTGAATTAAATATTTTTAAAGATGATTTAATATACATTTAGTTTCTTGAGCAATTTTAACTATTTTAAAATATTATATTTTAAAGATATTTAATTATATTTTAGGATATTCAAGTTTGTTTTTTGTAAATTGGGTAAATCAAAGAATATATGCTGCATGTAACATTAGGTAAAATACTAATGATGAATTTATTGTTTGATGATTTTAATTTTTAATTTTTGTATTATTGATTAGGTGTTGTAAATGTTTAGATAAAATAAAGGGTGGTTTTTTACTTAATTTTTTAATTAGCTATTAGATGCCACATATTTACACTAAAAACTAAAATATTAGAGAATTTGATAAAAAAAAAAAAAAAATGTATCAACTATATGTTATCTTTATGAAAGTTGTAATGAAGAAACAAAGGTAGAAATGCAATTATTTACATAACTAATCTTAAGTATTTATTGCCCTTAATAATCACTTTAGGAATTTGTTTTGAATTAAATATTTTTAAAAATGCACATTTATTTTCTTGAGCAATTTTAACAATTTTTAAAAAATTATATCTCTAAGATATTTAATTATATTTTAGGATATTCAAGTTTGTTTTTTAAATTGGATAAATCAAAGAATATACATTGCATGTAACATTAGGTAAAATAGTAATGATGATTTTAATGTTTGATAATTTTAATCTTTCATTTTTGTATTATTGATTAATTGTTGTAAATGATTATAGATAAAATAAAGAATGTTCTTTACTTAATTTTTTAGTTAGCTATATGATATTTTTAGTACTGTGTCTTGGAGCACAATATTCATCAGTAAAATGTTATTACATTACAAAATTTTGAAAAAGAAAAAAAAATTCAAAAAGAAATAATAATTTAAAGGTTTAATTTATAATTGATATTAAATTAAACTATCTATTTTAATTCTAGATTCCAATTCCTTGTAAAATATGGGTTTGTTTATGTTTGTTTACTCTAGTGGTTTCAGGTCCCTATAAAACCTAGTATTTTGATGTCTTGTGGTGAACTTCAGGTTTTAGGTCCTTGTAAACTGGTGATGTGTCCTATTTATCTTTAGCTTTTGTAAAGGGTCCTAGGTCCCTTCAAAACCTATTTTTATATTAATCTAAACACATACTATTAAGATAATTTAACTTACTTTAGATTTTGTTTACTTACTAAAATTACTATTGCCCTCTATGTTATTTAAGGGTAACTCTTAGATTTATTCATGAAAATAACTAATATAAACTAGTTTGTATATACATATATAAATTACATCAAGAGTAATCATTCTTGAAGCATGTATTTTTGTTCAATCCCAAGGTTATTTTAATCATAGTTAGGATTTATGAAAATAGGCGCTTCAAAAAGGATTACTCTTAGAGTAATGTGTGTGTGTGTGTGTATGCATGCATGTGTGTATGCTAGTGGCAATCACGGTGCAACATGAAAAGTATTTTTTATTTTTTATTTATTTTTGATAAGGTTAGTATCAAATTATTTATTTATTTTTAAATATAATTGTATAAAGTTACTATAAAATTGTAGTTGTATAAACTTACTATAAAATTATTCTTCAACATTTTGTTTTTTAATTCTATATATGGTATTTAATTTGCATGACTTTAATTTATTTTTATTTTAGAGATATTGTTATGTAAAATGTTACATTCAGGGGTAGAGTTAGGGTTAGGGTTAGGGTTAGAGTTAAGGTTAGGGTTAGTCTTAAAGTTAGAGTTGGGGTTAGCTTTAGGATTAAAATTAGGGTTAGGGATAGGATTAGGGTTAGAGTTTGAATTAGAGTTAGGGTTAGGGTTATGTTTATTGTTAGGGTTAGGGTTACAACTAGAGGTGGAGTTAGGGTAGGGTTAGAGTTATAATTAGACTTAGAGTTAGGGTTAGGGTTAAGTTTAGAATTAGAGTTAGAGTTAGTGCTAAGGTTAGAATTAGAGATACAAATATAGTTAGGGTTAGAGTTAGAGTTAGGATTAGGGTATGGGCAAGAATTACAGTTAGGGTTAGAATCAGGGTGTTAGGATTAGAATTAGAGTTAGGGCTTGAGAAAGAGTTAGAATAAGGGTCAGAATTAGAGTTATAATAAGGGTTAGAGTTAGAGTAAGAGTTAAGGTTAGAATTAGGGTTAGGGTTATAATTAGGGTTAGAGTAAGGGTTAGTATTAGGGCTAGGGTTAGCCTTAGGGTTAGGATTACAATTAGAATTAGAGTTAAAATTAGAGGTAGTGTTGGTGTTAGTGTTAAGACTTAGAAATAGGGTTAGGGTAAGAATTACCATTAGAGTTAGAGGTAGGGTTAGAATTAGTGTTAGGGTTAGGGTTAGGGTGAGAATTAGAGTTAGGGTTAGGGTTAGACTTAGGATTAGAATACGGTTAGGTTAGGTCTAGAATTGGGGTTAGGGTTAGAATTGTTAGAATTTGAAAAGATTGATAACCTAGAAAACTAGTGCAAAGAATAGATATCTAAACTACGAATACAAATGATATAAAATTAGAATAGAAACATAGAGTTAGTCTCCAAGAGAGTATTGCAAATACTAGAAGCAAAATAGCATTAAGAGGATACACAAGAAATTGATCACAAATATAAGCCAGGTAGCATGCTTATATAGACTAGGAAGAGGGAGGAGGTGGCAACATCGACCAATGAGGAGCAACCATCTATCAGACTAAAGATAGCAAAGTATCTTTCTAAGATAGATAATGGATGCTCATATGCAGGATGGTGACACCTCACAACCACTTTCTAAACAAGACATGCTTTATTAACCTAAGCAAGATTATTAAAAGTGTAGGAAAAAACTAGCAATATAGGGAAATATAAATAATCCACTAGGAAATTAAAAAAACTACACTAACACCCCCCCCATAAGTGAAGCTTAGGTGGATGTAGAAATGGGTCCCGAAAAGTCAGGCCTAATGAGGTACCCATGTATATAAAATTCCCCCAAAAGAGAGAGAAAAGAGATTCCCCAAAAAAAATCAGGACTCCAAGTGAGAGGAAGAGGCCCCCCCAAAAGATGAAGCATCTCGCACCCACAAAAAAGCTTGCAAATTTTGTCTAATAGATCCACTTACGTCAAACAAGTTTTCTTCCCTTAGGAAGAAGGACAAGATCCCAAGTGTGGTTCCTCTTTAAGGAACTATACTCTTCCTACATAGTTTTATCCCACTTAGGAATACTAGAAGCCTCATGAAAATATGATGGATTTGAGGCAGTAGCAATAAAGATATGTGTAGCATCTTGGAATTGTGAATGAGTCTGCTTGGTGTCTGATGGATCCCTAACCTAATCACTTGTAGACTGCAAGGTCTATCTAGCCCAAAGTGGACCAAAAGATGGAGAATTTGTAGGAGAATCATCAACCTATGAATGATGAGTAGCAGAGGAAGGAGGTGAGTCCTCTAAATCACTCTCTAGATCGGAAGTGGGGGTAAAAGACTGCTTAGGTGAATTTGACTCATCAGAAGATCTTTCATGTATTCTAAGTGACTCCAATGTCAAAGTAGAAGGCAACCCTATGACCATGCTCTGTTGGTTAAGCTGATGCAAGTAGTGGAAGTTAGGATGGTCAAACTGCTTAGGCCATAATTTACTCACATCATTAGAGTGAGTGAGCAAAACAGTCAAAGGAGGATCAGGAACAAAGTGAGAAAATAGATAGAGTCGTGACTGATGATCTACCCTCCCAACTGCAACTGTAGAATCATTATGCAACTCATGTATCTCCACTGAATCAGGGTATACAATGAGGGTACACAAAGAACATCATGGAATGTGCCATCCCCCACATCAACAGACCCTCTCCCACACACCTCAATAGGAGTGTTATCACCCATCAAAATAGAAGGCATAGTACATGGCTCCAAGGATGCAAGTTCTTCCTTAGATGAAGTCATGTGGTGTGAAGCACCTGAATCAAGAACCCAAGTGGATGGTGAGGAAGCAACTGCAACAAGGGCCTTGCCCTTTCCTTTCCCCTTGCTATTTTCTTTTTCCTTGTTAGGCCCTTCATTAGAACTTTGTTTGATAGACTCAGGAACACTGATATTATTCTTCTCAGGAATGTATGTCAAGTGATCAATTTGTTTCTTTAAACATTTATGTTCATCATGACCAGGTCATTTACAATAGGCACATTGGACCTTTTCTTTCTTAGGCTTATCACCCTTAGAAGATGGTGTATCAATAGTTGTTTTTGAAGCAACCAGTATCTGATCCTTCTTCTCCTTGCTATTCTTTTGTATCTTGTCCTTACTATTGTTGTTACTACTTTTTCCTTTTTGTTCTTTTGTACCTTTGTTGACAACTAAGGCATGTGACTTAGAGGACTTAAGAGTGCCCATCTAGATTAGCTTGTCCTATTCTTGAGTGAGATTGACAGCAAAATCATCTAAAGATGGCATGGTGAATTGAGTACCAAGTGCACCCTTAGTAGCATAGAAGGTAGAGACAAACACAAAATATTTTGAACTCGGCTTAGAGAGAATGCTAAGAATCAATTGTTCATCTTGCTTTTCAATTCCACATTGTTTTAACTACAACCTTAGTGACTTCAATTTAGTGAAGAAATCCTGGCTTGTGTTGAAATTGCCTGGAATTAAACTAATTAGTTCATTTTCCAACATATGACCCCTCATTGAATCTTGTGTACCAAATAGTGTTTCTAGTTTTAACCATATTTCATTTGGTGTATTCAAAGATTCAATGTGAAATAGCAAATTAGGAGAAACAGATAAACACAATGTTCCATATGCCTCATCACATTTGTTAAACCACTTAGGCTCATCTTCATCTTTAGCAAGTTCAATTTCAAGTCTAATAGTTATCCTATTTAATCTAGCTTTCCTTAAGTGAATTGTCATGCATGATTTCCACTCAAAGTAATTGTATGGAGTTAGGATGGGCATATTTGTTTGATCCATGATGAAGAAATGCAGAGAAGAAATGCCAAAAAATAAAAAACCCCAACCACGACAATGCCCCCCCTTTTTACTCAATCAAAGAACCCCCTCAAAGAAATATGATTTGGCACTTTATTTTAGTGCATTTACAACTACCACTAGAAAGAAATACTTAGTGGTCTTGATTTCAATACATTACAAACCCTCATAAAGAGCATATGCTAAAAGTGAAACTTGGGCACAATAATCAAGGAAAAAATAGCACCACTATGATCTACTCAAAAAATCATGCACTTTCAAAAAAAGAATCATCTTGATACAAGGTCGTATGAGAAAGTTATGATCCTCTGAAGTTTCCAAAATGAGAACTGTGCATAGTCACGGCCAAGAATCTGCAATTTCTAAAGAATTCATGCATGAAAATCAAAAAACAACTCCACTAGTGGACATAGCACAAAAAAATAGCCAAGATCATAACAAAATCATCAAAATTGAAGTCTACATGAGTAAGAATGAGACATTTGAAAACTGCATTCAAATCTGTGACTGCCAATGGAGAGGGGTATGGCTATAGCTTTTCGTGCTCAATTCTACAAAATATAGAGCTTGCATGCAAAAATTAAAAAATACCCAGATAGTTTTTTGGTGCTGCGTACAAAACCCAAAAAGTGATTTTCTTGGTGATGTACAAAAGATGTTGCTATAGTGTAAATTAGACACCTTTAATAGTAAAAAATGGCTCCAAAAATCAAGAAACGACCCCAGCAACCAAAATAGGATATGCAAATGCTGGATCAACTTCCTAAGTCCATAAATGACATGTTGGAACTTGCAATATGATTGAAAACTCCAAATATGCACATTGGTTGTTAGATCCAAGATTGAAACCCCAGAGATTAAAAACGTTTTTGTTAAAACTTTTCTGATTCTCAAGATCATCCAAAGATGGAAGAGAAGAGCATACTTTGTTTTTCAAAAAACTACAATAAAATTTATTAGTGCGCCCCCCCCCCCCGAATCTCTCAAATAAGGAAACTAAAATCTACTCTTGCACATAGAAAAGCTCTGATACCATGTTAGAATCTGAAAAGATTGATAACCTAGAAAACTAGTGCAAAGAATAGATATCTAAACTATGAATGCAAATGATATAAAATCAGAATAGCAACATAGAGTTAGTCTCCAAGAGAGTATTGCAAATACTGGAAGCAAAATAGCATTAAGAGGATACATAAGAAATCGATCACAAATACAAGCTAGGTAGCATGCTTATATAGACTAGGAAGAGGGAAGAGGTGGCAACATCGACCAATGAGGAGCAACCATTTATCAGACTAAAGATAGCAAAGTATCAAGATAGATAATGGATGCTCATATGTAGGAAGGTGACACCTCACAACCACTTTCTAAATAAGACATGCTTTATTAACCTAAGCAAGATTATTAAAAGTGTAGGAAAAAACTAGCAATATAGGGAAAAATAAATAACCCACTAGGAAATTAAAAAAACTATACTAACAAGAATCATGATTATAGTTAGGGTTATATATAGGTTTAGGGTTAGGATTAGGGCTAGGGGTATAATTAGAGTTAGAGGTAGAGTTAGAGATAGAGTTAGGGTTAGGATTCCAAGGTTAGGGTAATAATTAGGGTTAGAGTTAGAGTTAGGGTTAGGGTAAGGGTAAGAATTAAGGTTAGGGCTATAATTAGGGTTAGCATTAGGTTTAGGATTAGAATTAGAGTTAGGGTTTGAGCTAGAGTTAGAGTTAGAATTAGAATTAGAGTTAGAATAAGGGTTAGAGTTAAAGTTATTGTTAGGGTTAGAGTTAGGGTTCAAATTAGAGTTAGAGTTAGAGTTAGAGTTAGAGTTAGAGTTAGAGTTAGAGTTAGTGTTAGTGTTAGTGTTAGTGTTAATGTTAGCATTAGCCTTAGTGTTAGTGTTAGTGTTAGTGTTAGTGTTAGTGTTAGTGCTATTGAAAGTGCAAGAGCTAGTGCTAGTGTTAGTGCTACTATTAGAATTTGGGGCTATGGTTAGGGTTAGAATTAGAGTTAGAGTTAGGGTTCAAGTTAGAGTTAGAGTTAAAGTTGGAGATAGAGTTGAGGGTAGGATTAGATTTAGGGTTAGGGTTAGAGTAAGGGTTAGATTTAGTGTTAGAGTTAGGGTTCAAATTAGGGTTGGGGTTAGAATTAGAATTAGGCTTAGGGTTAGAGTTAGAGTTATATATAGTGTTAGGGTTAGGATTAGGGGTAGGGTTAGGGTTAGGGTTCGGGTTAGGGTTACAATTAGAGTTAGAGTTATAGTTAAGGTTATTGTTATTATTAGAGTTAGGGTTAGGGTTAGGGTTAGAATTAGAGATATAGTTAGAGTTAAGGTTAGAGTCAAAGTTAGAATTAGGATTAGGGTTAGGGTTAGAATTAGTGTTAGAGTTAGATCAGAATTAGGGTTAGCATTAGGGTTAGGGTTAGGGTTAAGGTTAGAATTAGAGTTACAATTAGATTTATAGTTAGAGTTAGGATTATCTAGTTAGGGTTATATATGGTTAGGGTTAGGGTTAGGGGTAGAATTAGTGTTAGAGTTAGAGTTAGAGTCAGAATCAGGGCTAGCATTAGGGTTAGGGTTAGGATTAGGGTTAGTGTTAGGGTTATAATTAGGGTTAGGGTTAAAATAAGAGTTAGAGTTAGAGTTAGGGTTTGTGTTAAATTATTTTGGTTAAGATTATTTTTGGGGTTACTAATCATACTACAACTAATGTTAGTGCTATTATTACACTTTAGCATAGTATTAGGGTAGCTGTCCAATTCAATTTTTATGTGGGTTAGTCATATTATAATGCCCATGATTAGTGCTATTGTGACACATGTTATTAGCTTTTCTATAATACTCTCTCTCTCTCTCTCTCTCTCTCTCTCTCTCTCTCTCTCTCTCTCTCTCTCTCTCTCTCTCTCTCCCTCCCTACTCTCTGACTACACCCTATAATTTATCTCCCTCCTAAATCTCTAAATACACCCTCTCTCTCTCTCTCTCTCTCTCTCTCTCTCTCTCTCTCTCTCTCTCTCTCTCTCTCTCTCTCTCTCTAGATACACCATCATATGACTATCTCTTTCCTTATCTCTAATATCTCTCTACTGAAAACATGTCTGAGCCCCATCTTGTCTCTAGATATGCTCCCAATCTCTCTCTGTGTTTGTGTATTCCCACTTATAAAAAAATTATAATATCATTTCTAGTTAGTAGCACATATAGGGTTATGTTAAGGTATAAAATTTAGTAAATGCTTAGTACAATCACATATAGGGTTAGGGTTAGAGTTAGGATCGAAGGTTCATGATTTCATTTATATGACACTTATTTTTATGGTTCGGGTTAACAGCTAGTTAAATATTACACAAAAACAATGGACATGATTAAGGGAAGTATGAGATTTAGACATAGTGTTGGAGTACAGCTATGGTCAAATTTGGGATATAGGTTTTAAAAATGACTCAAATAGTGGAAATTTTTTAATTTTGTCTTGTTCGTGAAAAGGAAATTATAAGTCCTGACACAACTATTTAGATGATGTAAAAAGTGTGAAAGAATAGATAAGAATCTTTTTTTTGGAAATCATTTCTCCATGATGTGAGAACATTATATATTGTTGAATTTTTAATGACGCTAATGCAAGTTTTGTTGTAATCATTAAGAATTGTAATCAATAAATATGTCTATGATGAAGGACATCTATTTAGACTTATGATTTTTTTCTTAACTAACATATTTAGTTACCACATCTATTGAAGAAATCTTTTGTACAAAAATAAATTTATTTTTTCTTGTTCTCTTATTCATGAAAGTTACATAGAACAATGGGGAAACAAAACCCCCAATACAACTAATTAGAAGTAAAATTCTAAAACCGGAGACACGAATGAACTATATACAAAAATAATCTCCATAATAGTGTAAATACATGTTCCATTCTTTGGTGATTAGGATTCTTTTACGATCTTTATTTGAACAATGATTGTGAAAGACTTCTTTCATCATTGAGGGAAACTCATCCACTTTTGCAGATGCGTAATGTAGGATTTTTTTTGCATCTTTCATTTGGATTACTACCATCTCCTCAACATTATCAATTGGCAATATTGTGTTCTCCACAACTTTAATTATAGTTGTGCACAACCCTTTACTTATTTGTAGGTATTTTTCAAACTTGGTCTCAAAGAAATCATTTCAAGCCATTGATGTAGTCAAGCTAGTATCAATAATATTTAATTCTTTGTTTGAGGTATCCATAACTATAATAGAAACCCGCAAACTTATAAACAAACATCAACATATCAAAATAATCAAGATAAAAAAGTATTAATAATTAACATATTTCTTTCAAATGAATAATGTTCAAAATAAGATAAATAAAAATCAAAACTATTTCAAATGAAACATTTAGATTGTAATGTTTGAAACATGGTGGCATTGCCTTTCACTTTTCAAACATTAGAAACATAAAAATTAATAATAATAATCTATATTTACTATAAAAAATATTTATTTTAACACATACACAATCTAATTAAATAATGACAAAATATAAACAAGATATACAATTCCTCTATTTTAAATCTAACATTAACTTTAATAATATATATATATATATATATATATATATATATATATATATATATATATATATATATATATATATATATATATATATATATATATTATGATGATGATGATGATGACCTTGGCATCCACATTAATGATAAAATTTAATTATGAAACATGAAAATATAAATATTTTGAAACATGCAAATCTAAAACCAAATTGAAACATGAACATTTTTAAAATGTGCAAATGAAAAGTATTATCAAATATATAAATCAAATAGATTTTGAATGTGATTCAAATTCTAAATCTAAATCAAACATGCAAGGCTAAACTATTACATGCAAATGTAAACAATTTTGAATGCAATTCTAAATCTGAAATGAAACTAATTAAAATTAAAATCTAAATCAAAGTAGAATATTATAATGAAATTTGAAACCAAATCTACATCTAAATCTAAATACATAACTGAATATAAATATAAAAGCAAAACTAAATTTAAAAAAAAAAATAGAAATAGAAATAGATCACTTGTAAAAAAACAAACTCCAAAACTGTAATTTACTTCTCTTCAGAAACTTCAATCTACTCCAATAATCTCCACCTCTTCCTCTCTTCAAAAACACAAAATGAAAATAAAATGAGGAACATTTGTTTTATAACCTATGAGAGGCTTCTCATATCTCCCAATAGATGTATTTTCACATCCCACTAATTTGTTTCAAATTTCCCCACTCCCTACAAAAAATAAGCATGAATGTGCGTGCAAAAATATATTTAACAGAAAGAAAA
This sequence comes from Cupressus sempervirens, assembly GCA_028749045.1. Lineage (NCBI taxonomy): Eukaryota > Viridiplantae > Streptophyta > Pinopsida > Cupressales > Cupressaceae > Cupressus > Cupressus sempervirens. Next base: position 530,462,882 of record CM053786.1, on the reverse strand, counting down.
TGTTTAATATTTAGAATTTTAAAGAAATTATTTCAACCCTTATTTTTGGGTCCTATTTTGTTGGCCCTATTTTTCTGGGTCCTATTATTCGACACTATTTTTTTGACCCTATTTTTTCAGGATCTATTATTTTGGCCTCCATTTGACTTACTTTTATTCCAGCCAGCTATTATTTTGGGTATTTTTTTAAGTTTATAACTTTATAATTTTATATTTAATTAAAAAGTTTGTAACTACTCCATTTTCTTTTCTATTAACAAGAAATCTATTTTGGCATATTCTCATGTTGGGCATTTGTGTTGCCATTGTATAAAATATCTCTCTATGTAAACATGAAAATATAAATATTTTGAAACATACAAATATAAAACTATTGTGAAACGTGCAAATCTAAAATATGCAAACCAAAAGCATTTTGAAATATGCAAATCAAAAAATAATATGAAACATGCAAATCCAAAAGTAAATTGAAGCATGCAAATGAAAAGTATTATCAAATATATAAAATAAATAGATTTCAAATGCAATTCTAATCTAAATCTAAATCAAACATGCAAGGCTAAATTATATGCAAATCTAAACAATTTTGAATATAGTTCTAAATCTGAAATGAAACTTATTGAAATTGAAATCTAAATCAAAGTAGAATATTATTAAAAAAAAATTGAAACTAAATCTACATGTAAATCTAAATACATAACTAAACCTAAATCTAGATGTAAAACTAAATTAAAATAAAATAAAAAATCAAAATCTCACTTGCAAAAAAAGTTACTCCAAAACTTCAATCTACTCCAATAATCTCCACCTCTTCCTCCCTACAAAAACACAAAATAAAAATGAAATGAGGAGCATTTCTTTTATAACTTGTGAGAGGCTCCTCATATCCCCCAATGGATGTCTCTTGACACTCCACAAATTTATTTTGAATTCCCCCACTCCCCACAAAAAATAAGTATGAATGTGCATGCAAAAATATATTTAAGAGAAAGAAAATATTTCATATTTAGAATTCTAATTAAATAATTTCAGTTGGTCCTATTTTTTTGCTCTATTTTGTTGGCCCTATTTTTTTGAGCCCTATTTTTGGGCCCTATTTTTTTGGGTCCTATTTTTTCAACCATGATTTGTTGGGCCCTATTATTTTGGCCTCCATTTGGCTTCCTTTTATTTTAGCCAGCTATTATTTGGAAAATGCTTTTTTTTTTTTTTTATAATTTAATATTTAATTTTAAAGTTTGTAACTACTCCCTTTTCTTTTTATTGACAAAGAATCTATTTTGGCATATTCCCACACTAGACATTTGTGCTGCCATTGTATAGAATGCCTCTTAGCATAATTATTTTTGCAATAGTGCTCATTTACTTTAGGTTATTTGTAATTTTAATTTAATTTATTTACACCAAAATAATATATTTAAAGATTTAGTCTCTAACATTTAATTATTTTCACTGAAATTTTAATTTTGGCACATCAAATTAGGGCTTTTTTAATTTTGAGTACTTTTGTAAAGTTGTGAAAATGTTTTCATTTTTCTATGATTTGCATTGTAAATCTAAACAATTTTGTTTGTTTTAGCCATATTAGCTATTTTGCAGATGTTTAGGCTTCCTTGCAATTTCATGGATTCCAACTATCATTTCATTGTTTAGATATCTTGTTATCATTTTTGGCTCAATTTGTTTTTGTGCTGAGTTGTTTTTATGTTCAAATCTATTTTTGGCACTATACAAAACAAACAATTGCATAAAAATTGAAACTCCTATCGGCTCATTGACCATTGCACATATAAAAGCATGCAACTACTCATTTAATGTATGTGGCTACATTAGAAGATGTGAGAAAACATTTTTAGGTTATTTCTTTCTCTTGGTTTGAACTACTTTATTTCATTAAGTTGTCGAGGTTATCTTTTTGAGGTCATCACTTTAAGACAACATAACTGATATTTTTCTTGATGAGATGTATTTGTGTAGAATATAAAATTAGTTGCAAAGGTTGAACAATCAGTGCAATGTGTTTGTAGAGGTGTGGAATATGCAAAATTGACAAAGCAAGTGTGTGGGGAAAATCAATGGGCTTAATTGATGAATGGTTGCTTACTTCTAAGGAGATTGTTGGAAGTTGTATGTTGAAGGATTATACATATTAGTTCACTTTCATGTATCATGTACTGATATAGTGAATCTTTTGTTGGTATCTCTACCCATTGTTGTCTATTAGTGTAGACCCTTTAGTCATTTACAAGGAAGAGTTAGATGGTCATCACTATGACCAAGTTACTCTACATAGATCGAGTCATATACATAAGATAATATGTATTGAGAAATTCTATAGAAGTTGAGAAAGTATGGTCACCAAGTAATTTTCTATATGTATTGAGCTCATCAATGACCAAGGAATGTTATCAACAATCGAGTGAAATTCCAAGTATATAAGTATTGAGTGATATAGTGTGCGTCAAGCAATATATATGCCCAACATCAAAAGGTTAACAAAGGCCAAGTAAAAGAAATATCGACCATGAAAAACAATAAAGGCCGAGTAATGTAGTGTGTACATAAAAGTCAGGAATAGAACAAAGTTTTAGGAAAAATGATTATTAAGCTGACTTGGAAGGTTTATTTAAATTTTGAAAAGGTTGTTTCAGAACATTTAATACTTGTTGAGGTTGTTACAGAACATTTACATGATGTGGATAACATATCCCTATGTATATGTTCAATGATCATGATGAAGATGCAAAATGTAAAACTATCTAGAAGATTCTTCATAGGATCTTTATATAGTGACCATCTTGGCCTAGATCCTAGGATGGAGAGGAAGAAGATAAGAGAACCGTGAACATGAAACATTATGCAATGAAGGATTGAGAAGATCAGAAGTCATTCAAGGGTTCTCTTATCATCTAACATAGCAAGTGATCCATTCATAAGTAGTGAATATGAAAGGGAAAGAAAAGTGTTATCAGATCATGGGAGAGGATTAGTTAGTAAGGAGGAGACTCAAAATCAACTTGTAGAGAAAACTAAGGGTTAGGTACTGCGTCAATTTTAACATACTTGAATCAGGGTAAATCTCTTAACAGAGTGCTCTTAACAAATATTTGTAAATCTCGTAATAGAGTCCCTACTTAATTGTAAGTGCCAAATCCTCTAACAAAGTGAAACCTAACCATTTCTTAAGTCTTTAACATGATAGACTCCTCATAGGGTAGATCATATGTTATGGTCAAACATTGTAACCTTAATTAGTTAACATTATTACTTCAATAGTGAAGATTTTTGGGTGTCATCCCCACCCCAGTTTTACCTTCACCTTGGAGGGTTTCTGAGTAACAAATATTGTGTTATGTCTTATTACTTTCATGTATGTGATTGAACTATTTTACATTTTACAAGTTTACATTTATAGTTTTGCTTGCACAAGTTATTATTGGATGTGGATGAGTCTGAGATAAAGTGTTTAAGATTTTGATTCCTCCCTCACCCAGCCCCCCCCCCCCCCCCCCCCCTGCAACCCCCTCAGTATCTAGTTTACACATCCATAAATCAACATCTTCTTAGTAAGTCTTTATATTGTACAGTTTTGAGATAGTGAATCTTGGCTACATGTTTGGTAGTTATCATATTCATAATATTTTCTTATTCTTAGATATATCTTGCCATGTTATTTCCCTTATTGGAACATCTATTTAAGTATGGTGTTCTCTTGTGCATTGGTGTTGTCTTTTTTATCTTTCACTGCTATTGAATAATGGTACACACCTTAAAATGAACATGAAAATATTTAGAATTGTTAAAGATCAATTCAACTGCAGAAACCCTCTTAGTCATCGGGTGAGTTCTATAGGAGCTCTTGAATGAAAGTGTGAACCTCACTTATGACTCAATTTATATTTATTTTGAAATATTTTTCTTAGTATTTTAGAAATATAACATTTCCAGAAGCTACCTCTAAAATTTAAGACTTAAGCATCTTCTATTCTAGTCTTCTTCAACTAATATTTTAGCATCTTCAATATACATAAACTACTAGTATAATTACATTTTGAAACTATTAATTACACACTAACAAACTATTTTTCATCAACATTATTCCATCAATTTTGGTAATACATCTTAATCTTGACCATAGCTATTGCCAACTCTTATTGTCACCTCCAACATTGCTTACAAATTTAGAGAAATCTCTTATAAACTACATCTCTAACTTTGAGAATTAAGACCAATTTGTCAGAAAAGAAATAGTAACTATTGCAAAGGCTACAAGGTTCCTGCAACACTATTGTCACTTTGCTCAAATAAAACAAGACTCAAAACAAGAATGATCATGAATTAGAAAAATATTATAAAAACATGTTTTTTATTTATTCTAAAATATTCTTTTACAAATCTTTAAAGTTTAACTACAAGATCATATTAGTAATGACTCTGGAGTTGTCAATGTGATGTCCTTACTATTTTGAATAATTATTATTCTCTTCATTTTGTTGTGGAACTACTGCTTTGTGCTTAAATGTAGCTGCAATTATTGTATTTTCTTCTCTATTATGTTCTCTCACAAGCCCCTCCAACTCTATTTTTCTTTCTATGTTCTAACTTCTTTCCTTTCTACCTACCAACAATGAAATCTCCCTAAATCTGAATTCCCATTCAGAAATTCCCAATTTTAGTTGCATCAAAAAATTTAGCCTTCATAGTAAGATGATGTTTGATGGTTGCAAGGGAAAGAGATTATTTTTTAGATAAAGTGTGACATTTCCACATCATATGCTTTAACTTGTCACATTTTCACAATATTGGCATTCATTTTAAATCTCTAGGGTCATAAAATTTGATTTTTTTTACATATAATCTCAAAGTTTATAGAAAGAAACTTGTACCAATGATTAAGAGAAGAGAAAGATCAAATTGTGGAGAATATCCTCTGATTATATTGATTGTCACAGTTGACCTGTGGTAGACAATTTTTGATAGTTGGGAACATTTTCACACCATTTTATCATCATTCATTTCATTCAATGAGATTTCATTTTACAATTAAAAGAAAAATCTTAGGAGGGATGAAATTAGAGATTTTGTAGGCATGAAAAGAACCTTCTTATGAGATTTGTAGCAATGATTCAAATAAGAACAAGATCAAACTAGTAGAGTGTCTGTTGTAATAGATAGGTTTACTAATTTGGAGAATTTTATAGCATGCAAAACCACAAGTGATGCTACTCATGTGGTTGATTTCTTCTAACATATGGTTAGATTACATGGCATTCCACTAAGCATTATATTAGACAAATATAAAATTCATAGGACGTGTTTGGATGAATTTAAAGAAGGTGGTGGGAGCTAATTAAAGGGAGGCTAAGTATATTTGAAGTTGAGTCTTATATTAAAAAGTTCCTACATTACAAAGTTTAAGGAGTCAAACATAGGATTACTTGTTTGTTATATGTAACTAAGTTTGGAATCGAACAAAGTTTTGATGATTTTTTTTGTGTGCATTTTTATTCAAATTTGTCAATTTTGATATTGGGAACAAATCATTTTTAAAAAATGAATTAAATATATTTTTTCTTATGGATTTAAAATTGGTAATAAGAGAATGAAATGTTTGAATTTGTGATTATCTAATAAATTATACTTAAAATAAACCTGAGCTACTTATCATTAGTCCAACCTTCACTTTGTTTTCGTCATCTTGACTTGGTCAAATTTTGCACACATTTTCATGGGTTTTGTCTTCTAAATTTTGTTATTATGCCTTTGATTGAAAAAGACTAGTCTCTTACTAAACAAAGGTATACATTATATCTTTGTAGAACATTTAACTGTCTAGTTTTTTATTTTTTAGGTTTATTTTTCATGTTTATCATTTATTTGTGTGTATATGTGTCAAGTTGAGTCATATGTTAGAATAATGCTCAATAGTTCCATTGATTAGTGAAGTGTCTTTTATCTTTCCATTCTTGCACATTTGTTTAAGATGGTATTATCAATAAATGGACACACCATCATGTTAAGTAAGTTATACCCTCTTGTTCATCACCATGGCCTTTGCTCATGATAGTGTATTGTATTATATTTGTGTGCTTAAATGATTATACATTGATATTGTGTTTTTCAATTATTAGTGTCATGTGTTATGGCATATAAAGTGTATGAGCATGCAAGCGACACATTTATTTTGTTATTATGAGCCAAGGAGCAATGTTATCCCATGTTTTCTTAGGTGACATACTTGGGGTATTATCCAGTGCATTATAGCTAGTATAATTTTTACTTGTGAAATGAAATAATTAATATTTTATTTAAGCTCAAGATAAAATGAAAATTCTCCTTGCAATCAAGAATCTCACATAAATAATTCCAACTAGTAAAGGTACAATCAACTCCATCTCCATCCATAAAGGATATATCTAATTACACAAATAGGTTTTTTTTGGAAGAGTCACTTGAAGCATGATATGATGTTTTTTGAATAACTTTGTGATCTGCTTGTGTATTCGTACATTTCTTTTGAAGTAATACTAAAATAGTGGTGCTCTCATGGTCACAATAAATCCTAAGTAATACAATGAGCATATGAGAGCCAAAGAGTGAAAAAATACAACACGAGTTTCCAATCCAACATCATTAGTGTGTAATTGATGGGAAACAAGTAAAAATTTAGACAAACCAAGAGCAATCTAAATGTTTATTGTTCTTAGGAAGATATATAGTCATCACAAAGAATCATGAGTAGCATTCCACAACTAGGTCATAGTTTTCTCTTTAAGTTGTGACTTAGGATATATATGTTCCCAAGTTTGGCGATTAAAAAAGATGATGTACAAAGATAAATTAAGAGATTTAAATGATTTAGAAATATGATTTGAAATACAAAATTAGACCAATTGATGACTAAGTGTGATTTGATGTACACCACCCTAAGTTTGTATCTATTAAAATCTTGATAGGGTATTTCAAATCTCTCCTAATTTTGTAAAACCTTAGTGTGCGTAGTACATCCTAAGTTGACCTCATGGTGGAGAACTTATTTTCTTGAAAGAGAGGTCAAAACTTCAAATCCTAGTGGGGGTTGTTTATGTATTCCTCATTTGTAGCACAAATATGTGCCTCTTAAAACTTAGAAGGGTATTAAAAACTTTAACATACAAAATTAGACTAGTTGACAACCTAGTTGTAGAAAGCTATGAGTGATTTGAGATGCCCATACAAGATTTTAACATATACAAACTTAAGGTGCTTTATTCCGCCTGTTCTAATTTGAAAGGGTATTAAGACTCTAATTCGAAAGGGTGTTAAAACTTTAACATGGTAAAAGACTTGATGAAATGGGTAACCTTGAGTATTTGACTCTCTCAAATCAAATAAGTATCAACATAGAACTATGCTCCAAAACTTGATAAAATAGGCACCCCTCAATCTTTGAATCTCTCAATCAAATAAGTATCAACTTAGAATTATGCTTTCATATCAACTAATAAAGTGAACTCATAAATGATATAAACTCTCTTAAAAGAAACTTTTAAATTACCCTTATAATATTCAAATGTTATCATTTTATAATAGGATAATCAAAATGTCTCTATAAGACCTATGAAGAATCTAGAATCTTTTCTCTGGACTCAATCAAATCCATAAAAAAAAAATGATAACATCATATTTGACCTATGATATACAAGAAGAATCAATGGGGTGGTGAGACTAGTGTTGAATGAATGAAGATTTATAATGATGCCCATGAGACCATCAATCTAAGGGACCACAAATTACAACCTTAAACCAACTCTCTATTCCTTTCCATGTATGATCTCTTGTTATGATTCTTGACGATCAAAGTAACAGTTTGATTGATTGTATCCATTGCAAATAAAATGTGCATGTTGTCATCCTTCGAGATGATCTCTTGTTGAGCCTGAATATATGTTGTGAACTCTATGTTTCAATCACACCTTTTTTGCAGAACTTGCAAATTCTCTCCTCCCACTCCTCTTTGGGCCTTTTCCATTTACATGTCTCACGTCTCAGATGATGTGCACCTATCCTCAATTGAGCCGCTAACACCCTAGTTTTACCTTTAATAGTTGTCCCTAGTTAAGCTTTATCCCCATGTTCTCGAGATGGGTTAAGCACTTTGGTATAATGATTCTTTTTCAACCCCATACTATTAGACCAGGGGACACTCTAAAATTTTCCCATGACAAACTTCTTTATTTCCACATTGATTTTTACAACATTCTAGAGGCTTGCTGCTTTGCATTCTCAACAACTTTTATGTTGTATTTCATTCAAGTCTTCCTTATACAAGTCAAACCCTCTTTTATCACAATTTTGGATCATGATAGACTATCCATCTTTTCATTTTTTTTAAATATCTTATTAACCAAGTTATTGTTGTTGCCTCGAACTAAAAGTACCAACTTCCACTAATAGAGTTTAAGCCTTAACTTTGATACTCTTGAGAATAAGGTAGGAAAGCACCATGGACACAAAAGAGAAGGGACCCCTCTCCCTTCCTAGTGCCACTGTATTATATAAAGCACCTCTCCTTTTTCATCTATTTGTTTTGAAGGACAGAATGGCTCGGCGAGGTATGTTCAATGAATATATACCACGGTAGGATGGATATGCCCACTTAGCCATACCTTTCCAAGATTCGATCCGCATGAAATATGATAATTCCACAACTTTTCAAGCGGCGCAGATACTAATGGACAACACCCAGTTGTCAGAATCTTTTTGGAATCGCCATCACGTGATAAATCTGTGTTCACAGACTATTTATGCCAGAAAATCGTGATACCATGATTTGACATGACATGGTGCTGTGTATATACAGTGTATATGTCCCCTGTCATGCTCCAGTGGGGTACATAGACAGTGTATATGTGTCCCGTCATGCTCCCAGTGGTGGATATATAGTGTGTATGTGCTCCGTCATGCGCACAGTGGTGTGTGTATATACAGTTTTATGAACCTTCAAATAGATTCCTATCATTAACTCTGGTTCCTAGTCATTGATAGATATTGTAATAATTGATTCTTTTTCAAATGAATTGATTGTTTATATTGTCAACTACCGGACAGTGGCTTGTATCATTGAAAATTGAATAATGGTTATGCTGACCCATATCAAAGCACCATTTGATTATCATCCAACCAATTCATCTTATCTTTTCCTAATGTCAATCATCTCAACATTCATTCTTTATTTCGATATGCTTTCCATCCACATTATTTAAAAGCCATGCGGTATTAGAATATGCATTTGAAGCCAACAACTAGGGTGGGGAAAATCAGTTCGAACTGTGAATGATTAGAGAAAGAAAAAGGATATTAATTGGATAATTAGATTATTGAAATGGTGAACGTTGGATATCTAGATGTCTATTTTATGTTTTGGGTCCCATGTTGTTAGTGTTATTTAACATACTAATGGTGTGTATGATGATATATTTTATGTGAAAGTGGACAAATATTGTTCTCTTTATATGTTAAGTTATCACTCATTTTTAGAATCTAAAATTGATTTACACATAAAATCAATCATTATTTTAGTTCAAATGTATGGATGTAAGGTTAAACTATTTTAGTTCAAATATATGGATGTAAGATTAAGCAATGTTAGTTTAAAGGTTAAGAATGAAATCTACAATTTTAAATTCAATTTTTCAAATCAAGTTTATTTTCTTGTTGCTTACAAATCATTATGAACTAATTAGACGACAAAGAGGAGTGGCGGATATGACTTCATTGATACCATATCTCATAAATATGAAGATTACAAAATCATCAAATGAAAGTTTCAAACTTATAAGTGGTGTATTTCACTTCCTAAGGCCTAGTTTTCCTAGTAGCCATTGAAAACAAGGTTTTCCATCTGGAATACCTTTTTGGCTTCTCTTCAACATATTAAGAATTAGGATAGGATTATTTTGGGACATGTCTCTCAAAAACTGACTAGTAATTAACAATTAGGCCTTAATAGGTCACTTTCCCAAAGCAAGTATATGATTTTTCTCCCAAAACTTCAAAACTCTACTCTAGGGGCATAGATGAGTCTCGTGTAGTCTCAATCCATGAATTTCATCAATTGGAACACTCATCAACTTGCCCTTCTATCGATCCCTTCGTCTTATGTAAAACACACCTAACACATGGATATATTAAGCTAGGGCATTACCAAAATGGCCTCTAGCACTTTTTCTTGCACCTCCAAACTTATAAAAGATAAAAGAAATCCAAAAACCCTCCATTTCACTAATTTATATATTTTTCTAGCTATGGAATGGGCCTTGAAATATTATTTTGTGGATCAAACCTTTACACCTAGGGTTTCATACCTTGCCTTAGTAAAATACTTCTAAAATGCACATTACTTAGTGAAAAATGATGAGACCAAAACCAAAAGAAAGGTAATTCAATTCTACATATTTTATAATCACTTTCAAAGCATAAATTTTTCATATGAGTCAATACAATGGATTGAACCAATCAAACATAACAAAATAGTAATAACTTATTTCCCTTTCCACCCAAATCACCTCAACCAAGCCATGGTCAATGAAGACGAGAGTATTTGCATAATTTTATATCATCTACAATGGTTAAAAACCAATATTTTAACTAGAACTAACAAAACAATAACTTGTCCATCATGACATCATAGGGTCATAAAAAAATCCTCAAGTCAACTCCAAAATAGTGTACATAGTAGTTTTTTCTATTACAAACAACTATGTCAAAACTGTATTACTCGGCACTTGAAGTCCCTGAAGCTTGACATCAACTGCAACTTTAATGTTGTAACTCAACCTCTGAATGACCCGACATCCATTGATCACTTGACATATGAATGACTTGGCACTTACTATCACTTGACACTTAAGTGACTTGACACTTACTAGTTACTCGACACTTACTAAAGATCTCTCACTTGACATATACTATTTGACAACTTATGCTCGACATGCATTACTTGTTCGGCATCAACTAAGTAAATGACTTAAGTATATTGTCACACATATGTCAAAACCAATATGAGATTAACAATCTCCCCCTTTGACATGAGTGGTAAAATACTTAGTCATGCATGAATAACCTTAGCCTTTCAACCATAACTTAGATAATATCCACTTGCATACAAAATTTCAAAACTTTAGTTTTTTGCAAAATTTATGACTCATCAGTCATACCTCAAAGTTCAATAAATCCCCTTGAGTTGATTGTATTATTCTAAATTGAAAAATTGAATACTCCTTCTAAGTAGATTTTGCATATGCTAATTTTCTTTATTTGATCTTCAAAACTTATCTCTACTTATCATGCATTCTCCCCCTTTATATATACTCCCCCTTTTGACACTTATGTCATGGGCTATACACTTATAGTGTGTCTGTCCAAGAAGGTTTTTTGGACATCAAGTATTATTTTTAGAGCTACATCCCAGTTACCACAAGCTACCTCCAATGATTTGCTTTGAATGGCTAACTCAATAGCAAGATGAACTAAGCCTTCATGTGTTGAAAGATGGGAATCTTTTTGTATTAATGTCTCTACAAAGGCTAGCTCCTTGTGAAGAATTTCCATGTGTGAGGTTAACATGGATTGGATGTTGATCAATGTAGCTTGAATATTTGCATCTTGAGCATTTAGAGTTGCCAACTGACCCTGGGAATTCATCAAATTTCTAAAGTGCCTTTGACTTTGAGCTAGAGAATGAGGTGGAGTTGTACCTATTTTCTTCATATCTCCCTCCAGATTGTCAATATGGCATTGCACTTCTTGTGTGAACAAAATTGTATCACACAACATAGTGTAAAGTGAGAAAATATTCTTTAAGACTTTCTTTACACTATCAATCTTGGTTGCTAACTCAACCTAACTAAGTGCAATAGCACTTGATATCTTTTCATTTACCTTTCCTTGAAATTTTCTCTCAAACCATTCAAGTAATTTTACATTGGAATCCAGGTCTACACTATTGATCTATTCTACAATATTTACCAACTGCTCCATGATAGGCTTTTCTTCTTCAGGTGCTGGCAAGCTAAATGCAACAAGAAATATGTCCTTGATGTCTTGTAATGTTTTCTTCTACCTAAGCTCCTTTCTGAGCAGTTCATGTTTCATTTTCCTTGCTAGTGCATCTTTTAGTATGCCCATTTTTTCTATAGTGATAATTGCAAGGTCAAACTTTGGTAGAACAATCACTTCATCCAAGTTTACATCACCAAATGATGTAACTCCATCTATCTTGGATGTACTAGCAATAGGCCTTGATGACTACGATGGTGTAGCTTTTACACTTGGGCTATGAAGTGCTTGACTTGGAGGAGTAGAACTTTCTAGAAAAGCAACCAGGGTTTGTATTGCTAATTGCTTCTTAGGCTATGTAGTCAAGTCTGACTCTTTAGTCCTCTTCTCTTCTTGCCTCTTAATTTCAATTGCACCTTGAACTTGTGTTGTAGGTGCAGGACTATCTACTTTATCTGTTGGAACTTGTGTTCCATCCTATTCTTCTATAGCAACTTTTGGATGTAGTGCCTGCCCCTAGGTCATATTTTTGTTATCATGATCGAACTCTGTTAGACTACTTTTGTGTTGATGGTTAGTAGCATTTTTTTGAGATTATCTGATGTGATGAGATTATTTAGACTCTGCATTTCATATATGCATGATGATTATTACATTATTTCCAGTTATTGATGATGATTAGTGAGATGGTTTATTATCACATGTGTTTTATTATGGATACCTACCCCATACTTGCATGTGTATGGTGTGCGTGTTTGTTCTTATGTATGGCATTTCTGATGTGCTTAAGGAAGGGAGTCGTAGTCACCTGCTAGTCGGGATCTACATAATGCACCACTTCCTCCCATTACCTGTTTAGCTTAGCATATATATAGTATGTACATGCATAGATTTTATGCAGGTTGCAGGTACCAGGTATCGACTTCCCTAAATTGCCAGGATGAGCGTACCCTATCGCACTATCTCAATGGTAGGAGAGGGGAGATAAATTCTCAAGTCCAAATCCTAAACCCTTGAACCTTTTTGTCTTAGAGAGGTAGGACAAGTATCTGATATATTTTACCTTCTGAATGTGTCGGATGACATAATTCGTGATTGTTAACCCTTTAGACTGATTTTGTATGGATTGTTCTATGATGGGTTTTCATATTTTATCTTGGAGGTCTATGGTGAATTTTCTATTAATTAAGTCTAAAATTAAAAAGAGTTAATTAATAATTTAATTATTTGGGAAAAATTAATATAATATCATGACCTTTAGATATTTTGATTATAATTAATTAAATGGGAATTAATTGAGAAAATTAATTAAATAAAAGAAATTAAAATTAATAATAATAAAAAATAATAATAAAGTAATAAATAAATAATAACAATAGAAAAGATAAAATAATTAAAATAAAAGTTATAAGCTTGCCTAGGAGTAAACGCACCTCTTGATTGCACATATGTCAACAACACAAGAGTTAGCGCACTAATTAAGCACATGGTGTCTACAACCTTATGACTCATCTAGAAGGTTGGAAAAGACTCATGCTTAATTGTCAACACCTTCTGATTGTTTTTAGAGAAATTCTAGGTGCTTCCTGAGAGTTCTTTATGTTCAGGCACTCTTAGAAGCTTAAGGAGAGTGCGTTTGGAGGACCTGAGAACATTGGAGAAGGAAGGAGCTTGCTCTGCAGATTCTGAGGAGAAGGAATTTAGCATCAGTGTCCAGGTAGACACTTGTGATTTTGCCTATGTTATTCTTTTTTTTTTGCACTTCCTGTCTTCTTCGTGTCTTCTAAATGCTTTCTGAGGATGATTTTCATGTGTTGAATATCTTGGTTGTATGCATTCTTGTTATTGGTAGTTAAATTCTATTTGAAAAAACCTTATATGCGTAGATCTCAGGAAACTATGGGGCTAGGGTTTTCAGATGCATATGAACAAACCTATTAGATGGATGAATGGGTAAATTTAGAGAACAATTATTTTAAATGGAAAATTCTTAACTTATAGATTTGGGAAGCTCTTCTTGTTTAAGAAAATTACTATATGTTTTCTTAAAAATATATATAAGTTTTAAATCTGCATCCATATATATATATATATATATATATATATATATATATATATATAAAATGTTGCAGTGTTGTTTATCGATCTGCGAGTATATATACCTATACATACATACATATATGTGTGTGTGTGTGTGCATATTTGGGAAGCCCTTCTTGTTCAAGAAAATTACTATATGTTTTCTTAAAAATACATATAAGTTTTAAATTTGCATCCATATATATATATATAATGTTGTAGTGTTGTTTATCGATCTACGAGTATATATACATATACATATACATACATACATATATATATATATATATATATATATATATATATATATATATATATATATATACATACACACACACACACACACACATACACACACACACACACACACACACACACACACACACACACACACACATATATATATAATTAAACGTTGCATATTTTAAAATTGCAGAGGAAATATCTTATTGAAAATCTAAATTGCGCGTTTGATAAACATTTATCAAAAATGTTTTAAATAAAACAAAATTTTAATCAAATTTTGGGGGGGACGAACCCGCGCCCCGTACCCTTTGAGTGCAGAGTACCTATGTTGCATGTACTACGATGATAGGCGGTACTCTGTACCGCTGTCACCGCAGGCCCTGCGACCACAGGGTACCTGCGTACCATAGCAACGGTATTATTAATAAGAGTTTGCATTTGTTTTTATTTTATTTATTTATTATGTTACGTGTTTTATAAAAAACGTTTATGATATATGTTATTTTTGAAATCGATTTTTAATAATTTGATTTTCATAAATATTATTAATAAATAATTTTTTTTAAAATATTAAATATTATATATATTAATAATTATTAATTATTAACTTATAATTATTAATTGTATGAAATTTGTTAATAAGATTTTATAATGAGGTAGTTATAATTAAATATTAGAAACCAATTAAGAATATTTATGTGGGGATGTTTAATAGAATGCGAGGATATTTTTAAAATGATTATAAAATTGAGTTTATTATTCATTAATGTTTGTGGGGTCTAGCAAATTATTAAGTAAATAATAGTATAAACGGTTTAAATAGTTTAATTAATCTGATTAAAGTTAATTTAGTTGAGATTAATTAATGATTGAATTTTTGTAAAAGATATTAATCAATTTGAATTGGTTAATAATTGGAGGGGAATAATTAATTAAATTATCAATCAACGTACATAGGAGAAATTTATTTGACATAATAATATTTGGTATTGGGGATTTATTATAACTTGTTATTATTAAAGTATTAATGTGAACATTGTTGGAATGAAACATAGTTGACTCTTAATGTACGAAATTATCATCAGCTGATAATTATGTAGTTATTGACATAGTTTCTAGTTAATTTAATCATAGAATTTATTGATAATAGAGTTTTAATTGTTTAATCGATAATAACAAATTTCGAGAATTTGTGGGTCACTCAATTAAAAGGTGATAAGTCTTAATCTTAAAATTTATATATTGAGAGATGCTTTTGGGGAAATGATTGATGACATTGATTTTGAGGAAGAATGCAAATGTTATAGACAAGTAATTATCTTCGAATTATTCTAGGAAATTGTTTTAAAATAATGAAAGGATAATTTTATGTTTCAAAGAGATAAATGGATTGACTTAGAGATTAAACATAGAATCTTATACATTTGAAAATGAAAAACTCAGACCTCCAAACTTAGTTCAATTATAAGATTTTAGCAAACCAAAACATGTGCTTGCATTGTGTTTCTCTATGTTTCTTGTTTTAGGTTTGGGTTGACTAGTTGTTGACCAGTCTTAGGTTGTTACCAGAGGTTTGGGGGTTATGATTGTGATGTCATGATGATGTTTTTTGATCTCGATCTTTCTAAACCCAACCATGGTAATGTGATGGTATGTTCTATTAGATGTTTGTATTTACTGATTGTTATTGCTTTCCAGTCTTCTTGTGTGAAGCTGAGGTGTATGTATTTGAGACACTTGACTTAACCATTTTTGAGTCATCGATCGATCATCCTTGAATTAATTTCTAGTCACCATGATGGGAGTGAAGGGTTGATTTATTTCTTGATGATGTCATGTTGTGACATGTTTTGACTCGACCATTTTGGAGTCTTCGATCAGTATGATTTTGAGATATATTTTGGTTATTGAGAACCAATTGATACTTTTGATTATCAGTGATACCTTCAGTTGCTAATAGAGAACTGTTGTGGTCATGATTATTTATGGATGCTTTTCATTTGCTCATGGAGATTTGATGCTCTTATTATGGATTATCTTTTGATATTTTTTCAGCCGCTTGTTCAGGACTGGGTGATTTTATGTGATTATGGATTCATGATTTTATAATTCCATGAGCTTAGGGTAGGTTATCTACTTGTACTGTCAGGAAGTGGCTTGCAATGGGGGCTAGGGCCCTAAGAGGCTACTAGGGTAACTCATTGTAAGTTGTCTTAATAAGTGAAAACATTCACACCTAATACTGACTTAATGAACCTAAAAAGATAATTGTTTTGTTCTCGCCCATGCCTCGAGTGCTAGTACAGACTAGGATGGGAGTAGAGAGAACGCTTGGTTGCGACCTTGAATTCCATAGTATGCCTCGTCTATATGAGAGGATACTAGTGGCTGAATAGGGATCACTAGGGGGCCGGGGTCTATTGAGAGACTGCCAGGGTAACTCTAGCATGATCCGTGCGATGACACTTTCTCGCTTGCATAGTAGGTTTCCTACATGTCTTTGTTGTGCCTCTAGGATTAGATGTCAATTTTTTTTATTGGAACCCTTGAGTTAGTATACTTTTAGGATTCCTAGACTTAGAGAGTATTATGCTATGTGATTTGAAAACCTATTTGGAACTTGAGATTACCTCCTCAGTGCAGTGGGAGTGGACCATTTAGGTTCCACGCAGTCAGGTGGTAGTGCTTTTTCCACTTTTACCATTTGAGATCCGTTTGAGACACCATGGCTGATGCTTTCTTTGTGGCATTTATCTTCATTCTGTTCATGGATTATGATGGTGGACACGTATCCTTATATTGATGATTTGCATATGTTAGGTGATGTTATCTTATGCTTTATTTTGCATGTTAGATTACTTTATGCATATGAAGTAGTATGTTTTTAGGAGTGACATTCCTATTTAATAATACCGATGATCTCTTCAGTAATTTTGGAATGTTTCACATGGAGGGATGGCCAGGACCCACGATGGTCTAATGATGCTATTTATGGTTGGGAGGAACCGTGCACTTAGTTAATTATGTTTGATGATTTATGGTTATCTCTTGTGAGGATGTATCATGTACGATATATGGTTTCATTTATGTTATTGCGCCATGGATTAGAATTAGGATGATGATGTATTTTATTTCACATATGTATATTCTTTTAAGCCTTTCATACCTTGTGGCATGTACAGTGGATGATTGAGCATTCGGAAATGTAATTAATGAACATTGGACTTTTCATTATTATTTCTTGTGGATGTTGTATTAGATGGATTCATGAATAGTTAATTTAGATGTGATTCAACGTTAAGGGATCCTTAAAGAATGTAACCTGTTATGTATGCTATGTTTACTTTCACTTGGATTGTTGCTATTGCTTCCGTTACTATATATGAGCTGTAAACGATTTTACTTTCATGATTAAAAATAAATAAATAAAATGTTACTAGACTTAGTGAAACTTTAGGTTAATTGTTTAGATCCCTTGGCGGGGCATTACATTTGGTATTAGAGCCCGAGTTTCTACATTGGGAGCTCTGGGTATTTTGGAACAAACTAGGACTTTGAACTATTATATGTATTTCTTCAAAACTTGAAACTAGGTGAACTAAAATAGAACCTAAAACTGTTACTTGCATATGCAACACTTAGTTCTCAAACCTGAAATTCTATTTAAACCTAAACATAGGTAAAACTGAAATTGAACTTAGTCTATTTGCAAAGATGTATCTTTAATTTATGTTTTAAGGTAGTATGTGTTAGATTGTGGCGACTGATCAGGAAAGTACTGTACATACTTCATAAATAGAAAAATTTTTGGGCCGTGGCCGACATGGTAGCCGACATATGGCCGACATGTTATAACCCTAAAGCGGTTTAATACTTGTATAAAAGGGCTTAGGGTTGGATATTTTTCATTATGTTGTGATACGAAATTGGTTCTTGCGGCGGTATTGTGCTGTAATGGATTACGGATTGTAATCAGGTTGTAATCACTGGATTGTAATAAGATCAGATTTGCTGTTTGGTGGACGTAGCCCAGGGATTGGGTGAACCACGTTAAATCTTGGTGCCTTGTGTTCATTTCTGTGTGATCTATTATTTTTCTGTTATTGGTTATATTTGCATGTAGTTTATATTTCTGTCCGTAGTTTATCCTAACAAGTGGTATCAGAGCGAGGTTGTCTTTCAGTTATCCTTTGCAAGAAAGTCTCGCGGTTAAGTGGGAGTCTCACAGTTGAGTGGGAGCGATGGAAGATGAGGGTTATTTGAGGGTTGACAAGTTTAATGAGCAGAACTTCCAGTTATGGAAGATGCAAATGGAAGACTATCTATATCAAAAGGATTTATGGAAGCCGTTGAAAGGAAAAGCCAAGAATCAGGGAACTATGTCAGAGGCTGAATGGGATCTTTTGGATAGAAAGGCACTCGAAAGAATTCGATTATGCTTGGCACCATTGGTGGCATTTAATATTACAAAAGCAAAAATGACAGAAGATTTGATGAAAACCCTAGCGACACTGTATGAAAGGCCCTCCACTTCAAACAAGGTATTTCTCATGAAGCATTTATTTAATATGAAAATGGCAGAAGGTGGATCTGTTGCAGATCATTTAAATGAGTTTAATACTATTACTAGTCAATTATCTTCTGTGGGTATCAATTTTGATGAAGAAATTAGGGCTCTCTTGATTTTGTGTTCTTTACTTGAAAGCTAGAATGGCTTGGTAATGGCTATGAGTAATTCTGTTCCTGGATCTAGTACCCTAAAATATGATGATGTGATCAGTGTTATTTTAAGTGAGGAAACTCGTAAGAAATCCTCAGGTGGATCTACATCAGGAAGTGCTTTGAATGCACAAAGTAGGGGCAGAACGACTGAAAGAGGAAGTAACTCTGGAAATCATGGAAAATCAAGAGGAAAGTCAAAGGGGAGGAGGTCTCAATCGAGAGGACAAAATGATTGCTGGTACTGTGGGAAACCAGGGCACAAAAAGAAAGATTGCTGGAATCGAAAGAAAAATGAAGGAGATAAATCAGATGGAGACAAGGAGGCAAATGTGGTAAGTAACAAATCCGAAGAGGATGCTTTGCTTCTGTCTTTAGAGAGTGTTGATGATTCATGGGTTTTAGATTCTGGTGCTTCATTTCATGCTACACCTCATAGAGGTTATTTCATTGATTATGTCCAAGGGGATTTTGGGCTTGTTTATTTGGGGGATAATGAACCTTGTCAGATTGTTGGAAGGGGAAAAATTAAGATTAAGTTGCAGAATGGGAATCATTGGCTACTACATGAGGTAAGACATGTTCCAAAACTAAGTAGAAATTTAATTTCAGCAGGGCAACTCGGTGATGAGGGTTGTGTAGTTACTTTTAATGATAAAAATTGGAAGGTTTCAAAAGGTTCCCTTGTAGTAGCAAAAGGTGTGAAAGTAGGCACCTTATATCTTTGTACAAGTCATATTGTTCCTTCTACTTTGATTTTTTCAGAGAAAAATGAATGTTCAGGAACAATTGTTGCAGTTGAGCAGGGAGAAAAAATAGTTGCTGTAGATTATGATACAATGCTGTGGCACAATAGACTTGGGCACATGAGTGAGAAAGGTATGAAAATACTTCATTCAAAGAAATTTTTACCAGGTCTGAAATGTGTGAATATGGATTTCTATGAAAGTTGTGTGTATGGAAAACAAAAGAGAGTGAGTTTTGTAAAGACAGGGAAGGAAAACAAAAAGGAGAAATTAGAGCTTGTGCATACAGATGTATGGGGACCAGCTCAGGTATCTTCCCTTGGTGGCTCTCATTATTATGTTACATTTATTGATGATGCAACTAGAAAAGTATGGGTTTATTTCCTTAGACAAAAATCTGATGTATTTCAAACTTTTAAGAAATGGAAATGCTTGGTTGAAAATGAGACTGGTAAGAAATTAAAATGTCTCAGATCTGATAATGGTGGTGAGTATTGCAGTCATGAATTTGAAGATTATTGCTCCACTAATGGTATTCGTAGACAAAAAATTGTTCCAAGGACTCCACAGGAAAATGGAGTGGCTGAACACATGAACAGGACTATAATGGAGCGCGCAAGGAGCATGAGGTTGCATGCTAGGTTGCCCTTACACATGTGGGTGGAGACTATCAATACTACAGTATATTTGATTAATAGAGGTCCCTCTACTCCTTTGGGTTGTGGTATTCTAGAGGAAGCATGGACTGGTGAGAAGGTGAGTTATTCTTTTCTCAAGACTTTCGGTTGTGAAGCTTTTGCTCATATAGAATCTGAAAATAGAACCAAGCTAGAAGCTAAATCAAAGAAATGTGTCTTTTTTGGATATGGCATTAATGAATTTGGTTATAGGCTTTGGGATTTTGAAAATCTTAAAATTGTTAGAAGTCAGGATGTCATATTCAATGAGAAAGTGTTGTACAAAGATCTGTTGCAGCAACATGAGAAGAAAGAAGATGGTTATGTAGTGTTGGATGATACTCCAAAAGCTGATGTTCTAGCCATTCCTCATGATGTGCAACAACTGCAACAAAAAATACCACACACACCAGTAAATGTTAGATGGTCCACAAGGAAAATTAGACCTCCACAAAGGTTTTCTCCCTCTTTGTATTCTATTTTACTTACTGATGCTGGTGAACCTGAAAGTTATGATGAAGCTGTGCAGGTGGATACTAAGATCCAGTGGGAGTCTGCAATGAAAGATGAAATGGACTCTTTGCTGAAAAATAAGACATGGGATTTGTGCAAGTTGCCTGCAGGTAAAAAGGCTTTATAGAATAAGTGGGTTTACAGGTTGAAAGAAGAGGAAGGAGGTAAGAAAAGATTTAAGGCCAGGTTAGTTGTAAAAGGATTTGCACAGAAAAAGGGAATTGATTTTGATGAGATATTTTCTCCTGTTGTTAAAATTACTTCTATTCGTACTGTTTTAAGTCTTGTGGCTACTGAAGATTTGCATTTAGAGTAGATGGATGTTAAAACAGACTTTCTTCATGGTGATTTGGATGAAGAAATATATATGGCTTAGCCACAGGGTTTTGAGGTCAAAGGTAAGGAGAACTTAGTGTGCAAATTGAAGAAAAGTTTATATGGCTTGAAGCAAGCACCTCGGCAATGGTATCTAAAATTTGATAGTTTTATGCATGAGCATGGATATAATAGGTGTCATTCAGATTACTGTGTTTATTTTAAGAGGTTGGATGATGATAGCTACATTATTTTATGTTTATATGTTGATGATATGCTTGTAGCTGGGTCTAACATGGATCATATTAAGGGGCTAAAATGTCAGTTAGCACATGCATTTGCTATGAAGGATTTGGGGGCCGAAAAACAAATCCTTGGTATGAAGATTTGCAGAGATAGGAAGAAAAAAAAATTGATGCTATCTCAAGCTGATTATGTTGCGAAGGTGTTGCAACATTTCTCTATGGAGAATGCTAAAGCTGTTAGCACACCTTTACCCAGTCATTTGAAATTGACTAAGGAAATGAGTCCCAAAACATAGGAAGAGGAGGATAAGATGTCCAAGGTACCCTATGCTTCAGCTGTAGGAAGCTTGATGTATGTTATGGTATGCACTAGGCTAGATATTGTACATGTAGTGGGAGTCGTTAGCAGGTATATGAGTCATCCAGGATTTGAGCATTGGAATGTTGTCAAGTGGATTCTCAGATATTTGAGAGGAACATCCACTAAGTGTTTACACTTTGGGGGCTCTACTACTAATTTACAGGGCTATGTTGACTTAGATTTGGCTGGGGATATTGATACCAGGCAGAGTACTACAGGTTATGTCTTTACTATTGGTAGGGCAGCCGTGAGCTGGGTTTCTAGGTTACAAAAGATTAATGCTCTATCCACTACAGAGACAGAGTATGTTGCTACTACAGAGGTAGCCAAGGAGATGATATGGCTTTAGTTCTTCTTGGAAGAATTGGGACATCCTCAGAAGGATAATTATTTGTTCACAGATAGTCAGAGTGCCATTCATCTTGCTAAGAATTCAGCTCTGCATTCTAAGACCAAACACATATAGTTGTGGTACCATTTCATTCAGTCAGTTTTGGAGGATGGATAGTTAAAGTTGGAGAAGATACATACCAATGACAATCCAACAGATATGTTGACAAAGGTTGTAACAAGGGAGAAGCTGAACTCCTCTTCAGCTTCGGTTGGTCTTTTAGACTGAACATGAATAAAAGAATAGTAGAGTCTAGGGTGGTTTGATCCAGTGGGAGCCTCATGTGGTAGTGGTATTGCTACAGGATTAGTCTCCAAGTGGGAGATTGTTGTTTAGTGTGGAGCCTGATCAGTCCCCAAGTGGGAGATTGTTAGATTGTGGTGACTGATCAGGAAAGTACTGTACATACTTCATAAATAGTGGGGTTCAAAAAAAAATTTTGGGCCTTGGACGACATGGTAGCCGACATATGGCTGACATGTTATAACCCTAAAGCAGTTTAATACTTGTATAAAAGGGCTTAGGGTTGGGTATTTTTCATTATGTTGTGATACGAAATTGGTTCTTGCGGCGGTATTGAGCTATAAGGGATTAGGGATTGTAATTAGGTTGTAATCACTGGATTGTAATAAGATCGGATTTGTTGTTTGGTGGACGTAGCCCAGGGATTGGGTGAACCACATTAAATCTTGGTGCCTTGTGTTCATTTCTGTGTGATCTATTATTTTTCTGTTATTGGTTATATTTGCATGTAGTTTTTATTTCTGTCCATAGTTTATCCTAATAGTATGCCTTTGATTATCTTTGTGAGCATTATGTCACTCTCGTTTAGAATGTATTAGGGGATCTTTTTTAGTAGTTGTTAAAAGAATGAATGTTGGATCAATATGGTTTTCAGTTTATCATTAAACCAGAATCATTTTGCTCTAAGTATGTTGTAGTGTCACCAATGGAATCATATTCCCCTATAGGGGGAAAGGGTTCAATGGGACCCGCACATGAGTTCTTCAGTATTATCATTCATGTAGGCTTCCAGGAGTAAGCCTAATTCTAGGGGGGGTGGATGTAGTGCTTGCCCCTAGGTCACATTTTTGTTATCATGATCAAACTCTGCTAGACTAGTTTTGTGTTGATAGTTAGTAGCATTGTTTTGAGATTATTTAGACTCTGCATTTCATATATGCATGATGATTATTACATTATTTCCAGTTATTGATGATGATTAGTGAGATGGTTTATTATCACATGTGTTTTATTATGGATACTTACCCCATACTTGCATGTGTATGGTGTGCGTGTTTGTTCTTATGTATGGCATTTCTGATGTGGTTAAGGAAAGGGAGTCATATTCACCTACTAGTCGGGATCTACACGATGCACCACTTCCTGCCATTGCATATATATATATATATATATATATACATACATGCATAGATTTTATGCAGGTTGCAAGTACTGGGTATCGACATCCCTGAATTGCCAGGATGAGCTTACCCTATCACACTATCTCAATGGTAAGAGAGGGGAGATAAATTCTCAAGTCCAAATCCTAAACCCTTAAACCTTTTTGTCCTAGAGAGGTAGGACAAGTATCTAAGATATTTTACCTTTCGAATGTGTCAGATGACATAATTCGTGATTTTTAACCCTTTAGACTGATTTTGTATGGATTGTTCTATGATGGGTTTTCATATTTTATCTTGGAGGTCTATGGTGAATTTTCTATTAATTAAGTCTAAAATTAAAAAAAGTTAATTAATAATTTAATTATTTGGGAAAAATTAATATAATATCATTACCTTTAGATATTTTGATTATAATTAATTAAATGGGAATTAATTGAGAAAAATAATTAAATAAAAGAAATTAAAATTAATAATAATAAAAAATAATAATAAAGTAATAAATAAATAATAACAATAGAAAAGATAAAATAAATAAAATAAAAGTTATAAGCTTTCCTAGGAGTAAACACACCTCTTGATTGCACATATGTCAACAACACAGGAGTTAGCACACTAATTAAGCACATGGTGTCTACAACCTTATGATTCATCTAGAAGGTTGGAAAAGACTCATGCTTAGTTGTCAACACCTTCTGGTTGTTTCTAGAGACATTCTAGGTGCTTCCTAAGAGTTCTTTATATTCAGGCACTCTTAGAAGCTTAGGGAGAGTGCATTTGGAGGACCCAGGAATGTTGGAGAAGGAAGGAGCTTGCTTTGTATATTCTGAAGAGAAGGGATTTATCGTCAATGTCCACGTAGACACTTGTGATTTTGCCTACGTTATTCTGCTTCTTGCACTTCCTATCTTCTAAATGCTTTCTAAGGATGATTTTCATGTGTTGAATATCTTGGCTGTATGCATTCTTGTTATGGGTAGTTAAATTCTATTTGAGAAAACCTTATATGCGTAGATCTGAAGAAACTATGGGGCTAGGGTTTTCAGATGTGTATGAACAAACCTATTAGATGGATTAATGGATAAATTTAGAGAACAATTATTTTAAATGGAAAATTCTTAACTTATAGATTTGGGAAGCCCTTCTTGTTTAAGAAAATTACTATATGTTTTCTTAAAAATACATATAAGTTTTAAATCTGCATCCATATATATATATGTAAAATGTTGTAGTGTTGTTTATCAATCTGCGAGTATATATATACATGTATATATATATATATATATATATATATATATATATATATATATATATATATATATATATATATATATATATATATATATATATATATATATATATACATACATATATACATATACACACACCCACACACACATATATGTACACATAGATAGATAGATAGATAGATAGATAGATAGATACATACATACATACATACATACATACATATATATATATATATAATTAAATGCTGCATATTTTAAAATCGTAGAGGAAATATATTATTGAAAATCCAAATCGCACGTTTGATAAACTTTTATTGAAAACGTTTTAAATAAAACAAAATTTTAATCAAATATTGGGTGGGATAGACCCACACCCCATACAATTTGAGTGTAGAGTACCTACGTCATAGGTACTGCGATGACAAGCGGTACTTTATACCACTATCATTGTAGGCCCTACAATTGCAGGGTACCTACGTACCACGACAACGATATTATTAATAAGAGTTTGCGTTTGTTTTTATTTTATTTATTTATTATGTTACGTGTTTTATAAAAAATGTTTATGATATATGCTATTTTTAAAATTGATTTTTAATAATTCAATTTTCATAAATATTATTAATAAATAATTTCTTTTAAAATATTAAATATTATATATATTAATAATTATTAATTATTAACTTATAATTATTAATTGTATGAAATTTGTTAATAAGATTTTATAATGAGGTAGTTATAACTAAATATTAGAAACCAATTAAAAATATTTATGTGGGGATGTTTAATAGAATGCGAGAATATTTTTAAAATGATTATAAAATTGAGTTTATTATTCATGAATGTTTGTTGGGTCTAGCAAATTATTAAGTAAATAATAGTATAAACGGTTTAAATAGTTATTAATTAATATGATTAAAGTTAATTTAGTTGAGATTAATTAATGATTGAATTTTTGTAAAAGATATTAATCAATGTGAATTGGTTAATAATTGGAGGGGAATAATTAATTAAATTATCGATCAACGTACATAGGAGAAATTTATTTGAGATAATAATATTTGGTATTGGGGATTTATTATAACTTGTTATTATTAAAGTATTAATGTGAACATTGTTGGAATGAAACATAGTTGACTCTTAATGTACAAAATTATCCTTAGCTAATAATCATGTAGTTATTGACATAGCTGCTAGTTAATTTAATCGTAGAATTTATTGATAATAGAGTTTTAATTGTTTAATCGATAATAATGAATTTCGAGAATTTGTGGGTCACTCAATTAAAAGGTGATAAGTCTTAATCTTAAAATTTATATATTGAGAGATGCTTTTGGGGAAATGATTGATGACATTGATTTTGAGGAAGAATGCAAATGTTATAGACAAGTAATTATCTTCGAGTTATCCTAGGAAATTGTTTTAAAATAATGAAAGGATAATTTTATGTTTCAAAGAGATAAATGGATTGACTTGGAGATTAAACATAGAATCTTACACATTTGAAAATGAAAAACTGAGACCTCCAAACTTAGTTCAATTATAAGATTTTAGCAAACCAAAACATGTGATTGCATTGTGTTTCTCTATGTTTCTTGTTTTGGGTTTGGGTTGACTAGTTGTTGACCATTCTTAGGTTGTTTCCAGAGGCTTGGGGGTTATGATTGTGATGTCTTCATGATGTTTTTTGATCTCGATCTTTCTAAACCCAACCATGGTAATGTGATGGTATGTTCTATGAGATGTTTGTATTTACTGATTGTTATCGCTTTCGAATCTTCTTGTGTGAAGCTGAGGTGTATGTATTTGAGACACTTGACTTAACCATTTTTGAGTCATCGATTGGTTATCCTTGGATTACTTTCCAGTCACCATGATGGGACTGAAGGGTTGATTTATTTCTTGATGATGTCATGTTGTGACATGTTTTGACTCAACCATTTTAGAGTCTTCGATCAATATGATTTTGAGATATATTTTGGTTATTTAGAACCAATTGATACTTTTGATTATCAGTGATACCTTCAGTTGCCAATAGAGAACTGTTGTGGTCATGATTATTTATGGATGCTTTTCATTTGCTCATGGAGATTTGATGCTCTTATTATGGATTATCGTTTGGTATTTTTCTAGTCACTTGTTTAGGACTGGGTGATTTTATGTGATTATGGATTTGTGATTTTATGATTCGATGAGCTTAGGGTAGGTTATCTACTTGTAGTGTCGGGAAGTGGCTTGCAATGGGGGTCGGGGCCCTAAGAGGATGCCAGGGTAACTCATTGTAAGTTGTCTTAATAAGTGAAAACATTCACACCTAATACTGACTTAATGAACCTAAAAAGATAGTTGTTTTGTTCTTGCCCATGCCTTGAGTGCTAGTACAGACTAGGATGGGAGTAGAGAGAATGCTTGGTTGTGACGTTGCATTCCGTAGTATGCCTCATCTGTATGAGAGGATACTAGTGGCCACATAGGGATCACTAGGGGTTCGGGGTCTATTGAGAGACTACCAAGGTAATTCTAGTGTGATCTGTGTGTTGACACTTTCTCACTTGCATAGTAGGTTTCCTACATGCCTTTGTTGTGCCTCTGGGATTAGATGTCAATTTTTTTTATTGGAACCCTTGAGTTAGTATACTTTTAGGATTCTTGGACTTAGAGAGTATTATGCTATGTGATTTGAAAACCTATTTGGGACTTAAGATTATCTCCTCAACATAGTGGGAGTGGACCATTTAGGTTCCATCCAGTCGAGTGGTAGTGCTTTTTCCACTTTGACCATTTGAGATCTGTTTGAGACACCATGGCTGATGCTTTCTTTGTGGCATTTATCTTCATTCTGTTCATGGATTATGATGGTGGACACGTATCCTTATATTGATGATTTTCATATGTTAGATGATGTTATCTTATGCTTTATTTTGCATGTTAGATTACTTTATGCATATGAAGTAGTATGTTTTTAGGAGTGACATTCCTATTTGATAATACCGATGATCTCTTTGGTAATTTTGGAATGTTTCACATGGAGGGATGGCTAGGACCCACGATGGTCTAATGATGCTATTTACGGTTGGGAGGAACTGTGCACTTAGTTAATTATGTTTGATGATTTATGGTTATCTCTTATGAGGATGTATCATGTATGATATACGGTTTCATTTATTGTTATTGCATCGTGGATTAGAATTAGGATGATGATGTATTTTATTTCACATATGTATATTCTTTTAAGCCTTTCATACCCTGTGACATGTACAGTGGATGATTGAGCATTCAAAAATCTAATTAATGAACATTGGACTTTTCATTATTATTTCATGTGGATGTTGAATTACATGGATTCATTAATAGTTAATTTAGATGTGATTCAACGTTAAGGGATCCTTAAAGAATGTAACCTGTTATGTATGCTATGTTTACTTTCACTTGTATTGTTTCTATTACTTCCATTACTATGTATAAGCTATAAATGGTTTTAATTTCATGATTTAAAAAAAAAAAAAAAAAGTTACTAGACTTAGTGAAACTTTAGATTAATTCTTTGGATCCCTTGGCTGGGCGTTACATTGGTATTGGCACAATGTGTACCAATTTGTTGATGTTGATCATGGATGGCTCTTTTCTTTAATACACTACAAGGGGCACTTTAGGTTGTATCATAGTAAATTGAGCTGTTTCTTATATTTCTTGTGTTTCCACATCTATAGATGTCTTATGTTCCTTCTTAAGTTCATCTACAGTCACCAATATACAATGACTACATAATTGTGCTTTAGTGGTGGTGTCTTGCAATATTTTCTACATGTCCTCCTCTGTTAGGGGATTGATGTTCTTATTCACTTTGTCAAAAACATCCTTGATCTTTATTGTTTTGGTTTTTTCTTGTGTCACATTTTGTGGATTGGCACTTGACATACGTATATCTGGTATACTCTATTCTATTTGTTGCTCATCTTCAGCTATTTCATGTGCATCTATATTTGTCTCATTTCCTTCCACATGTGCACCTTTCTAAGTATCAAATGTAGTAACCTTGGGTACTTCTTTTTTCATCTTTTCATCACCTACCTCAATAGGTGTATGCTCAATTTCCTTAAGTGTTGTTAACCCATAAATTACTTTCCATACTTATGTACTCTGTTGAATAACATCTTCAATTTTATCTTGCAAAATATGGAATTCCTGGTACTTTGGAGAAAATCTCCCTACATACTTCTTAATGGACTTTGTCATCTCAGATTAATCTAAATCTAGCATCACTCTTGCAAGTATAGTCTCTCTTATATTTCTCTTTGTTGTGATACTATTTTTCCATCTTTTCTCAACTCTATCATATAAATTCTTTGGTAGAGAGTTGGAAATCTCAATTGGAGTCATCTTAAATGTTGCCATCATGACATATATAGTATATTCTACCTTATCCATATCTAACTTCCCAAGCTTATCAAATTCAATATGTGAAAATCTACTCAAATCTACATTATTCTTTATATTTTCACATAGATTATCCAAATTAGAACAAGAACTATGACTTACCACTTGGAATTGGCTATTATCATTAGATTTTTTCCTTTCCTCATCTATTTCAGTTGGAGCAACATAATTTCTCCTTGGTTTCTTCATAGACTCACCATCTTGTTTAGCTTTTATGGCCTTAATTTCTTTTTGCTTTGCCACTTCTTGATCTTTTTTAGCAGTAGCTCTTGTGCTAGTTTTGGTAGTTGGAAATGTAGGCTTAGATTTTACAACCTTCTTTTTTTTGCTAATTGTTGGAGCTTTAACTTTTCTCTTCTTCTTCTTTGTGGTTATAGGTGCTTCACTGGCTTCTTCTCCCTCAACACCTTCTTCAAGCTCAAATTCCTCTTCATCTTGATCTTCTCCTTGACCTTGTATCATGACTAGTGGTTCTTGAGTAGGAACTTCCTCTTCTTCATCTTCCTCTGCTCCTTCACCAAATTTTTCTTTTAGCTTCTTACTGTATTTTCTTTCTTATTACTAATGTTTTCTTCAAGTCCATAATTATCTTTGATTTTGCAACATCATAATTTCCAAAAGTAGTAGCCTTAGTATTTACTTCTTTTGCAAGAAAATTTTTAATTTCTACAGATGCCTCATCTACATTGATCTCATATCCGAGAGGTCTTAACCATCTAAGCCTTGGAGTTGTAGCCTGTACATATGTGAAGTCAATATCAACTAGGAAAAAAAAATCATTAAAAATTTTCTCAACTAGTTACATTGGAATCATGTGTCTTTGTTTCATATACTTCTTAAAGTTGTCAAAATAACTAGTCATAATAGACTCAAAATTTTCTCCCATTTTCTCAATGTATTCATTTATTTGTACTGCAATAGACCTTTTTGTCTTCCATGCAATTTTTCCAAAGGAAGGAAATGTGTTTTGCACAATTGCATTGTTCACTCTTGGTTTTCCTTATGGCTCCCAATTTTTCTAATAATTATTGCAATTGTAGCTCGAAAAGGTCATAAGTATGATCCTTCTTCACTATTTTGTATCCCTCATCAAAATAACTAGTCATAATAAACTCAAAATTTTCTCCCATTTTCTTAATGTATTCACCTATTTGTACTACAATAGACCTTTTTGTCTTTCGTGCAATTTTTCCAAAGGAAGGACATGTGTTTTGCACATTTGCATTGTGCACTCTTGGTTTTCCTTATGGCTCCCAAGTTTTCTAATAATTGTTGCAATTGTAGCTCGAAAAGGTCATAAGTATGATCCTTCTTCACTATTTTGTATTCCAAGTCAACAACAATACAAGTTACACTATTCAACCTACTAGATTGAAAGAATTTGTGTGAGATAATCCTTACTACAAAAGCAATTAGAGGATCTATGATTGTATCATTTTCATTCCTCTTTTGTTCCACACTGCCCCTATATTTTTTCCAATGATCTCTTTTGCATTAGTCCTCATAGTTTTGGGCCTTTCTAGGGTTGGATACCTTGTTACCCTCTACACAATCTTCTTAGTGATCTTGATCAGTCCATTCTCTAACCATACAGAATTATCATGAATTTTGCTCAAGACAATCTTAATCCATTCTATCTTAAAGATGTTTGGAAATTCTAGGTCATGGGTTAACCCTTTTCTCTCTAGAATCTTGTATTCCTCCTTTAGTACTCCATTTTCACACAATTTTCCATATAGTTATGTGATTTCCATATCTCCTATGCTACCCACCTTCGATGTGTAACAACATCTTACATCTTGAATCATTAGGACATGTGGTGGTATCATGGATAATGCACAAGACATGTCTTGTTTATAAGAAATGTCAGGAATTGGTTTGAAATTTGGTTGTCTAATCTCATTTTTGATAAGTTGAACATTTAAAACTTCTTTTCCCTCTTTGACCTTAGTAGCAAAAGAACTAGACACCATATTTAATGCCTAGGGTTTGCACATATTCAAATAGTATAGCTTGACACACGGTAAATACCTTCACAAATCTAATGAATGATGTTGAACGATGTTTGAATTCACTCTACAAATGCTTGGAATGATTTCTTCATCTCACCTTTAGCTCTTCATGCTTTCCAATTTCAAATGATGTCAAATGAGTCAAAAATTGATCACATAGACCTTAAAACTTTGCAATTAATGTGCAATGCGTACACCGTTGTAAGCTTGGCTTGTATAGAAATATCAACTCACTAGGCTTCCATGTAGTTTCCTTTACACCTGGCAACCATTACGAGCTCAGTCAACAATATCATTTGCAATAGCTCGACACTAACTATATTTCATTCGACAACCATAGTGAAACTTTTCATGCTTGACAACAACATGAAAACTAATAAAACTTAAAGATTTAATCCAAATTCTAAACAACACTTTTCATCTTTCTTCAAATAAATATAATATTTTCATAACTAAAACCTTGGAACTGATGTATAGTATGTATGTCTTTTAAATATCAGTCCCACACATACCTCTTGATTTCTTAATTGGAGGTGGTGTGATCACCTGGCCATTGGGTGAAGTGATCCCATCTTAACTTGATGTATTGCAATCTTCCTTTCTCTTCCATGTCTTTTTCATCTCATCTCTTACATTTTCAACACTAGCCTTTCCTTTACCTTTGTTGAACTCATTGCTAGGTGTCTTTGACCTTGTTGGACAATTCTTGCTTATGTGACCAATCTTTAAACAAATAAAACATGTAGTTTGACTCAACCATCTTTTTTAGTCACTTTTGAAATGTGTTCTTATGCATTTTTAGAAACGTGCCCATACTCTTCATGATAGTGACAACTGCACCTAGTATTATAATCCTAATTATAAGAATTTCCATTATGCTTTACCTTTTTTCTACTTGTTTGATGACCATTTAGGCTTGGATCTACACTCATATGCTATATGTCTATACTTCTAACACTTGTAGAAATATCCTTCAAATCTTTGTTTGCTCAAGATCTTGGTTCTACATTCATGTGCCTGTTGTTCTTATTTGTTGCATTTGTGGTAGTGAACCATGAACTTCTACTTAGGATTCTGATTTGTAGTCTTGCTCTTGCAAAGATTAGTAGTATGACCTATCTTACCACAATTATGATAAGTAGATTTGGAGTTCTCACCTTTTTTACTTCTCTCTTCACTACTTCTAGATGATTCTCCTTCTTTAGTACTAGTGTAACCTAATCTAGTATTATCACTATTGGATCTAGGATATCTCATCAGTTTCTCAAAATACTTGATAGCTTTAGTAGGTTTGTTGAATCTTTTAGAAAACTCTTTTTCTCTTTTTAGATCATTTCTTAGTTGTTCATTCTATAACTTCAGTGTTGTGATCTCAATATCTTTTTCATTCAATTCATGATTTGCAATCATCATTTGATTCAATATTTCCAATTGCATGTGAGAAATCTTGTTCACCTCTAATGTTTTCTCTACAAGTCCTATTGGTCAATATTATTTTTTCATCTTCAATCATGAATTTTTTCTCTTCAAGTTTCTTTTTCTACTTAGTTACCGCACATAGAAATACTGATTGGACTTCTTGTTCTATCTTGAGATTTTTGACCTCTTCAATTAAGGTTCCATTCACTTCCATTAGATCTGCAATTGTTGCATCAAATTTAATTGCATTTTAATCTGTGAATAATTTAGTAGTGTCAATCTCCTAGTAATGTTTGTCATTTAGCTGATGTAGAGTGAGTTGTATTTCATTTTTTTGGTTCTCAATAGTCTTTCCCAACTTGTAGACTTCCATCTCCAAGATCTTTTCTCAAAGATACAAAGCTTTACTTTCTAGAGAACTATGCTCTGATACCGATTGTTGGAAATACAATAGGTAAAGTAAACTCTAAGAGGAGGGAGGGGGGGGGGGGGTCCATGAAATAGAACTCAAAAACTTTAACCTTAAAATCATTCAACATATATCCATCTCACAATCTATGCAAGTAAACTGAAATACAGAATTAAGCATATACATCCATAACTTAAAAGTAAGTAAACATTGAACACATGTATGGCACAAGATATTTGGTTACCTAGTAACCCTCCAAGGAGAAGGTAAAATTTAGGTTGGGATGACACCTACAAATCTCCACTACTATAGTAATAAAGTGTATCTAATGAAGGTTACAATGTTTTGATCATGAAACATGATCTACCTTGTGAAAGGTCTACCCTATTAAAGGCTTACAAGATTGTTAGATCTTACCCTATTAAAGGTTTTCAACATCCTATTAGAAGTGTACCTAGTAAAAGGACTTTGATTTACAATGAAGTAAGCACCCTATTAAAGGATTTACAATAGCTTGTTAAGACTACTATGTTAAGAGATTTAATTAATTGACCTCTTAGAATGACTCAACAATGATCCTTCGGTTAGCTATTGCTTGATGACAGATCACCTCTTTCCTGATGTGTACTTGATCCAACCTAATTAGATGTATCTCAGTTGTCTTCTAATTCCTTTCATCTATTCTCCTCTAATTGATTCTACAATGTATCCCAATTTACAATACCTCAGTCACCATGAATTATCTATTTTCTTCTTCTATATACACATAAAAGATTAGGGTTTGTCCTCTTTAAGAAGACCTAGGTGACCTAGGGTCAGGTATGAATCAACAATTGTGATTCACCCATATTGCCACTTAATCCTTCCCTTTTTTTGATTGGCTACATGTACCACATAGGGTTTCTCAATAAAGAATCATCCTTATCATCTAGGATCACAAAAAAAATCTTCAAATCTACTCCAAAATAGTTTACATAGTAGTTTTTGCCATTACAAACAACTATGTCAAAACTATATTACTCAGTACTTGAAGTCCCTAATGCTTAGCATCAATTGCAACTTCAATGTTCTAACTTAGCCTTTGAATGACTTAGCATCCACAATTACTCATCATCTAAATAACTCGACACTTACTATCTAATCAACACTTGAGTGACTCGGCACTTACTGAATATCTCTCGCTCGACATATACTATCTAACAACTTATGCTCGACATGTATTACTTGTTCGGCATGAACTAAGTAAATGACCTAAGTATATTATCACTTATATGACAAAACCAATTTGAGATCAACATAATAGACAGTGCATAGGTTGTTGTGAAAGGGGTTAATTTGAGAGAGTTTGAGTCTATGTGTGGTACCAACAATATTAGAACCTAAGAAGAATGTAGAATGGAGGATATGCATAGATTCTCATGATATTACCAAGATCATGCTCAAGCATGGATTTCCATTGTCAAGGGTGGATGATATAATAGACTATTTGAGTGGAGTTATGTATTTAAAAAAGATAGATCTAAAGAGTGGATACTATTAGGTTTATATCAAAGAAGGTGATGAGTGGAAGACTGGTTTAAAGACAAGAGAATGATTATAAAAGTGGTTATT
This sequence comes from Cupressus sempervirens, assembly GCA_028749045.1. Lineage (NCBI taxonomy): Eukaryota > Viridiplantae > Streptophyta > Pinopsida > Cupressales > Cupressaceae > Cupressus > Cupressus sempervirens. Next base: position 530,428,010 of record CM053786.1, on the reverse strand, counting down.
CATTCCTTTAGGGCTAACCAATGCACCAAGCACTTTCATACGACTCATGAATGAGGTACTAAAGGAGTTTTTGGGTAATTTTTTCATTGTTTACCTAGATGATATTTTTATTTTTAGTAAGATGTTAGAGGAGAAATTGATGCATATTTGAAAGGTTTTTGATAACTTGAGGGAAGAAAAGTTGTTGATAAACCTAAAGAAGTGTAGTTTAGTGAAGGAGTTGGTGTACCTAGGATTTGTAGTTTCACTAAAAGGTTTGAAAATGGACCTAGAGAAAGTGAATCCTATCCTTGAATGACCTACTCCAAAGATTCCTATAGAGCTAAGATTTTTTCATGGACTGGCTAGTTTTTGCAAAATGTTCATAAGAGATTTTAGTAGTATTTGGGTACCCTTGACTGAAATAATGAGAGATGATAGGAAAGAATTTAAGTGGACTGTAGGAATAGATAAGAGTTTTAATCTATTGAAAGAGAAAGTAAATGAGTAGCCTACTTTATCACTTCTAGATTTTAGCACAATGTTTCAAGTAGATTGTAATGCTAGTGGTACTACAATAGGATTTTTTTTTGTTGCTTATTTTAGTGAGAAGTTTAATGATTCCAAAAAAAAAAATCTATTTATGATTAGGAATTTTATGCTATAGTTCAAGCATTGAAGAATTGGAGACACTATCTTATTCCTAGGGAGTATTTTTTGTGCACTAATCATCAAGCTTTACAATATTTGAATAGTTAAGGAAAATTAAACCAAAGGCATTTGAAGTGGGTTGAGTTTTTGCAGAGTCATACATTTGTTTTGAAACATAGGAGTGGGAAGTCTAACAGAGTTATAGATGCTCTTAGTAGAAGACAAATTTTTCTAATAGAGATGCAAATTGAGGTGGTTGGGTTTATGAAACTTAGTAATTTGTATCTAGAGGATCCTGATTTTGTTGAAGCATGGAAGGATTATATACAACTTGTTACACTTGATAGGATGAAGTGGTTGTATTTCATAATCCAAGATGGTATGTTTTTGAATGGAAGTTAGTTGTGTGTTTCAAGAAGTTCAATGAGAGAGAATCTTGTATAGTTTTAGGTCAAGATACCAAGGTTGTTGGATATTTTTGGAATACATTGTGGAAGAAATTGAAGAAAATTTTGAATTTTAGTTCATCATATCATCCACAGACTAATGGATAGATAGAAGTTGTGAATCATATTTTGGGAAACTTGTTGAGATGTTTTGTTGGAGATAAACCAAAAGGATGGGATTTGATTTTACCATAGGAAAAATTGTATATAATAACTCTATCAAAAAGAGTACTAGAAAATCACCATTCCAGATTTTATATGAGAGTAGTCCCAAAAGTGCTTTTGAATTAAGATAGTTGGATAAAGGAGAAATAAGTAGTGTTGAAGAAGAAGATTTTGGTTAACATTTGGTGAACACCCATGAGGAGGTGAGGAAGCACATTATACAGATGAATACATAGTACAAGACTAAGGTACACATGAAAAGGAGGTATACAAAATTTCATATTGGAGATGAAGCCATGGTTCATTTGAGAAAGGAATGTTTCTAGTGTGTACATATAATAAGTTGAAAGTGAAGAAGTTTGGCTTGACAAGATAGTGAAAAGGCATGATTCTAGAAATGTTTATGAAGTGTAGTTGCCTGTTGAACTGAATATTTCACCATTATTTAACATTTTATATTTGAAAAAGTATCATGAAGGAGGTGATGGAGATGAGATTGTAGAAGCGTAGTGGAGTATTCTAGTAGCTAGTTTAACTACAAAGGAGATTGAGGAGATACTAGACATTCATGTTGGAAAAAGTACAAGGAACATAACTTATGAAGAATACCTAGTAAAATGGAAAGGGAGGCTAGTAGAAGGTTCATCATGGCTAGCAAGGGAGGAGGTTAACCATCTTGGTTTTCCTCTAAACACCTAAGATGTGATGAGGTCACTTCTTAGATTACCTTAGGTGTCTAATGGAGGAGCATCCTTGGTGTAAGAGAAATCTTGCATCAACCAAAAAATATTTCATTTTAGTTATTCGAATAAGGGTTGTCTTAATGTAGAGGTTTTGTTTGTGGAGTCTTTCTACTCAATAAGCTAGTCATACGAGCTCAAAATGTCCTTATTTTAGAGGTGGAGGTTCATCTCAATCATATCAGACTTCTAGTTGGAGCTCAATGCCATATCATAAGTATCGGTGAATTTATTATGGATTTTTGGTATAAATTATTATTACAAAAAATTTGTGCTCAATTTTGAAGGCCTAAATGTGCCTAGTTTAGGCCCAAAAAATCAATGGATAGGTGTTTGCACGCATTCAAGCCTATAGATCAGAAGCTAAGGATTTCAAAAAGGGGTTATAGAAAATCAAAGAAAAAATTTAAAAGTTATGGCCTTCTAAAGGTGGGCCAACAAAAAATTCCAAATTAAATGTGAAAGGTGTATTTGGCTGACTCTATATCTATTGTTAGCATTTATCAGCCCTTGGTATTAAGTTTGAGTTATAGAACATTCATAGGAGGCATAAAATTGTCTATTTAAGAAATGCCCTTACATTGTCTAGGACAAATCTAGGTGATAGTCTATAGCTTTATCTTATAGATTACTATAATGAAGGCATCCATGTGGGTTAGCATATTGTAATTTTGAATTCTATAATTTTGCATTTGTGGCAATAATAAGAAGTCCATATTTTGTTCTTGCAAATGATTTTTATTTCTTTGTTTTTGTTATGTGTTTATGGTATTAAGGAGAGCACCCTTCATCAACTATATAGGTCAAGAAAAGAAATGATGAATTGTACACATTCCAAGTAGTGTTCCAAGAAATAGTTATTATCAAGTAAGCTAATGGTTGCCAAGTATGCCAATGATTGATGAGCTTATTAGAGACAATAGTAAATGTTGAGTGTTATAGAGGTCAGGTTATTTATTTCATGCCAAGCACAATTAAGACCGAGGAAAAATGAGAAGAAACAGTTTATGTCAAGCACCAGTGTGATGTAGGTGTTGAGTAACATAGTTTAACAATTTTGTTTGGAATGGAAGTGAATCTTATGTTAACCAGTTTTGTTGAGCTAGAAGCGTGTTTTGAAAATCAAGGAGGTAATGAAGGAGGCGATTATGCATGCAAAGAGAGATCATGAATCACTAGGCATGGAAATATAAAAATCTAAAAAATACAAGGATTAAGCGGCAAAAGGATTGATTCTAGAATTTTTTTTGGATGTAAAAGGTTCACCCAATCATCTATTTAAGGATGATCTATGACCTAATGCATGATGATGAGAGGTATGCATGTGAATAGGTGAAGAGTGAAGTTTTGGAGATGAATCAACATGTAGAGATCAAGCATTGAAGTGAAGAGTTTTTGAGTAGAGATAGAGGAGATCTATCATAGTTCGGTGATATTATATTGCATAGCGAAGATCTTATTGGAAGATTTGAGAGATTGTTAGAAGACTGGTTGCAAGCATGAATGATGATAATATTCCTATGGGGGAGTATTGTAGATATGCTACTATGATGATATGTTACATTCATGACTGAGTTTGTCATTGATGTCAATGTAGCAGTTTTCTATGGTATCTAATAGAATAACACTAGAAAGATCAAGTTGGTACGGACAACTAGTTGATTATTATAGCTATCCAAGGTTATGGGAGATACTTTTGAGTATCTAGTATATGTAGTTAATGTTGGAAGAAGAAAGGATAAGTCTAGAAGAAGTTATGAGAGTTTTGGTGATGTCTATTCTAAGATAGAGTTTACAGAGGCATGTTCTTGTAAACCTGTTATATCTCTTAAAGAGTTATTATTCTGAGAATCAAGGTTGAGGACATGAAAAGACATGTTTGGGATGATGTGTCTAAGCTCACTCATCATAATTTTGTGTGTATGAAAAGTTATTCAAGTTTCAAGGAAGAATATTAATGTTATCACCAAGTATAATGTGTTCTTAATGTGGTCCTATAATAATTAATTGAGAGGGACTAACAGCTAAATTAAGGAACTATTTTGAGGGATTTGTATAAAGGAAGGACATTTTCCTTTATCATTGCGTGTGTAATGATATGGCTTTCACAATATATGATAAGTAGTAGAGAGTGTGGAATTGAAGTTGAGAAGAGCGATGTGGAAGTGAAGGAAACTTCATTGCTGAGGTTTTGCTAAGTGATTTGAGGTTTGGTATTTGGGTTTGACATTCATGACCTAGTCTATCAGGTTTGATAGTGATTGGTTTTATTGATAGAAAAAAGGAAGGAGAAAGATAACAATAAATTACTTGTTTGAGCAATGAGCTCTTCTTGTAGTTGAAATTGCATGTTTGGGCAGTGGGCTCATCTTGCATACATTACACCACAACTCCTAACAGGGTTGGAATCTCCTAATAGGGACTCTATGTACTAAATATTGTAATAGATTCCTAATAGGGTCCATCCTCTAACAAGAAATATTTATATTAGTACATCATCTTGTGGGCATCACTCCCACCAGGGTTTTCCCTCTAATCAAGGGTTTCCCTAGTCAACATATCTAGTGTATTTTTCTATGTGCATTTTATTATGGTTGATATTTACTTTGATTGAATGGTTAAGTTTGTTTAAAGAAGATAAATTTTTTAATTATCGGGTAACTGATTCATACCACCCCCCCTCTCAGTTATCTTGGTGTACTATTGTTTCTAACAATTGGTATTAGAGCATTAGGTCTTTGAAGATAAATTTTAACAACTTTGGGAGATCCATGGAAAATATGTTTAAGAAAGATAGTTCAAAGTTTGATGGAATAAATTATGACAGCTAGAAGGAAAAGATGAAGACACATCTATTGTGTATGGGTTTGAGATATTGGATCTTGACAAAATCAAAGAATCAAAGAAGACAATCATTGCTAAAGAGGACTTGGAAACTTGTACCAAGGTAGAAAGAGATCTTTTCATGTGTGACATGAGAGCTAGAGAAGCACTATTGACTACTCTTCATAAAATTGAGTACAATCAGGTAAAATCACTTGCTACTTCACATTTCATTTAGAAAACTTTGGAAAATAGTTTTGAAGGTGATGCACATTCTACGAAGTTGAGGCTACAAAGTTGGATTTGTGCATTTCAAGATGCTAAAATTATGGAAGATGAATCTATAAGAACATACATAGGCAAGATATTAGAAATTACTGTAGGCATTAAAGCTCAAAGAGGAACCAAAGAAGATGATGAGGTTATATGGAAGATATTGAAAACTCTAACACCACCATTTAAGTGAGCTATTCAAATGATATAGTTATTGATATCTTGTACTAAAGATTTCAAAAAGGAGACATTTCTTGGAAGACTTGAAGCAGTTGAGAATGAACTTAGATAGTCAAGAGAATTGACCAAAATAGAGACAACTTTTAGTGCCTTGAATATTTGACCTAGTCTATCAAGGAGTACAAGTGCTAGAGGAGATTTTTCTAGCAACAACATATCTGAGGAGGACAGAAAGACTGAAGGTGTAGCCCTTCTGGTAAGAAGAGAAAAGGGAGGTAAGAGAATTTTCAAATGTTGGACTTGTGATTAATATGGTCATTATGCATCTAAGTGTCCTAAAAGAGAGAAAAAGTACAAGGGAAATCATAAACCTAGAAAAGATAGAGAATCTTTGTATGCAAATGAAGATAATGATTTTGATGAACAGGCATTAAGTGCTAGTGATGATGAAATTGGATTTGTGGAAATTAAAGAAGAAAGTCCAAAGAAAGTAGCCTTGGTATCACAAGTTGAGAAGAAACATAATTGAATTATTGATAGTGGTTGTTCACATCTAATGATTTCATTCTAAGTGCTTATACTGATGTAGATTGTGCAGGCAATATGGATGATAGAAAAAGCACCAGTGGTGGAGCTTTCTTTCTTGGAGGAAGATTGGTTTCTTGGTTAAGCAAGAACTAGGATTATATATCACAAAGTATATCTAAAGCAGAGTATGTTGTAGCAACAAATAATTGCAATCAAGTCATTTGGATGAAGCAGATGATGAAGGATATGGTGTAGGAGCACCTAGGCTAGCCTCTATTGTTTATAAGTTTTTGGCTTGTACTTGACTCTAGCTAAGTCAAGAGGATAGATTGGTTTGTTTGAAGACCTTAGAAGGCCATTTGAAACATTGATTATGTGAATTAGTCACTAGGACTAAGGTCACTAATTAACATTTGTTATTATTTCAATTTTCTAGTGTTAGGAGCTTAGCTTAAGTTGGAGTCTTAAACGTGTTCTAAACACATAATGGTTTTTGTAAATATTCCATAAGTTCATAAATGGACTTGAATCCATGAAAAATAGGTGGTTATGAGTCATATAATATATTATTGAGGCACATGACAAAGTTGCCAAGTGTTGAGAAGAAGTTGTTTTCAAATTTGCAATTACTGCAAAAGAGTGCATGCCATTTGGATATCTTTGGATTCCCTAAGTTATAGGATGGATATGTTATGGCCAATAGGCCCTAAAATGAAGTAAATGGAATATAATGCTATGCAAGACTCAAAAAAATAATATTATGGAAGCATTGTAATAGTTTAGAGAAAGTTAAGGGAGCTCTGCAAGCATTTTTAGTAGATTTTTACTGGTGTTTGTGTTGACAATCATACTTAATGGAATGAAAGACTAAAATTAATGCTGTATTAATTTTCTATATGTTGTTTATGAAGTTTTTTAATTTGAATAGCAACTCATTTTGAGCTCATCTAAGTACTAGTATTGGGCATTTTAGTTTAGGTAGTTTATTTTCAGCTTGTTTTGAGTAATTTAGAGAGTCATGGCTCCTCCATGAAATCTAACCATGGATAGTCATTCATGATAGATGGAAATGGTAGAGGAGTCATTTTTGTACATATTTTTAGGAGTTATCAATCATGAAATCATGAAGAACTATATATTATGCTAGGTCCTAGGCGAGTTTGTGCAACTTAGTTAGAGGTCTAGAGGTGAAAAGAGTGAAGAAACATTGTATGGTTGTACGTATCTGTACTACTCCAAGAATTTTTCATGAAGATAAAAGTAATATCTATCCATTATATGCATATATGAGTCATAATAGTCATTTAGGATTTGGTTTGAGCAAGTGTGCTATCAAAACCATAGTTCAGTCCTAAAAATTAGGCCTATTAGGCATCTTGTCCTTGTTTATAGGAACCCCTTGTACGGTCACTTTCAGACCCAGAACCCTTAATAAATTTTTTTAAAATTCCAAAAGGGTATCCAAATAAATTTTTACTTTTCTGAGTTGTTTGGAAAAATTTTACTAAAAAGGGGAAAAACAGAATAGTGAAGGCTACAAGGAAATATGCCTATTTTAAGGTCTCTACATGATGAATTGGTGAAGCTGATTGGAAGATGATTCAAGATCTTTCCAAAATGGTTCAAATGGGAAATATTATGATTTTTTACATGATGGAGAAGACCCCTGCAATGTTGGAGCATGTTTATGGAGGTTTCACACTTAGAGCCTTCTAAGTGAGTGTGGAGAAGTGAATCAAAACTAGGGTGTTGATCATTCAAGGTGAATTTTTCAAAGATCGACTCTTATAGAAGAGTTTGAATAGGTCTTAGTTAATGATATAATCCTATTGGAAGATCCTATAGAGAAATAGGATACTAGGTGGCAAGTGAAGTCTCTTGGAGGGTGTCAAAACAAGCCTTGGAGCTTATCATACATCAAGATATAAGGACAGAATTCAATGAGACAACACAAGCATGATAAAAATTTCTAAGAATCCCATGTTGCATTCTAAGACTAAGCACATTTCTATCAAATATCACATGTTGAGAGAGAAAGTTGTAGACAAGGAAATCAAATTGGAGTATGTGAGTACTAAAAGAGAAGATTGTAGATATATTCACTAAGCCTCTTCCCAAAGAGACTTTTGAGTATTTGTGAGGTAGGCTTGGGGTTATGCCCCTTCCTACATCAAAGCAGAAGATGCAAGAGTGCATCAGTCCAGGGTAACAAAGTAGCATTGTTTATCTCGACTAAATGTTGATGCTGCCTATATGGGGGAGTATCTGTAATAGACAAAGTCATCTAGGATTCTTGTTGGATATTGTTGTGAACAGTTTCTTTTGACACTCAATCTAGGAAGAATTATCTGTTACCGAGTTTGATGTAGAGATGTTGGTTGCTGAAACCTTTGACATTTATGTCAATGGGGGAGAGTATTTCATGAAACATCATGGGGAGAAGTATTATAGAAAGCATATTGAAGTATATCAATGGGGTAGAATGATTGATGAAGAGGATTTGAAAAAAAAATTAATAGTCTTTTGTTGGTATTCTTGGAATTGGATATTTTTTCATCTATGAGATTGTTGGAAGATTTGGGAGATTTTTAGAAGATTAATTTCAAGCATGAATGCTAATGATATTCCTATGTGAGAGTATTTTGGATATGCTACTATGATGATATGTTACATTCATGACTGAGTTTATCATTGATGTCAACATAATAGTTTTCTATGGTATGTGATAGAAGAACAACGGAAAGGTCAAGTTAGTATAGACAACTAGTTGATTATTATAACTATCTAAGGTTATGGAAGATACTAATTAGTATCCGATATATGTAGTTAAATTCAAAAGAAGAAAGGATATGTCTAGAAGAAGTTATGAGAGTTTTGGTGATGTTTGTTCTAAGATAGAGTTTATAGAGGCATATTCTGGTAAACCTATTATATATCTTAGTAGAGTTGTTATTCTAGGAATCGAGGCTGAGAACATGAAGAAGACACATTTGTGATGGCATAGCTAATCTCGCTAGTCATAATGTTGCATCTACAAAAAATTTATTCAAGTTACAAGGCAAATATTAATGTTATTGCTAAGTGTAACATGTTCTTAATGTGGTCCTATAATAATTAATTGAGAAGGACTAACAACTAACTTAGGGAATTGTTTTGAGGAATTGGTGTAAAGGAAGGATGTTTTCCTTTATCATGATGTGTGTAATGATATGGTTTTCACAATTGATGATAAGCAACAAAGAGTGTGGAATGCAAAGTTGATCAGAGTAGTGCAGAAGTAAAGGAAACTTCATTGTTGAGGTTTTGTTGAGTGATCTAAGGTTTGTGACCTAGTATACAATGTTTGACAGTGATTGGTTTGGTTGATAGAACAAAGGAAGGAGAAATATAACAATAAATTACTTGTTTGAGTAGTGAGCTCTTCTTGTAGTTGAAATTGCATGTTTGGGCAGTGGGCTCAACTTGCATACATTATACCACAACTCCTAATAGATTTGGAATCTCCTAATAGGGATTCAAAGTCTCCTAATGGGGACTCTATGTACTAAATGTTGTAATAGACTACTAATAGGGTCCATCCTCTAACAAGGAATATTTATATTAGTACATCATCTTGTGGGCATCACTCCCACTAGGGTTTTCCCTTTGATCAAGGGTTTCCCTAGTCAACATATCTAGTGTATTTGTCTATGTGCATTTTATTATGGTTGCTATTTACTTTGGTTTAATGGTTAAGTTTATTTAAAGAAGATAAATATTTTAATTGTTGGATAACTGATTCACACCCCCCCCCCCATCTCAGTTATCTTGGTGGAATATTGTCTCTATTATCAAACATTGAAGTTCTAACCAAAGGATGAAGTATTGAACATTCTAATAGGTATTTCAAGCTTCAAATCTCTTAATAGAGTATCTTTAATAGGCTTATGTAAATATCCTAGAAAATTACTTGCTTCATTGTGATGTTAAAATTCTTTAACCAAGGTGGAACCTAGCAATTTTTTTAGCCTTTAACAGGGAAGACCCCATATAGGGTAGATCATCAAAGATCATCAGAAGTGATCTAATTATTGTAGCCTTAACAAGCACAACTTTATTTTTGTGATGCCATGAATTTGTCTTCTTCAACTTTAATTTTTTTTTCAATCACTTCACATAGCCTCACTGATTGTATTCCATGATCTCTCTTCAATCCTCTAATTTCTTTATTTAGAATGTTTTTCTTCTCCAATAGGTCTACTATTGTTGCATCACTTTCATTGGAATTACCATCTTCAAGTATTCCTTCTACGTCTTCTATATTCTGAGTTTCATTCTATTGAATGACCATATCCTTTCTCTTCTTTAAGGATTTCCTCAATTTCTCTCTTGTTGCTTCAATATGTTATAGTATGATCTGGATGCCAAGTTTCTAATTTTCAGTGATCTTTCCCAATTTATAAGTCTCCATCTCCAAGCTCTTAACTCTCAAGTTGTTAGACTTCTTCTAAGAGAACTATGCTCTGATACCAAGTTGAAAGTCTTGATGGGAAAGTAAGATATTGAGAGGGGGGTGAATCAAGTTCTACAAAAATTTTAAGTCCTTGAAACAAAACAAGTACATTCACCATTTTCCCTTTTCATATCGAGATCATATACCTTACGACCATTAAATGTGATATTGAAATAGATCTAAGTACAGATCACATCCATCAACATGAAAATAAATAAAAACACATAACATAAAATATTTTGGTTACACAGAAACCCTCTATGGTGAAGGTAAAACTAATGTGGCGATGACACCCACAAATCTTCACTACTATAACAATAAAGTGTGACTATTAAAGCTATAATGTTTGATCACTTCATATGATCTACCCTATAAGCGGTCTCCCCTTTTAGGAACTTACAAGATTATTTAATCTACCTTGATTAAAGGATTTAAACTTACAACTAAGTAAGCCCTCTGTTAAGAGATTTAAATAGGTCTATTAAAACAACTCTATTAATAAATTTACCCTAATCCACTTGCTAGAATGTGTCAGTACCTGATCCTTCGGTTATCTCTTTATGCTAGATTAAAGATCTTCTCTTTTCTTGACTAATTGGATCTCCTAATTTGATATACTTTTTTCTTCCCTTCACTACTATGTTTCTCTAACTAATCATCAAACATATCCTTTCTTTTCTCTCGCCTTGACCTTCTTGCACACACATGATCATCCTTATGATTTATTTCTTGAACCATTCTTAAATAGACAATTGGAGAATGTTCTAGATCTTGATCAATGATCCAAAGTTCTCCCTTTTTCCACTTAGTCCTTTTAATTTTATGATTGGTTATTATACTTTCCTAGGGATTGATATCATTTGACAAAAAGTGTAAATGCCTCCTTGGTTTTCTGCACAATTTGAAAATTTCACATTGAAGTCAGCCAAAAATGGTTTACACAAGTGTTTGTATCATCACAAATACATATGTTAGAATTTAAAGTCCACCAATATAATTGAGAGGTGGGGGAGGAGGCATGAATTAGTTATCTAACTATTATAAAAATTATCAACCTTATTAATCCTTAACTATATGAGCAATATAATCAGAAACCATAACAAGATACTTATACACAATAACACTAGAACTAGGGAAACCCTTTATCAGAGGGAAAACGCTAGTGGGGATTATACCCACAAGATGATGTAATGATATAAATATTCCTTATTAGAGGATGTACCCTATTAGGATTCAATAAAAACATTTAGTACATATTAGTCCCTGTTAGGAGACTTTGAATCCTTGTTAGGAGATTCCAATCTTGTTAGGAGTTGTAGAAGGTACATGGACCCACTTTCCAAATATCTTCAAGGGAAAGACCAATCAACACACTATTCAAATGATCTCTGTATTATTCCTTGTAGAATAATAGAAATGAATTATACTTGCACTTTCTCTTCCTCTATCTTGTCAACTCGACTTCTACTTCTTCTTCTGATCTCAATTTTAGATCATGTACTTTGCATCCAATAATCTGTTGGATCACATACTCATATTTACCAAATACTTTTCTCTTTCTCACTTGATCTCAATCACAATGCATACTTACAATCAAGAAAAAATGTATTCCTTTATCCCATGTCCTCAAAATAATTCTTGAGTTAGCCTTGAGGCTTTCCCAATTAATTCATCAAACTATCTAGTATGACTGTATAAATTTTCATATAACTATTCCATCTCTATTAGAATATATAGTCTATTCATTAGAAACTACTTCTTAGGTACTCTATTTGTATACTGCTCTTCTGTAAATCATGCATGCCTTCTGCATTTCTTTAACTTACTTGATGCACACTTAACCTTATCATTTGAAAAAAGTGTTGAATATGTCCTTAAGCATGCTTTATTTGATCATCAATTCTCTATCTATACAACCTTGATTTTTGTCTATTACTTTGCTAGTCTCTAGAGAAACCATACTATGTTGTCATGAATGACAAATATAGTTATGAATGCAACATGTGAGTCATGCTACCAATCTCCACATACTCTGGAAATGATTAGGATACTCCCTCAAAGTAATATGATTAGCATTCATGCTAAAAATATCCCCCTTTGGCATTGATGGCAATATAGTGTAAATGCTAAAAAATGGTTTGTGTTTGCTATTTAATCAATTTTTCATACTAGTTCATATCCCATTTTCTCATTTCATTAATTTTGATATTTTGGCCAATTTTACTATCATTCAAGCATTTTTTGACAATATACTCCATCATTCACAACCCCTTTCAAATCAATTGCAGATCATTTCAGAATCGGTTCCTAATTTATCTAAACTTTTCATAATCGAATCTAAATCATTTCAACATCATCAAAATCTCATTTGATTGAATTGAAACCATTTCAACATCATTAGAATCATTTCCAATCAAACCAAAATCATCCTAAATCAACCCAAAACTATCCCAAATTGACCCTAATCAACCTAAAACTTGTCAAATATCTTAAATCAATTATAATCTAATCAACCCTAGGAATTTTCATGTCCCTCAGTCCCTTGGAAACCTATCAAACCTATCAAATCCTACCTTGGCACTATCATGTCCCTCAATGCAAGGTCAAAAATATCATTTTTATCATCCAATCACTAATTTCTTTAAGTTCCTCAGTGTCAGATCATGGCATTATCAAATCAATTTAATATTTGACAATGTTCATCAATGTTATTATGATCAATCTTAGTGATCAAATTTGATCCTGTGGAATTTACAATGTCACATTTTCTTAATCCATGTCATGCATCCTTGACATGTTATCAATCATAATCTCTCAATCAATTTGATCATGGATTTTATCTACTCACCATAATCTTAGTTGATCTATTTAATCATCACATTTCATTAAAAGGAAAATCCTCCATTTATCTAATCAAATTAGCCAATCATCTACTAATTTTTCCTATAGGATTAGATAGGCCATATATATTCCTATCTCATTTCAGTCATCTTCATCCCACATTACTAATTATTCATGCTAACCGAAATTCTCAATCAATTTATATTTTATTAATTATTTGATTCACCTTTGCAAACTATGGAAATTCTCAATTTCCTAAGTCCTATTTTCCATTTCTAATTTCTATTTTACTAATTCTTTTTTGTGTAGAATTATGAATTTTTAATTCAAATATTCCACCTAGTCTGGACACATGGAGATAATGCTAAATAGATCCTATATATACACTTGGCTAATATGTGTCATATTTTATATATATTATTCCATATGCATGACTATAATAAGCCACATTCGTCATAGATTATTGTCTACAAGTGGCTTTGATGTGTCATATGCATGTCATAGATTCTCCTCCACTTTTAGCCATGTTGACTTTTATGTGTCAAAAAATGCAACACTTGGCATATTGCATCATGTTTGTCATAGATATTCTAAGGAATATCGTACCAAGTTGCACACTCAAACTGAAAAGTTCCCATCTCCTCATTCATGTCGAGCACCTCTTGCATTTTGGCTATAAATTGAACAATCTTGCACTCATTTTTGGTCTTCAACCCCTATCCTTAACATCACACCCAAATCATACTTATAGTACTCTCAATAGCATTCATCCCATCATTGTGTCATTTCTTTTTATTATGTGCTCTATAGGAAATTGGAGCTATATCAAAATGGAGAATAAACAAGGACATGAGAACTACAATTGAAGAGGGGGTTCATTATTTTTAATTCCTTTTCTTTGATTGGTTTTCATGGTAGATTAGAAGCCTTTAGTATATTTTGATTGCATTTTTTGGTTACTAATAGTATGCTAGGTTGTAACCCATTTTCTAGTCCTACAATTGGTGAACTTGATGTCAAAATCATGCTTACTAACTTTGATTTTATTTGTTTTTTCTTGTAGGTGCAAAGAAGGAGCTCATTTGAAGGAGTCTAACACTTGTCTAGTTATTTTGGTCACATCTAGTCTGATTAGGAGGCCTAGTAACATTTTTTGTCTTTTATTTATGCATTTATGTAACTCTTTGTCCCAAGTGTGCACTTGGTACTGTCAGGGGGACATGGAGGCCTTAGGAAGTTGTTTTAGGGGCCTAGGGTCTAGTATAACTTCTATATGTTGTTCTCACCTAACCAACTATGCTCCAAAACTACTAACTATGCCCCAAGTGCACCAAGGGTGTGGCATTGTCAGAGTGCACTTGGTAGTTTGGCTTTCAATTTTTCATGTTGTGGGTATAATTTTGACCCTATTTTACCCTAGTTTTCCCCTAGCTTCCCAACTATGCTATGAAACTACCAAATATGCTCTAATTGGCCCCAACTACACAATGAGCATAGTTGGCACTGTTTGAGCATACTTTGGAACCTCCTAGGTGCTTCTAGCCTTCTCTACTATAGTTTGCACTATTAAGACATGGGCTGTTCACAAAAAGGTCAAATTTTTGTCAGAATCTACATCTAGGGTTTCATTATGATTCTAAAACCTAAAGTAGAGGTTTTTGTGTTACTAGTGATTTGTTTGCAGCATGTGGTGATCATTGGGAGAATACTTATCCATTGCAAACTACTAATTTTTTGATGTAGGATGTTGACAAAGACTTGTGTGTTTGTTCAAACTAAGTGTGTGATTTTCTTTCATTTAGCTAACACTTAGTTTGGTGCTATAAAATGAAATTTATTTTCTATTTGGTGTCTCTACATTTTTTATGACCCTAAGAGTTGCATGGATGTATCCTCTCCCCTTGTCATTTTTGGATCTTGGGTGTGAGAGAAATCTTTACAGTTTCTTTAGAGAGGTCTTCCTTGGAACCAAGACTCACAAATTGGTGAGTCCAAGGGATAAACCTTGAAGTGGTAACGGTCCAACACTAGGTCTACACTCTAATTTCTATAATAATTTCAATATGATTAATGCCCTATCAGTGGTATTTTTGCATGATAGCTCTCCTCCAGTATCCTTGTGGCTTGTCAAACCCTAGTTCTTGGGGCTGGGAGACCTTTTGAGGAAGTTAATCATTCACTTATTGAATGAAGTTCCCAAACTAAACACCATGTCTTAGTGGCCAAAATCCTTTCTATCCATTGGCATAGGTGGTTACCCATGCTTGTGAAGACATCCCACATTCTCACAGTCCTTAGTAGAGGCAATAGTCCCTTGAGAAGTAATGACCTTTGGGAAGTGGATCTTGGTAGCCTTAATAAGTGAGTGTGTTATAAGGGGGAGCTTATGGTGGAAAGATCCTACATTTTCCACAACTAAACTTTGTTTCAAGTGAAAATTAAGTGGATATAGTCTTAAAGCTAGCTAAGTTATCATGTGTCTTTTAAGTTTAACAATAACTATTCTTGTATAATGTTTCTTGTGTATGTGAATAACATTAATCAAGATAACAAAAAATTCACAAACTCACACCAAACACATTTAAACCTTGGATACTTTAAAAAATCCACATTGTCAAAACATTGCAAAATTTTTGTCAAACATTACTAAACTTTGGTCAAAATCATTTGAGAAATTTGTAAAGATGGAGACTTGTAACCTTAGGAGTCCTTGGCATAATTTAGACTCCACCTTTACATATCATAACATTAAATTTTCCATCTTGTGATCCTCATACTTGCATCCTTAAGTCCTCATAGAAAATCCCTTAGCTTTCATAGTATAATGCCTACCCTTACTTGACTTTTCTAATTTTTTTTTACCAGATTCTTTTGGGCCTGTTCTATAATTATGTTTTTTGATTAGTGGTGTTGGATTACCATAATTGATTAGTTGTATTTCATATCTAGTTGACATGTGTGTGTGTGTGTGTGTGTGTGTTGAGGTACTTAGTGCCAGTTATTTCAATTATTGAGTGATGTTAGTTAGATAAATGATTTTTATGTAGTTTCTAGGGATACTTACCCCATACTTGCATGTGTATGGCATGTGTGTATGTTTTCTTTATGTTTGACATTTCTGATGTGGTTGAGGAAGGGAGTTGTAGTCACCTACTAGTCGAGATTTACATGATGCACCACTTCTTGCCATTGCCTATTTAGTTTAGAATATTGTCTTTGTACATGTGTGGATTTTATGCAAATTGTAGGTACCGGGTATCGACTTCCTTGAATTGCCAGGATGAGTGTACCCTATTTCAGTATTTTAATGGTATAAGTGTAGAGAGAACTCTTGAGTCCAAATCCTAACCTAAGCCAATTGTCCTAGAAAATAGGACAAGTATTTGAGTTGGTTTCACCTTTTCAAATTCATCAAATGATGTGAATTTGTGATTTTGACCCTAATGTTTGACTTAGTTTTATGTTCTATATGATGAGTTGTCATATTTGGTTTTGTGGGTCTGTTGCGATTTTTTGTTATAATTAAATCAAGTTAAAAGATAATTTAATGATTTAATTTAATGGAATATTTATAAAAAAATTAACATTTAATTATATTTAATTAATTGAAAAATTAATTAAATAAAAGAATTAAATTTAAAAGATTATATTAAAAATCTATTTTTGACATATTTATATTTATTTAATTTAATAATAATTATTTAGGAGTTTTATTTTAATAATAAAATTTAAATAATATTCTTAGTTGAATTAATAAATATATTATTAAAATGTCTCGTAATTAACTTGAGAGAGAAAATATAAAATTTATAAAGTTTATTTTTTTATTAAATTGCATAAAGTGTATGCAAGAAATTTAAAGATAAAGTTATAGTTCTAATTGTGGCATAGTTATATTAATTTAATTTAATAATAATTATTTAGTAGTTTTATTTTAATAATAAACTCTAAATAATTTTATTAATTAAGTTAATAAATATATTATTAAAAACATCTCATGAATTAATTAAATAAAATAATTTAACTTAAAGATAAAGTTTTAGTTCTAATTTAGGCATAATTATATTTATTTAAATTAATAATAATTATTTAAGAGTTTTATTTCAAACAATAAATTCTAAATAATATTATTAGTTGAATTAATAGATATATTATTAAAATCTTGTATTTAACTAGAGAGAGAAAACATAAATTTAATAAAGTTATTTTAATTAAATTGTATAAAGTGTATGCATGAAATTAAATTATAATAAATTAATAAGAGAGAAAGTAATTATTTTATAAAATTTATTTTAATAAACTTATACATGAAATTAAAATATAATAAAATAATAAGAGAGAATAAACAATTGTTTAATAAAGTTTATTTTAATTAAATTGCATAAAGCTTATGCATCAAATTAAAATATAATAAATTAATAAGAGAGAGTAAGCAATTATTTAATAAAGTTTATTTTAATTAAATTGCATAAAGCTTATGTATGAAATTAAAATATAATAAATTAATTAAAAGAGAAAAAAAAAATTTTAATAAAGATATTTAATATCATAAAAAGCGTGCATAAAAACATAAAAGATAATTAAAATATTAAAAAGATTAAAGCTTTGATATTGTTTTATTGTGATTATTTAATTAATAATTATTAAATTAGAGTTTCATTTAAATAATGAGCTTAAATTATTCTTATTAATTTAAATAATAAACTATGCTTTAAATAGTGCTTACACTAATTAATAAGTGGAGGAAAAGAAAATATAAAATAATATTTTAATTAAAAAGTTCTTTAAATGTGCATAAAAGAATTAAATTTAAAAGATTTGATTAAAGTTCTAATTTAGGCATATTTATATTTATTTAATTTAATTAGGAGTTTTATTTTTAATAAACTCTAAATAATATTCTTAGTTAAATTAATAAGTATTATATTAAAAATGTCACATGATTTAATAAGGGAGAGAAAGCTTTAATTTAATAAAAGTTTATTTTAATTAAATTGTGTAAAGTGTGTGCATGAAAATTAAAATATAATAATTAAAGACAAAAAGTTTTCGCATGATAGCATGATCAAAGCCTTGATTTGGGGAGGAAACTCTTTATTAAGGAAATCAGAGCTCATTTCTAGATATACAAGTTTAGAGGAGCCAATTTCTAAAAAGAGGGTTTTCGAAGGAAAAAGAAGATTCTTGCATGTTTGTGTGTTCATTGTTTTAGCATCAGATCTAGGTAGGATCTTGTGGATTTTTGCAATAGTTGCTCATTCTTTGAATTCCTATCTTCTTCATGTCTATTGAGTTTCTATTTTTCAGAAGTTCCTTGAGTTGAAACTCTTGTTTGAGAAAATTGATTTCCATTATAGAATTTTCTGTGATTTGATCTGAAAAATTTAAGTAAATATTGAACTTTAGGGTTTTCAAAACCTAATGAATTATGAAATTCACTGTTGTCTATGCTTTGTGTGATGTGTGATCTACTAGTGTTGGGGTTTTTGGGTTTGTCTTGGCTTTGACCAGTCAGGGTGTTTACCAGAGGCTTTGAGATTTGTTTTGTGATGTCATGGTGGTGTTTGTATACAATCTTTTATACTCAACCATGGTAATGTGTTTGGTATGTTCTATGATGTGTGTTGATCTATTGATTGTTATTGCTTCCTAGTGTTCTTGTGTGAAACTGAGGTGAATGGTGTGAGCTATTTGATATAATCTTTGAGTCTTTGATCAATTGTTTTTGGATTGCCTTCTAGTCGCTTGTATAGGACTAAGGTGTTTGTATTGTTTGTTCTTGGTGATGTCATGTTATGATATGTTTGACTTAACTCTGTGAAAAAGTTAAGAATGCAAATTTAAATGATTTAAAGACTTTTGATTTTAATAAGCTCAGTAGGGAAGAGAAAAATAGAGGAATCTGTATATGCCATGATGGCAGAATTCAAAAACACACCTCTAAATCTTGACAATATTATGCCCAAGGAACTATATGAGATAGTTGAGAATAAATGGCATTATTGTCTAAAAATGGAAGGAGAGATCATAGAATCTACCCTAGCTCAAGTAAAGCCTGATATGACAAAAGGTCAAATGATGAAGGCTAATAAGAAACATGGTGGCAAATTTGTACCTAAGTATAGAGCCTTCAACATCCTTCAAAACAAGATTGAGGATGTAGTGAATAAATCCACACAATTGTGGAAAACAATTTATAAAATAACCGATGATAAGGTAGAGAAAACAAATAAGGTAGAAGCTAGTACCAAGGAGAAGATAGAGGCAAAGGAAATAGAAAAGCAGGAAGAAGAAAAGAAAGAGGAGGAAAAGAAAGCAGAAGAAAAGAAAGGAGAGGAAGAGAAACAAGAGGAAGCAACAACTAGAGCCAAGGAAGATAAAAAAGATGTGGAGGAATCAGCTAAGGGAGAAGACATGGCAATAGCTGAACAACAAGAGCAGCAAGAAGAAGAACAAAGTGTGTAAGATAGAAAAATGCCACATGCTAGTCCACCTCATGCAACCATCACACCTGCAAACACAATAATCATTAAGGATATTCCTGACAATTTAGCTCAGAACATCAACCCCCTAATTGCAGAGGATCTCTCCGAGATTCTTCACCAATCTACTCTTTAGGCACAGTTATGTACAAGCCCTATATTGGTGAGTGTTGATGACCTATAGAAGGTAGTAGTAGCAACGCAAACAGAAAAGGTGAAACCACAAGAACCACCTTTTACCTACATAGCTACTAGGACTAAAGTTTTAATGCTTCCACCACCTCCAGTAGTAGGTGATACATTGTAAAAGCCGAGTGCAGTGGAAGGAAAGTTAGATGAGAAGGAGGATACCTCAAAATAAAAGGAGCAGGTTGCCATTCAAACATTGGTAGAACTACCAAAAACTAGCACACCTACAAAAACCCTTCACAAGCTAAGCACTAAAGTCACACCTTTGCAAATCTCAACTCTAGGCTCGAGTTCAACCATAGTGGCCAGGGTACTTCACTATGGAGACCCTAAACTAGATGAAGACATTGTAATACCTTCCTATGACTCCAAGACCATCACAATGATGCAAATCAATGAAATGCAAAATGCATTAGATAGAAGGATGAGGCAGGAAATACTCAGGAAAGAGTTCAAACAAAAGCAAGCACTACATGAGATTAAGGACATCTTTATGGATGCTTTTAGCTTGTAGTCACCAGATGAAGCAAAGACAATAATAGAGCAACTATTAGATATAGTTGACCAGGTGACCAATGAAGACTAGGATACTAATGCTAAACTCATGGAATGGTCTAAGAGAAAATTGCAGGGGAAAGTAAATGAAAAGATATCAAGTAGTATAACACTTGAACAAGTTGAGTTGCCCAAGAAAATAGACAAGGTCAAAGTTGTACTTGAGAACATTTTCTCATTGTACAGAAAACTATGTGATTTTTTCAACTTCACACATGAAACAAGTTAGAGAATAATGAGCTTGGAAAGAAGTTTGAAAATTTCTAGCATGCAACTGCCAAAGGATCCAGCTCAAAGTGAGAAGCATTTTGTACAATCACTTCACACCCAAAGGGAGTTAGCTATACTCAAAGTAGAGGAAGCCAATATAAAGGTTAAATTAATATAGATTCAATCCTCTATCACCCCACATTTCGAAGTCCTCCACAAGGAGCAAGTATATGCAGAAACAATTTTAAAGAAAGATCCAAATCTTTCTACACTTGATGGACTTGTACACCTTTCTACAGAGACTTCCATCCAACACAAGTCACTTGACATAGCTTTGGAGAATTAGGACGCAACTCTGAAAACAAGAATGGAGGTAAACAATAATTTTTTGGCTAAGTATGGCATTACTCCTTAGAACCCTTTGACATTAGTGTCAAAAAGGGGGAGATATATGTTTTAGGGGAGATATAAGGGAGATATAATATTTTGATGAAGATATAAATAAGGGGGAGAATACTATAAATTTTTTATAGTAAAAAGGGGGATATACAAAATTTTATTTTGGCAATCATATGGAAGATACAAATCACAGGTATAGAATACAGGAATAGTACAAATGACAAAGAGTATCAGGCATACAGAATTTTGGTTGCAAAGAATGTCAAGGCACAATCAACTCAAGGGGAGTAACAAGGTATTTTGAATAAATTTTGAACAAATTTTGAAATTTTGTGGATAAGGTACTCATAAGGACAGATGAATAAATGTCTAGCTAAGTGTTTTTGACACTCATGTCAAAGGGAGAGATTGTTGGTCTTCGAATTTTTTTGACAATTGAGTGTCAACACACTTAAGAACTTTCTATATTGAAGCTGAGTACACTATATTGAAGCTGAGTACACTATGTATGCCAAGCCAGTATTTCAATAGGTGCTGAGTCTTATATAAGTGTCGAGTGATATATAAGTGTTGAGTGATATTTAGGTGACAAGTCACAGTTGATGCCGAGCAAGTCATAATGCTTCATATGATGAGTGAGCCAAAGTTATACATATGCCAAGCAAGACAGAATGTAATAGGTGTTGAGCAATCCAGGAATAAACATGTGCCGAGCACCAATAGTCCAGCATGTGCCGAGTAACACAGAATTAGCATATGAGTTGTGCCCTCACAAACTCAAATGTAAACTATTTTTGGAGCCGACATAGAAGGATTTTGAAGAATGATAAGGATAAGAATAATTTTTTTACATTTCTTATGTGATCAGTATGCAACCAATTAGAACAATGGAAGAGGCATGCAACCAATGAGAAAAATGCAAGGAATGAGTAGGAACTTAAGATTCAATATGGATTGTAGATCCATACCTAACTCTAAGTCTTCACAATATTTAAAATGAGGAAAAAATCCCCATTGAATGTGTGGAAGAGAATAGTATATGGGGAAATTATAGTAGAATTTAGTGTGAAGTGTGAAAGACTTAGAGGAACAGAGCATCAATTACACATCAAGTTGAGCAGAACAGGATAAGGGATAAGTATAGAGATCAGATCAAGCAAGGGTCACATTAGAGAGAGTAGATCAAGTACTTGAATCAAGTAATTAAAGATTGCATACTATCAGGTGCTCTAATACTTTCTTGTCATTGTATTAGATGTTGAAAATCTTACATTGATAGGTTAGCTTAACAACTAGGTGGGAGAACCTTTGGAGAAGGTGATTGAAAATCTTATTGTATTAGGTGGGTTTAATAGCCTATTGTAAATCCTGTAACAAGGTGACACTTCATTTAAAGTGTTTGTAAATCCTCTAACTAAGTAACTATTGATATGGTGTAAAGCCTTTAACAAGGCGGGCCTTTCATAAGGTTGACCATTAGAAGTGGTCAAAAAATTATTGCTGCAGTAATTTTTGTGGGTATCATCCCCAGCCCAAATTTACCTTCTAATTCCTACAAAGCTTCTGGGTTACCAAATTTGGTGTTATGGGTGTTATATGCATGTGTTTTCTTTATGTTTACTTAATATGTTTACATGCATGCATCTTATTTTCAGTTATTTGATTTAAAGGATTAGAAAAGGTTAATAAGTGTGGTACTTCTAACTCAGCCCCCCAACCCCCACCAGGCTTCCAGGAGTAAGCTTAATTCTAGGGGGAGTGGATGTAATGCCTACCCCTACTTGAATTTTTTGATTGTTTTTGAATAGATTCTTTAAGGCTTATTCTGTTATTATGTTTTATGATTAGCGATGCTGGATTACCAGAATTGATTAGTTGTATTTCATATTCTGTGTGTGTGTGTGTGTGTGTTGAGGTACTTAGTACCAATTATTTTAGTTATTGAATGATGTTAGTTAGACGAATGATTTTTATGTGGTTCTAAGGATACTTACCCCATACTTGCATGTGTATGGTGTGCGTGTATGTTTACTTTATGTTTGACGTTTCTAATGTGGTTGAGGAAGGGAGTCATAGTCACTTGCTAGTTAGGATCTACATGATGCACCACTTCCTGCCATTGCCTGTTTAGTTTAGAATGTTGTGTTTGTACATGCATGGATTTTATGCAGATTGTAGGTACCTAGTATTGACTTCCCTGAATTGCCAAGATGAGTGTACTCTATCACAGTATTTCAATGGTATAAGTGTGGAGATAACTCTTAAGTCCAAATCATAACCTCAACCAATTATCCTAGAAAATAGAACAAGTATCTTAATTAGTTTCACCTTTTCGAATTTGTCAAGTGACATGAATTCATGATTTTGACCCTAGTGTTTGATGATGAGTTGTCATATTAGGTTTTGTGGGTCTGTTGTGATTTTTTGTAATAATTAAATCAAGTTAAAGGATAATTTAATGGAAGATTTATAAAGAAAATTAATATAAATAATTATATTCAATTAATTGAGAAATTAATTAAATAAAATAATTAAATTTAAAAGATTACATTAAAATTATATTTTTAATATATTTATATTTATTTAATTTAATAATAGTTATTTAAGAGTTTTATTTTAATAATAAATTCTAAATAATATTATTAGTTGAATTAATAAATATATTATTAAAATGTCGTGTAATTAACTCGAGAGAGAAAATATAAAATTTATAAAGTTTATTTTTTATTAAATTGCATAAAGCATATGCAAGAAATTTAAAGATAAAGTTATAGTTCTAATTATTGCGTAATTATATTTATTTAATTTAGTAATAATTATTTAGGAATTTTATCTTAAATAATAAACTCTAAATAATATTATTAGTTGAATTAATAAATATATTATTAAAATGTCTCATGAATTAATAAAATAAAATAATTAGATTTAAAAGATTATATTAAAGTTATAATTTTGACGTATTTATATTTATTTAATCTAATGATAATTATTTAGGAGTTTTATTTAAATAATAAACCCTAAATAATGTTATTAATTAAGTTAATAAATATATTATTAAAAACACCTCATGAATTAATTAAATAAAAGAATTCAACTTAAAGATAAAGTTTTAGTCCTAATTTAGGTGTAACTATATTTATTTAAATTAATAATAATTATTTAAGAGTTTCTTTTTAAATAATAAACTCTAAATATTATTATTAGTTTAATTAATAAATATTTTATTAACATCTTGAAATTAACTAGAGAGAGAAAACATAAATTTAATAAAGTTATTTTAATTAAATTGCATAAAGCATATGCATGAAATTAAAATATAATAAATTAATAAGAGAGAGTAAGCAATCATTTTATAAAGTTTATTTTAATTAAATTGCATAAATATTATAAATTTAATAAAGTTATTTTATATTGCAAAAAGTGTGCATGAAAACATAAAAGATAATTAAAATATTAAAAGATTAAAGATTTGATATTGTTTTATTGTGATTATTTAATTAATAATTATTAAATTAGAGTTGCATTTAAATAATGAGCTTAAATTATTCTTATTAATTTAACTAATAAATTATGCTTCAAATAGTGCTTACACTAATTAATAAGTGAAGGAAAAGAAAATATAAAAGAATATTTTAATTAAAAAGTTCTTTAAATGTGCATGAAAGGATTAAATTTAAAAGATTTGATTAAAGTTCTAATTTAAGCGTATTTACATTTATTTAATTTAATTAGTAGTTTTATTTTTAATAAACTCTAAATAATATCATTAATTAAATTAATAAATATTATATTAAAAATGTTGCATGATTTAATAAGGGAGAGAAAGCTTTAATTTAATAAAAGTTTATTTTTATTTAATTGCATAAAGTGTGTGCATGAAAATTAAAATATAATAATTAAAGACAAAGAGTTTTCACATGATAGCATGATCAAAGCCTAGATTTGGGGGGGGGACTCTTTATTAAGGAAACCAGAGCTCATTTCTAGATACATAGGTTTGGAGGAGCCAATTTCTAAAAAGAGGGTTTTTGAAGGAAAAAGAAAATTCTTGCGCGTTTGTGTGTTCATTATTTTAGCATCAGATCTAGGTAGGATCTTGTGGGTTTTTGCAATAGCTGCTCATTCTTCAAATTCTTGTCTTCTTCGTGCCTATTGTGTTTCTGTTTTCAAAAGTTCTTTGGGTTGAAACTCTTGTTTGAAAAAAATGATTTCCATTATAGAATTGTCTATGATTCGATTTGAAAACTTTAAGTAAATATTGAACTTTAGGGTTTACAAAACCTAATGAATTATGAAATTCACTTTTGTATGCACTTTATGTAATGTGATCTACTAGTGTTAGGCTTTTTGGGTTTCTCTTAGCTTTGGCTAGTCAAGATGTTTACCAAAGGCTTGAGGGTTTGTTTTGTGATGTCATGATGATGTTTGTATATGATCTTTTATACTCAACCATGGTAATGTGTCTAGTATGTTCTATGATGTGTATTGATCTATTGATTGTTATTGCTTTCTAGTATTCTTGTGTGAAACTGAGGTGCATGGTGTGACCTATATGATATAACCTTTCAGTCTCTACTCAATTTTTTTTGGATTGCTTTCTAGTTGCTTATATAGGACTGAGGTGTTTGCATGATTTTTTTTTGGTGATGTCATGTTATGACATGTTTGACTTAACCTTTTTGGAGTCTTCAATCAATATTTTTGGGATACTTTCTAGTCACTTGTAAAGAACTGATGGGTTATTGTGAATTACCTTTTTATGCTTTCAACTCACTTTTATAAGACTGAGGTGAAATACTATTATTCTTTGAATTGGGATTTTTTTTATGAGCTTAGGGTAAGTTATCTATATGTAATGTTGGGAGGTGGCTTGCAATGAAGGTTGGGGCCCAAAGTGGCTACCAAGGTAACCCATTGTAGGTTTTCTAATAAGTGATAACATTTCATTAAATGGGTTTAAAATGAATTACCATGATATTAGTACCACAGAAAGTCACTAAGGGGCTACAAGATTGAGTTAGATTTCTTTTAGTGATTCCTTGAACCTAGATCTTGGTTTTTGACTTTTGAGTTTTATATCCTATTTGGGACTTGAGACTATCTCCTTAGTGTGGTGGGGGTGGGCCTTTTTGGGTTCCACGAGGTTAGGTGATAGTGCTTTTTCTTATACAATTGAGATCTGACCGTCAGATGCCGCTGTTGGATGTGTTTGTGCAGATGTTCCTTTCTATTTGTTCTTGTATTTCTATGATGGATGGATGCACTATTTTATTGTATTTTATTTCATAAGATCTTAAGAGATGATGTCATTTATTTCATGATGTATATTATTTCAGCCTTTCATATCTTGTGACCTGTACATTGGATGATTGAGCATTCTGTTTATTGTCGAGTGGCATTATATATAATTGTATATTATTCATATTGGTATATAATTATTTGATGTGAATTTATTATATATTAGATTTATTATTGATTAAACTTAAATGTGATTCAATGTCATGGGACCCTTAAGAGTTATAACCTATTTATGTGTTGTTGATGTATGAGTGTATGTTAATTGCTTCTACTATTCTATTACTATTGTTGTATCTTTATCTTTAAAAAAAATAAAAATATTACAAACTTAGTAAAACTTTAGGTTAACTTATTTTGGGTCACATAGTGCATCTCTTAGGCTTCATTTGTATCTCCTTGTCTTCACCTTTTAGCCCGTAATGTTCATCTTGCATCCTCCAAATTGCATTCTTGCACTCCCTAACCCTCATTTTTCACATCGTAATCCTCATTTCTCATGTCCTAACCTTCATTTTTCATTCTCATTCTGATCATAGTAGTATCCCCTTCTAATTCACTCTCTTGCATAACAATCTGCAAGTCACCAAGTCCACAATCACCCAAGTTTCAACCCACTTTACCAAATGCACTTTGAAACTATGAATTGTTCTCTAATTGACCCTAATCAAAACCTAAATGTATTTTTCTCTATCAAAGTGCACTTGGTTTCCAAAACAACCAATTTTGACTTCTAGATAGTATTTTGGGACAATAGAATTGCCACCAAATTCCTGTATAGGTTCTTATTTTGATTATGTCCTAAACATCATTCTTGCATGTCCTAACCCTCATTTTTTAAATCTTAGACTTATTTTCTCATGTCCTAACCCTCATTTGGCATCTCCATTTTTATCATAACATCATCCATAGTCAACTAGCCCTCTAGCATAATAGTCTGAAATCATCAAGTCCATAATCACCTAAGTTTGAACCCACTTTCCCAACTATGTTGTGAAACTACCAACTACACTCTAACCAGCTCCAATATAACCCTAGTCATAGGTTGCACTAGTAGAGCACACTTAGTTTCCAAAGTAGCCAATTTTGACTTCCAGACTACATTTTGAGACCCTAGAATTGCCTCCAAAAGCCTATATAGGGCCTCACTTTGATCATAACCTTGAACATCATTTTGGATCCTAGAATACTACGTCTTACATATCCAATTAATATAAACCTCATCTTGATAATCTCTAAACTTCATTTTGAATCCAAAACCCCTTTAAACTTAGCAAAAAATTAGAACAAAGTATGAGTCCTAGAGTATCTCCCTGTGTTGAAGCATGATGATGCTACACCCTTAATATTGGTGTATATAGAGTTATGAATAGTCAAATTGTGGCTATCTTAATCCTTAATTAAGTCATGTTATCATTATTATATTATTATTTAGGTAGGTAAGTCAGCCTAGATGTTATGTAGGGTTGTGTCTATTCAACCGAAGCATAATTAGGTATATATAGGAGGTTGCAAGTCTTATTTCAAGATCATATTGTAAAGTGTGTTCTCATTGGAGATATTTGGAGGTTGCCCCCTTGAAGTGGAATATTACTCTTAGTTATTATCAAGTATTAATATAATATTTCATCTTATTTCTTCTATTGTGCAAGTTATTTCATTACAAGTGGTATCAGAGCACGATCTTGGTACCATAGAATCAAGATTTTTTCTCAACATTGGGGCAATTTTGGGAAGAGCATAACCTTCATATTTAAGCAAATTTTGAAAATATTTTCAAAGGGATTTTTCAAGACTATTTTAAAGAATCTATAGTGCAAAAGTTAGAGGAATTGGAGAAAATTTGGGCAAATTATTGTAGAATTACTATTTCTACACAATTTATTAAGATCTACATATCTCTCACATGCTACCAAATTGGAGTATAACTTATATTTAGATTTTGAATACATAGTAGAGGAGCCTACATTTCAAACCTTGGATAAATTGAAGTAAAACTAAACAAGTTATTACAAAATTAAGAAAATTCACTTTCAAGGCAACAAATTTGCCATTTTTGGGGTTTTTTCCTAAGGGTATCTTGGCCCTAGTAAGTTATGGTAAAAAATAAATTTAAAAATCAGAGAATTTATATTTCATTTGTTTGATTTATTTCAAAAATATTGGTTTCCATCATGATAGGGCCTCCAACAAGAGGTAAAAGGAATACTACCACTCCAGGACAATCATCTAATCAAGATTGGGAAACAATAGAGGATAGTAATCCCAATGAGGAAATAAGTAAGTTCAAGGAAGAGGTTATGAGTGATATGTGTGACCTACAAGGAGATATATCATATATACAAAACATGTTAACCACCTATATGAATGAAACAAAGAAGGAGTTGTCAAGAAATTAAGGTAAGACCTTCAAGTTGACTAATAATGACACAAATTTAATACTCCTATGGGATCTAGGAATTTTTTTCCAAAGGTGGATATGCGAAAATTTGATGGCAAGGATCCTCTAACATGAATAAATCAAATGGAGGATTTCTTTGAGGTACATCAAACCCCATATGGAAAAAAGGTCATGATGGCTTCCTTATATCTAGAACTAGATTAATTCATTTGGTATCATTGGCTTTGTAATCGAAGGAGGAAAAAGGGCCTCACTATACCATGGTAAATTTTTATAGAAGAAATACAAGCACAATATAGCAATAGTGTAATAGAAAACTTCTTTAGCCAACTTGCTAAGCTTCAAAAAATAGGATTAAAAATGGATTATATTCAAAAATTTCAGAAGCTATCCTTAAGAGTGGATACAATTATAGAGGAGAACTTGAATGATTATTGTTGGGTGGTCTCAAGGATCACATTCAACATGAGGTATGCATGTTTAGTCCTAGCTCAGTAAATGAGTCTTTTATATTGGCACATAGGGTAGAGGATAAGTTCTTGATTCCTAGAAAGCAAGGGGCTAATGTGACAAGAGAAAAAGATTATGCAACACCTTATCTTCCTCAACCTACTAGTTTGACTCCACAATAAAATGAGGAGAGAAGACCAAAAGGATTGTGTTTCAATTGTGATAGAAAATACAATCGAGGACATAAATGTAGTGAAAATAAATTGTTCTATATTGAAGGTCCAAGTGAGGAAGAAGAGGATGAGCCCATATCAAAGGAGGATAGGGATTCAATTGAGGAATCATATGGTTCTGAACCAATCATTTATTTTCACGCACTTTCAGGTTTCAGTATACTACATACTCTCAAGGTAGTGGGCTTCTTAAAGAAGCATATAGTAACAATGTTGATCAATGGGGGCACAATTAGTTGTTCGGGGAAGTGTCATGGTAGTTCAACAATGCAACATATATTGTTTTGGGAGTACAATGGCTAATTGAGATGAACTTCCATGAACTATTCATGCAATTTCAATCAAAAGGAAATGTCATGGAGCTAAGGGGATTGGAGGCAAAATTCCCATAGATGGTAAACTCTCATCAAATACAAAAGTTTATTAAGAAAGGAGTGGATGGATTTGTGGACCAACTATGTTCATTAGAATAATCTCAATCTAATGCTATTACTCATCCAAATTTATGAGAAATAATTGATCGTCACTCAGTGATTCTTGGAGATATGCCTAAATGACTTCCTCCTAAGAGGTATCTTGACCATGTCTACAACTAGTTTTATAGAGCCAACCACCAAACATCACACCTTATAAGTACCCACACATACAAAAAGTGAGATAGAATTTTTTTTTGAGGAGATGCTAGAGGCAAGAATTATCAGGCATAGCCAAAGTGTTTACTCCTCACCTATTGTGATGGTGCATAAGAAGGATGAAAATTGGTGCATGTGTCCAAATTATAGAGTGCTCAAAAAGTACACCATTAAAGATAAGTTTCCTATTCTAGTTATAAATTATCTTATAGATGAATTAAATGGAAATATGTATTTTACCAAGTTAGATCTTAGATTAGGTTATCACCAAATTCAAATTGAGGAAGATATTTGCAAGACAACATTTCAAACTCATGAGGGTCATGAATTTTTTGTGATTCCATTCGATCTTACCAATGCACCATCTACATTCCAAAGTTTGATGAATTCCAATTTTAAGAAGTTCTTGAGAAAGTTTGTGTTAGTTTTTTTTGATGATATATTAATTTATATCAAGATTATGGAAGAACATTTGCAACATGTAGATCAACCATTACAATTACTTGAAGATCATGAACTCTATGCTTAGCCATCCAAGTGTTCTTTTGGTCTTAATGAGGTGGAGTATTTGGGATACATAGTTTCACATAAAGGAATAAAGGTGGACCTTAACAAAATTAAGGCTATCATGGAATGACCTATTCCAAAAAGCATTAAGAAGGTGAGAGGTTTCTTGGGATTGACACCGGTACTATAGAAGATTTGTGAAGAATTATGGTCATATCCCCTTACCACTCTATTGAAAGAAGGATTCTTTTCATTGGAATAAATCTACTAATGTAGCATTTGAGTAATTGAAGAAGGCTATTTGTAAAACTCTAGTGCTTGCCACTCCAAACTTCACCAAGGAATTCATTGTGGAATGTGATGCTTTTGCTAGTGGGATAGTAGCAGTTCTCATGCAAGAAGGTTGACCAATTGCTTTTGAGAGTCATCAATTAAAAGGTAAAAGTCAACTCAAACATATTTATGAGAAGGAAATGCTAGAAATCCTTCATGTACTTAAAAAATAGAGGCCTTATTTAATGGGTCGAAACTTCAAGGTTAAGATAGATCATGATAGCCTAAAATATTTTTTGGAACAAAGACTATCTTTAGAAGAGCAACATAAATGGGTCACTAAGATTTTGAGATATGACTTTGAAATTGTATACAAGAAAGTAAAGGGAAATATTGCGGCTAATGCACTTTCCAGGAAAGATGAAAAATATGAAGCCTTAATGTGTGCATTTTCAATATTACAAGAAAATTGGGTGGTAGAAGCCAAAGAAGAGTGAAAAAATAATGTTACAACAAGTTATTTCATCTAGCAAATAAAAAGTGACCTTAGTAGTTCAGATAAGTTTTGTTTGAAGGGGTATATTCTTTGGTATAAAAAGTTATTGTATCTCTATAAGAATTCCACTCTTAAACACAAGATTCTCAAAGAACTACATGAGTCCCCAATTGGTGGTCATTTAGGATTTTTGAAGACATATCATCGAGTAAAGAAAGATTTTTTTTGGGAAGGGCTAAAAGGTGATGTTCAAAAATTTGTGGTTGAATGTTTGGTTTGTCAAAGAAATCAAGGGGAAACAATTAAGATACCAAGTCTCTTGCAGCCTTTATCTATTCCTAGCCAATGTTGGGAAGGGGTATCCATGGACTTCATCATAGTGATTCCCAAATCTAAAGGTCATAATGCCATCATGGTAGTAGTTGATGACTTCACTAAATATGCATATTTCATTGCATTATCACATCCTTTTACAACAAGTATTGTGGCAAAAATTTTCTTGGAGAATGTCCAAAAGCTACATGGTACACCTAAGGTTATTGTTAATGATCATGATCCTATCTATACTAGTCACTTTTGGAAATATTTATTCTCATGTTTGGGTACTTAATTGGCTCATAGTTCTTCATATCATCTTCAATCAGATGGGAAAACTAAGGTTGTTAATAAATGTTTGGAAGGATATCTACATTGTTTCACTTCAGAAAAACAATCTCAATGCATGGATTGGCTACCTCTTGCAAAATGGTGGTACAATACTTCTTTTCATAGCTCATCAAAAATATCTCCATTTTTGGCACTTTATGGATATCATCTTCCTTCCATCACATCATCATTAAAGGTGTCACCAAGAGTTCATGCAGTAGAGGACCACTTGCTTCATCAACAATAGGTACTTTCAAGACTTAAGGAGAATTTAGCTATGGCATAAAATTGAATGAAACAACAAGTGAACCAACATCGTAGTGAAATAAATTTTGAAGTTGGGGATTGGGTCTTCTTGAGATTGCAACCTTAATAAAAAATCTCAATAAAGAAACAAAAAAAGAATAATAAGTTTTCTCCAAGTTATTATGGACCATACCAAATCATGCAAAAGATTGGTAGGGTTGACTACAAGCTTGAATTTCCACCAACAACAAAGATACATCTAGTTTTTCATGTTTCTTGTTTGAAGAAGGTAATTGGGTAGAATATTCCTACTCAAACAGTATAACCAGAGCTTGATGAAGAAGGAAGAATAATTTTGAAACCAAAGTGCATTCTTCAAACATGCATGAAGAAGTTGAGGAATAGAACCCTCACTCAATATCTCATCCAATGGAAGAACTTACTAATTGAAGAGGCCACATAGGAGGATGAGGAGTTCATTTAAAAGAATCCACACTTGGTTAGCATTGAGGACAATGCTTCTTTCAAGAGAGGGGACATGCTATGCCCTAAATATTGGTGTATATAGGGTTATGAATAGTCAACTTGTGGCTATCTTAATCCTTAATTAAGTCATGCTATCATTATTATAATATTATTTAGGTAGGTAGGTTAACCTAGGTGTCATGTAGGTTTGTGTCTATTCAACGTAAGCATAATTAGGTGTATATATAGGAGGTTGTGAGTCTTATTTCAAGATAATATTGTGAAGTATGTTCTCATTAGAGATATTTGGAGGTTGCCCCCTCGAAGTGGCATATTACTCTTAGTTATTATCAGGCATTCATATAATATTTCATATTATTTCTTCTATTATGAAAGTTATTTTATTGGGCCAAACTCTATCTATGTCTTGATGGATTTGACCTTGTCATTTTTATCAACTTGATCTTTTTTTTTTTTTTTTCTTTTGGATAAGATCCAAAGTCCATCTTCATAAGGTTAAACTCTTAGATTAATACTTTCCAAAGATTTTATCCTAAGTTCAAAACCTTACATATACCTTTTTCATAGCATTATTACATCCTTAGTTTCCCTAAACATCATTTTTCTTAACTATAGTTACATTATCCAAAACCCTAGCATCTCTTTCATGTATCAAAATCCCATCAACTTGTCCAAACCATTTGTCAAAATTGAAAATTTACTTGATTTCACTTCCCCATCTTGCATATCCTAAATGTCATTATCAACCTTGGCATAACACCTTGCATAATTAAATCTGAAGTCACATATATCAACCTTTAACATCAGTTCCAAGTATAAGGTGCAACATAATCTTCATTTTTCATACCTTAGATTCATATTCATATCCCATAGTCAAAATCCAAAATGTTGCTCACATTTTCATTAGTTCATCATTCCCTTAGGTCATTTAAACCTTTCATATCATAACCCTAGGTCATTTTGCACTTCCATATTTTTCATAATACACCTAAACCCATAAAAATCCTTTAAAAAATCATATCTTGCATACCCACTTCCAAATTATCAAGTTTTGGCCTATTTTACCAATGATATACCTCTTTTACCAACAACACACCTTAGGTAAGCACTTGGTTGTTTAACACAACAATTGGTAGTTTTGGTGTGCACTTCCTAACTATAAAGTTCACCTTAGGTTATAGAATCTAAAATTACATTCTCACAGTTTCCATTATATCCCTAAACCCTAAAAAACCCCAAAAAACACTTAGAACATTCATACTCTACATTCTTGTCACCTAAACACATTATTTTCCTACTGCACCCTTCAGGTTACCAAGTACACACCTTATGGGCACACTTGGTACTATCAAAGCATAGTTGGTAGCTTAGGTGCACACTTGGGAGGCATACAGTCCATTTCAAGTTTTCCCCATTGCATCTGCATCCTTAGTTATCATGCCAATATTCACAAGGACACATTCACCTCAAAAACCAAAGGACTTGTATCAACCCTTGTTTTACAAGGTACAAACACAACCAAAAGCTCATCCAAGAAAAAATAAGATAAAGAAACCTCAACAATCATTTGACACAAATAAAATTGAAGCCTCACAACTCTTACTCGTGGGCCCTATAAGCATGTATCCTCCAAAGAGTAACCCTCAAGAAATGAGACAACCAAACTTCTATTAGAAATATAAGAGGAGTAACTAAGAGGGGAGGGGTGAATCAGTTACAACAAAAATAATCCCAAACCACTTAGATGTTAATATAAATCAAAACTGAACTCTATTGTAACTCGAAAAACACACAAGGAAAATGTTGTAACTCGGTAAACACTGAAATAACTTGATAAATTCTTAACATGAAAATCTTAAGATATTATATATGATTGTTATTACTTTAAGTTAGTTGTAAACACATAAAATAAATAACATGAACAAAATATTTTGACATGGAAATCCAATTTGAAAAAAACCACCAATTGCAACTAGTTACCAATTTTTACTCTTCTGAAGTAAGCCCTATTAGGAGCCAACCTTGTTAAAGGTTATAAAACACACTATTAGATGTGAACCTATTAGAGGATTTAATCACCCTATTAGGAGTGGCCTTGTTAGAGGTCTTTAAAAAATTCAATAGAAATGCTACCTTGTTAGAGGATTTAAAAATAGTTGTTAAGCCAACTCTATTAATAAATGTAGATCACTACTACAATGGTTAGAGAGTAGAAATGAGATGAACTAATTCCTAATACAACTCAATTTATAATTACAGATCTCAATTCTATCTTGTATACTTGATCCTTCTTGATAGAATGTATTTTTGCATCTCTACAATGATATTCTACTTATCCTTCTAATTCACTTCCTCTAAGCATCATCAAATCTTCAATTATGTTCGACACATTCAATCCTCAACTTGACCTTATATTTATATCTTACATATTGTCAAGTTAGCTTGAATATAACTTTGAATAATTAATATTCATCATCTTAGTCAGCTAGAACCAACAAAAAATTAAATTGAACTCAATATACCAAAACAAGAAAATCCTTCATTAGCTGATTGTTCTCGATAGATACTAACTCAAAGTGATTTTATCATGTTAACCAAGTGAACTCGATTAACATTGGATATTCACAAAGTTCCTTTTGTAACTAGGTGAGCTTGGTTAACACTAGTTCCATCCAACATTTCCTTCATTAATAAAATGAGCTCAGTTAACACTCAACTTCTGCAAAATTTACTTTGTCGCTTGAGTGAACTTAGTAGACACTGTCCTCTAAACTAGGAAAACTCTAGAATGCTCAATAGACATAGGAAACTATCTTCAATGCCTGAGTGAGCTTGGCGTACACTAATTGGAAATGATATGACATTTGTGTAACATAAAAAATAATACACAATTAATCAATTACTTCCAACACCCTTAACAACATGTTTATCATGAATTTCTCTCTCAACACTTACCCTACACATAAAATGGTTAAATGTAGTCCTAATTTTGAGCCATATTTGTACCTAAACCACCCAGATGTGGAAGTGTCCCTACAACACCCAAGGATGAATAAACCCAATCCTCTGAATTTAGAAAACCTAACACAAGTACCTTTAATCCTTCAAACATACAAAAAGGTACTTTGCGTGCACGTAAGCAATGATTTTGAGATAGGCTACGATATTAGTAATGAAGAAATGGCTAGGGCTTATCAAGACAAAAAATAAATTGAAATAACTTTAAACTCTTGGATTTCCAAGAGATAGTCAAGTTTAATCCTAACTTAGAAGGACCTCAGTCTAAACTATCAAGACAACCTCACATTTGAAAATTTTGAACCTATGATTAATTCAGACTTGGACAAGGGGAATTAGCCTTTGGAGCATTCAACTACGAAGGTAACACCTAGGATACCTCATAAAGAATCAACCATTGAGATTCTCCAAGGTACCTTTGAACACATAAATATTAATTTGAAAGAAGTGCCTAAAGGGACTTGCACCATAGAAATTCCAAAAATACCTCATTTGGAGGAAAATCAACAAAATTCACCCTTTCTCCTTACTTTACCAACTACTATGAAATCAAATGCTATGGATCCCCTTATGAGTATGTCATGTGAAGCATCAACACTTATTGCAAAAACCCCTAGGTCGCATTTTTGTTATCATGATCGAACTCTGTTAGACTAGTTTTGTGTTGATAGTTAGTAGCATCATTTTTGAGATTATTTGATGTGATGAGATTATTTAGACTCTACATTTCATGTATGCATGATGATTATTACATTATTTTTAGTTATTGATGATGATTAGTTAGATGGTTTATTATCACATGTGTTTTTTTATGGATACTTACCCCATACTTGCATGTGTATGGTGTGCGTGTTTGTTTCCTTATGGTTGGCATTTCTAATGTGGTTAAGGAAGGGAGTCGTAGCCACTTGCTAGTCGGGATCTACACGATGCACCACTTCCTGCCATTACCTATTTAGCTTAGTGTTTATATATATATATATATATATATATATATATATATATATATATATATAGTATGTACATGCATGGATTTTATGTAAGTTGCAGGTACTGGGTATCAACTTCCTTGAATTGCCAGGTTGAGCATACCCTATCGCACTATCTCAATGGTAAGAGAGGGGAGATAAATTCTCAAGTCCAAATCCTAAACCCTTAAACCATTTGTCCTAGAGAGGTAGGACAAGTATTCGAGATATTTTACCTTCTGAATGTGTCGGATGACATAGTTCATGATTTTAACCCTTTAGACTAATTTTGTATGGTTTGTTCTATGATGCGTTTTCATATTTTATTTTAGAAGTCTTTGGTGAATTTTCTATTAATTAAGTCTAAAATTAAAAGATTTAATTAATAATTTAATTATTTTGGAAAAATTAATATAATATCATGATATTTTGATATTTTGATTTTAATTAATTAAGTGGGAAATTAATTGAGTAAAAGAAATAAATAAAAGAAAATTAAATTAATAATAATAATATAATAAATAAATAATAATAATAAAAGAATTAAAATAAAAGTTATAAGTCTACCTAGGAGTAAGCACACCTTTGTTAGGCACATATGTCTACAACATAGGAGTTAGCGCACAAATTAAGCACATGGTGTCTACAACCTTGTGACTCATCTAAAAGGTTGGAAAAGATATGTGCTTAGTTGTCAACACTTATCTCATCTTCTAGTTGTTTCTAGAGACATTCTAGGTGCTTCCTGAGAGTTCTTTATATTTAGGCACTCCTATAAACTCGGGGAGAGTGGTTTGGAGGACTCAAGAATGTTGGAGAAGGAAGGAACTTGCTCTGTAGATTCTAAGGAGAAGTGATTTAGCATTAGTGTCCAGGTAGACACTCATGATTTTTTCATAAGATAATTTGCTTATTGCACTTCCTATCTTCTTTGTGTCTTCTGGATGTTTTCTGAGGATTTCATGTGTTGAATATCTTGGTTGTATGTATTCTTGTTATGGGTAGTTGAATTCCTATATGAGAAAATTCCACACATGTAGATCTAAGGAATCCAGTGGACTAGGGTTTCAGATGCTTATGGACAACCTATTAGAAGGATTAATAGGTAGATCTAGAGAACGATCATTAAAGGGAAATTCTTAATTTATAAAATTGGAAAGCCCTTTTTTGTTTAAAAATTATGTATATGCTCGCAGGTGTTATTGTAAATGTTTTCTTTTAAAATATACATATATGTTTATAAATATGCATATACACACACATATATATATATACATATATACATATATATATATATATATATACATATATACATATATACATATATATACATATATACATATATACATATATATAGATATATACATATATACATATATACATATATATACATATATACATATATACATATATATATATACATATATACATGTATATACATATACATATATACATATATATATATACATATATACATACATATATACATATATATACATACATACATATATACATGCATACATACATATACATACATACATACATACATACATACATCTATACATATATATATGTATGTATGTATGTATGTATGTATGTATGTATGTATGTATATTAAAAATGTTGCTTATAAAAAATCACAGTGGAAATAATTTATAAAAAAATTCGAATCGCTTTTGGAAAAGCATTTTTAAAAAAATGTTTAAAAAAAATTATATATATATGAAATGGGAGGGCGGGAGTTTCATCCCACCCCACCCCCTTTTTCTTTTAAACCTGCTAGCTATGCTCTGCTGATGCAGTCGTACCTGTGACTGCGGTCGCGGGGCCGACTATGGCAGTAGCCGTCAGTGCACGGCTCTGCACATATATGAGTATGGTTTTTTTTGAATTTATATATATTAAGTGTTTAAAATTTTGTTTTAATGTTATTTATTATATATATTAATTATTATAAATTGATAAGTTATAATTAACAATTATTATATAATTTGTTAATAAAAATTTAATAAAAGTTTTTTATTTTTAATAATTAATTTTTCTCATAGAAATTTAATAGTAAGATTATATTTAATTGAATTGTGTAATTGAATTCAATTATGAAGGATAGAAAATAATAAGGAGATATTAATAAAGTTAATTAGTTATTAATTAATTTAATTAATTATAGAATTAATTGTATTTAATTGATAATTAAGTTATCCAATGGAGATTTTTAATTGATATGATTTTAAGGAAATTGAAAACTGTTTATTTGAAAGTTGATAATTTTATGTTTTATTCAAAGAGATAAATGAGTCAACTTGTAGA
Source organism: Cupressus sempervirens (assembly GCA_028749045.1). NCBI lineage: Eukaryota > Viridiplantae > Streptophyta > Pinopsida > Cupressales > Cupressaceae > Cupressus > Cupressus sempervirens. The sequence goes on along the minus strand of CM053786.1, from coordinate 530,389,097 downwards.
TTAAACGAAGAATCTTATACACTTGAAATATACTTGAAATGGAAACTGAAACCTCACATTTGGCATAACCTTGTGATTGTAAAAGTGAACTAAAACATATGTTTGTATCTTGTTTTATTTTGTTATCCATGTTTTTGGGTTTTGGGGTTGACTAGATTGTTGGCCAGTTATAGGACGTCTACCAAAGGCACGAGAGTTTTGATTGTGATGTCATGATGCTGTCTTTTGATCTCAATCTTTTTAAACCCAACCATGGTTATGAGATGGCATTTTCTATGGTGTGTGTGTTTTACTGATTGATATTGTTTTCCAGTCTTCTTGTGTAAGCTGTGATATATGTAACCATCTATGAGTTATCGATCAGTTATTTTTGGATTACTTTCCACTTGCCTTGATGGGACTAAATTTTTTACCTGATCTTGATGATGTCATGTTGTGACATGTTTTGACTTGATCAGTATTTCTTTGGAGTCTTCGATCAGTATTACTTTGAGATACTTTTTGGTTGCTTGTTGAGAACCAATGGATATTGTGATTATCATTGATACCTTTAGTTGCCAATAGAGAACTTTTTTGGTCATGACTATCAATGGATGCTTCTCATTTGCTCATGGAGATTTGATGCTCTTATTGTGGATTATCTTTTGGTATTTTCCAGTTGCTTGTATAGGACTATGGTGATTTTGTGATTTATGATTTCATGAGCCTAGGGTAGGTTATCTACTTGTAGTGTTGGGAAGTGGCTTGCAATGGGGGCCGGGACCCTAAGAGGCTACTAGGGTAACTCATTGTAAGTTGTTTAATAAGTGAAAACATTACACCTAATACTGAATTAAATGAACCTAATAAGATAATTGTTTGTTCTCACCCATGCCTGGAGTGCTAGTACAAACTAGGATGGGAGTAGAGAGAATGCTTGGTTGCAACCTTGCATTCCATAGTATGCCTCGTTAGTATGAGAGGATACTAGTGGCCGCATAGGGATCACTAGGGGGCTGGGGTCTACAGAGAGACTACTAGGGTAACTCTAGCATGATCCGTGTGATGACACTTTCTCGCTTACATAGTAGGTTCCTACGAGCCTTTGTTGTGCCTCTGGAATTAGATGTCAGTTTGTGTTGGAACCTTTGAGTTAGTATACTTTTAGGATTCCTAGACTTAGAGAGTATTTGTGTTATGTGATTTGATATCCTATTTGGGACTTGAGACTATCTCCTTAGCACAGTGGGAGTGGACCATTTAGGTTCCACGCGGTTGGGTGGTAGTTCTTTTTCACTCTTATCATTTGAGATCCGTCTGAGACACCATGGCTGATGCATTCTTTGTTGGTATCTATCTTCATTCTGTTCATGGATTATGATGGTGGATACATATCCTTATATTGATGATTAGCGTATGTTAGAAGATGTTATTTACCTATCTTATGCTTTATTTACATGATTAGATTTCTTATGCATATGCTGCAGTATGTTAGATTTCTTTCTGCGTATGATGTAGTATGTCTAAGGAGTGACATTCCTACTATGATAATATCGATGATCTCTTCGATGATTTGGGATGTTACACACGGAGGGATGGCTAGGGTCCATGATGGTTTAATGATGCTATTTATGGTTGGGAGGAACCATGCACTTAGTTGTGTTTATGATTTATGGCTATCTTTTATGATGGATGTTTATATCTTCTATGATGATGTATCATGTATGAGATGTGGTTTCATTTACTTTATTGCACTTACATCATGGATTAGAATATGATGATGTACTTTATTTCACATGTATATTCTTTTATGTCTTTCATACGTTGTGGAATGTACAGTGGATGATTGAGCATCTGGAAATATAATTTATTAAGGGACATTTGGAACCAAAAGTATATTGTTTAAGAACATTGGACTTTTCATTATTATTTCCTATGGATGTGGTATTAGATGGAATTAATATTAGTTAATTTAATGGTGATTCAATGTTAAGGGATCCTTAAGGAATGTAACTTGTTATGTATGATTATGTATACTTTCAGTTGAATGTTGTTATTGCTTATGCTACTATGTGTATGTTGTGAATAGTTTAACTTTCATGTTTCAAAAAAAAAATGCTACCAAACTTAGTTAAACTTTAGGTTAATTCTTTGGATCCCTTGGTGGGGCATTACACAACCTCATCTATCCCTTAAAGGTGCAAATCCTACAAGCTCACAAACTCCTAACCCAATGCCACCTCAATAATAGACACACAATACCTTGACGTAGGACAAACCTCAAAGACATCTTAGAAATAAAGATAGGAAATTTATACCCCTAGGGATAACTCTTGAGAAAACACTTCTCCAATTTCTCATTAATAACTTCTTGTAGTTACCCCCAGTCAAGGATGAACTACCAACTAAAACCTCTTGGTGGGATAATAAAAAATTCTATGACTATCATCGTATCAAATGACATAATACCATTTCATGTTTCCAACTTAAACATGATCCAAGACCTTATCAATGAAGTTGTGATTACTATAGACCTTTCCATTGAGAATAAATTAAGATTGTTGAAGAAGGAGACTATGAAGAACATATTGAAACAAGTATGATCAATATGTTTCAATTACTGTTTTTCCATTGATGTAAAATGTACATTTTTTTAGTAAGACAAATGCTTATATGAGTTAAGTAGTACCACTTATTTGATTGATGAAGAGGATTTGATCAAAATATGTAACAATAGCACCTAAAGGAAAGGTTGAGTTATGATATGTAAAGGAGTACAAGAATCACTTAAGACAATGATAATATGATGTATTGATAATTTACTTAAGGTTTTAAAGGTTGGTTACACTAAGAAAGTATTGAGGAACAAGTTAAACAAAGTTTGTCTGCCAAGCTTGACTGAGTGGATAGTAGGTGTCGAGAAAAGTTAGTGCAAGCTGAGAAGAAAAATAGTTAGAGTTGAGTAAAATTCTATTCTAGTGTATGACAAGAAAAATAGTGGATGTCAAGTAAATTTTAGTTGATGCCAAACACCAATAAACTTTAGTTCATGCTGAGTGATTTTACAAAGGATGCCAAGCAATGCAGTATGTGTAGAGCATCAAAAGAAAGTTAATGTCAAGTGGTTGCATTATTTGAAAGATCATGATTCGATGGATCTAAGCTAACATGTTTTTTTCTTGGATTGTGTGAACTAGGTGGAAGATAAGATTGATAAGCTAGTAGCACATAATTCAAGGTAAACCATTTTGAGGTGATTTCAAAGAGGATTGAAGGATAATTTTCTAGAAGAGATATGAAATATGGGGTAGATTCATTATATCCAACCTAATATATCCCAACCCTAAATTGGATTATGGAGAATGAGTGGAAAAAGATCTAAATTTCCTATTTATAGAAATGGCTAGTCAGAAGCAAGGGTTGTCATTTGCGAGAACCTAAGGAAGACAAGGAGTCAAGGGTTTTGCTTCATTGAGTGACCTAAGAGAAGAGTCTACATTAGTATGTTAAGCAAGAAGGCTTAAGATTGTGAATGCTTGAAGGGTAAACAAGCTATTAGAGCTAAAATGTGTGAAGGCCAAGTAGGATGGAGGAATAGAACATAGATTTGCAATCTGCAAATGGAGTTGTAAGTTATTATCAAATCAAGCCTTACTGTTACTCTCTAATAATTGTATCAATATAGGGTAAATCCTTTGGATTAAGGTTGAGCTAATTGTCATTTGTAAAATCTTTAACTAGGTGACATTCCAAGTGAATGGTCTAAATTCCTTTAATAAGGCTCACTCCTAATAGGGTGATTGAAATCCTTTAACAAGGTCACATTTAACATTGGTATTGTAACCTTTACCAAGGTTGGCCTTTCATAGGACATCACTTTAGAAGAGTGAAAAAGAGGAGCATGTTACTGATGGCTTTTCCCAAATTGGATTTCCATGCAAGTCATTGTGTCAAGTGTGTTGATGAATCTATTATGTTTCATGTTTACATTTTTGTAAGTTGATTTAATAGTAACCTACAAGAATTAAGTGATTGCATAATCTTATGGATGCATGCATGATGATAAATGTTTTATGGGTTCACTAAGCTATGGAAAGCTTCATTTATACATCTAGACCTTGGATAACTGATTGACACTCCCTGCTCAATTATTGTAAAGTATTCCAACAATTGGTATCAAAGCCATCTACTTAAGAGGACTAATTTGAAGGTACTAGAAGCACAAAGATCAAGATGTAAAAAAGAGAAGTACCCAAGCTCAATAGAGATAAATTTCTTGCATGAAAAAGTTTGATGAAGCTACACCTTGGCAGACTTGGAGATCATGCACAATCTACCATTACTACTGAGCATTTTGGTCTTGCTAGAGCCCTAACTAGTTAGGATATGAAAAATAATAAAGAACATAACCAGGTAATGTTGGAGATCACCTCTACCCTAAGTTATGATGAGTTTGATGATATAAAAGGTCTTGATAGTAAAAAGAAAATGTGGGATGCCTTAACCATTATCTATGGAGGAGACACTAATGTTCTAAGAGGCAAAGCTAAAAGTCTCAGAGGTAAGTTTGATGATATGAGAATGTAAAAAGGTGAAAATATTGCCCAATATGCTACAATGATAAAAGAAGTTGTTAATGCAATAAGAGGAGCTACTAGAAATATAGATGATGATACTATACTAAGAAAATTTTTAAGAACACTACTAACCATATATGCTATTAGAGTTTTTGCAATTCAAGAAATGAGATCTATACCTAGGAATAATCTATCACTTGAAGCTTTGGTAGGTAGGCTCACTACTTTTGAGCTATGATAATTACAAACCTGAAAATATTGAACCTACTTTCAAAGCTAAGGTTTCATTGAAGGAACCTTGTGAGAAGAAGAAGAAGAAGAAGAAAAAGATAAAGTATGTCTCTAATAATAGTGATATAGATGAGGAGAACATAGAAAAACTTGAAGCACTACTGGCAAGAAGATTCCAAGAGGTAAAGGTAAGTTCAAAGGTAAATTACCTATCCATTTTTTCAATTGCAATGAGGTTGGTCATATTAATGCTAGATGTCTAGAAAATAAGAACTATAGAGGTGGTGACAAGTACAAAAGTAGAAGAGATGAAAACAACAAGGACTACAAAGATAAAGATAGGAAGTCTTGCTACATTGCTCAAGAGGAAAAAAAAGATAAATTTGCTGAACATGATGGTGAAGTGGTGTATGTTGTAATGAAGGATGAATATGATGAAGATGAGGCAACTGCACTTGTGAATTGTGTGAACAAGAATGACAGATGGATCATTAACAATGGGTGTTCACATCACATGACTTGAGACAAAAGTAAGTTCATTACCTTGAATTGTTATGATGGAAATAGTGTAAGATTTGGTAATGATGCACCATGTTTGATAAAAGGAAAATGTTCTATCAAACTCACATATAATATTTTATGTGATAATTCTTAGTATGTTGAAGGACTTAACTATAATTTCTTGAGTGTGTCACAATTGAATAATTCAAGATGTAAGGTTGAGTTTGAAAACAAGGTTTCTATGATATATAACACTGATGAGAAATTGATTAGAAAGGGTGATCAAACTAGGAATAATCTATTCTATCTTGATATAGAGGATGCTACTTGTCTGCTTGTAAAATTTGATGATGTGTGGCTATGGCACAAAAGGTTATGTCATGTTAATTTTGATAACTTGATCAGTATCACTAACATGAGAAAAGTTAGAGGTTTTCCTAAGTTAAAGAAACCTAATAATATAATGTGAAAGCAATATCAGTTAGGAAAAATGACAAAATCAAGTTTTAAGAGTAAAAATCATACCTCCAAAGGAATACTAGAGATTGTTCATACTAACTTGTGTGGACTGATTGAAGTGCAAAGCTACAAAGGAGATAAGTACATTATGTTTCTTGTTGATAACTATTCTAGAATGATGATAATTATGTTTTTGAAATAGAAATTTGATGCTTTCCAAATGTTTAAGTGGCACTTATCAAGAGTTGAGAAGGATATAGGTAAAAGTATGAAGTGTTTGAGATCTGGTAGAGGAGGAGAATTTATATCACATAAGTTTGAGATGTTCTGTAATGAAAGAGGGATCAAAAGATAGACATATGCACCTAGAACCCCTCCACAAAATGGAATATCTGAAAGGAGGAATATATCTATAATGAATTGTGCTAGAACACTCATGATGAAGAAAAATGTTTTTTTGAAATATTGGAGATAAACTGTAAGCACAACTGTCTATACCTTGAATTGTGTACAAGTCAAGAAACAAGTATATGAGGTTGAACCTATGAAAGAACTAGAAGAATACAAATCATTTTTATATTCTTATGAAGGTATTCCTAGTAAAGAAGATGTTGAAAACCATGCTACAAACAAATAGCAAGTTTTAGTGACTACCAAGTCACATGCTATGAATATCGAGTTGCATTCAAGAATTGAGCTACACTCAGATGCCAAGTTATGGAATAAAGTCAAAGCACATTCTAATTTTGAGATTAGCATACATGAAAGAGATGCTGAACTCCATGACAGAGATGGACATAGTGACTATGAAGTTGAAAGATAAAAAGAGGAAACTAGAGTAGAACCAAGATTGTCCAAATATGTCAATAGACATGATCTTGCTACACAAATTATTGGAGATAAAGATGCTAGACCAATCAAAAGAAATAGATTAAGAAATGATGCATTTTTACTGAGCATGAAAGAACCTAGATTAGTGAGAGATGCATTAGAAGATGTGGAGTGGAGTAAAGCCATGGAAGAAGAGATTGAACAAATTGAGAAAAATAAAACATTGACTCTAGTTCCTAGAACAAAAGACAAAAATATGATTAGCACCAAGTGGGTATTCAGAAACAAGCTAGATGAAAATGGGGAAGTCACAAGGAACAAGGCAAGATTATTTTGCAAAGGATATGCACAAGAAGAAGAAATTGACTATGGAGAGACATTCTCATGTTGCTAGATTAGAAGGAGTAAGAACTTTACTTACTTATTTTGCATAAAAATGTTTAAAAGTTTATCAAATGGATGTTAAATTTGCATTTCTAAATGGCATATTACAAGAAGTTTAAATAGAACAACCATAAGGTTTTTTTGATGTTAATAATAAGAACACGGTATGTAGATTACAAAAAGCTCTATAAGAGCATGGTATGAGAGACTTCATAATTATCTTGTGAAGATTGGATTTGAAAGGACTAATGATAGCACCAATCTATACATGAAAATAGAGAAAGGAAAAGGCATTTTCTTATCTAATTTTTTTGATGATATCATATTTGGAGGTCAAGATGCTTTATATAAGGCTTTTGCAAATGAAATGAAGTAAGAATTTGAGATGTTTATGTTTGGCGAGATCAAGTTCTTTGTGGGTTTGCAAGTATATCAAATGAATTATAGTATATACATCACTCAATTAAAATATGTCAAGGAAATACTAATTTTTTTGGACTGGAGGATTCCAAACCAATAAGTACACCTATGGTAATAGGACACGAATTGTCAAAGAATGATGATTCAACTGAGGTGAATGAAACATTATACATGTCTATGATTGGAAAATTACAATACGTAGCACATAGTAGACTTGACATTGCATTATATGTAGGGATGGTTGCAAGATTCTCTGCTAATCCTAGAGAGAACCATTTGATGAATGTAAAGAGAATAATGAGATATCTAAAATGAATAGAGGAGTATGGTCTATACTATAAGAAAAATGAAAAATTTGAATTATGAGCCTAAACTAATGATGATTGGGTTGGAAACATTGATGATAGAAAGAGCACCAGTGGAAGAGCATTTTTCTTAGGCAAGAGGTTGGTTACATGGACTAGCAAGAAATAAAATTGCACCTCACAATCTACTATTGATGTTGAATATGTTGTTGCTATTGTAAATTATATAAACATTGTATGGATCAAACAATTACTCAAAGGTACGAAGGAAGAGATCATAGAACTAGTGACACTTTATTATGATAATACAAGTGCTATCAATATATCAAATAATATTGTTATGCACACAACGGCTAAGCACATTGCAATCAAGTATCATTACTTGAGAATATTGGTTAAAGATAAAGAGGCAAATATGAAATATGTTAACAAAAAAGAACAAATTGCTAATATCTTCACAAAAGCATTATCTAAGGATGTTCATGAGTAGCTAAGAGGTAAACTAGGGGTGATACCCCTATCAAAGGCTATCTAAGTAACAAAAGGAGTGTCCTACATCAAACAAGCTGATTTTCATATGTTAGAGATTGATATAGTGGATCTTACATTAGTAGCTGCCTAAAGTAGTCAACAAGTTGAAACTTCAAATTAGTCACAAATAAGGTGATAGAGGGAGAAACTAAAGAAGTTCATATTTTCATATTAAGATGACAAGTCTTTGGCATTGTTGTCAAAGACGAAGATAATTCTTGATCAAAGGAAATGTAAGAAAGAGGGAGATAGTTATTGATTAGGAGAATCAAGAGAACAAAGAAAGAGAAATCCTAACATCTACCTCATAAAAGGGAGATACAAGAAGTAATTCAGAGGGAGTTATAAGGAAGAGTTTTGTAACCTATTTAGAAGATGAAAGTTGTTGATAGAGGGAAATATTTCTAATAGAGGGAGAGATTTCAATATAAGGAATTATTTGTTTTCTTTTTTCTTCTTTGTTGGTCTTATTGTTTCAACCTTAGTTAGTTTGGTTAATTAGTTTATTTTGCCATCAATGCCAAAGAGGGAGATTGTTAAGAATAAATTGAGGGAGATTGTTGAAGGAGACTATGAAGAACAAATTGACACAAGTATAATCAATATGTTTCAATTATTATTTTGTCACTGATGTAAGACCTACTATTTTTTGGTAAGACAACTACTTATATGATTTAAGTACTATCACTTATTTGATTGATGAAGAGGATTTGATCAAAAGATGTAACAATAGCACCTAAAGGAAAGGTTGAGTTATGATATGTAAAGGAGTACAAGAATAATTTTAGACAATGATAACATGATGTATTGATAATCTACTTAAGGTTACAAAGGTTTGTTACACTAAGAAAGTATAGAAGAACCAGTTAAACAAAGTTCAAGTCTACCAAGCTTGACTGAGTGGATAGTAGGTGTCAAGCAAAGTCATTGCAAGCTGAGTAGAAAAATAGTTGGATCTGAGTAAAAGTTGATTCTAGTGTATACCGAGAAAAATAGTGGATGTTGAGTAAAGTTTAGTTGATGTTGAGCACCAATAAACTTTAGTACATGCTGAGTGATTTTATAGAGGATGCCAAGCAATGTAATATGTGTTGAGCATCAAAAGAAGGTTAGTGCCAAGTGGCTACATTATTTGAAAGATCATGAATTTGATATAAGTTTGTTTTCTCGGATTATGTAAACTAGGTGGAGGATAAGATTAATGAGCTAGTGGCACAGAATTCAAGGTAAACCATTTTGAGGTGAATTCAAAGAGGATTGAAAGAGAAATTTCTAGAAGAGATATGAAATATGGGTTATATTCATTGTAACCTACCTAATCTATCCTAACCCTAAATTGGGAGATGGAGATTGAGCGTCAAATAATCTAAATTTCCTATTTATAGGAATGGCTAGTCAGAAGCAAGGGTTGTAATGTGTGGGAACCTAAGGAAGACAATGAGTCAAGGGTTTTGCTTTATCAAGTGACCTAAGAGAAGAGTCTACATTAGTATGTTAAGCAAGAAGGCTTAAGGGTATGAATGCTTGAAGGGTGAATAAGCTATTAGAGCTGAAATATGTGAAGGTGAAGTAGAATGGAGGATTGGAACAAAGATTTGTAATCTACAAATGGAGTTGTAAGTTATTATTAGATCAAGATTTACTATTACTATCTAATAATTGTATCAGTCTAGGGTAAATCCTTTGGGTTACGGTTGACCTAATAGTCATTTGTAAATCCTTTAACTGGGTGAAATTCTAAGTGAATGGTCTAAAGTCCTTTAACAAGGCTCACTCCTAAAAGTGTGATTGAAATCCTTTAATAAGGTCACATTTAACAATGTGTATTGTAACCTTTAACAGGGTTGGCCTTTCATAGGGCATCACTTTAGAAGAGTGACAAAGAGTAGCATGTTACTAGTGGTTTTTCCCAAATTGGGTTTCCACATAAATCATTGTGTCAAGTGTGTTGATGAATCTATTATGTTTCATGTTTACATTTCTGCAAGTTGATTTAGTAGTAACCTACAAGAATTAAGTAATTGTATAATCTTATGGATGCATGGATAATGATAAATGTTTTATGGGTTCACTAAGTTGTGAAAAGTTTTATTTATAGATATGGACCTTGGATAACTGATTCACCCTCCCTCTTAATTATTCTAAAGTATTCCAACACCTTCATTATCATCCTCAAATTCCAATCGTACCATTTTTAAGGATCCTCTGGGGAACCATGACAAAGGGAAGGCCTCTAGTTCAAACTCAAACTTGTAGAATAATGTAAATTACATGTGCACTAGATATGACTACACCATCAATTTTTTCAATGAGTCTAACTCCTGCATATCCACATTCACCTTAAAGAAAAAAATCTTGTTGTGTGATCACTATGTGTCACACAAAGATCACCTTACCTAGAGCACCTACTAGACCTATAACCCCTTCTTGGTTTGCAACCCTTGGTAGATCTAATTCTCCTACTTCTTTTGATTATAGCCTTGTTAACTAGCTTGGAAACCCCACCCCCACTCCCCCCAAAAATAAATCCATCTTGGACTTTCTACATGCATCTTCCCAATGTCAGAAGATTCTTGATCAAGCCCTAAAAGAGTCAATAGTGCTTGACAATATTGATGTTTTCCAATTCTAGGCCATGGTTGGGAACTTATCTAAATCACAGAGTATCACCTTTCCACCTCATGATGTCCTTAATGATAGAACTAACCACAATGGTCCCCTTCATCTTCAAGTCTTTATCTATAATGCCAAGGTTAGACATGTGTTGATAGATGGTGGAGTAGGACTAAACATATGTACCCTTAAAGTTGTCAAGGGTCTTGGTTATTATGAAGAATACATTTATCCCTCCCACATAATCATAATAAAAGCATATGATGATGGTGAATGCTTCTCCAAGTGTGTTATCATATTACCTTTTAGTGTTGGTTCAACTACTAAAGACATGTTTTTTGAAGTCCTAGATATCAAAACAAACTGTAATATGATACTAGGTCATCCATGGATCCATGTAATGAAATAAGTGCCCTCTACATATCATTAGTGTCTAAAGTTCCCCTACAAAAATGTGGATGTTACCATCCCTAGTGATCAATATCCTTTCTACTTTTGTGTTGATCTAAGATATGTCATTGCATGCCAAGTTCCAACAAACAATGAAGAAAAACCCACAAATTACTCTAAATATGTGGCCCCTAATATACTCCTTATTAAGACCAAGGAAAATTTGGAGATTGAAGAAAAAGGTTGTGGAAAATACTTTATGTCTCAAATGTTCAACATTAGAGAGTCAACATTTTCTCCCCAATCTTGTGGTAAGTCATAACCATTACAAGTAAAAAAACCTAATATCACTACACAAGATACCACTTTTATCAATTTCATTAGTGGAGGTGGACTAATTGAGGAACATTTCTATGAGAATACATATATCCATATTGAGAAAGATAAAGAAGAACAAAAACCCACTATGATATCTCCTAACAATTATAAGCCTAAGTGTACTATCATGTAGAAAAAGGTTATGATGGATGTAGTGGTCTTAGATCTCATAAAAAAGTAATAATTGAACCTATCACATTAAAAGTATGACCTCCTTGTTTGGGGCTTGGATTTAGGCCACTACAAATAGGTCTTCTTAGTACTAAGGTCCCCTCGTGTGAGACTGTGAATGTTTCAAATGATGAAAAGGCATTTGAGGATACCCAGCCTGCAACTAATCATCTTTCTAGTCCTTATACACTTGGCCATTTCTTTTCTAACCCTAATAGCCTAGATTTGGAGGATAAACACATTCTATAACTCCACCTATCTCTTAACCTAGCTTAGCACCTTGGATTGAAACATTATGAGATCCAAGTCCTCCAACTTTTGAATGTAACCCTAATGATGCCATTTAATCTAATACCCATATATACCTTTGATCAAATGCAATTTAACACTAATGATGACATCCCCTCAAGTTATCATGAAATATTGGATTGGGACTAGTGTGGACCACTGATCTTTGATCAATTTGATAATGATGACACTCTTGTAACGAACTTTGAAATCTATGAAGGCATTATGATTGATGATCATAAAGAAGAAATTTCTCCTGAAGTGAACACATTGACATATTTTGTGGAGTCAACTCCATCTTCTAGATAAAAAACTAAATACAAAGAAAAAAATGGACAAAATGGAAAGAATGGATCTCTTGGTGAAAATCGAAAGGCAATATTAGACCATGAAAACAAAAAAGATAAGAAGCTCACAAAGATTAAAAAAATGAACAAGTTGATGGCATGAATATAAGTGTTCCACTATTCAATATGCCACTCAATCTTTTTTGAGCTCTCTTGGTTAGCCTTCATTTGGGAAGTCATTGGTCTCAATCCTCTTAGTTATAATTTTTATCTAACTATTTATCCCCAAATCCAACTACCTAACTTATCCAATACCCAAAATCAAACCTCTATCTAGTAAACGTTTAAGCATCATTACTGACATTCTATACAAAGGATCCTTTTACCCAATTATCCTCAAATGCCTTGATTCATGAGAGGCAAACACTATCTTGCACATAGTACATGATGATATATCTTAAGGCCATTCCAATGGTTTGAATCTAGCTATAAACTTGGAAAAAATGCTACATAGTTATAGTCACTTATGGGTCCAGAGGTTATTAGCCAAAAGCACTGACAACATATTCATGTTAGCATTTCATCAACAAAATTCATGATTCTATCTAAAAGTCTTAAAATATATGTAGAAAAAATCATGAAAAAAAAAAGTCATGAAAAAATCAATGCCTTGATGAAAACTTGGCAAACAGACATCTTGGCATGAAATTTTGAGTCAAGAGAAAAATTTCCTCCAAAAGTGAGGACCTAGATAATAGAAACTTTGGGCAAGTACCATGGTGAAAACTTGATAAAAATGCACCATGTGTAATTAGTTGTTGCTTCTCCATCTATCAGGATTTCATCTAGTCTTTCCCCCTTGTCATTACTTGATCACATCCTTCATACCACATGACATCCTTAGTCCTTGACCATGGACTGTGATCTAGTTAATATTTATTGTTATGTTACCCAAATGTCACCAGTCTATATATACTCTATCTTCTGCCTTTGTACATATTTTGAGTTTTTTCTAGAGGCATATTACCTACAGAATGTGTGAATTTCAAATTGAACTAGGGGCATCTCCCTAATCATGTTATCCATTGGACATATCACATATTAGATTGGACCTAACACTTGTGAATCCTTTACGATCTTGGAAAACTCCTAAAAAATTAGATACAATCCTAAAAATTTAGATATGATCTTGAAAAAACCTTAAAAATTCAAATATGATCCTGAAGAAATCCATAAAAATCATAAAATGTCTTGAAATAAAAAACTTGATAAAAATCACATAACATCGTGGAAAAATTCCAAAAAACCATAGAAAGTCCTCAAGAAATAAGCAACATAAAAACATCAAATACCCCCAAAATTCCTAAAAATCACAAAACCTACCAAAAATTGCAATAACCATTCTTTCTTAAAAAATTTCACTTTTGCAAACTGAAATTCAAAGCATGATGCTTCAATGACAATCACACGTTAACCTACTATTTGAGCAACATGAACTAAAAATAAATCTAACTTGTCATTCTTATCCTATCAACCAAACCATCAATCAAACCTACCACATAATCAACATGTTCAATAATCTCTAAATAATCAAAGACAAAAAAAAAATATAATGGATGAGAATAGCCATTGGCTCACACTATTTACTCAATGATTTATTTTTTCTTTGTTTTTCTTTGATCAATTTCCTATGCCACTCAATGATATAAACTGAATTATGAGAGTGGTCAGGATGGTTCATGGTTGATTTGGCTTTTCTGTCTATTGAATGTGCCTTGGTGAGTCTAGGGCATATATATATTCCTTGAAAGGGACAAGGTCATTTTTTTGTTTGCACCATCCTTGTTTACATAAAAAGCTTGCATTTATGCTTTGGCCCTTTTATACCACGGTGTGTTGCATTCTCTTTTCCATATAAAAATAAAGCTCCTTTGACATATAATGCACTTTATGAAAGCAAAATTTCCTCACCTCATACTAATTGGTCCTTGTCTCATCTCCTCTATCTTCTAATGTCCATCTCATTCACCACCACTATAGTCATGTACTCTAATACACCAAAATAATCTTCATTCCCCATTCTTGCATAATCATACAATGTTTGTCAACCTTATGTGGCTTTCTACCAAGTTTAGCTTAGGTTTGACCTAATTTTGACCAAGTTTGACCTATGTTTGACCAATTTTGACAAAATCTAACCATTTTTTACTAGGTTTACTTACCTATTTTCCTCTTTCTAGGGTCTTGAACATGCATACCAAATTTTGGGTTATTACGAGTTCATTTGCATTGTTTTTGAACCTTTGCCTAACTACTTGTCAACTTTCTACCAAGTTTGACCAAATTTGGAAATATTTGACCATTTTTTACTGCATTGACCTATGTTTTGACCAATTGCTATGGTTTTTGGCATGCACACATAGTCTAGGCCATTCTGAGTCTAGTCAAACTAATTTTAGCTCCTGAAGCATCTTGGGGTGTAGTTGGGCTTCCCAATTGCACCTAGGGTGCACTTGGTCATCCTATAGAACACTTGATCATGAAAAGTGCTCCCTATGCACACTTGGGTGTGTTTTGGGAACACATTGGGTAGCTAGATGCTCAAAACTACTCCCAGGGCCTTGATTGACCCCTATTTTTCACTTTGGACCCCATAACTTTTGCATTTGAGCTCTGATTTAGAATATGTCAATAGATATAGATTCATCTTATTGTTGTAAAAAATGTGACCTATCATATGCATTTTTCGGTCAATTTATTGAGGGTTAACCCATATATAGCACCCCCATTGGGGCATGCTTTTATGACTTTTTCATTAGTATTCTTCGAGACAATGCTCTAAATCATTGTATCAAGGAGGAGAAAAATGTAGATGTTAAAAAATGGTTTGCATCTACTATTTAGTCAATTTTTTGTACTAATACATTCCATTTTCTCATTTTAGTAGTTATGATCTTTTCTCTAATTATACTATCATTCAGGCATATTTTGATAACATAATTCATCATTCACACCCTCTTTCAAATCAATTGTAGATCGCTTCATAATCAGTTCCCATTTTATGTGAACTTTTCATAATTGAATCTAAATAATTGCAACATCATCAAAATCTCATCCGATCGACTTGAAGCCATTTCAACATCACTAGAATCCTTTCTAATCAACCCAAAATCATCCCAAATCAATCCAAAACTATCCCAAATCAACCCTAATGAACCTAAAACATGTCAAATATCTCAAACCAATCATCATCTTTCCAACCTAGACATTTTTTTGTGTCACTTAGAGCCTTGGTAACCTATCAAACCTATAAAATATGACCTTAGCACTATCATTTCCCTTAGTGCTAGGTCAAATTTGTCATTTTTATCATCCAATCATTGACATTGTCAAGACTATCAGTGTTGTATCATAGCATTATCCAATCAAATTAATAACATTTGACAATGTCCATTGATGTTATTATGGTTAGTCTTATCAATCAATTTAAATCCTTTGACCTTTACAATGCCTATTAAAGGTCACATGCCCTTAATCCATGTCATATGTCCTTGGCATATTATAATCTTAATTAGTCAATCAATTTGATCATGGATTTGATCTACCCACCATCATCCTAGTCGATCCACATAATTATCACATTTTATCAAAAGGATAATTGTGCATTGATTTAATCAAATTGGCTAATCATTTACTAATTTTCCTATAGGATTAGTTAACCCATCAATTTGTTCCTATGTCATTTCAATCATGTTCATCTTACACTACTAATTATTCTTCATATTAACAAAAATTCTTAATTAATTAATATTTATTAATTAATTGATTCATCTTTGCAAACTATGGGAATTTTCAATTTCCTAAGTCCTATTTTACATTTTACATTTCTATTTTACTAGTTTTCATTTTTGTGGAATTATGAATTTTTAATTTAAATAATCCACCTAGTCTTGACACATGGACATAACGTGTCATAGATCCTCTCTGTACACCTGGCTAATATGTGTCATATTTGACATATATTATTCCTTACACATGACTATAATAAGCCACATCCATTATAGATTCTTATCTACAAGTGGCCTTGATGTGTCATATGCAAATCATAAATTCTCCTCCACTTTTAGCCATGTTGACTTTTATGTGTCATAGAATCCTACATTTGGAATATTGCATCATGTTTTTTTATAGATATTATAAGGAATAGCGTGCCAAGTTGACAAGTGTCCATCTCCTCATCCATGTCTCACCTCTTACATTTTGGCTATAAATTGAGCCATCTTGCACTCATTTTTTTTCTTCAACCCCTATCCTTAACATCATGCCCAAACCACTCTTCTAGTACTCTCAATAGTATTCATCCCATCATTATGTCACTTTGTTTCAATTGTGTACACTGTAGGCAATTGTAGCTACATCAAAATAGAGAAGAAAGGACATGTGAACTACAATTGAAAAGGGGGATTCATTTGTTTTAATTCCTTTGCTGTGATTGCTTTTTATGGTATATTAGAATGATTTAGTATATGTTAATGAAATTTTCATGTCTCACCTCTTGCACTTATTTTGGGTCTTCATTCCCTATCCTTAGAACTCATTAGGCTTTAACCACACTTCTAGTATTCTTAATAGCATCATCACATCATTAGTATTTTTTTTTCAGTTGTGTGTGATATAGGAAATTGGAGCTACATCAAAATGGAGAAGAAACAAGGACATGGAAACTACAATTGAAGAGGTGGTTTTACTTATTTTACTTCCTTTATTGATTTTCATGGTAGATTAGAAGTGTTTAGTATATGTCGATTGATTTTTTGGTTTCTTATAGTATGCTAGGTTCTAACCCATTTTTTAGTCCTACACTCTCAACTTCACCTTGCTCATTCATCTTGTTTATGAATACTCACTTAATTCCTATAACAATCTTTTCTTTAGGCCTAGGAAACAATTCCCTTGCTTCAATTTTTACAATCTAATCTAAATATTACTTCACTACTTGAATCCAATGATCATCTTTGCATGCCTCATCTGCACTATTAGGTTCTCCTTAAGAAATTAGGCATAATTCCATATTTTCTATGTTTCTTGTCATTACTCCTTTGTCTTTGCTTCCAATAATCTTCTCTATAGGGCGATTCTTTTCCAAGTTCCTATTAGGTGTGGGAGTTTCTATCTCAACTCTTATCTCTTCTCTTGGTTAAGATCTTTATTCTCCCCTTTTCTCAACAATTTGTACATCATTCTGTAAGTCATTTTCAGTCTCAAATAAAACTTATGCATTTTTTTTAACAATTCTTGGATTTTATTCTTCCTCATTAGAGTTATAATGCATCATCCTCCCTTTAACTCCAAACATTTGATCTACTTTCACATTTTTACACTCAATAATTGTCTTAGTTCAATGATTAAAACATCTGTGAGCTTTTCTTTTCAATGAATTATACCAAGGAACATACCTTCATCACTCTTTATGTAACACTTCCAAAAATTCTAAAGTACCTCATGAAGGGTGTATGACCAAACCATAATTTAGAAGGAGTCTTGTTTGTACCTTTTCTAATCTACACTGTGTTCATGATGTATATTATTGTACTGATTGCTTCTCTCATAAATGAATTTGATACATCATTACTCTTGCTACCTCTGATACTGATATGTTTCTTCTCTCTATTATCTCACTCTACTTAGAGATCTTTGGTGATGATAATTGTCTCTTAATTCTATTTTCTCCACAAAATATGTTTAACTCCCTAGAAGTAAATTCTCCACCTCTATCTGATCTCAAACATTTAATCTTTGTACCAAATTCATTTTCAAATCTATTCTTAAATATCTTGAACTTCTCAAATGCTTCATAGTTTTCTTTAAGAAATGCTACCCACATCATTCCAATGAAATCATTAAAAATTTCATAAAGTACATTTTTTCCATAGAATCCTCTTATTCTGGTAGTGCCACCCAAATCTATATGAACAATATCCAACTTCTTTGTAGTAGTGAACTTCTTGCTAGGAAATGATAGCTTCTTCTACTTAGCCATGTTACATTCTTTGTAAAAAACATTTTTAGGCTTCATGATTCTAGGAAAATTTCTTATTAAAATCATAATGCTTGCCTGCATAATGCTATCAAAGTTTATATGATAGAACCTTCTATGCCATATCCAAATGTTATCCATTTTTGCAACCAAATAGGTTAGCTCAGTAGGATTCAATTGAAATGCATTCCCTCTAGATCTTGTACCTATTCCAATCAACTTACCA
Organism: Cupressus sempervirens; assembly: GCA_028749045.1. Lineage (NCBI taxonomy): Eukaryota > Viridiplantae > Streptophyta > Pinopsida > Cupressales > Cupressaceae > Cupressus > Cupressus sempervirens. The sequence goes on along the minus strand of CM053786.1, from coordinate 530,370,489 downwards.
TCCTTATCTTTGATAATACAAGTCTTTTATGTAAATTGCAAATGATAATTGTTGTCACAAAAGTCTACATCCCTACCTAAGGTATGACCCTCAAGCAACCTTGTGCAACTTGGAAATGACCTACAAGTGTGGGACTTGCACTCTGAGGTTGAATCTTCAGAGAAGGTCAGCTTCCTTTTCTATTCAGATGCACCTAACTACACTTGAGAGGAAAAGGGAGAAGGAGATGCAAGAAAAAAAATCTACCCAATCTATTCTAAGGAGGTGATGCATCAAAATAGAGTGTTCTAACCAATCTATGCCCATACATGCATTATTGAACCATCATGACACCAAATGATATATGCATCTAGAATTTTTTTAATCTAACAACCACATGCAGATTAGAAAACCCAGATAACTAATGCAAGGAAAATGAGATTCACTTATATATCATTCATAGGCCAAAAGACATATAGTCATGAAAGATTGTAGATACCCACAATACACCAATGAGAGGAAAGTAGTTCTTGCACTACACATCAATGGCTAAAGGAGATAAGATAGAGTGCCATACAATTCAAAGGAAAAGGGGATTTATAGTAGCAAGCTAGAGCAATGCCAGAGAAAATAGAGAGGATTCAACCTCTAAAAATGATTACAATATCTGCCTTTATAGACTAGGCATAACTAAGATATTTTTTTCCCTAAACCTAAACCCAACCACTATCATTTAAGATTGTCGAGGACAATCTTGCAAATTTGAAAGAAAATCTGATCATGGAATAACTCTAGATGCAAAAGTGGTAGGAATAAACCAAAATCAATGCATCTAGTTGTAAGAAAATCAAATCCAAAGGATTTGATCATTAAAAGAAATAAATAAGCATGGAGATGCATTGATGACATGGAACAATGCCCAAAGAATGTCGTTCAACATTAAAGATCAATCTTGGTGATGTGCCATGACGACAACAAATAAAATTGCAATGTTGTCAAAGAAAACATGGGATGGGATAACAAACACATTAACCTACCAAAAAATAAAAAATTGACCCATGTGGAATCAATTTGATCTACCCAAAAAATGTATGAACCATTGATGTATATCACTTTGTTGATATGGATGGCTCAGATGCTATAAAAAATATCTCCAATGCTTGATTAAAACATAGCCCTTGATCAAGATTCTTTACCTAATGATAGATGACTGAGATGAAGAAAAGAATCTCCAAAAATGCATCTAAATCTGATGACCATCGCATTTTCGTAGAAGGGCCAAGGAAGTATGTCAAAATACAAGAGCCATTAGATCAAAAGGGGCCCAAAAAGAAAAAGATCCACCACCACGTGACAAGTACTCGCTATGTCACAAGAAATAAATACCTTGCAACTTTGCATAGAGACATAGCAACAACTATAGATGAACCTTGATTTGATGGTGAGTAAAATGCAATGAAGGAACTAACCCACAACTTGGCATTAATTCATTTTTTGGCATGTTCCCCAATACATGGTCAAAGAGGTAGCATACACTTTCATGATTTCACAAAAGCAAGAAAAGTCACTTCTCAAAATAGTGAAAATGCAGAATGTTAACTTGGAGTGAAAATACGTGTTAACCTACAACTCAGCATATGAAGAAAATGAACTAGCTCAGCAAGTGGTCGCTATGTCACATAAGAAAAAATAACTACCTTACAACTTTGCATAGAAACATAGGGACCATGGTTAACATGCAATGTTAACCTTGGTAGAAATGCATGTTAACCCTCAAGTTGGCACATGAAGAAAAAATTGGCCAACTTGGTCAATGAAGGGACTGAACTAGCTTGGCACATGAAGGAATTGGGTTAACATTCAACTTGACACATGAAGGAATTGTGCTAGCTCGACATATGAAGAACCCAAGTTAACATGAGATGTTAACTAGGAACTCGACACATGAAGGAATTGTGCTAGCTTGACATATGAAGAACTCGAGTTAACACGAGATGTTAACCTATAACTTAGCACATGAAGGAATTGTGCTAGCTCGTCATATGAAGAACCCAAGTTAACACAAGATGTTAACCTGACTGAGAAGCATGTTAACCCATAGCAGAGAATCCAACCTATTGAAGATCTCTAAAATAAATTATCAATGATGGGTTGAATGTGGTCCAAAATGATCAACATTCTTGGCAACTTAGAGGGGATGCTTGCTTGCTAAGCATAGACCAGTGGCTTTAAGAAATTCATTGGGCATAGAGTCACTACCAAGAATTGATGTGTTATCCCACCTATGACCAGCAAAAAATTTGTAACCAGCAAGGAACTAAAAACTCTTGGGAGCTCTAAAAAGCTCAGAACAACTCCAAAAAAGGAGCAAATGTGCTCATGCACTTCTTGGAAAATAGGAAAGAACTCAAAAAAAACTACTTTACTATGTACAAGCTATTCACAATGCAAAATTTAAACAAAGCCATTGACTGGCTTATTGAAATAGTTACCCTTCCTCACAAGCTAATTTTTTCTTCCATGCATATGGGTAGCTGAAAATAGCAGCAAGCATAAAAAACATACTGCTACATGGAATACCTTCCTTCCAATGCTGAAAATGATGAATCTCTCTACTACTGGGGCATTACCTTGTGGAGAAAAACATACTTGCTCCTCTTTGTGATTTTCTTCCTCATGCTTTGGGATGAGCATGACTGGGGGCAACATTCTGATTTATTGCAAAGCTAGATACCTTATGGGGCATTCTCTTGATGGCTTTAGGTCTAAGCAAACAACCTTGATCTCATCATTGCGCTTTGCAATGGTAGTATCCTCTTGTCTAGTAGGGGTTGGCTCTAATGGTATGGATGGTAGTATGTGTGTTTCCTCATGTTGGAAAATGGGGGGAATGCTCTTTGTGAAGTGAGTAAGCCTAAGAGGCTCTTGTACTTTAGCCACTTGCAACTAGACAAGCTTGAGCCTTGTCTCCTCCTAGCATACAATAAACCTTCTATCAAGGTCCTCCTTAAATTAAGCCTTAAACACTTCCCACTCTGAAGTGTAGATGAAGGAAAAAGAATCACTTTCATTCTCATAATATGGGGGCTAGAAAAAAGGGTCTCTACAAAGTAAGTCCATGTGGAAGCATTTAAACAAGAGACTTCATAGAAAAATGAGAAACACAAAAAAGATCAAAATATCTTTATGTAAACCAACACTTGATTTTTTTAAACAAGAAGATGCATAGAGTCACCATGGTGTTGAATGAATGCCTCCAAAAGCTTATGACATTGAGAATAACAACCAAATTCTCAATGGATAAAGATTACAACTAGCTAACAAATGAACATATGAGGCTGAAATCTGTATCCCACTGGGTGTGCCAAAAACAATTGTCACAAAATTCTGCACCCCTGCCTAAGGTATGACCCTCAAGCAACATTGTGCAACATGAAAATGACCTCCAAGTGTGGGACTTGCACTATGAGGCTAAATCTTCAGAGAAGGCCAGCTTCCTTTTCTATCTAGATGCATCTAACTACACTTGAGAGGAAAAGGGAGAAGGAGATGCAAGAAACAAAATCTACCCAATCTATTCTAAGGAGCTGATGTACCAAAATAAAGTGTTCTAACCAATCTCTACCCATACATGCACTATTGAACCATCATGACACCAAAAGATATACACATCTAGACTTGCTTTAATCTAATAACCACATGAATATCAGAAAACCTAGAGAAATGATGCAAGGAAAATGAGATTCACTTATATATCATTCATAGGCCAAAAGAGATACTGTCATGCAAGATTGTAGATATCCACAATACACCAATGAGAGGCAAATAGGTCTTGCACTACATATCAATGGCTAAAGGAGATAAGGTAGAGTGCCATAAAGTTTAGAGGCAAAGGGGATTTATAGTAGCGAGCTAGAGCAATGCTAGAGAAATTAGAGAAGAGTTGACCCCTAAAAAAGATTACAAAATCTGCTTTTATAGATCAGGCATAACTAAGATATTTTCTACCCTAAACCTAAACCCAACCGCTACCATTTAAGATTGTGGAGGAAAATCCTACAAATTTGGAAGAAAATCTGATCATGGAACAACTTCAGATGCAAAAGTGGTAGGAAGAAACCAAAATCAACGCATCTAGCTATAAGAAAATCAAATCCAAAATATTTGATCATTAAAAGCAATAAAGAAGCATGGAGATGCATTGATGATGTGGATCAATGCCCAAAGAATTCCATTCAGTATTAAAGACCAATCCCGGTGATGTAACATGACCACAACAAATAAAACTACAATATTGTCAAGGAAAATGTGGGATGGGATAACACACACATTAACCTATTGGAAAAATACAAAGTTGACCTACGTGGAATCAATTTGATCTACGCAAAAAAATTATGAATTGTTGATGTAGATCTCTTTGTTGATATGGATGGCTCAGATGCTATAATAAATATCTCCAATGCTTGATTAAGACATATCCCTCAATCAAGATGCTTTACCTAACCACAAATGGTTGAGATGAAGCAAAGGATCTTCAAAAATGCATCTAAATCTGATGGCCATCACATTTTTGTAGAAGGGCCAAGGAAGAATGCCAAAATATGAGAGCCATTAGATCAAAAGGGGACCAACAAGAAAAAGATCCACACCCACATGATAAGTACATGCTATGCCACAAGAAATAAATACCCTACAACTTTGCATAGCAACATAGCAACAACCATAGATGAACCTTGATCTGATGATGAGTAAAATGCAATGAAGGAATTGACCCACCACTTGGCATTAATTCATTCATTGGCACATTCCCCAATACACATTCAAAGAGGCATCATACAATTTCACAATAGTCACTTCTCAAAATAGTAAAAATGTAGAATGTTAACCCGGTGCAGAAATGTGTGTTAACCCACAACTTGACATATGAAGAAAATGAACTAGCTCATCAAGTGGTCACTATGTCACATAAACCTTGCAAATTTTCATAGAGACATAGTGACCATGGTTAATGTGCAATGTTAACCCTAGAAAAAATTCATGTTAACTTGCAACTTGGCACATGAAGAAAAAATGGGCCAACTCGGTCAATGAAGGGATTGAACTAGCTTGGCACATGAAGGAATTGCATTAACATGAGATGTTAACATGCAACTTAGCACATGAAGGAATTGTGCTAGCTCGGCATATGAAGAACCCAAGTTAACATGAGATGTTAACATGCAACTCAACACATGAAGGAATTACGTTAGCTTGATATACAAAGAACCTGAGTTAACATGAGATGTTAACATGCAACTCGAAACATGAAGGAATTGTGCTAGCTCAACATATGAAGAACTCAAGTTAACATGAGATGTTAACCCACAACTCAGCACATGAAGGAATTGTGTTAGCTCGACATATGAAGAACCTGAGTTAACATGAGATGTTAACCCAACCAAGAAGCATGTTAACCCACAACAAAGAATTCAACCCATTGAAGATCTCTTAGATCGATTATCAATAATGGGCTGAATGGGGGCCAAAATGGTCAACAATAAGCTTTATCCACCAATTTTCCAACACTCAAAAAATTATACTTTAAACCATAAACAAATTAAATATCATTACTGTTAGTCTTTCCATCAAGTGTAATGGATCATATCCCTATGATGTGACAAGCTGCATTGTTTCCATCTCTAACAATAAATCCATCATGATTTTTGAATTTAACAAACTTATTCATATCATGAATCATATGATGTGAACAACCACTATCTATAATGCAATCAAATTTATTTTCAACTTGAGAAACTAGAGCCTTTTCTTCACTAATTTAAATTTTAGAGCCTTCTTCTTTTATAGCCACAAACCCTAATTCATCATCACTCTCACTCTGAAGTCTTTCCTCAAATTCATCATCTTCATTTGCATACAAAAAATCTCTAGGTCTTATAGGCTTGAAATTCTCCTTATACTTTTTCTCTCTTTTATGAAACTTAGAAGTATAATGAAGAAATTCATTACAAGTCCAACATTTAAACATTTTCTTACCATCTAGTTCCCTTCTTACAAGAAAGGCTATACCTTCTTCAATCTTTCTATCCTCTTCAAATTTGGATTTGCTACTTCTAGAATAATCTCCATGCGTACTTACACTTCTGGATAAGCAAGGATGAACACTTAAGGCACCAAAAGTTGTCTCCACTGTTGCCAATTCTCTAAACTATCTCATACTTGATTATGTTTGCTTCCAATCTTCCAAAAAAAGTCTCTCTGGTGAATTTCTTAGTGCAAGGTATTAAAATCTCAATCAATTGTGCTACTTTCTTGAATTATAGTGTCAAAGTTTTCAAAATCTTCCACACAATCTCATCTTCCTCTTGGATCCATTGCAAGATATGATTCCTCCAAATATCTGAGATATCCTACCAATATATCTTCTCATGGATTCATCTTCCAACATTTTAGCATCTTTAAATAAACATATCCAATTCTATAATCTCATTCTTTTAGTATGTTGATCTCCTTCAAAAGTATATTCTAAAGCTTTCCAATTCTTATGAGATGTTCTAGTGATTTTACTTGACTAGTTTCATTTTAGGAAGAGCTATTAGTGAGGCTTCTTTGGCTCTCCTTTACATATTAAAAATCTATTTCTTCTTTATTGCATTCCTTAAGCTTTCTTTCTTCCACAATATTCTTGTTACTCTTTTTGAAAATCTAATATCCTAGACCCATACATAGAAAATGAGTCTTCATATTTTCCTTCCAACTATCATAATTAACTCCATCAAACTTAGGACTTTCTTTTCTAAAGTGACTCACCATTGACCTCCCAAAGTTGTTAAGCTTTCTCTTCAAGGACTTGAAGCTCTGATACCAATTGTTACAATGTAAAGTCCACTAATATATATGAGATGGGAGGTGAATAAGTTATCCAACTATTATAACAACTATAAACCTTATTAACCCTTAACCATATGAGAATTATAATGAGAAACCATACAAGATATTCATACATAATAATGCCATATATGTTGACTAGGGAAACCCTTGATCATAGAGAAAACCCCAGTGGGGATGATAACAAGATTATGTACCAATATAAATATTCCTTGTTAGAGGATGTACCCTATTACAAGTAAAATAAACATTTAGTACATATCAGTCCCTATTAGGAGACTTTGAATCTCTAGTAGGAGATTCCAACCCTGTTAGGAGTTGTAAAAGGTAGATGGATCCACTGTCCAAATAACATCAAGGGAAACACTAATGAAACCACTTTCCAAATGATCTCTATATTATTCCTTGTAGGATAATAGAAATGAATTGTTTTTGTAATTTCTTTTCCTCTATCCTCTCAAAAAAACTTCTTTTTCTTTTGATCTTGATACCAAATCACTAATTTCTCATCTAATAATCACTTGGATCACTTACTTGCATTTACCAAATAATTTTCTCTTGCTGACTTTCTCTTAATCATAATTCATACTTAAAATCAAGGAAAATATGTTCCTTTATACCATATCCTCAAAACAATTCCTTGAGTTGGCCTTCAGTCTATCCTAATTAATTATAATAGGACCACAATAAGATAATTAATTATTTCACAATTACACAACATTGTTGGCCAATAGTCTTTACAAATTATTACACATGCAATCTTAGACATTTCACACTCATTAGAATCATCATCAAAGTATCTACTATTCCTATATAACTTTGCATATCATGATTCCATCTCTATTAGGATATATGGTCCATTCATCAAAAACTACTTCTTAGGTACTATTTTTGTATACTATTCTTTTATAAATCACACATATCTTCTACATTTATTTGAATTACTTACTATGCACTTAACTCCATCATTAGGAAATAGTGTTGAACACATCCTTAACCATGCTTTACTTGATCATCAGTTCTCTGTGCATGTGACCTTGATCTCTACCTATTACTCTAGCAGTCTTCATAAAAACCATCAATGAAAAACACAATTATGAATGCAATATGTGAATCATGATACCATTCTCCACATGTGAAAATTCTTAGGATACTCCCCCAAAGGAATACCTTTAGTATTTATGCTAACAATATATGTCAAAACAAGTTTAATCAACACTTGAATATCCTGACACTCATTCATAACTGATATTCAAGATGTCCCTCAACTTTTGTATGATTATTAGTAACTGACTCACTTGGCATATGCTATCTTTTCCTTTCTCAACATTTTTTATCTTTACTCAACATATACCATGAATTGGTCTATATTGGGGTTCCCAAAAAATCTTAGACTTGCATGGATTATACTGAAATATAATCAAATCTATAAATACCCAACCTTCATTGGGTGGCTCAGTCACAGTTATGACTAACCAATTCTACCTATAAAATGACTAAATGTTGGACATTAATAGGAAACATGGCTTAGAGATCAACATAGGGATATATTTTTATCTGGGGGTCCTTAGCTATTTGGGAATGGTACTTTATCTCTAAAAAATGGGAACTTAAATTAGATTTTTCTTATTCCTTTTTTTATCTCGGCCCTTATTTAGGGTATAATTCTAGGGCTACCATTATAATTTTGGAATGAGGATATTTTTAAGAGTCTAGTCAAGCTTCATTTGGGGATTTATTGTCTATTATCCAATAAGACCTAAAGTTGAGGCTAAGGAGGCTCCAAATAAAAAGAAGAAAGAAAAAGTCAGAGGAGGCCAAAAATTGGTCTGGAAGCCAAAGAAGGTGTAGGAAATGATTCAAGAGGAAAATAAAAATAAGTGGCCTTGTGATCCTTTAAAGAATAATCTATTCTTTAAAGAGTCATCTATCAAGAGAAGATAATAGAGTTGCACAGGATTTGGAGATTAAGAATCAAAACTAGGAAAATGATGAAAAGGATCAAAAGGATGTTTAGGGAATGGCGACCCTATCTCTTGCTATAGATTAGGAGAAAAAAAAGGAATAGAATGAAGATACAACATAAGGGGTGGATTTCATTATGTTATTAATAATGAAGGTGAGAAGGTCATTCAACTTGATGTAGCCTTGTCTCCTGGTCTATCTCTTAATAAGAAGGATATATTTATGAGATGGACCAAGCTACTCCCCTTGAGGGTTTCAATAGTAGAGTGGAAGACTTGTTCGATGATATTAATAGCCCCTAGGGGGATTACTAAGAAGATGTTCAAATATGTGGAATTTAAGAGGTGATTTTTCTTTATTTGAGGAAAAGGATATTGAAATGGTACTATCTTCATATCCTAAGGAAAATGTAATATCCTCTTGAAATATGAAGAAAGAATCCAAAAAAGGGAGTCATGGACAATCTAAGGACAATGTTAAAAAGGTTGGAAATAGGAAAAATGAAGAAAAGGAAGGGGGTTCAATCTCATCATCCTTAGTAGTGGTTTCTACTAGAAGAAGGAAAGTTGATGTTGGATCCCCAACATTAATGGTGGATTTTGATTCTCCTAATAAGAAAGGGAGAAAATCTTCAAAATATAAGTGAGAACAAGGGAGCTTATTGAATATAGCTGATGGAAAGAAGGATATTATTATATAATTTACACCAAATAGAAAATGAAATTTATCACAATGAATATAAGGGGTCTAAACAACCAGCATAAGGTTGATGTTATAAATCTAGTTTGTGATGACAAACTGGACATTTTGGTCTTACAAGAGACAAAAATAGTTAAGGAAAAAGCTAAAAGAATAAATCTGTTTAAGAAGTGTGGTTTTGTTGTGAGTGGTTCTAAAGGGGCTTCTGGAGGTACTTTAATCCTATGGAACCAAACCTTCTTAAATGCACAACTATTTATAACTACTAATAAGAACATAACTTTTGTGATATTTTCTTATACTAAACTTGATTTTAGTTGGATTTTGGATAACCTTTATGCACCTAACACAATGAGTGAGAGGATTTTTTTTTGGAACAAATTAGAAGATTTTAGAAGAGCAATAGGAGATAATAGTTGGCTGCTTATGGGGTACTTTAATGTACCACTTTATGATTCTAATAAAATAGGGCGAAACCCATGTCAATTGGATGTTCATCTTGATCTTATGGACTTTTTCAATAAAGAAGCTCAATTGAAATGGACCTCTAAGGTCTTAATTTCACATGAAGCAATAAAATATTTGGAGTGGAGTTCATTTAGGCCCATTTGGATAGGTTTATAGTATCTCATGAATGGATTCAAAAGTTTTTGTATCTTCTTTCCTTTACTCCCAAGGAGTCTCTAGACCACTTTTCACAAGTTTTAGTGGTTGATTCTTACAGTGGTAGAAGGAATTTTGCTTTCAAGTTTGATAAAATGTGGCTATAGCACCCAAACTGCTTGGATGAGTTTAAAACTTGGTGGAAGATAAAAGTGGAAGGATCACAATTGCATAGACTTGCTTAGAAAATGAGATATGTTAAGGATAAGGTGAAGATTTTGAACAATACCTCTTTTGGGGACATTTTTCAAAGAAAAACAACTATTCAAGAGGATTTGAAGAATATTCAAGATAGGATTTAATTTGAAGGGTATTTGGGTTCGCTTGTGGAAGTTGAAAATTCTATCTTGGTGAAACATCATACTTCAATTCCTATGGAAGAGATCTTTGGGAGACAAAGTGTATATGCATAAATCTTCACACTCAAGAAATGAGGGTTAGTAGCATTGATTTATATAATAAAAAATATTATATCAAACTACTAAATATGAGCGTACAAACAACCAAATAAGAAGCAAAAAAAAATTGGAAACACATAATAAAACATGTTAACCTGATGCAAGAGCATCCTGGGTGTAAGGGCAATCTTGCATCACCCAAAAATATTTTATTTTCAGTCTTTTCTATTTTAATAAGGACTAGTAGACAGGGTGGTTACTATCTATGGGAACTTGCTATTTTTAGTAAGTTTATTATATGAGCTTAAAATATTCTCATTTTCTATAGGAAGGTTCATTTTAGAGATATAAGCCTACCATAAAAATCTCATTTCTCCAACTTAAGTATCAGAGAAGTTATTGCAGATTTTTGGTGGAACAATTTGCAAAAAAATCTTTGGGCTCACTATTCGAGGCCTTAGATTTCCTGGATGAGGTCCAAAAGCTTGACAAAAAGGCACTAGCATAGTTTTGAGCTTGTCGATTAGGAGCTGGCATTTTTGAAAAGTGGTTATAATAGCCAATAAGAGAAATGGTTTGTGAGTTATGACCTTCGAAAGTTAGGCTGCCAACATTTCTAAAATAATTTGTCAAAGATATATTTGGCCAACTCTATGTGTGTTGTTAGGTTTTGTCAGCCCTAGGTGGTAAGTTTGAGCATCTAGAACCTTCCCGGGTGGCATAAAATTGCATATTTAAGAAAGGCCCGAACATTGTCTAGGACAACTCTGAGTGATAGTTCACAACTTGTTTGGTAGATTATTGTACTGAAGGCACCCATGTGGGTTAGCATATTGTATTTATGAATTTTGTAATTCTACATTTGCAGTGCAAATAAAAAGTCCATATTTTGTTCTCACATTTCCTATTATTTCTTTGTTTCTGTTATGAGTTTATGGTATTAAGGGGAGCACCCTGCATCATAACCAATTAAATACTCTAAGCTTTTGTTGCTTCTCTTTGATTTGTATGAATTGAGCACTCAAATGTGATATTTGCAACACTTAGACTCTAAGCTCCAAGAAATATGATAAAAAGGTATAATTTCAAATGATAGCAAGATGATAGAGAACTGATAGAGGTTTGATGTGAAAGTCAATGATCAAATTAAGAGATAGGAGGGTTGTTTATATAGATTTTATGGAAATACATAAATGGTTGAGATTGATTAGGGAAAATCGTGATAAAAGGACAAGGATGAAAGAGACTAGAGGAATAATAGAAAATTTTCCAATTTTAAATTGAAAAAGACAAAGAATAAAATCTAAGATATTTTCAATTTTTGGATAGATAAAATTAAAAATGGAAACATTAAAATTTATCCTTAGTTAGGGTTTTTAGAAAAAAAAAATTGATTTTTTAGTTTATGAATATTTTTTAAGTTTTAAATTTTATAATTCCTTATAAAATTGATTTTTCAGATTTTAGAAGATTTGATTGAATAAAAAATTCAATTAAATTTGAAAGATGAAATTAAATAGAAATTAATCAAAAATTGAAATTGATGTGAGATGAAGATAAAATTTAATTTAATGAAGAGAAATAATTAGCTAATTTAAACAAATTATTATTATTATTTAAATTATGAGAAATTAAATGTAATTAGTTAATAATATTCAATTAATTAACGGTTTATTAATTAAATAATTTTAATTATTTAATTAATATTAGGGAAGATTAAATTATGCAAAGATTTGATTATAGAGGAATAAAGATGATTAATTAATGATTTGAGAATCCTTGATTAATAGAAGAATAATTAGTGTGTTTAATGTAAACTCACAAGTCTATCCAAATTTTGGTGTCTACGTTTGCACCTCTTTGATAAAATGTGATTATGAGCATTTTATAAAAGAAATCCAAATTAAGTTATGCCCTAGCTTGCCTTAGTGATAAAAAGTGGACTATATGCCACCTTGAGAGATTATTTGTGCAAGAAAGGCATGAATGATCTCTCAATAGAAGATAAGAAATGTTAGATGAAATGATGAAAGAGAAGAATAATTAGTAATAAGTGAAGACTTAGTTAGATGATTGTGATTATTTGATTGATATATATTTCTTAATAAGAACCATGCCTAGTTTCAAGAAGGACTCATCCCATATAAGACTAGTGATAGCATGTCTAGTTTTAGGAAAATACACCCTATATAAGACAAGCAACAATGTCTTGTTTTAGGAAAGATACAACCTATATAAGACATATGATCATTGATTGATTGAAAAGTGGATACCAAATTTGGATTTTGATGAATTGATAGGTTGATTGATTTGATTAATAGAAGAAATTTTAGTGAGAAACATGGATTAAATACAAGGATGAAGTAGGAGATGCGACTTATAAGAATTGATGGTGTACTACCAAGTTAGATGATGTATTGAGTCATTGATAGATATTTTCATAGGTTTTCATCGTCATACTACATTGAAAAGAAAGAGATATAAGGGCACCCAGATATTGACCATCTAGATACCACAAATCTCTTATTAACAAGAAGAAAAATAACAAGGAATGTTTCAATATCATTCTAGGTTGTCTCAAATCATGGGTATGTGTGGCTACTAGATGCATGAGAGTTCTTATCGTATTCACCCTACATCATTGTTTCCATATATTATTATTAAAACTCTCCACAAGAAGAAAAAAAAGGAAATAAGATGATGAACCATCATAGCCTCTCACACCACTTAGTGGTATCCTTGAGGAGCATAGGGACATAATCATGAAAAATGAATCAATAACAAACTAACATTAAGGACTTTGTCGACAACCTTACTGATCATTAATTGGATTGATTTGATGTTTGATTCGATTGACTGATGAGTCTCATGAGTCTATTGTTGATTGGTCAAGCTCGTTTATTTTATATGAATATTTTATCATCACATGTTTATGATTGTCAAGAAAGATGGTTCCTTGCAAGGATTTTTATGTGTTTTATTTTTTTTGGAAATATTTTAGTATCATTTATGATTTACTTTTATCAATTTTTTCAGGTTAGTTTTTTATTTTTTTAAATATTCTCAAGGCTTGTATTTGAATATTTTTTGATAATTTTCAAGACTTTAAGATTGTCCCCAAAATCTAGTAATATAAGGGATTGACGGATGGACTGGTAGATGGATGAAGGATATAGGTTCCTTATTGTGCCTCAAGATTTTTGGATGTTAATGACTATCCATGGGATATGATAACATATTCTTGACAAGATTAGGATTGAACATGACAAGATAGGTTGATGATATGGTGAATTTATTGGAATGAAATGTAGGTGTGGACATTCCAAGAGGATGTTGAAAAAATGCTAGCATTTTTATATCAATATCAAGTGAGGGATTTGGATATGATAATGATAGGTGAAGAAAGACCAAGAATGGACAAGATAAGGGATATGGACTAGGGGTTGTCATAAGGTAAGAAATATGGACTAAAGAGATATGGTTAGGATAATGGATATAGACCAAAGGGATGTGTTTAGGATAATGGATATGGACCAAAGGGATTTGGATAGGATATGTGATGCCTCCATGGATATTACTAACCTTTTCAAGATCAAAGTTGGAAAGCAAATGGGATGTGAACGTGAATAAGATAAGGGATATGAGGTACTTAGGAAAATGGAAGAAATTAAAAGGATGTGATATAATAGGAAAACATGGACAAAATTTTCCCCAAATATGGAATGCAAGAAGTTCATAACTTATGCATGATGCCTATTTGTCAGGTTTTCATCATAGTACTTAACCAAAATGCATGTTTGCCAAGTTTTGACTATTGGAAAAAAAATTTCTCTTGATTTTTCTTCTTCTTTTTTTCCCTTTTTAAAAAATATGTTTTGAGTTTTTTTTAGCTTTTTGTGGAAGATAATGGACATGTGATAGGTAATAGAGGAAGAAATCAAGTGTATTTTTTTGTTGGATAGTGATCTTCAAAGATCTAAAATAATAGACCATAGGTTTTGATGTTCTTCTCAAAGATGTTGGTAGGGTAATCATTAATGGAAATAAAATGGATAGTTGGATGAAGTGGGAGAGGGGTTTATCCAAAGGATTTGATGGGATGAAAGAAAGGTTGAAAAATATGTATTAGATAATGGATGGGGTATTGGAAGACTTTTGCATGACTATATGGAAAGGGTGACAAGGTCAACTTTGGCACACATCTTGAATGGTGATGGATAGATGAAGGAAAATGAGACTTTGGATTTGATGGTGGAATGACCATGAATTTTGGATTTGGTCATGAAATGAATATGGATTTTAATTTTGGGATAAAAGTAACCAAAATAGTTTTGGAACTAGATGAAAGTTGTTTGGATGGTGGTTTTAAGGAAGTCTTGGGAAGCTCATATTCCAATTTTGATTTTTCTTTAGTGTGCAAGTATTTTACGAGAGACTTGGGAATCCCCATAGTTCTTGAATTTTATTTTCTTTATGATCCTTTAGAACATATTTCTTCAATAAGGTATTTGGGAACTCAAATTATTTTTGATATTTATTTTCATTCAATGGGTACATTTGACCTTTTGGATTCTCATTTCTTTTTGTTGGTGTAAATAATTATTCACTATTTATACTTACTTAAGTTTGCTTAGGTTAATGCATTATTCTAATATTTATTTATTAGTCACCTGGGAGTATGTGCACTCTTGTGAGTTGTCATGTTGAAAACATAGGAGTTTGCACCTCTTTTCATGCACATGGTGTCTACACCATAGGAGTTAGCACTTTATTTCAGCACATGGTGTCTACAACATCTCCACATGTGAGACACCTTGTCATTCTTATCCTCTCATTATTACACATATATTCATGCACAATGGAGGATGTGTGTTTAGTTTTCATACTTATCTCCTAACACCTTGAGATATTCTAGAAGCATCTTAGAGGCCTTTATATATAGGCACTCCTAGTGTGTACACTCATCTGAACACATAGTAATGTATCAAAGCATGCTATGATATATTGATCATACTCTTTTTGGTCTACAGTTGTGCTTGTGTTTGAGTTCTTCAATCTTGGGTGAATTTTACCCTAAGAAAAATTCTTACATGGTATCAAAGCTTGGAGAATCTATCTTCACATTGTCATTTGAAACCATTTTTTCTTTAGCACCTTGAACTAAATCTAGAGTAAAGTAGAAATTGGGAGCATCTTGAGCTAGAACGAACCTTGTCATTGCATCTAGAATGTCAATTCGGTGAAAATCAACTATAAAATTGGCTATCCTACACCAAAGTCAATCTTGAGGAATTTTTTTTTTCAAACCGGCACTCGATGGCTCGATTTGCAACTTGGGTATGGTCATTTTTTAGATCTATTTAATTGTTTTTTGGATTTGATTTTTTCTCTACTTTTTCGGATAGAATTTTTGAAAAAAATTTGAGCTAGGAAGGCCAGTGGAGAATTTTTTTTTGGTATAGGCACTAGGTAGTCACACCTTGGCCCTACACCCTAAATATTCCTTACACATCAAACTGTATAAATTCTAACTAGTGCTCAAAGTCTAGCTGCCTAACAATCTGGCAAGCCCCTTCATAACCCGATGACCGATCTGATCACTCCAACTTAGGCTTTCTTTTCATTTTAACCCTTGTGGCTTGGGCTTTTTAAACAAAAAATAATGGTGTTTTCCCACCAATGTGGGATTAAGAATTGAACCTCTAGCACTCACAGATGCTTTCTTGGCCACTGTAGTGCCCTTTCTAGTAGATTCTGCTCCTCTTTCTTGGTGGCCTTCATACTCCACATCAGTACTAAGACAGAAATGCCACGTGGACCATAGACTTTTCCCTATGGAAAAACACATAGCTCATGGTTTTAGTTTCCCAACATTGTAAACTTTTTCTAACTAGAGGATACTCTGGAAATGCTACCACATTGAGTACCCTTCACTTTCCATGTGGATAGGACAAGACATCAGTTAAACGCCCAGTCACAAGATGACATTTGGATGGACCACCAACTCAACAGACTGCCACATCTATAGTGACCATGCAGGTAGCCATGTCTACATTATCTATATGCTGAGTCAACTATTCTGTATAGACATGTGTCACGTCTATACAATCTATATAGTCCAGTTAGCTACCATGTTAGCCCAAGCAATATTTTTTGCTGAAGTCAACCAAACACAAGGTTAAATTTGACGGTTGTCTGATCATCATTTCTAGGCATTTTCTAACTTTAGTGATGGGCATTTGACCATCAAATTTTAGCACATAGTTTTCTACTGAAACCCCTCTCCAAATTCAATTTTAATTTGGCAGCCCAACTTTGAGAGGCAATAACTTGGTCATCTGGACTCCAAATCAGGTGCTATTTTTTTATTTATTTTGGGTATAATTTCCTAAAAATTTTAGTGATCATGTTCTTTTCTAGTTTTGGTGCAAGGATTTGTCATAAATTCCATCTTTTGAAGACTATACCTATCTAATCCTACATTTACAACTTGAAATGCTCCATACATGCTCATTTGGACTCCTTTTTAGGTTTTTTTTTTTTTTTGAAAGTGCATTATTTTTCATTTTCTTTCCAGTTCTGTAATCATATTATAGGGTTGTGTGGATAGAAATATCATTTTTAGAATTAGGGCCTTTCCTACATTATATTTCTTTGATTACTTTCTAGAATTGTTGTACATCTAAGCTATAGTGCTTAGTCCTAGATTTAGGCCTCAAAAGGCAGTTGTAACTAGCAAAATCAAAAGTCAACCTTATAGATTTTGATAAGTGTCCTATTGTACACAGACCACTTCTAAAGCACCGAAACATTCATTAGGGGGGGTTTCTTTGATTTGGTTTGCATTTTGGGGGTTACATTGATTAGTCCATCATGGAAGAGGAAGATTTAATTATCTTGACACTAGACAACTATTAGGAATGGAGTCAATTGGCTATCAAATATCTCAGTCAGTACAATGCACTACCATATGAGAGAGGACTTCAATATGATGTTGATACTTATTCCATCATTAGTAGTGCTCTCTTTCTAGATGTGAATATGGAGATTTTGGATTCACTTATTAACATTAAGTCATCTGATCCATATGTTTTTTGGATTCATCTTTGGGAGATGTTTGGAGATCCACACATTCCTCCATTCCCAAAAGATCTTTTACCTCCAGTTGTAGCTGCATCCTCTCTAGATGAGATCACACCTCTAGATGCTCCTATTGCTCCTACTAATCCTGTTTTAGCCATAGATGTTTCAGACTTAGTGTAGCAAGACCATTTATGTTTTCTTACTTTACCTTCATGCAATGACTTCCTTCCATCCATTGCAACTCTATTCATGGAGTTCCACATTGAAGATGTGGGAGACATCCTTGATGATCTTTGTCTTCTTGTTGAGGAAAATTATTCATCCATTGCCACAATGATTGATCCAACACAATAGTGTATACTTTGTCTTCCAATTCCAGCCTCAAGTGATGACTTCTTGGTAGACATTTTGGGTTTGTTCATGAACTCACACATTGCAAATGTGGGAGACTTCTTTGATGATATATCACTTCCATTTGAACAGGTAGATCCTTCTCTAGTTGTTACAAGAGCTCACTCTAACCCTCATGTCCATTCTCTATGTGATTAATCTTTATAGGCTAATGTGATTATGGATCCTTATGTACAACATTTGTAGGAGGTCTCTTTATCATTTGAGGAGATAGATTGTTCTTTGAAATAGGTTCTACATCAATCCTTGCTAGATCTATACTTCTTCTCAATAGTTTTGGGAGGAGCCACCATCAGTATCAACATAAGGAAAGTTGAGCAGGTTTTAGAGACAACTTTCATCATTGAGACTCTTTCCACACCTAGGGGAAGTGTCTCACAAGTACCTCTGCCATTGTTTCTTCCAAAGGGGAGGAACATCATTTAGCGGTCATGGATCAACTTCTACATTGGAGCATTTCTCACTGATCGACACACCACCTTTAGGGTCGGTGGACTACTTTGTCTCCTTCTTTTCTCCTTTATGGGGGAGACTTTTTCCTCTTAGGGAGTTTTTTCCTTCTCCCATTTCTCTCTTGTATATACTTGATGTATGTTGTAATGGGGGGGTCTTGATTACTCCATCCATCCATGCATCCTTTTTATCCCTCTTTTTGGGGGAGGGTTTTTCCCATGAGCTTTTCCCTCTTTTTATACTTTATGAGAGATTGCATTACATTATGTACATGGGTACCTAAGATGGCCTAGTAATCAGGACCCATCTTGCATTTCATTCTAGTTTTTGTGAGCTCAAGTGCATTCCCCTAAGTTGTAGTTAAGTGGGGGTGTTGGTGTAAATAATTATTCACTATTTTCACATAAGTTTACTTAGGTTAATGCATTATTCTAATATTTATTTATCAGTCACATAGGAGTATGCACACTCTTGTGAGTTGTCATGTTGACAACATAGGAGTTTGCACCTCTTTTTATGCACATGGTGTCTACACCACAAGAGTTAGCACTTCATTTCAGCACATGGTCTCTACAACATCTCCACACATGGGACACCTTATCATGCTAATCCTCTCATTGTTGCATGTATATTCATGCACAATGGAGGACATGTGCTTAGATGTAGGGGTATTTTGGATGGGTGGAAGGTTCTCCAAGATATGTTCCTTTGTTGACTTTGATTTGGGGGAGGATAAGTGGATCATGAACTAGTGGATAGAGGAATATATGAGTGTAAGATGGTTGGAAGGGATGAAAGGGTAGGTGTAAATTTTGATTTGCATTTGGAAGTGAAACCAACACCTTAAACATGATATTTACATAGCTAATGGAATGATCATGGTCATTTGAATTTTCCTTGATATGGAAGGGTTTTGATATTTTTTTCCATGGAGGTTGAACCCTTTGAATTGATAATGCTTTTGACCAACATGATACTTTCTACAAGATTGGAATGGATATAGTATGGATGAAATAATATTATTTCGAAGTAGACTAGATTGGATGGAAGTGGACATTTTTGACATGTATGGGGTTCATGAATAACTTGCACGAATTTTCTTGGATCATGAGGGGGATCAGGAGGAATAATGGGATTTGGGAATACAATAGGAATTATAGGATCATTTGGTAGGATAGAATATTGTGGAAGGTATGGAGGTTTAGGACATAGAGGTGAGGAAATGGTAGGATCATGAGGAGGATTTGGAGAGATGTTGGGATCTTGTGGTGGACATGAAGGTGAAAGGATACTTTGATCTTGACTTGGAAGGATGTCAATGAACTCTATTTTAAGGGTATTTTTCTCTTGACTATGAATGGAATCATTTGGAAGAATGGATAGGATGTCATTATCTTTCTTAAGAATAGGAAGTGGAAGTTCTATAAGATTGGGAATGATAATTTTTTCTTGTGATGGAAGAGGATCATCTTGGATAGGATGGAAAAGGATAGTAGAATCTTCATTAGACTAAAAAAAGATGGGTTCTTGGTAAAAAAAATTGGATAGTTGTGGTGATTACTAGGATCTTGATGTTGATATTTTTAAAGTACTTGTTTCTTCATGCTTTTGATTATCCTCTTGACATGGGATATGGAAGGTGGATTCTTAGAGGGGTTCAATATTTTGATATGAGGGAGAAGGGCTTTGAATGTGATTTTTGGAGATGGATTTTCTAGAAATGAAGGATATGGGGGCATTGGATTTAGGATAGTTGACTTGTAGAAGGGAATGACATCATGAAAGTGGTTAACTTTGAAGTCCATTGTGGATATACCTTGGAAAGTCTCATTATTGGATATATCATTTGTTGGAAATGCAATAGATTCCTCTTGTGACATTTTAGGAGATGGAGGAATGGTGGGAATTATGGAGGTAGGTATATGTGTCATTTCTAGCCATGGGTAGTGTTGGAAGCATGAATGCTGATAATACTCCTGTGGGGGAGTATTGTAGAAACATGATTAGATCATTATCATTGATGTCAACATAGCAGTTTTATGTGGTATCTAATAGAAGAACAACAATAAAGATCAAGTTGGTATGGGCAGATCATTGAGTACTTTCAGTAGTGAGGTTAAAGGGATATTATAGCATGTGTCGCACAAGATATTAAATTTGGAAGAAGTTATGCAAGTTTCAGTGAAGACTATTCTAAGCTAGAGTATATAGAGGCATGTTCTAGTAAACTCGTTATATCTCTTAGTAGAGTTGTTATTCTGAGAAGCCAAAGTTAAAAATGTGAAGAAGACATGTTGGTGATAATGTGGCTAGGCTTTCTAGTCATAATGTTATGTGAATGGAAATTTATTCAAGTTGCAAGGAAAAAGATTATTATTATCCCTAAGTATAACATGTTCTTAATGTGGTCCTATAATAATTAATTGAGAAGGTGTAATAGCTAACTCAAGAAATTGTTTTATGGATTCAGTACAAAGGAAGGACATTTTCTTTTATCACGATAAGGAGGAATGCAAATTATTGTAAGCAACACAAGAGAGGAATGTGAAGATAAACAGAGCAGAGTGGAAGTGAAAGAAATTTCATTGTCGAGGTTTTATTGTGTAATCTAAAGTTTGATGCTTGGATCTGAGGTTCATGACTTGGTCTAAAAGATCTGATAATGATTGGTCTAGTTGATAGGACAGAGGAAAGAAGTTAAAGTATAGTACATACAATTATTCTACAAGGAATAGTTGAGAGATCCATTGGACAATGAGTTCAGTGGTCTTGCCCCAAAAGTTGTTTGGATAGTGGATCCTTTTATCTTCTATAACTCCTAACAGGGTTGGTGCAACTCCTAATAGGGTTGGAATCTTCTAACAAGGATTCAAAGTCTCCTAACAAGGACTCATATGTACTAAATGTTGTAATAGACTCCTAGCAGGGTCCATCCTCTAACAAGGAATACTAATATTAGTGCATCATCTTGTGGGCATCATTTAAGGTTTTTCCTCTGATCAAGGGTTTCCCTAGTTAACATATTTGGTGTAATTGTCTATGTGCATCTTGTTGTGGTTTTTTTTTACTTTGTTTGAATGTATCAGATTTTTTAAGGTTGATAAATGTTTTAATTATTTGATGACTGATTCACCCACTCCCCCTCTCAATTATCTTGGTGGACTATTGTTTCTAACAATTGGTAGAAAAGCATCAAGTCATTGAAGATAAAGTTTAACAACTTTGGGAGATTAGTGACAAGTTATTTCAAAAAAGATAGTGTCAAGTCTGATGGAGGAAATTTTGACATCCAGAAGGTGGAGCTTCTTGGTGGGAGATCAAAATTATGTACCAAAGTGAGCATTGAGTTTCTGGATAGGGACATAGGTAAAGATAGATCAAGATCCAAAGAAGACATGAAGATCAAGGATCTTCTTACAAATAAATAGAAAGAAGGTATGGAAATTTGTGCTTTTTGGACATGTAAAGAGTTTGGTCATTTTTCATCGATATGCCCTAAGAGAATAAGGAAATCTAGAAAGAGTTTGCTTTCTAATGAAGATGAAGAATTTAAAGAAAGTATGGAAAGATTCTAGAAAGATTGTGATAATGAACTTGAATTGGTTAGGAAAAAGAAAGTATTAGAAGAGATAGCTTTGATAACTATTGTTGATCTAGAGGCTAACCATTAAATTTTGGAAGTTATCATTAGCAATCATTTATAAAATGGGAATCAAATTGAAGAAAAAAGATTCAATCCTAGAGCAGAAGAAAAAGTTAAATTGAAGGCTCCTAAATAGAATGGTATAGCAGAGAGAAGAAATAGGTCAATAACAAAAGAAAAAAGAGCTATGTTAGCTGAGAATGATGTATCCAAGATGTTTTGGAGAGAAGATGTGAATACAATAGTCTACACTATGAACAAAGTGCGAGTCAGGAAAGACACAAACAAGACGCCTTATGAATTATGGTTTGGTCATTCACCTATAGTTAAATATTATAAAATTTTTGGTAGTAAGTGCTATATCAAAAGATATGCTGATATTGGCAAGTTTGATGCTAGAAGTGATGAATTTATTTGTCTTAGTTATTCATTGACAAAAAAGGCTTATATATGTTATAATTTGAGAACTAAGACTATTGTGGAAAGTGAACATGTAATAGTTGACGAGAAATTTAGGATACAAAAAAGAGTATTTGATTACAATTTTGATGATGATGTTGTTACTAAACCAAGGAATGATGAATTATTCTTTGAGACTAATAATGATTTGCAGAATGAAGGAGTGCTAAGGTATGAACAAATCTTAGAACCTTCAACTAAGATGAGAATTGAGATAACAACTCTTGCTTTAGGTAAGAATCCAAAAAAGAATCATCCACCCAAGTAGATCATTAGAAGCATAAATAAAGGTGCGATGAAAAGAAGCAGAATCAATCAAGAACTATGTTTGATATCTCAAGTTCAACTTAAGGATTTAGATGAAACATGTAAATATGACTATTGAAAGCAAGTGGTGAAAGTGGAATTGGATTAAATAGTAAAGGATGCCACATGGGAATTGGTCCCTAGACTCATAGACAAGAATGTGATAGGAACTAAATTAGAATTCAGGAAAAAGATGAATGAACAAGGAGAAGTTGTAAGAAACAAGGCAAGATTGGTATGTAAGGGTTACTTGCAACATGAAGGAATACACTATGATGAGGCCTATGATCCTATGAAAAAAATAAAAGAATTAAGGTTATTCTTAGCATATGCAACATATAAGAAATTCAAAGTATATCATATGGATGTCAAATCAGTATTTCTAAATGGAGAACTTAAAGAAGAACCCAGACCCTAGTATGCAAGGTTGGACAAGAATTTGATAGAGGTTCGATATAACAAAGAAGAAATGAAGAAGGAATTTGAAATGAGCATGATAGGAGAAATGAAATATTTTATAGGACTAAAAAGTGTGTAGGACAAAGAAGGAATCTTTATTTCTCAAACTAAGTATTTGAAAGATTTACTGAAAAGTTTTGATTTGGAAACATGTAAACCCATTGGAACACCTATGGTAACTAGACACAAGTTATCTTCAGAGGATGAGACACCAACTGCTAAGAAGTAGCACAGATTTATGAATGGAGGATTGTAATATCTGACTCACACAAGGCTAGATATAGAAAATGTAGTTGGAATTTTTGCAAGATTCCAAGTTGATCCCAGAAAAACACATTATGTAGTAGCCAAAAGGATATTTAGATACCTAAAAGGAAAATCAAAGTTTAGATTGTGGTATGATAGATCTAATGATTTCACTCTATATGCTTATACTAATGCTGATTGGGCAAGCAGTATGGATGATAGAAAGAGCACCAGTGGTGGAGCCTTCTTTCTTGGAGGAAGATTGGTTTCTTGGCTAAGAGAAAAGAAGGATTGTACCTCACAAAGTATAGTGGAAGAAGAATAAGTTGCAGTAGAAAATAATTGTAGTAAAATTTTTTGGATGAAGTAGATGTTGAATGATATAAGGATAGAATTCAATGAAACCATTTTCATATATTGTGACAACACAAGAAGAGTAAATATGTCTAAGAATCTAGTGTTTCAATCTAAGACCAAGAACATTTCTATGAAGTATCACATGTTGAGAGATAAATTTTTAGAAAAGGAAATTAGATTGGAGTATGTGAGCACTAAAGAGAAGATTGTAGATATTTTCACTAAGCCTCTTCCCAGAGAGACTTTTGAGTATTTGCAAGGTATGTTAGGGGTTATGCCCCTTCCTACATTTGAGTAGATGATCAAGAGTGCATCAGTCTAGTGTAATAGAACACTATTGTTTTTTTGGACTAAATGGTGATGCTTCCTATATGAGGGAGTATCTATGATGGATAGAGTCATCTAGGACTCTTATTGGATGTTGTTTCTGAACATTGTCTTTGGACACTAGAGCTAGTTAGTAACAATTGTTGTAGAATTTGATGGCTACTAAAACCTTTGACATTGATGTCAATGGGGGAGAATTATAACATGAAAAGAAAGTACAATATGGAAAAATAGTTCAGATAGCATGAAACAAAAGTACATGATTTTTGGAAGAAGAATAATAGGAGAAAGTACAACATGGAAAGATAGTTTGATGTAGAGCACATTAAGGCATATCAATGGGGGAGAATGATTGATGAAGAGGATTTAAAATGAAAGGTTAACAATGTTTTGTAGTTGGTATTCTTGAAACTAGATGTCTTTCATGTATGTTGCCATCAATGCCAAACGGGGAGATTGTTGGAAGCATGAATATTGATGATATCCCTATGGGGGAGTATTATAGAAACATGATCAGATCATTATCATGATGATATGTTACATTCATGACTATGTCTGTCATTGATGTTAACATAGTAGTTTTCTATGATATCTGACAAAGGAACAATGATAAATATCAAGTTGACCTACAAACAAATTGTTGAGTACTTCCAATAGCAAGGTTAAAGGTTGATTATACTATGTGTCTAGTATATGCAACTAACCTTGAAAGAAAAAGATATTAAGTTCGGAAGAAGTTATGAAAGTTTTTGTGAAGATTGTTGTGAGATAGAATTTATAGAGGCATGTTCTAGTAAACTTGTTATATCTCTTAACATATTTATTATTTTGAGAAGCTGAAGTTAAATATGTGAAGAAGACATGTTGGTGATGACGTGGCTAGGCTCACTTTTCATAATGTTACGTGTACAGAAAGTTATTCAAGTTGTAAGGAAAAATTAATGTTATCACTAAGTGTAACATATTATTAATGTGGTCCTATAATAATCAATTGAGGATGTGTAATAAATCACTCAAAAATTGTTTTACGGATTCAATTTAAAGGAAGGACATTTTCATTTATCATGATAAGGAGGAATGTAAATGATTGTAAGCATCACAAGAGTAGAATGCAAAGATAAGTAGAGTAGAGAAAAAGTGAAGGAAACATAATTATCAAGGTTTTATTGTGTGATCTGAAGTTTGATACTTGGATTTTAGGTTCATGACCTAGTCTACAAGGTCTAATAGTGATTGCTCTGGTTGAAAAGATAGAGGAAAGATGTTAAAGTATAGTACATACAATTATTGTACAATGAATGGATGAGAGATTAGTTGGACAATGAGTTCACTGGTCTTGCCCCAGAAGTTGTTAGAATAGTGGGTCCTTCTATCTTTTACAACTCCTAACAAGGTTGGCACAACTCCTAACAAGGATTCAGAGTCTCCTAATAGGGACTCATATGTACTAAATGTTGTAGTAGACTCCTAATAGGGTCCATCCTCTAACAAGGAATATTTATATTAGTGAATCATCTTGTGGGCATCATTCCCACTAGGGTTTTCCCTCTGGTCAAGGGTTTCCCTAGTTAACATATTTGGTGTAATTGTCTATGTGCATTTTCTTATGGTTGTGGTTTACTTTGGTTGAATAAATAAGATTGTTTAAGGTTGATAAATGTTTTAATTATTAGATAACTAATTCACCTGCCCCCTTTCAGTTATCTTGGTGGACTATTTTTTCTAATAGGTAGATGATTCTAATTCTCTTGAATAGTAATTAGATGATTATCAACCATTTTTTGCCACAAATTATTGAAAGGGCCGGATTAGAATTTTTGTTGGTTGTGTGATCTTGTTGGTAATACCATGTTGATGCTTGCATGTTGTATGCCATTAGTTGATTGAATGTGTGATACCATAGGTTTATGCTCAATCATGCTTGAATGATGTCCAAAGGATGACATATTTTCAATTTTATTTGTTTCAAAAATCCTTAACAATGGATTTGGTGAAGTACATAGACATTCATTGACATGTGATTTGATTAGAGGCATGTTGATTGATTTATTATCAAGGTAGGGATGTATGTCCTTCATGGTGTAAGACTTTGGTTGCCTTTGACTTTTAAAATTATCTATCTTAGCTCATAATTATTGCATTTGTTGTACGATGATATCAATTTTCCATTGTTGTTGAGTCATCTCGAGGGATCTTTTTGTATAGAAAAAAGGTTCTATATCATCATAATAGTTAATATATTGTTCCTCATTGTATGTGGAAAATGAATTGAAGTGTATGTCATCTAGGTTGTTCCTTGTTGAGATTTGATAAGTGGTCTCTGACCAAAAGGGTATGGAAGACACATCTTGATATTGATTTGAAGTGTGATTTTGATTATTTTTGTAATGATTCCAATGTCAAAGTGTCTTTTGAATTGGAGTCTTATAGAGAAAGGTTTATCTCTATGATTTAGACTTTTAAAAAAAAAAATTATGATCTCTTGGTTCTAAGGACCTAGGATCCTTGATGGAGAACCCTTAAATATGATTTTGAGGATATTTAATAACACCTACTATTGAATTTAATGAAAGATCAACCCCAGAGCTCTAAAGAATCACCTACATGCAAACACCTATCTCAAAAAGAGAGAAGCAAAAGCTATGGAGGCTGGAATTCTTAGAGCCATAGATGAGACATTATTGAAGAGAAAAAAAGAGATTTATATTATCAAAAGTGAATTAATCAATAATTAAAAAGAGAGATCATCCTTATAAAGGGGATCAAAATCCTAAAAATATCTAACCTAGGTTGCATCATAATAATTAATAAAAGAATTAATTATTAGATGCCTAAAGTTTAGCTTAAGAAAACTAGAGTTAATTAGGAAAAATCTAATTACTTTAACACTTGCTTAAGATAAACTTAGGGAGTAGCTAAAAACCTAGAAACTACTACAAAAAGTAGAATTGGTTTTTGAAAACAAAGCTTATTGAGGTACCCAAGGACAACCAAATCTCTAAAAAGAGGAGAAATAGAGAAAACCACATGGGAAAAACCCTACTCCAAAAAAAGATGGAAAACATGATGAAAGAAACTAGTGAAGGACTAAAGAAGCCTCCAAAATAGAGAATGTCCCATAAAATAGGAACAAAATATTATCACAAAAAATATCACTGAAGCATGTAAAAGAGGCAAAGCTTTGTCAAAAGTAACTGTTGATCTGAAGAACCTCCACTGAAATAGAACCTGACTAGGTAGAGAAGACTATAATCTACATCAAATCAGAAGGCACACAAAGGAAATCAATTAAACTCAAAAACACATATGGCATGAAACACCAAAGCCTAAAGAGTTGATCAATTGAACATTGAAGGTTGCATCCAAAGTAGGAATAAAAAGAAGAGTGTCTATATGATAAATGATCCATCTCATTAAAATGAATAGGTGCCTAGTCACTGCATCTGCCTAGTACATAGGAAAAAATATTGAATACATAGCTCACTCCATCAAACCAAGGAAGCATGAGAAACAATAGAAGAAACCCCATTAATGAAAACAAGGGTGAGGTAATAGGCAACTAGAAAAGTGAGCCAATAGAACCATGATCAAGATGCACAAAAGAGTACATATGTGTGTACTGAGGTGATCAATCTCAGACATATCATGACACTAATGTCACAGAAGGGAAAGTCACTAGAAAAAGGAAGATGGAAAAAAGGAAAAACATCAACCCCCATGCAATTTCATCATGACTAGTGTATGTGCAATAAGGTACAAGATATTGTGAATCCCAAGAATACAATAATCTACATGAGTTTCCTTAGATGAGATTGTTCAAATCAAAAGGAAAAATAGGGCAAAAATAGTGAAAAAAAAATACAGATGCAATATGGCACTTTATCTTAGTGTGTTAATACATATAAATGATGTCTAAATAGATCAAAAGAGACATAATGTTGATACAATAGATAGTAAAACCCATGATGAATCATCCAAAGAAAAAAATTGATCTCTAGACCTAAAAAAACTAAGATATCTATCAAAATGAATAATGCAAAAAGACTAAATAGAATATGTCTAGAGCAGAATTTGGAAAAAGAACTAGAATCAATGGAAAGATATTGGAAAGATCTTAACAATGATATAAAGAATTCGCAAATCATAGATCAGATGCTCAAGATATGTCTTCCAAAGTGAAAAAATGAACTCCTAACTTTAACAACAGATAAAGCCATAAAAAATGCATCCAAACCAAAAATACCTATACCACTATGATGATCTTGGAACTATCTTTCTAACATTTTTTTTTTTTGGAAAACAAAGTTTGTATGCTCGAGATATGAGCAAAAATGTGAAGGTACATCCAAACAAAGCCTAAAGGGGTGAGAGGAGTGATGATGCAATGCTAACATTAGAAAGTGACAAACATAAATTTGATGGGAAAATGGACTTTGAGGGAAAAAAATGCCAAAAAATGACCCCTAGTAGAAAAATATCTAAAAAAAATCCAGTGGCCAAAATAATTTTTGTGCTTGATATTTTCAAAAACAAAAAATGTTACCTGAACAAATAGGAGAGTCCAAAGAACTCTCAACCCCCAAAACCACCAATAAGAACATGTTTGTCACAAAATTGCATAACCTAGGTAAAGTCTAACACATAGATCATGCATGGAGCATGGTAAAGTATGTGTCCATGTAGAGTGTACAGATGCCAAAAAAAAGTGGTGCACATAAAGAGGGGGTTGATGTGATGTAGTTGCTTACACCAAAAACCTAGCAAAATTCAAGCTTAAGAATGACAGATTAGTGAGAGTATGTGTGTAGTGACCAAAATGCGCTCCCCAAAAAAATCTCTTAGCTAATAAAAACATGTCATGGGCAACATGATGGGGGGAAATGTGATGATTATATCCTACTAAAAATCAAAATCCCCCAAAATAGGTTGTTGATGTGGTTGCTGCAAACATGCACTTAAAAGAAAACTTCAAACCCTACAATGAATGCCTATAGTCCAAGGACAAGTTTACAGTGTGAAGCCTAGTGCATGCAAGAAAATTGGTGCATGAATATCTTGATTCCCAATATGCAAAACCACAAACCACTAGGCTTTAGAACTCATCTCCATAAAAAACATCTATGTGTAACATATACCTCTTTGTATGTGGCCCTATGCTCAATAAAGAAAATAGCCCAAGAATTCTAGGCAGAGGTGTTGACCATATGCCAATGTTAAAAGGACCACAAGTAAATGTGCAATGTGGTCAAAGTTCCCTACACATGGGAAAAGCACATAGACCTCCTCCAAAAAAATATTTAAGGGCCCATTGGAGAAAGG